>BSBK01001440.1:1530000-2160000 GCA_027943335.1 Chamaecyparis obtusa
TAATGTACCTACATATACTTCACCTATCATGAATACATGTATTCAAAACATTAGCCCTACACATGTTAGTCTTGGAGGAATTCCTAATCGTAACATACCTCCTACTATAAGTGTTTAATATATATTCCAACCATCATCTATACCGATTTACTCCAATCTCCCATTATCATATTCCAATGCTCCATCCACTTCTCATAATATTATACATCCTTCATTACCCAACATGTTCAATACCACCACATCCACTGAAGCAAGCATTAACAACCTTCCCCAAAGTGTTACATCCTTACAACAAAAAAATGCTTCCATAACTCAATCCAAATACAATATCCCTAATTGTGAGATTGCTAACACATTATCCCTTGATATCATTCATGCCAATATCACTCAATACATGGAAATATATACCTTGGAGACATACAATGGAAAAGGTAATACCTTGACTCATGTGACAATATCTCAAACCTTATGTAGTGAATTCTCTAGTGATCATATACTTGTGGCTTAATTATTTACTAGGACGTTAGATATAAGGCATTACAATGGTTTTTTTATTTATCTCCTTATGCTATTAATTCATTTGTGTGCTCAAATTTCTTATTGTACCTGATTTAGATGTTCAAAGAATTTTCATTTCTAATTTTCAAAAAGACATTAGAGATAAGTTATTATTTTCTAAGTTTACCTCTTTTACCTAATTGTGTGCAATGCTTCATAATTATCAGCTTCAAGTGATCCAGTATGAGTCATCCACTCCAATAGCTCTGGTTGATAAAAATTATAACTCTCAATAGTCATCCCCAAAGTTCCAAAAACCCAACAAAGGTTTCATTATGATTAATAATTATCCCAACAATGTTGAGGTGTCCGCAACATTACTAGTGGCTCTTTTTTCATCTATTTGTTGTCATTGATATCAAAACCTAAGATCCAAAATATTGTTCTCTAAATGATGTACAACACTGATCTATACTATGAGGTGTGAGCTATGATGATGAGTAGTGTGGATTTTATCCTTGATCCAGATATGGTAGTACTTCTTTTTGGGATAATAGTTGGAAAAAAATCAATGAAAAATAATGAAGATTAAACCTTTGATATTGGTTGTTGTTTTAAAATCTTATTTTGAGTATCTTTGATATCTAAACATTCATGCAGTATATTATAGGTTTTTGGTACATCACTTATGTTCCACTTATGAACAAATTTTTTTAATTACATTCCTTGAGTTGGTATTGAATTAAATGGATGCCCAGACTTGGTCTTGGTTGTGGCATTCCCATTAGCACTAGAATATATCTTATGTAACTCAAAGTTATTTATCCTTCGATAATTATGCTATGTAATGAACTCATCTTATGTATGACCTATTTATGGGTCCTATGGTAATGTGAAAATATATTTATGTGTGACCTATCCTTTGGGTCTAGTGCTAGTGTGTTGAGCGGCCTTAATTTATATTTTAAAAAAAATATAGTGTTCATGATAACATATGTGCTAGGTCGACTTATTTTGGATTTCTATTGTTCTACAGGTATATATATAGAACATATTTTTGGATCTAAGTGTTGTATGTGTGTGAATTGAAAAGGGATGTGAAGGATGATGAAGTAATGGGACAAGGAATAAATAAGAAAGTGGAAATAAAGCAACAAGAAGATATTTGTGACTATGATATAATGCATTAAATATTATTGCAGCTCGCTTGTGCAAAGAAGTTGTTTAAGGTTGACAGATGATTCCTAACCTGATCTACTACAAATAATTATTGTTCTCTTAACTAGAACTTACTTCAAGCATATGTATATACAGCTCCATTAGTTTATGTTTAGACAATAAAACTATTTGGTAACCAGTTGTTTTTGTATTAGATGTGATAGTTGGGAAATGAACCTACCCACAATGATAAACTTGGTAATGAGCCACCCTTTGTCATTAACTAATTTCACCTTAACTGATGTTTTATAATTAAGAATTAGCATGCTCTGTGGTTTTTCCCATCTTGGGTTTCCCATGTAAAAATCTAGTGTTCATTGTGTATGATGTTCTTATGTTCTTTCATGTTCATATCTATTTTATTTATCTGGTTAAATTAAGTTTGATCTGGTTCAATTAAGATTAAGAAAAATATTTTATGATAATTGATTCACCCCCCAGTTATCCAGATTGCTCAACAATTGGTATCAAAGCTTGGTTGATAGAGCTTAACTACTCGAAGGAGATCTTGACAATTTGAATAGATGGCAGGAGAATATTACTTTGATGAAGGACTGAAGACAATGTTAGATGATATGGAATGCATGAAATTTTAAAATGAAGAATTAAAAGAAAACATCAATGAGGAAAATGACTATATCACCAAGCTAAGGGAGAAAATCTAGAAATTCAAAGCAAGACACAAAGAAGTCAGCTAGGAATTAAAGGAATCAAAAGAAAATTTTGTTAATTGATCTGAAGCTATGATTGGAAGAATGCAAGAAGACTGAAGAAAAACTCAAAGATATCATCAAACAAAAAATGGAAGAAAATGAAAAGGTTAGATCAAGAGTTAAGGAAGTTGAGATTAGAAGCAAGATTATGTGAGCGTAGCATATTTATAGAACAATTTTTTTCCATGCAAAAAGGTCACAAAGATAAGAAAAGACTAAGTTTCTCCAGTGAAAGCCCAAACCAAAACATCAAGGGTAAAGACAAAGTAGTTAAAGTTGAAGAAAGATCTAGTGTAAGAAGAAAGGTTCAAAATTATTGAACACTTTAAAAAAGACCTCAGGTGAAGCAGCCAAATTATCAAATGTATTTATCATTTAAAGGTTATTATTTAATGCCAAAAATTTGGACATAAGGTTGTAGAGTGTAGAACCAATTAGGAGGAATAGTGTATCCAATGCTTTGACTATCACTAGTTTGATCACAAATCAAGTCATTATTGAAGTCAATTATCTAATATGGCTACAATGAATGGAATGAATAATCTCTTTCATGGTCATTTCTATTTATGTCATGGTTATGGTCACAAAGCTAATCAGTGAAAATCTACAGTTCACTCGGTAAATTTACGACAAAGGAATATCATATGATACAAATGCAGAGAATTTAGACATCATGCTAACACATGTAGATAAGTAATTGCTGCAAAAAACTTTGAAAATAAAAATAAATTTGTAGAATCAGATGAATCTAAGAAGAAGGTGGTCATGGTATGGAAGAAAAAGGAAACATGTGGAGAGAACTCATCTCTGACACCATATCTTGGTGCAAGTTCTTTTAGAATCTGAGCCAACTGCCTTGGCTCAGGGGAGTTTTAAAAAGTATATCCTATTGGTTCCCCCTCTTTGAAGTGATGTATGATGTATCTTTCACATGATCAAGTTTGATCCAATTAATTAAAGGTAATGTACAATTATCGACATCATTGATGCACTTTTCAGTAGCAAAATCATCGTGATAAATTAAGGATAAAATGATGGAGTTTCAAATCATTTCTCACAATTCGTGAATAAGGAAATGAAGTGTTGTAGAGTGATAAAGATTAAAGAATCTAAATTAAGTGTGATCATGGAATCTAAGCTGGTTGTCAGAGAATCTAGTGGCAATATTCTATAGAAACTAAAAATGGATTAATTAGACAAATATGATCATCGAAAGATAAGGGAAATGGAACTTGGATTGAATGTTGATGAGTTGTAGAATATTCAAACCTTGGGAATGGATATATGGGGAGAATTCCCCTAGTTTGTTGACAAAGAATATATTTTATTCCTATTGAGTTGATTTAAGGATGGCAACATCATTTTGTATAAACCCTACCTGATCACTAAGGAAGTCATTGAAGCTATTACTAAATTGTACAATGTTAGTGACCGCCTTGGGAAGAAAAAGGTGAAATAAAAATATGTCAAGGAGATTACTAGTATCGACTAAGACCCCTAAGATTTACTAATACACACTATTTTTTGATCCTACAGTCAAGTATATTTCTTATGGTATCACTTACAAAATTTATTTTCAAAATCATGAAGGTTCTACATTGGCTATGGTAGTGTATCTTGCACATATGATTATGAAGGAAAATTAAAAAAATTAACTTGTATAGTCTGATAATGGAGAATCTTATTGAGGATATCATAATTTCTTTGGCTGAGGGTTAGTCTTTCCATTTTGGGTCTCTTGTAATGTGTGTAGTATTTTACTTTTTGAATTCAATACCATTAAAGAAAAATGTTAAGTGGAAATTGTGTACTAGATTAAGTACCTTCATAGGCTTAGTATTGTCAATAAATGAGAATAAGAACTAAATTACCACAAATAGAAATCTAATTAAGAAAATAAATGACAATTGAGCACTCTATGGCTCTCTATTTAGGTTTGCTAATGCAAAGCTCTTAGCAAGCTTCCATTAGTGACAACCCTAAAATGAGACTGAATGATCAACAAAGCTAAAAGATTAATTCCAAAATGAAATAAGCCTAATTAGCTCTAAATTTTCCTTTCTAGATATAAATTGCAAGAGGTTTTGTGCTATTCTCATATTTGTGGATGATTTGTGCTTCAATTATGCCTTTCTTTTATAGATTTTGGCAAGGGTAGGGGTGGAGTTGATTTGATCATGGTTGATTTGAGGTTAAGTCCATGGTTCCACCTTTGGAGACCATTTAAATATTTTGTCCTCAAAGCTTGGGACAAAGAGACAAAATGGGTGGACAAGATGCTCTCACCTTATGTGTGATGGAGATTCGATTTGAGCTTGATGCAATTTTCTCCCATTTAGTGGTTGAGGGAAAATAAGGATTTATTAATTGAATTTATTTAATATGTTTAGCCATGTGTACCCCTTGAATGGGTTGATTTGATTTAAACAAACTATGCAATTAATTAGATTAATTACACAATTAATTGATTTATCATGATTTATTTGATTTAAATTGATTTTATGGCTATTGATTTTCAATTAAATTTGGATTATGGCTTGATTGCAATTTTGCTTTAATTTTAGTTTGATTTGATTTTATTGCCTTGATTTTTCCTTGGTTGCTCATATGAATTAATCTTGTCTATTTTCAGGTGATTACAAATTCCCCTCTTTGAATCGATGCACGAAGCATATCGGTTCAAAGAATGTCCTGTCATTTTTTATACGAAGTCCTGATTAGATTGTTGCTTGATTCAATATCGATAGAAGATGTAGATTTTGATGATAGGATTGATGCAGTTCTGATTGATTTGAAGTCCTTGATGGTCGATCTGATGATAGATTGCTTGATATGGTGCCTAATTTGATGTTTGATGCCCCTTTCAATTGATAAGAGAAAAATTTTCCGATGAAAGATTAAGCTCTAATTTGATGTCGTACTCTTGATTTGATGATTATGATGTCGATCCTGATTGTCCAAGTGTATGCCCCCTTAAAAATGAAATGAAATTTGATCTAGTTGAAGGATATTGCATTTTTTATCGATTTGCGTTGAATGAGTTCAATTAATAATGAATTTTGATTTCATTTACGATAATGTTTTCACGATGATGTGATGACAAATGTCCTTGATTTGGCTAAATGGGTGGAAAATTTGGGTCCCTTGTCATTTTCTGGTAAAAAATGCCCCATTTAGGTCAAACTAGGCTATATATAGGGGTAAAAGGTCTTCTTTCTATTCATTTTTACCTTCCCTTTTCACATTTCACTCTGACCCCCTTCTAAGCCTTTTGATGATGGTGATCCCAATTCAAGAGCATAGGTTCGAATGAGGGCGTCGATATCTGCATCCACTGGTTACAAACCTCCGGTATGTACCCCGACAACTTGCTTTGTCAAATTTTTGCATTTAATTTGGAAAATTTTGGATTTTTTTAGGAAAAACTATATATTTTTTCTTTTAAAAAATAATTAAATAGCATGTACACTAGTTTTAGCAATGCATACAACCTTCTAAAAGTGCATACACGGTTTTTTGTAGTGCGTACACCATTTTTAATAGCGTGTACAAACATTACAATTAAGGCATATTTCACATACGCCCTTTTCTGTAGTGTGTACAAATTCAATTGTGCTTTTGATATTTTTAGCAGCACATACAATGATATCATGTAGCGTGTACTAAGTTCTGTAGTGCGTACACATTGTTGTAGTGTGTTTGATATTTTAAAATGCGCTTTTGATTTTCAGCACTTTTAAGTAGTAAAATAGTGTGTGTACCCTATTTGGTCAAATTTGAGAGCCTCTGAGTCAATTTTGTGATCCATTTGGTGTCGTTAATCAGTTGATTGGCTTAGGTTTTGAGTCTAGTTGATAGCAAATTGTATGATGTCAGTTCTAATCATGTCATATTGAATGTTTGATGGTCAATCTTGATTTAGCTGATGGATGATGATAAATTTTTCATCCTCTCTGAATAGAATCAGGAAAATTGACTGTTTGATTAGGTTTGATTATTTTATTGACTTAAGATGATCCAATATGTTATGATTTTGATATCTAATGTGTTTAAAATTGATTTTGCAGGCCGAGCTTAAAAAGCTCGGTGTCTGTGGCTTGTACCCATTATCTTTTGAGATGATTGATGACTTGAGCGGATCTGAGCGCTAAGTCATAGGCCGATGTGGTTTGTCTTTTCTTCTCTCTCTCCCTCAATTCTGTGTGAATCAAGGTCTACTTGAAGCTATGGCAGAGCGGTGGCACTCTGACCATAATACCTTCCACTTGCCAACGGGGGAGATGATCATCACTTCTGAGGATGTATATCAGTTGTTGTGCATCTTGACACATGGGGAGCTTGTCTACTACGATGAGGTCTATGATGGGACCGTTTGCAGATGCCCATTTGTAGACTTCACGATTGGCGATGAGAGTATTCAATGGGAAAAATTTCCATCTTTCCCAATTCTTCTTGCAGTTTTGGGTGCTCTTATGGGTGGTTTTCTTATTCCTAATGGTCATGGTCACGAATTTTCCAATGGGTGGGGCAAGATTCTTGAGGACATGATTGCACAGCCTCTCCGATTTGATTGGGCATCTTGCATCCTAGCCCACTTATATCATGAGCTTCATGATGTGGTTTACCGATGTGGGGCCACTCTTTCTGCTAGGGTGATTTTACTATAGTTGTGGACATGGGAGCATATCCCTGTTACTCTTCCTATATCGGTTAGACATTAAGATGTAGGTTGGTCATTCACCTGGATATATGAGGGCATGGTTGTGGAGGCCCATTTGGGAAAGTTAGATTATTGGTGCCATATTATAGATGATATCGATTAGGTAGTCTGGCGACTGTATATCAGTTGTGAGGCCTGGCCCCAGGATGCAACATAATTGCATACATGTGCATGCCTCGATGGATGATAGGGTAGATGCCCTTGATTATAGAGAGATTCTTCTTTCTAAGAGTTATACGATAGTTTGGCCTCATACAAGGTATGCCATAGGGATTGGCCCTATATGCTTGAGTGCAAGTCGAGAGGTCCTTATGGGGCCCTCAAATTGACTATCAGACTGCTTGTGATGAGGTTTTGCAACTGCCCCACCTTGTGTAGGACATGAGAGATCATATAGTTGATGCATGCATGATAGATGATTACACACATTGGTTCATTCAAAACCCTTTTCCGAGGTTCATAGATCCAGCTGAGCGAGTGCCAGGGCTTGAGGAAGAGTCTGATGATGATGGTGGAGATGGCGATGGGGGTGGTGGTCGAAGATGAGGTCGTCGGGGATGACGGGGGTGAAGGGGTGATAGAGGAGGTAGCGTTATTATACATGTGATTATTGCTACTCCTATTCCTCCCATAGGTGGTGTATGGATGAGGGGTGGGCAGGTGAGAGTGAGGGGTGGACCTTACAAAGCCCTTCATTAGGTTGGTGTGGACCACCTAGCTAGATGGAGCCAGCATAGGGTGCAAGTATATAGATAGGTTGGTGCACATGTCATTGCAGATGTGGATGCCTAGGCAGCACAGATTTTGCTAGATCAAGCATAGGGTCCTCCGACACCTCCTCTTCCACAGGCTCCTCATGAACAGGCTCCTTCTTCTTCTTCCATGCCATATTCTTTTGTTCTTCCCTCTTTTGTTCCATCTTCTTATGTTCCATCTTCTTCTATGGCTCCACCACAAGCTCCTCCATAGGCTCCTCCTACAAAGGCTCCAACATCTATTGTTGATGTTTGGGTGTTATAGTCTGATGTATCATAGATTAGACAACAATTCAATCAGTTGGGTAGTATGATGCAGGCCTTCATGGCTACCATGAGATAGCATGGGCTACATGCAAACTCGAGTAGAGGTCCTGATCCTGTTCCTGGTCCTGATGGTGTCGATGGTTCCGGCAGTTGAGATTTTGATATGATTATTCATTCATTCATATATATTATGATGATTCATTTTTTATATTGAGACATTGGACTCACATTATTCTTTTATCAGTTGATGTTGTTTATGATTTGATACTTGATATGCTTTGATGGACTTTTGATTTACATATACTGATGGACTTTGATACTCATTGATAGACTTACTTTATATGATTTCATCATGTGTTGGACTTCTTTGACAAGTGCTTTATATGATATGCAGATCTACTTGATTCTATCTCTACATGTTTTGTTTTTATGCTTTTTCAAATGCAGTTTATGATATGAATACATATGTCTATGTATGGTCAAATGATTGTCTTACTTATGACATAGAGTAAATGGATCCATTTGATACATGGTTTAATGTTTATGATATATGATGATGGTTTTTAATGAGTTAATGATTACTGCTATGTGATGATGCTTATGGATGCATTTTGATGTTATGGATGTATGCAATGTAATGCAATGGATGTAAATGAGTTGCAAAATTTGATGGATGTATTGATATGTAAATGTATGGATTTTGATGTTCTAATGATTAATGATGGACATTTTGATAAATGATATAAATGATACATGAGTTAATGATGCTAGTTGTAAATGCAATGATATATGATATATGGATGAAATGATGATCTAGATGTAAATGCAATGTATCAATGATATGAAATGCAATGTTTAAAATGAACTTAATGGAATGTAATAATTTCCTAATGATATAATTAATGCAACTAAAAGATGATAACTAAAGTGAATGAAAAATAATGCAATGTAATCTTAATGAACTAAATGACATGATGAAAGATTTGATTTAAAATGAATGCATCTAATGCAAATGTAATGCTCTTAATGGATATGAACTATAATGATAATGAAAGATCTGAATTAAAATGAATGCAACCTAATGCAAATGCAATTTAAATGAACTTAATGTTTAATGCAAGATTACAACAAATGAGATGAATCTAACAAATGCAATGAATCTAATGCAAGGCGCCTTTGTTTTTTATTTTTTTGATTTCCAACACACTCTATCACATATAGTTTTTGATGCATGTTTGATTTGATTTGATTTTTTAACTCCACCCCCTTTCTTTCTCTTTCTCTTTTTCAAATCTATTTTTAAACTAAGAAAGGAAAATACCTTAAATGCATTTAATCTAGGATGCATGCAGCTAGTTGTCACTATTCACAAATTAGGAGCTTATAATCATCATTGAGCAGTTTTGAAACCCTAAAATTAGTACAACCACCACTAGTTCAACTATGATGATATGAATACCTCTTTCCTTTCCCCTTTGTTGCTTTCTCATTCTTTGTACAACTATCACTGATTGAAATCAAACATGAGAGTATGAATACTAATTTCGTCGGATTCTATGTTGTAAGTGGATTTTGGTATTATGATATTTAACATCAAAATATCTAAGGTATCCTATTGCGTAAACAAACAAAGATCTCAATTTAGCATATGTACATGTCCTTGATGATTCTTTGATGATCATGTCTTTAGACAAATAATACATACTTTAAAACCTTGACCTTAAGACAGTCATGCAGAAACCAATAAAATATAATGCTTTCATCATAGCTTGTCTAGTTTAAAAACTTTCATCGATTCGCTAAAAAGACATGATTTCATCAATCAAGTCAACACTTAGAGAAATTTTGCATTGTTTTTCAAATCCATATTTCAAGTGTAGTTCTATCCATTTCATACTTTTAATCCTGATAAAGATAAGGTCTTTGTGAGATCTTGGTTCAAAATTCTGTGTTTGTTGGATGATGTTAGGAATAGGATTGATTGAGTAATCATTTCACTTGTGCTTTGATGAAATGATTTGGTGTCATATTGATGTTTTCTTTGATAAATCCATCCTCCTTTAGAGTAGAGGGTCCCCCAGTTTGATGTAAGTGTGTTTGTTGGACTTGGGACAATTTGCAGATTAGATTGGTGATGAAATCTTTAAGTGCTTGCAAATGCAACTATGGGGTTTTATTATGCGATATATACAAATGCTGGCGAATGCAATATTTACAAGGATGACAACTAGGTATGATACTGACTTGGACTTTCAATGGTGCCTATTTACTAGGTTTTCACCAATTGAATGAATTTTCTCTCTTTGTATTTTTCAAGCTTTTTCCTTTTTTTGCTACCAAGGTGCCTATTTGCTAGGTTTTCACCAAGGCACTTTTTCTCTTTTTTTTCTTTCTTTCATATCATCAAGGTGCCTATTTGCTAGGTTTTCACCAAGACAACATCTTTTTGAGGATCATTTCTAAATTGTTTTTAGCTTTCTTCAAGCTCAATTTTCCACATTTTTTAATCTTTTTACTTTTCTGGTTTGTTTTCTCTTTTCTATTTTTCAATGTTTTTGATATTTTAAAGATCTCTTTGAATATGTACAATAAATAGGATGCTCTCTCTCATCTTATTTTCTGATACTCTTTCTCTTTATACCCTTTCATCTGCTTCATGTGTAGAACCTCTTCATGTGTATACTATTGATAAGTTCTTGCAACTCTTCTCCTTCACAATCAGCTAGTTTATAGGTGCCTATCCCAAAAGACTAAGTGATCACAAAAGGTCCTAACTAGTTTGCTTCCCATTTTCCTTTATTTTCTCTTTCTAGTTGATTCTTGGGATTTTCTCACAACACTAGATCACCTATTTGGAATGTCCTTGATTTGATGTGCTTGTTATAGTTACTTGACATTTGATTCTGATACACTTTTAATTGGTCAAAATCTTGTTGTTGTCTTTCATCTAATAGCTCCAATTCATGAAACCTAGCCACCCTATAGTCTTCTTCACTTATCAATACATGTAGGGATACTCTCAATGATGGGATTTCTACCTCTAAAGGCAAAACTACTTTAGTTCCAAAAACTAAGGAAAAAGGTGTAGCTCCCGTTGGCATTCTGATACTTTTCCTATAAGCCCATAGAGTAGGGTTTATTTGAATGTGCCAATCTCTACCTAAATTATCCACTATTCTCTTCAATATTATTAAGATGTTCTTGCTTGTAGCTTCTGCTTGTCCATTACCTCGTGGCTAATATATTGAGGATGAGTTATGTACCACATGACATTTTTTACATAGTTCTTTCAAGTCCTTGTTTTTGAAATGATTTGCATTATCCGTTATGATGGCATGAGGAACACCATATCTACAAATTATGTGATTTAATATGAACAAGGATATTTGCTTTCTTGTGGCAGTGTATAAGGGTACAACTTCCACCCATTTGGTAAAATATTTCGTTGCAATGATGATAAATTTAGGACCATTTGAAGATGGTGGATAAATCATACCTGTCAAATCCAAACCCCATTGATAAAAGGACCAAGGTGTAGTCATAGGATGAAGCTCTTGTGTTGGCACATGGATCAAGTTCCCATGGTACTGACATTTATGACAAGTTTTTTCAAAGTGACAAGCATCTTTTTCCATAGAAGGCCAAAAATATCCTATCCTAAGGAGTTTCTTAGCTAGGGTTAAACCATTTGAATGTGACCCACAAATCCCCTCGTGAATTTCTTGTAAGGATATGGTTGATTCCTCTTTCTCTAGACACCTTAGAAGCATTCCATCTAGACTCTTGTGATACAACGTGTCAGATACCAGGGTGTAGTGAGAAGCTTGGTGTATAAAGCTTTTCTTTTGATTTCTGGTTGGGTCTATGGGTAAGATTTGGTCTTTTAAGTAGGTGTAAATGGCTCCATACCAGGGTGAGTCATGTGATCCCGTTAGTAAGAAAATGGTGTGAGGATGGGAAGGGTCAAATATAGGTTTCTCAACTTCTTCTACCAGGAATTCATATCTAGACACCTTATAAGCATTCCATCTAGACTCTATTTGACTATGTACAATAAATAGGATGCTCTCTCATCTTATTTTCTGATACTCTTTCTCTTTATACCCTTTCATCTGCTTCATGTGTAGAACCTCTTCATGTGTATACTATTGATAGGTTCTTATAACTCTTCTCCTTCACAATCAGCTAGTTTATAGGTGCATGTCCCAAAAGATGAAGTGATCACAAAAGGTCCTAACCAGTTTTCTTTCCATTTTCCTTTCTTTTCTCTTTCTGGTTGATTCTTGGGATTTTTTCACAACACTAGATCACCTATTTGGAATGTCCTTGATTTGATGTGCTTGTTATAGTTCCTTGATAATCAATTCCAATACACTTTTAATTGGTCAAAATCTTATTATTGTCTTTCATCTAGTAGCTCCAATTAGTGAAACCTAGCCACCCTATAGTCTTCTTCACTTATCAATACATGTAGGGATACTCTTAGTGATGGGATTTTTACCTCCAAAGGCAAAACTACTTCAGTTCCAAAAACTAAGGAAAAAGGTGTAGCTCCCGTTGGCATTCTGATACTTTTCCTATAAGCCCATAGAGTAGGGTTTATTTGAATGTGCCAATCTCTACCTAAATTATCCACTGTTCTCTTTAATATTTTTAAGATGTTCTTGTTTGTAGCTTCTACTTGTCCATTACCTTGTGGCTAATATATTGAGGATGAGTGATGTACCACATGATATTTTGTACATAGTTCTTTCAAGTCCTTGTTTTTGAAATGATTTGCATTATCTATTATGATGGCATGAGGAACACCATATCTACAAATTATGTGATTTAATATGAACAAGGATATTTGCTTTCCTATGGTAGTGGATAAGGGTACAAATTCCACCCATTTGGTAAAATATTTCGTTGCAGTGATGATAAATTTAGAACCATTTGAAGATGGTGGATAAATCATACCTATCAAATCCAAACCCCATTGATAAAAGGACCAAGGTGTAGTCACAAGATGAAGCTTTTGTGTTGGCACATGGATCAAGTTCCCATGGTACTGACATTTATGACAAGTTTTTTCAAAGTGATAAGTGTCTTTTTCCATAGAAGGCCAAAAATATCCTATCCTAAGGAGTTTCTTAGCTAGGGTTAAACCATTTGAATGCGACCCAAAAATCCCCTCGTGAATTTCTTGTAAGGATATGGTTGATTCCTCTTTCTCTAGACACCTTAGAAGCATTCCATCTAGACTCTTGTGATACAACGTGTCAGATACCAGGGTGTAGCGAGAAGCTTGACGTATAAAGCTTTTCTTTTGATTTTTGGTTTGGTCTATGGGTAAGATTTGGTCTTTTAAGTAGGTGTAAATGACTCCATACCAGGGTGAGTCATGTCCTGTTAGTAAGAAAATGGTGTGAGGATGGGAAGGGTCAAATACGGGTTGCTCAACTTCTTGTACCAGGAATTCATATCTAGACACCTTAGAAGCATTCCATCTAGACTCTCTTTGACTATGTATAATAAATAGGATTCTCTCTCTCATATTATTTTCTGATACTCTTTCTCTTTATACCCTCTCATCTGCTTCATGTGTAGAACCTCTTCATGTGTATACTATTGATAGGTTCTTGCAACTCTTCTCCTTCATAATCAGCTAGTTTATAGGTGCATGTCCCAAAAGATGAAGTGATCACAAAAGGTCCTAACTAGTTTTCTTCCCATTTTCCTTTCTTTTATCTTTCTGGTTGATTCTTGGGATTTTTTCACAACACTAGATCACCTATTTGGAATGTCCTTGATTTGATGTGCTTGTTATAGTTCCTTGACATTCAATTCTGATACACTTTTAATTGGTCAAAAGCTTATTATTGTCTTTCATCTAGTAGCTCCAATTAGTGAAACCTAGCCACCCTATAGTCTTCTTCACTTATCAATACATGTAGGGATACTCTTAGTGATGGGATTTTTACCTCCAAAGGCAAAACTGCTTCAGTTCCAAAAACTAAGGAAAAAGGTGTAGCTCTCGTTGGCATTCTGATACTTGTCCTATAAGCCCATAGAGTAGGGTTTATTTGAATGTGCCAATCTCTACCTGAATTATCCACTGTTCTCTTTAATATTTTTAAGATGTTCTTGTTTGTAGCTTCTGCTTGTCCATTACCTTGTGGCTAATATATTAAGGATGAGTGATGTACCACATGATATTTTGTACATAGTTCTTTCAAGTCCTTGTTTTTGAAATGATTTTCATTATCCGTTATGATGGCATGAGGAACACCATATCTACAAATTATGTGATTTAATATGAACAAGGATATTTGCTTTCCTGTGGCAGTGGATAAGGGTACAACTTCCAGCCATTTGGTAAAATATTCTGTTGCAATGATCATAAATTTAGGACCATTTGAAGATGGTGGATAAATCATACCTATCAAATCCAAACCCCATTGATAAAAGGGCCAAGGTGTAGTCATAGGATGAAGCTCTTATGTTGGCACATGGATCAAGTTCCCATGGTACTGACATTTATGACAAGTTTTTTTCAAAGTGACAAGCATCTTTTTCCATGGAAGGCTAAAAATATCCTATCCTAAGGAGTTTCTTAGCTAGGGTTAAACCATTCGAATGCGACCCACAAATCCCCTCGTGAATTTCTTGTAAGGCTATGGTTGATTACTCTTTCTCTAGACACATTAGAAGCATTCCATCTAGACTCTTGTGATACAACATGTCAGATACCAGGGTGTAGCGAGAAGCTTGGTGTATAAAGCTCTTCTTTTGATTTTTAGTTTGGTCTATGGGTAAGATTTGGTCTTTTAAGTAGGTGTAAATGGCTCCATACCAAGGTGAGTCATGTCCCGATATAAGAAAATGGTGTGAGGATGGGAAGGGTCAAATGCGGGTTGCTCAACTTCTTCTGCTAGGAATTCATATCTGGTGCTTTGATCTGGTATTTGGAGAAGTGACGCCAAAGTAGCCATTGCATCCGCTCCTTTATTCTTATCCCTCAAAAATTGCTCAAATGTGATTAGAGTGAAGTATTTCTTAAGATTCTCTATCATGTTCTTATAGGGTATCAACTTATCATCTTTAGTTTGATACTCGTCATTGATTTGATTAATAACCAATTGGGAATCTCCATAGATTTGTAGCTTTGTTACTTTCCATTCTAATGCCAACTTTATGTCGATGACCAATGCTTCATACTCAACTATGTTATTTGTGCATGGGAATAGCAATTTGTATAATTTTGGAATTATGGACCCTTGAGGAGTAATCAATAAAATCCCTACTCCTGATCCATGTTGTCTATAGGAACCATCAAAATACAATTTCCATGTCTTTGCTTTGACATTAATGATTTTAGAATCTGGAAATTCCACTTGGATTGGATGTTCATCTTATAAAGGTGACTCTGCTAGTTAATCAGCTATTACTTGGCCTTTGATAGATTTTTGGTCCACATACTCTATGTCAAACTCACTTAGGACCCTGACCCATTTGGCCAATCTTCCATTTAGTGATGTTTTGCTAAGAAGGTATTTCAAAGGATCAATCTTTGCAATGAGTCAAATTTTGTGAGATAACATATAATGGCATAATTTTTGGGAAGCAAAAACTATGGCCAAACATGCTCTTTCAATGAAGGTGTAGTTCAACTCATACTTCACCAATGTTCTTCTTATGTAGTATATAGCCTTTTCCTTTCCAGCTTCGTCCTCTTGAGCCAAGAGTGCCCCTAATGCATGTTTTGACGCTAAGATGTATAAAAAAAAGGGCTTGCCACTTATTGGTGGCATCAAAGTCGATGGATTCATTAGGTACTTCTTCAATAGTGTGAATGATTCTTCACATTTCTCATCCCATTTGAATATTGTGTCCTTGTGAAGGAGTTGAGTAAAATTGTGGCACTTTTCTGCTAATTGGGAGATGAACCTTCTGATGGATTGAATCCTACCTTGAAGGGATATCATTTGACTAATGTTTCAAGGTGCCCCCATTTCCATGATTATCTTTAATTTGGTAGGGTCTACCTCTATTCCTTTGGTAGAAACTATGTATCCTAATAGCTTTCCTAATTGCACACCAAATGCACATTTCTTTGGATTCAACCTTACTTTGAATTCTTCCAATCTTGTAAATATCCTTTCTAAGATGGGTAGATGTTCCTGCCTTGAGTGGGATTTAGCAAGTATATCATCTACATAGTCTTCTAGGAGCTTGTGCATTATGTCATGAAATATGGTTGTCATGGCTCTTTGATAGATTGCTCTAGCATTCTTGAGACCAAAAGGCATAACATTCCAGTAGAATGTTCCCCACGCGCATGTAAATGTCATTTTTTCTTGATCCTCAGGTGCTATCTTTATTTGATTTTAACCACTAAACCCATCCATAAGTGAGAACATGGAATTTCCTGCTGTCAGATCCACGATGGCATCTATACTTGGTAGAGGAAAATTATCTTTTGGATATCCAAGATTGAGATCCCTAAAGTCTGTGCAAATTTTGATAGACTTATCTACTTTGGAAATAGGTACAATATTTGAAATCCACTTGGCATAATCAATGGATCTTATGAACTTTACTTTCAGCAATTTCTCTAACTCCACTTTCACAAGCAATGCTATGTGTGGATGCATCTTTCTTAGTTTCTTCTTAACTGGTTTCACTCCTTCTCTGATAATCAAATGATGCATGATTAACTTTAGATCTAGTCTGGCAATATCATCGTATGACCATGCAAAATTGATTTGTTTCGCTTTGAAGAATTTGATGAAATCCTTTCTTTCTTCATTAGATAGGGACACTGCTAGATGTATGTTTCGTGGCTCTGATTCTGACCCGATATTAACTTTCTCTATTGGTTCAATTAGGATAGGTGATCTTTCCTCATAGTGCTCGGGTAAAGTATCCAACCTTTCTTCCTTAGGTGCCTTTGTTGGGTTTTCACCTTCAGAAACATTCTTTATTTCTTTTTATTTTTTATTTAATGTTGCCACAATGTGGTTTTCAACATTAGATTCTTTCCATTTTTTATTTTTTTCATTTTTTCACTTTTTTCCGAACTAAAAGGTTGAATACTCCCCTTTGTCACTTCTTCTTGATATTCCATGTTAGAAGAAGGTTCAATCGCATTAAGGTACTAGGACACCAAGTTATCATTCAAGAATGTGGGGAGGATGCTAGGTTCGATGGAATCCCACTCAATTAGGTCTAGATAGATAAGGGACAAGGGATTGAAGTTTTGGGTTCGTTCGATAGGGTTTAAGGACATGACCTCATTTGAAGGTTTAAACATTATATCACTCAAATCAATGATATGTGCTTCTTCTAGATGCTCTAGAGAACTAGGGTCAAAATCTTCCTCACTTGAATGCTCTTGGGTTTCTAATGGGTAAAAATCTCTTGGATTAAATCTAATGTTAGATTCCCCTATATTAGGTCTCCATGATGGAACATAAGGCTCTCCTACCCATTGATTTCCTTCGATTTCTTGACTTGGCACATTACCTAAGACCTCTTGGCTAGAACTTGAAGCTTGATTCTGATTTGATCCTGAGGCTTGTTCTTTTCCCTTGCTAGAAGTATAAGTATGGATGACATCAACCTCTTTTTCTTGACATGAATCACTTGACAATGATTCTCATTCCCAATTGTTCAAATCATCATCACTTTGGGAACCTATTTGCAAGATTTGTTCATAAACCAGGGGATGGTTCTTTTGAGTACCCTTGTTCTAAGTACCCCAATCTTGTTTTCTCCTTACTATCTCTCCATGACATTTCAATAGGTTCTATTAGTCCTTCATTTATTGTACCTAAAGGTGCTTGTCCTTTATATCCCATCTTCTGCATTATTTGAAATCCTTTACCATATTGATGAGTGGGAATGCTTATGTTTTGAATGTGCATTTCATGAGCACTTAATTATTCATCCTTATCTAGCCAATTTAAGATTTCTTTATCTTCTTCATCCATCAAATAAGAAGTTCTTGCCCTTACAAAGTGGTCATTATATTTATGAGGTAGACTAGATGGTCTTCCATAGGCTTTTGGTGATAAGAGTAGATCCATCATGGATAAGGAGTATTCACCTACACCTTTCTATTTGATTTGGCATTGATTTTTGAAATTCTTCATCATGTGGTCCATCTTTTGATAATGGGCATCCTTGGAGTAAATTTGGATAGATCTTGCTTGGTCTTATTTTTGTTATTCATGAGCCCTTTCCTCACTAACTTTCTCTTTTCCTTTTGTCGATGTAGTCAAGTTAGTAGGACTTTGATTATTTTTAACAATAATTTATTTTTCTTCCTTTTCTTGTCCTTTCAAAGATGGAAGATCTTTTGGACTTTTCCCTTGTTCTATTCTTTGGGAGATAGACCCTTCTGCATTATGTGGTACTAAGGAGTCATTAATAGGCTTCATGTTATTACAATATTGGAAGGGGCTTGAATCCCCGCTTACCATGACTTCTTGTCCCATGTAGGGAAATTTGAGGCATTGATGATAGGTTGAAGGTACGGCTTACATTTCATGGATCCATGGCCTTCCTAATAGGATATTGTAAGTCAATTCTAGGGAAAGGACCTGGAAAATGGTCTCCTTTTTCATTGGACCAACTCGGATGGGAAGTATTATGACACCTTTGGATGCTCTTTCTTCATCATTGTAAGCTTTTATGGTTATCTTTTTCTTAGGGTCAATAGCTTCCTCCTAAAATCCTAGGGCTTTAACCAAGTTTAAGGTACAAATATTTAGGTATGCTCCCCCATCAATGAGGACTCTTTTTACTCTATGCTTGTGGATCAAGACCTCTATGTACAAAGACAAATTTTGTGGGTGGTTTAAAGACATATCATCTTGTTCTAAAAAGGATAGACAATGGTGCAACAAGATGACCTACCATGTTCTAAAATTTATCCGCATCTAAATTTAAAGGCACATTGGTCTCCACTAGGGATTTTTCTAGAATTTCCTTATGAGTTGGTGAAAGCTTGAGTAATTCTAGAATAGAGATTTGAACAAGGGTTCTTTACAATTGGTCTACCAAATTATATTGCTTTGAAGATGAAGATGAGGTTTGATTTGGTAAGACAATTCTTGGGGCACCTCCTGATAAAGTGATCTTTGATGCTTGCCCCCTAGTTACAACATTAGATGTTGCTTCCCTTGGCTTTTCTTTTACCACAATCATGTTTATGATGTTTTCATCCCCACTTAGAGTATTGATGGTATTATCATAAGTATGTGCGAAGTTAACCTTCTCATTGCAACTTTTGTTGTTACAGTTGGTATTTGATGATTCCCCTTTTTCATGGTTTAGGAAAGGGTTTTTGAAAGCCATATGGTCCTCATTATTTTGAGGCCCTTCCACTTTTATGGTTCCATCATCAATTAGATCTTTGACAAGGTGTTTTAATTTCATGCACTCATTTTTTTATGTCCTTTGTTGCGATGGTATTCGCAATGATGAGAATCATTCCACCAATTGGGCTTGATTTGTGGTTCATATGGCCTTGATTTAGGTAGGGTAATGATTTTATTAGCCACCAAAGTCCTTAATGAATTTTCCAAAGGTTCACCTAAAAATTTGAATTTTCTTTTCTGGTAAGTGGAAAACAATGGTTTAGGTTTATTGACATTATAATTATTGAAGGGATTGTTTTTGTTGTTGGCATTGTTGTTGTTTTTGTTGGGATTGTTATTATTAGGAGATTTGGTTGTTTGGTTGACATTATATGTTGGATTTGACCCACTTGATAAGTTAAAGGGAGTAGCCTTTAAGTTGTGGGCTTCCACAACTCCATCATTCACAAGATTTTTATTGTTTTTTTTCAACCATAGTCTTGGTTTATCATTGTGATTGTTGGCTCCTTTATTATTGTTATAATTAGATAAGTTATGATTGTTACTGGTGTTGGTATAGGGTTTATTATCTTTGAATAACTTGATTTCCCCTCTCTTAACCAACACCTCTTCAATTTTGATCCCATTTTTTATGAGCTTTTAAAAAGTAGGGGGACATTGAATTTGGAGCCTATAATTCATCTCCACATTTAGGTTATTCATAAATATCTCCATCTTTTCCTTTTCGGGTATGCTTCATGGATATCGTGCAAAGATTGTTCTCCACCTTTGAAGAAACCCTAGAAAAGACTCACCATCTTGTTGTTTGGTATCACAGAGATTAATCATGGTGATTTCATGCTCAATGTTGTAGGAATAGTGAGTCACGAATTTGAAGGCTAATTCCTCAAATGTCTTTATCCCTTGTGGAAGTTTTGAGAACCATTCCATGGATTGGCCTCCTAAACTTCTCAAAAAAAGCCTCATTAGATAGGTCGTGTCGTGCATGAATTTGATACTTAGAGCACAAAACTTTCTAAGATGCTCTTGTGGGTCTGATTTACCCATATATTTTCCATATTTTGGAAAGACCACATTTATTGGGAAAGGTGCCATAACCAAGCTCTTATCAAAAGGGAATGGGCACAAGGCCTCAATTTAAAATAGCTTAGGTTTGGTTGCCTTCTTCACTAGGTCAATTTGTGCTTGAAACATTTTTAATTGTTTATTCATAGCACCTATTAGATTATCCTCTTCCTTATCTTTCTTAATTTGGTCAACATCATAGTCATGTGGAAGTTTCACCTCTGCTTGGGGCTAAATTAAGGAAATATCTTTCCCTATCTCTCTCTATAAGTCTGTCCATAACTTCAAGGAATTCGATGTCTTGACCCGTCATATTGGCTTTATCTTCGAGTGTTTCTTTAGGCTCTTGATTGACATGGTTAATGTTTCCTTGATTTTTATTATTTTCTCCATGGATGTTATCGTGAAATAGAGAGTTTCTATCCATTGGATCAATTCTCTTTTCAAAAAGGTTTGGGAGACTATCCCCTTGGTCGTAATTTATGAAAGAGTTTTGAGATTCAAATTAGGGGACCTCTTTTGCAATGAAAGTGTCCTCTTCTTGTAAAGATAATTTGAGTCTATGAGATCGTGTAGAAACTGACATTCAACAAAGGTTTGATTTAGAATTGTTTTCCTCAAACTTGGTGATTGTTTGTTTTATGAAGATATTTAAAAGTATAAGATGATTTTTTAAAAATGGACATCTCTTACTTGTTGTACGTATTCTTCAAACAAAGCAATCACAAATACACTTGTTTTTTTAATTTAAACCCTCTACACAAAAAGTGTTTGAATATGTATGGACGTTATCATAGTTTTTTCACAAAAAATCACTTCAAGCAATCTCCCTAATTGACAAGTTGGTTCATAAACATGGATTTACAAGGTAGTAATTGCTAATTTAACAAGGTATTTAATCAAGATTCCATTCAAAATGGACATTAAATTTCATCCCCCAAAATTAGGAGGCTTCCCACCACCAGTATATTAGAGTTTTGCGCAATCCCGAAGGACTACTCGAGGAAGTTTGAAAGCTTAATATCCTTCTATCACACACCCCATTAAGGATGCATGCATTTCATTTTATAGTGGATTTCATTTTTGTGGCAAAGGCAAATGTATCCCACTTTGGGCTTTCCCTCTCACTGGCCTCGTCAAGGAAAATCTCGGGAGGCAAGCCTACTAAAGATCTAGCATGTTCATATGTAAAGCAATAAAATGGATTTAAGAGATATGTTTTGGGAATTTGATTCACAAAAATGTGAAGAGCATATCCCTATCTATTCTTATCTCCCAAGCACTATTTACAATGTTCAATTTTCCAAACCCACCAAACTAATGGGAATTGAATATTTCTACTCTCCTCCACAAACAAGGGGTTGTTTGATTTAGTGCTTGATTTTATCCTTTATGCTATTTTACTTACTATATTTTAGCAAAATCACAAGGCCACAATTTAAAGAAAAATTGACCAAGTTTTGAGGCTTACCTCGATTTGTAGCTAGCAAAGGTTGGGGGCATTTTTGATAGGTTTTGTCATCATTGTGACTCACCTAGTGACAATTTTTCCTTTTTCTTTGCCTCCTCTCCAACAAGTTAGTCAACACAAACAAATAAAGTGAAGAAAAACAAAAACAAATTGAAATCTAAGCCTTATTTATCAATTTTGACACAAATCGATTAAGGCAAGTAAATCCAATTTAATGAGACAAATTTTAATTTGTAAGCTTCTACAACTTTATGTATCATCCTAAAATGGAAGCACTTCCATCTTGATAGGTTTAGAACCCTCTTTTAGTACATTTATCATGATAGACTTGCATTTAGGATGCATTATGCGCTTGATTTATTCATTCTAGGTGAAATTAGGGTTAGGATCTTGAGGATTCTCCTTAATTTCCATCTTCCATTGCTCTATTTTCTAGGTAGGACTTAGAAATAGGTCCTCTTGGCCTTCATCATGATCATCATAGGATTTTGTGCCTCCCTGCACTCTGCCCTATTCTGACATCATTTATAGGTCTCTGGGCATCCCCGGGATCTCCTATTTTTGATTCTGGTAGGACCTGGACCCTTGGGTCAAGGATGAGGTCATCCCTGACCTAGGTCAGGGTTGAGGTTGTCCCTGACCTAGGTTAGAGATGAGGTCATCTTTGACCTCCTTTAGGATTTGGTTCCCCTTTTCAAATTTGGTCACAGCGGGCCCCAAAATCAATGTTGGGCCTTCAGATCCGAGTGTAAAAAGGTTTTAATTCATAATTCATTTAATTATTTTCCCTCCTTAGTTGTTTATTGTGATTGGATCATAATTCAAGGTGAAATTTGAATTATGGGTCCTCACATTGCTCTAGGAGCCTCACCTTGAAACCTCTATATAAAGACTCTCATTTGCATTTATTTTCACCAAGTAATTTTCATGAGCAAATATCCATCAAGTGGAGACAACACAATTGAGAAAACAATCAATGGTGGAGTGAAGATGCAATATTGAAAGAGGATGATATAGAAGATTAAGCCATTGTTGATATCAATCATTTTTGTGAACACACCATTGTGAACACTTATTTGGAGCAAGAGAGATCCTTTCTTCCTTGATCCACCATTGCCAACATTCAATCATTCAAAGATACAATCATGGGGTAGCAATTACGGATTATGAGTTTGGTAGGAGTACTTTAGCCTTGGGGGCTTGGTATGCTTTCTTATCTAATTTAAATCTATGCATTATTTCCTCATACATATTCATGCTAGGGTTTTAATCTAGAGGATTAATCTTGGCATTACACTTTCAATACACACACATATTCTATTTCAATCGGCTATTCATGGAGGTGGAGATCACCAAAATGGGGGTTTGACTAAGGCAAAACCCTATATAGCCACCCCAAAACACCATTTTCAGATATCTATAGTCATTGTTTCAAGAATTGGAGGGCAGATCTGAGTACCCTTTTTGGTGAGCTTTCGAGATCTGCGAACTAAGTCAAAGTCGGCCTTTAAAATCTTGAGGTGGCCTTTAACCTTTTATCGGGGTCAAAGACTACCTGATGCCAGAAAGACAAAAATCATCTAGGTTTTCTCTGTTTCAATTTTCTGGTCCCGAATCTGGTTGCAGAATCTTCCGAAACTGCACACAAGCTTTAGAAAATAGGTATTTCTAGATCTGTTCCATTATTAGGTATGTATTTTATTTTATTTTATTTCAAGAATTTCTAGATTTACATTACTTATGCAATTCCAATTCAAAACATTACAAATGAATAGTAGGTGAATGATAGATGCATTGTTAAAGCTCCATTTTACCATTATTCATTGTGGTGAGCCTGTTTACAACAACTCTTTCTTTTTGGTGTTAGATTTAAATCTTGCATCCTTATAAGATTAGATTTATTGCATTTATTTCTTGCATCTATATTTCAAAAATACAAAAAAAAAATAAAAATTGCAAAATCTCTTTAAAATACAAAAACATTTACATTTTCATGCTTTTAGAATTTCTTTTTATTCAACATGTATGACTCTTGTTTTGAGTACTTTGATGAGGCTTTTCTTGTACAAGAGGATAGATTCCCTAATGAGGTACATGGTAGTGAGGATGAAAATGGTTTGGATAAGATCTCCATGGATCCTATTCCTATTTCACTCTCCTCCACAACCTCTCCAATTGACCTTTACCATAGGGTGTGTGCATGGTTACCTTCATGTCCCACTATTTGCAACATTGGTAAACCTAAAATGACATATCCTACACCTTTGATGACGGTAAAAGGATGTCCTCGGATAACAATTAAGGGTAAACCTAGAGATCCTTTGGATTTCTTTGATAACACTGGTTCCGTTTCACATGCTTTTTGCACATGGAATAACCCTCAGCCTACTGTTCTAGTTTCTTTACCTCATTCTCAACCTATGCTTCCTCAAGCACATAGGTTTCCATCTACCTTTAAGGAGTATAACTTGGTTGACCAATTACATGCTACTCCTGCTAAGATATCTTTATGGGAATTACTTCAAACTTCCCCAACATATCATGAGGCATTTCAAAATGCTTTATCTACTCTTCCTGCTCCATCTCCTAATCAAGAGAACATTCATTCTATTTTAGATTGCATGCATACTATGCCTTATGTACCTCCTACTGTGTTTTCTGATAATGATTTACCTTCTCTCGAGGTGCAGAATCAATATGATGCTCTTATGGTTATTGTTTCTATTAATTAGAGTATCATTTGAAGAACACTAATTCATAACGGATATGGGCTTAATGTTTGTAGCATGGATATTAAGGCTGACCTCACCACTATTCAACTTGATAATGTTCCTATATGTGGATTTGACAATATTGCGAAGAGAACTTTGGGCATTATTACCTTACTTGTTAAAGTTGGTCCAGTTATTCTAAATACTCCTATTCATGTTATGCCTGGACCTCTCAATTATAACCTTCTTTTAGGAAGACCATGCTTACATACTATGCATGCAGTTCCTTCTACTCTTCATTGCAAGGTTAGGTTCATCTATAACAATTTAATGTATACATCACATGCAGATGATGCGCCAAATCCTTGCCTAAATGCAGAATATGCTAAAATCTCTTAGCCTCTTCAACCTAATAAAGAGATTGAAAAACAACTAGAGATACAACAACCTGAGATTCAACAATAGGAAGCTCCATATTCTTCTTTCACTAAGGATGATTGGGGGACATTGGATTTTAATCCTACTTTTATTGGAGAATATAAGGTCTTTGATTTGTAATTCATGAAGCAACAAAATGAGTTTGAGCAAAAAGTCTTTACTCCTTCCCCGCTTTTTGAGGAACTAAAAAGTAATTTTGTTGCCGCTTCGATTAATGAAACAATTGAAACTATAAAGCCTAATTGTTATGATATTGTGACATATGCCACTCCTTGGACTCCTTCTGATATGAATGATCGATATGGTCCTGGTTATCATTTTCTTAAGAAATTGGGATTTAATGGGAAAGGATGTGGTAAATATGAACAAGGTATACAAGTACCTTTGGATAATGAAGTTTATGATTATACATATGGATTAGGATTCAATCCTTATAGACAACCATCTGCTTTTCCTCTTAATGTTAATCATATTTGTGGTGGACAATTGAAATTGGTTAACCCACTTCTCATTGACCTTAATCAAGAACCTTCTTTGGATATTTTTCCTGAAGATGAATCCTTAATGGAATTTTTAGGGGTTTATGAAGACTTACCTAAGTTTCATCACAAACGATGGAAACCTTATTGTTTAAG
This sequence comes from Chamaecyparis obtusa, assembly GCA_027943335.1. Lineage (NCBI taxonomy): Eukaryota > Viridiplantae > Streptophyta > Pinopsida > Cupressales > Cupressaceae > Chamaecyparis > Chamaecyparis obtusa. The sequence continues at coordinate 1,555,858 of BSBK01001440.1, forward strand.
TACCGATGCTTATTTTGGAGAACATGATAAACATGATACTCTCCCTTTATTGAAGGATCCTCTAATACAAAATGATTTGTTAATAACTGAAACTATTGATATTCAAATGGATGAAAACAACTCTGAAAGGATGATAAAGATTGGGAAATGTTTGAATCAGGATGAACGTGATCAGTTGGTTTCTCTTTTGCTTGAATTTAAGGACATCTTTGCTTGAACATATTCAGATATGTTGGGTATAGATTTTAAGATTATTACTCATAACATTGTTTTAAAACCAAATATGAAACCTGTGAAGTAGAAAATTCAAAAGATGAATCCACAAATTGCTTTATTAGTCAAAGGTGAAATTGAAAAATTATTGGATTCTGGATTTATCCATTCTATTGATTACTCAAATTGGATTTCAAATATTGTGCCTATTTCAAAAGGAGAAAATAAGATAAGGATGTGTACTGAATTCAAAGATTTAAATAAGGCATCCTTAAAAGATGATTTCTCATTACCTAACATCGATATGATTGTGGATTCAATAGCGGGACATGCCTTGTTATCTTTTATGGATGGTTTTTCGGGATATAATCAAATTTTTATCCCTCCTGAAGATCAATTTAAGACTACATTTATAACACCTTGAGAAACCTTTTGTTGGGTCATGATGCCTTTTGGATTAAAAAATGTAGGAGCAACTTATCAACAAGCTATGACTTTGATTTTTCATGATTACGTTCATAAGATCCTCGAAGATCATGTGGATGATATCTTAGAAAAATCTATACAAAGAGAAGATCACGTTACTATTTTACGACAAATATTTGAAAGGATTAGAAGTTACAACATGAGATTGAATCCTAAGAAATGTGTCTTTGGAGTTGATTCTGGTAAATTACTAGGATTTATAATCTCTAAACGAGGCATAGAAGTAGATACTGAAAAGATTGAAGCTATTGTTAATATGCCTCCTCCTAAGAATATTTCTCAATTAGAAAGTTTACAAGGAAAAATACAAGCTATTCATCGCTTTATTTCTAATTTAGCGGACCGTACTATCCCTTTTACTTCCTCGCTTAAAAAGGATACCACTTTCTCTTGGAATGATGAGTGTAAACAAGATTTTGAGCAATTTAAGGAGTATCTTGCAAATCCTCCTATCTTGCAGCCAGCTAAATTTGATAAACCATTCCATTTATATACTTCAGTGACTCCGAAGGCCATGAGTGCGTTGTTAGCTCAAAATGATAATGATGGTAAGGAACACTAGTACAAAAACAACAATATATGACCAAATAAACTACCAAAAATTGTAGATAAATGACCAAATTTGGTCACGTGACCAGTGGTAGTTTATTACCGGTCATTTATCTCATGACCGAATTTATGACTAAACTATTTTAGTCATTTATTTGGTCATTGATTTGGTCATATATTTAGTCATTTATTTGGTCGTTTATTTGTTCATTTGGAAGTTTATTTGGTCATTTATTTGGTTGTTTATTTGGTCATTTATTTGGTCATTTATTTGGTCATTCATTTGGTCATTTATTTGGTCATTTATTTGGTCGTTTATTTGGTCGTTTATTTGGTCATATATTTAGTCATTAATTTAGTCATATATTTAGTCATTAATTTAGTCATATTAGGGCACGATGGAATCAAACCATCATCCTCCTACTTGTAAAGTAGGTGCTCTTCCATTGAGCTAGTACCCTTTAAAGAATAATCATACCATGTATACTAGTACTTTCCACTAAACATGATTTCAAGTTTTTCCATCTATAGTTTAATAGATGCTGCTGAAGATAGGGAAAGGTTTGATGCAGTGTTGAATCAACTAAAAATCAATATAGCTAAAAGTGATGAAGATGCTTTGGCAATAGTAGAAAACATTGGATACCCTATCTTCATGAAATATAATGCATAGTTATATATTAGCTCTTGACAACACTATATTGTCACCCATTATGACTGATTCTAGGATTTTCCATTATTGTAACATGCTATATACAACACAATACCAATCTACTTTGAGGTTTGATTTATTGTTAGACCTGTCTTATACCACCACACAAAATGATCCTTCTTTTCTCCTTGTCACTTGCTCCTGATCCATCTTAATGCATACATTTTCAATGTCGTGTAATTGTTGGTGTCGTCATCTACTAATGATCTATTTAAATGCAACCACTAAATAATTACACACTAATCCAAACTTAGTTTATCTTTGCATACTCATTTTTTAACTTCCCTCTTTATCACTACTGAGGTGGTCTACATTTCTTAGAGTCAAATTCCTAAAATTATCTAGTTAAATTATTTGTATCCTGATTTCAATTTTGACATTTGAGGATTCGCTGGAGTTGAAAGAAAAATAAGATTCATTAGGGAAATCATGTACAAATATGAAACTATCCATAAATAATTATTACATGAGTCTAAGCTTAGAGACCTATCTTTAAATGCACATTAGCACATAAACTAGTCCCAAATATAAGTTCAAATTTCATAGAATTTCCTAAATAATATTTTAGCACTAGGCAAAAGAAAATGTCCCAAGTCAAGTGTAATATGCAGGTCAAATGCTACTAAAATCCCTAAGTGGTGAATGAACATATTGTACAGATGCATTTCATATTACCAGTGAATGATAGTTTTGAAAGTAAGAGATGCATTGCTTGAGGCAGCTTTGGGATAATATATTTGGAAGTTTTATTGACAACATTATATCATATATTTGAGCCATTTAGAGAATTATTGTAAGATATGCACAAAATGGACTTTTTGAAAATGTTTTAAAGACTAGAGTATATAACAAAGTCTTTTAAAACTGACAACTTAAGAAAATTAAAGCACTAAACATTCTAAGTTGTTGCAATGCATATTCTAATCTCTTAACAAGATCTCAAACATTCAAGAAGCTACAAGATAAAGCACACATCTCATAATCTCTACACAAGTATATGCCATACTTGTATAAGATGAGAAAAAATTGTAACTTAAGATAAGGAGCCAAACTAATTGATCCAATCTGTAAATTATGTTACTATTGAACCAAATGTTATAAGAGTTTTTAGAAATAAGTATGCAAATCACATACATGATATACATGCAATGCAACCAACATCAAGTATGGAGTACCAAAATATACAGAGGTTTGAATATACTGAAATCCAGCAAATGAATAGAGCTCGGGGGTGTGTCTCAGAAAGATCATACTTGTAGAAGCACATATAATTTGTATGAAAATTATTGATCATTCTTTAAACTGACCTTGTCTAGGTAACTTCGCAGCAGTTGAATCCTAGCAATATGATTTTGGTCTTCAACAGATAGTGTTATAGTATTTATGTCTGCTCTAGGACCTTCAAATTGAAGAGGACCAGGATTCCTATAGATATCATCCATCAAAAATTTTGTTGAATTGCACATTAGCAACCTGTAAAAGACAACAAAAAGACAAGTATATCAATTTATGGCTTTTATGAAAGGGAAATAAGAAATTAATCCATGAACAAGTTAGACACCTAAAGACCCTCACTAAATAATTAGCATGTGAGTCTTTTGATCATTTATAGCATTTGCAATTCAGTTGTAGATACCAGAAACCCACTTGTACACAATAATATTTCAAATTGCAAAATGCATGCACACCATCCCACAACATAAATATTTCATTAAAATGTAAAACATTCTTTTATAGTTAACATATAAATTTTGAATTAGTTCATCATTATCAAATCACAACAAACAGAACATTAGAACAAATCTATGCTGTAACCAAATGTAAAATAAATCAAACAATGCAATTGTCTTGTTTACAAAACAATTTGTACTTTCCATACTAATAAAGGCAACTTAAATGACATGAATAAACAAAATCAATCAACATGCACGATTTTATATCTTACTTGTATGGCCTGCCCTTCAAATCCACCTTAGTAGGATGAATAGTAGGCTTCCCTATTGGAGATACACCTAGCCCCCATAGCCATCTCTTCACAGTCATCATTGCCTGCATATATGACAACCACATTGTATTATCACGTAAAGACAAGAAGAAAAAACATACTACCATGTTTAAGATTCCAACATATATTTGTCCATACTAAAAGATTAATTAAGCTAAGTTTTATGAACAGAATAGAACTAGTGTAAATAGGATATCTACGTCCCATAAACCATCACACAATAAACCAAAGTTACTGTCGCTTATCAGAGTTTAACAAATCAAATCAAACTTCAAAGACTTTCTTCCATATTCAAGTTACTGTTGCTTATCAGAGTTTAACAATTTAAAGTTAATCGAGCTGAAATATATATTTCCAAGAATCCAGTATAATTTCCTAAGGATTAATCATACGAACCTTCTTTATAGAATCAATCAAGAACTACATAATATTGCAGAAAGTTTCTTTTGATATTTTTTGGCATGAAATTCAACTGAGAATGTCAGTTAAAAGATTATAAATCGGGTTGCTTACTGCAATCAAAAATAAAGATTAGTTTGGATATGTAGGCAGTGCTAATTTGAATGTGATAAAATTGAAGAAACAAATGATGGATGATAAATTAAATCAAAACAAAAGGTGCCTCACCCTTCTTTGACAATTCATGGAAAAAAAGTTGCACAAGATTGGAGATACATGGGTCTTCATCCTCCAGCCGAAGAGCCATTTCACTTATGTACCCTTTGTCCTACAAAATCATCACTTCTACCTTAGTGGACTACCTTGTTTCCTTATACAAACTAACTAGATAATCAGACATGATCTATGTTAAAATACCTTCATCATATAATTTTATATGAGGTGTGACAAAACTAGCACTACATTCTTTCACACAGATACTGATGGATCACTAAGACAAGCATACATATGCTCGGTCCAAGGTTCTAAATGGTTAGGAAACCGTACTGTCAGATCACCCAGAGTGATGACACAATTTGATCGAACAGTTTCTGACACGACATTTTGGGCAACAATAAATAGTAACTGTAGATTTGCATCACTAGAAAATTTTGAACATTAAATTTTCATTTTTCAGTCTTTAAGTGGATACTTCTACAAAAACAATAATCTATACTTCCAAGTGGAATAAAAAAATTATGTACAGGAGCTCAACAAAATACCAGAAGTCGGGGTCAACAACCATTAACTTGCAAAGAGCTAGCATAGCTAACGCCTGCAGTTTTGGAAACTACAATTTGAAAGTGCATGTATGAGTTGATACACTTCCATACAAACAATACTTAAATTTTATATTAGTATAAAACCATTGAAACCTGATGGGCGTGAATCATTCATTATGAAGAAAGAATACAAGTAGCCCTACCTTTTGCAACAGAACAAAGTCTTTACAAATCTTTGCAAAAATAGGAGCATATATTCCAATTACAAACTTGATTTTGTCTACCTATAATAATTTCCTTCTCTGCTTTCTCTGCAAGGGAATCAAGCCTTACATCTTCAGATGTAGAAATGCCCAATTCAGCATTGATATTACATTCTTGCTAAATCACTGCCAATTAGCATATAATGTAATCTTGTAACTCACAAAATAGTAAAAAAAAATTGCATGATGGGACAATGCAATTATCCAACCTAAACCAAGGGGATTAAGCTTAATCGCTCACCTGTGTTTCTTTTTCAGAAGACTGACAAATCAGCATCAGTTTTAGATGCTTGAGATTCAACTGCAGCTCTATGTTTGTCTACTTTCTGCTTTCTAACCTTTCACATGGAGGATTCTATATAAACCAAGTGTTTCAAGGCTACATGGCTCACAATGAATAGAAAACTACTTAACTTGGTAACTCCCACTGATAAAGAACTGTGGTGAAGAGATGCCTCATCCACCTGATTTTGACCATCTGGAGCCACTTGTTCAAGTGATTCATTTTGTCCAAAAACATTTGAATGAAACCTTCTTATGATGTCAACCAAAAACATTTATGGCTTTGGATGCAATGCATATATAGCATTTATGGCCTCCTCAGCTGCAGAATACCAACTCTGTTCTGTAAGCCCTTGGCCAATTAATAAGCTTTTCAAGGAATTGAAAACTTGGCTATGACATGATATGAGACTTCCTCGATCTTCTTCAAATAGTCGTTGAAGAGAAATGCATGATGTCCTTGCAAGCAATGGATCCTCCTTTGCCCATCGTCCAAACCCAATGTCAATAATATTCAACAAATGTGAACTCAGGACCTTTGGAGAAGATTTTGTAGTCATGCATAGCACTGATAAAGCTCCATGACTTAGCCCTATAGATACTCCATTCACATTAAAAGTGAAAAATTCCCACAAAGTAGATATCTATGAGAAATTTAATAAAATGTCTTAAATAGCAATATTTATATGGATATTGCAAAATTTGTTATAAATTATGCTCTTTTCTTGATCCCCACATGTGAAAAGAGAAAATGGACAGCTACCGAGCACGTAGTATTATATCATAAAAGCCAACTTTGCCTAGGTCCAGCCAGAGTCATTGAAGTTGACAACAATGAACTATCTATATATAAAAGAAAATCCTTTATGGACCAACTTTACAAACTCAAGAAAACAAGCTAATAAGAGCAGCTTGCATCTGCCTCAAAACATTACACCAAATAAATAAAAGCATGCAGATTTCGACATAAATAAAGGTTGGCCAATAAAAACTATAATCTTCCTTCTAGATGACCAGTCAAATGTTTAGAGTTAATTTATACATATTGATCCAGAAGGAACGTCCTCTTTCGAAACCAGTATGCTAATTATATATTCAAGTGTTGCAAGATCTCCAACACTGGCATCTATCATAATATTTATCAGATTTGATGTAGTTTCCATTGAGTTCTTCTTTATGTATATTGTCATGAAGGCATCCTCAACAGCTTCATAGATAGCTTTCTCCTAAGAGAAGACCTACAGGGAAATAAACTAACTTATGTCAATGACCTTCAATTGGGCAATGCAATATAACCACCTGGATGACCTCCAGTGTTTACCATATCTGCTATCCTTGATTTCATGCTTTCCCAGTAGCTTTCCTCCAGGGGCATTCTCCAAAAAATTTATCCTACAGCATCTAAAGCTTTAGATATTTCTTCTACCATGTCATCATTGGGAGTGAACATTCCTAGAAATATGAAGAGTTTAATAAGATAATCTTTTACATAGGCTTATTGTCTACAATATACTGTTTACACAAAAGCTTATTGTTTGCAATATGTTGTTTATACACTAAGCATCATTTTATCCATACAGATATCTTCAAAGACAATGCTAAATGTTGACAAAGAATCATTTTATCCATATAGGTGTCTTCCAAGACAATGCTAAATATTGACATCTGCAAAGTAATTAGAACTGTTGATATCATATGCCAAAGTTTTTTTTCATTCAATGTTTTTCCCTACACATCTTAAAGCCAATTTTCCTAATATATCATATCATCATGATTTGTAACTATAGAAAAAATTCAAAAAAATTACTGGGTGAAGAGAAATTCCTGAATGTTTTCATAGATCATTACAACATTTGTTATTTGATCAATTCAAAGCTTGTATACAGGCAGGAAAATCTGGATGAGATATTTGAATATAGAGGTATAGAAAATTAGAGATAATTAAAAACATGACCACATTGGTATATAGAAAGATCCTAATTAATGCATAAATCATTTCAAAACAACCATATATAAGAGAATGGATAGAATTGTGAGGAGAAGGATTGTGGCTATTGAAGTTAGTCACCATGAGTACCGCTTAAGAAACTTTAAGAAATCAATGAATACAAGATTGAGAAAAAGTTCTTGCAATCCATCAATAAGCATATAAAAAATAATGAGGCATTTTTGTTAATATTTGTGGCCTTTTTAGAAAGATAAATAGTTGAGATCAACTCCATCTAGTGCAGCAACTCATAAATAATCAGGATCCTACAATTTAAGTATCCAGGGTGAACACATTTTTACTTAAACAAACAAAAACTTAACATAAGTCTCTATCAGCTGCAAGTACTTGGAAGGAACTTCACAGTAGCACGATCTTGTTAATTTGAATGGAAATGCAGTGAAAAAAGTGAGGAGACCAACCTAGTTCAAGCTGTGAAATAAAAAGGATACACCAAATAATATGGGCTCAATTGGAGAGCAATGAAGTTGGTCTAATTATTGAGCATAAAATTCTAAGACTCACACTTATTGAGATAAAGCCTATGTGTTAGGATAAACTACCATTGTGATTTCTCTAAGAGGCCTTGAAGAGGAGGTTGGCAAATGCAGAATGTGAAATATTGTCATGGCCCCACTATGAGAAGAAGATCATGATTTTCCTCAAAATACATGAGATGTGAATCAAAGCCAAAGACTTTGGCGACCAGCAACAAGGAAGCAATTACCTTGGATGAAAATAGTAATCAATGCTTAGGGAGTGATAACAAACATAATTAATATTTCATTAGTCGATCAAATATGTCACTTGTAATCAGCAGTGTCTCTTAAATAGATCATGGAAGTCTTTTCCTTTTCAAGGATGGAGATAAGTTTAAGATATGATCGTAAGTGTAATATTTCCTCGAAAAAACACAGGTCATTCTAAATGAAGCTTCTTAGTCTTACCCTACCTATGAACATTATGAGTGTGAGAAAAAAGTCTAGATAGTTGTGTCATATTTTCATTTGGTCAGGAACAACATGGGAAAATTGTGCATGTGTCTATCAATCATTCATAAGCTATAGGATACATGGATGGAGAAGATCAACATATATAAGATACATATGAAGTCGATAGACATTAAGCCCTCATATATTATCGAGAAAGAACAAATAAAGAATAGGAAATTGAATACTTTTTGCCTAATGATTTGACTTTGACTTTTCTTTGGGATGGACTTTTTATACATTACTGTTCTCTTGTACTCCTTTATTCCTACGAGTCAAACTCTATAAAATTACCCATTTTTCACAAATGAAGGTTGTCTGTGTATGAAAACACAGAGTAGGAGATGATTGCGCTTTGCTTCTTCAAGTGCTTGAATTTATTTTCTTGGTCATTTCCATGGAAATATGTGGGATTCTGATTTCACCTTTTGTTTTGTAGGAAATCTAATCTTTCATAGCAAAATTGAAAATGTTTCAGATTACCATGCTAGTTATTTCCTTAAAATTTGATAAGTTGTTCACTGAAATTGATGAACGACTAGATATACTATAATAATGCAATCATTTAAGAATAATAAGAGTTGCATCAATTATTACTGTGTTAGTGTCTACATTGTTGGGAAGCTCTATTCCACAACAATTCATATGTGCAGTCTTTATGGGTTTTATATAGTCATTCTTTCTAAAATAGCATCATATTTTTAGGTAGGGAATGATAAGAGAATGGCAAAACTTAGTCAGAGATACCCTACATTTAGAGCAACAAAATTGAGCAATGGTCATCTACATTATACTAGCTAAGCCTATTGGACTAATGAAGACTAATGATGTCATGATACACGGTACAAACATTTTGCATAAATTCCACTCTAACTCTAAACCGTAGATCCTACATGATCTCCCAAGTCTCCAAATGGTGTAACTAAAACTAATCTATTCCATTACTACTCATCTATAATACTAGAAAGCTTGTGTTTGACTATTCTACATAAATGATGAATAAATGTTATTGAACAAATTTCAGTTACTACATACATACCATGGGAATGATGAATTTCCCTGTGAGAAGACACACTGCTGGAAGTGTGCAATAAGCCAAGAGTGGGATTGATGTTAGTGGGTACACAATTGTGTTGGTGTAGGAAAATCTTTCCAATCACTTAAGCTTTCCACCATAACCATACCACAGAGGACAATGTCTACTCATCATAATCTCTATAGAACCTAATGCCCAATGCAGAACTTGGTGTAGATGATCTGATAGATTGATGGGGGCAGATCCCTTGAATGCTGGCCTATTAGGCATGCAGTAAATAGATCGCCAACCACAATAGTGCATTTTGAATCCTGTTAATATATCCTTTGTCACTGAACCATATATCCAACCAATCTGCCCAAGAAAACAACAATTTGAGTAAATTATGTTTTTGATCAGGTAAGCAGGGTTTTGAAAGGAATTTGAGCAAATTATGTTATGATGAATAGGTTTTGTGATTATAATCAGTTACCTCTTTTACCCAATCTATTTTCTCCTCATATCCACAGCTAATCACATGAATGGCTTCCTTAATAAGAGAAGTTGAGTGTGTAGACTCTAGAACACCACCTTTCTCCATTAGAGTGGAAGTAATGAAGATAGGAGACTGCACAAATTTCTTTTCAAAGTTCTTTTGTGACATTAATGTTGAGTTCTCATGATCTTCGTACCCTACAAAAAAAATTGCAGAACATCAACATTGTCCACATACATTTAGTTTTTAAAAATATGATAAATTGACACCTTTTTAACCACTTTTGAGTTTTGATTGAGATGCCACTTCTAAAATATTAACGTCTTTCAACCATGGCTTCCACCTTGAGCACTTTTTCTCCCTATGGATGAATTTAGATGCACATCCATGCACATACAAATGCATCCATAGAGAGAAAAAGTGCTCCTTGTGAGCATCCAAGCCAACCCAGGCTAGATGCACCCAACACATAATTTTTTATAAAAACTTCTAGAAAGTGACTTTTCTGATGATGTAATTGTACAGATTTTTTGATTTTTATTGGAATTGTGAACAAACATATATGAAATGGCTTATTTGAATATTTGTGAACTATCAATTGACATTTAATATTTATCTTTGTTATTTAGCATTGATCATTCATGAAGTATCATACTATCAAATGATTTAATTCTGTATATTTTTTGCATTTTTTTGTGTATATAAATTTATAATAGATTTATATATATAAACATACCCAAACCCCCTGCAAAAAAAATAAAAAAATAAAAAAATCAAGTACCCACATACTGGATTCTCGTACCTGCATCTACATCTAGATTTCAACCGATAACTTAGATTATCTCCATTGAGCTTCACTGTTTACTTGTGACACATTGGCATTTTACACTTTAAATTCCTTCTATGTGTTCTATCACTGTGACAGTGAATACTCTTGTCCATTCAACATTTATTGTTTCTTCCTTTTCATAAATGCCATTCATTTCAAGGCCATAATCTTGACTATCATTTACATTGCAAAAAATTGCCTCTTTATACATTGAATGTCTTTGATCTTTAACAACAGTCGTCTGGTTATTGAAAGCTCATAATATTGTCAATGTTAATGCTTGTTATCACTCAATTAAAGCTCAGTTTGATAGGTTTGTGAAGTGTTCTGTTCCCAAACATCATTCCTAGAGATAGCTTACTGGTATGATGGATGTATGGAAGATGTAGTGAAAGATTTATATCTGCACTCCCAATTTCCTTAAGTCTGCATACCATTTCTAGTTATGAAGTTTAATACTATTACTATTACATTGTCAAAAAAATTCCCCAACAACATAAGGATAGAGACTAACCAATTTATCATTTATGAGTAGAATTTTATCAATTTATTCATGTATGTTTTTGTTATGTGTGGTTGTAAAATTCATTATTTATAATGACTTTGGGAAGGATGTGAGTTTTTTCTCTGTGATGTGGTCTTATTTACATCTCTGCATTTTCCAATCAAATAGCACTATGTTTCCATGCAATATCTTTGTTTCTCCAATGTTAATGATTTGAGACTATATGGCTTTCTTATTGTTTAAGGGCTATTTGAGACTATATGTTAGCTTGGTTCTCCAAGTTAATCTGACTTTTGAACCTTTGAGCTAGTATGTAGTATCTGGTAGGTAGGAACACTGCTAGGAACTTATAACCTCTAAGCTTTTCTTTAAGAATAAAATTATATAAAATATTTGATTGAATACATTTCTAATACAATGATAACCTTATCTCATATGTTATTTCCAATTTTGAACTATGAATGATCCCATTTTTGCATATATTAGTCACAACCAATATGATGCAATCTTTATATGTCTTATAATTCTTGTGTCATCTTAGTATGATAAACTTTTATCAAGAAGCTAAAAGAAGGTAGACAATTATTTCTATGGTTTTGTTTGGTAGGCTTTATCCAGCATACCATGGGACATAAAACAAATCTACGAGCTCATCACTGATATCTTAATCCATGGTTTTCTTAGACCAAAAACACTATTGAGTATTTATATATTAAAATATATTATGTCCTTTAATGAAAATCTATGTTGTTTTGTTAGTCAAGTCTAGGGTGAGGGCCCTCACCCAATAGAATTTAAAAATGATAGCTCTTTAAGGAAACACGACACTTCACAGAGAAAACATTGAACCTCGATCAACCATCACTAAAGAAGCTCTGACTTACAGAGGACAATCAAAAATTTCCTGAGAGAACTAAAGAAGCTAAACAACATGAATAATCCACTAAAAGGTGTTGCACAATAAAATTATAATCAAAATTGAGGTTGAAGAATGTATTCTCATGCAATGCAGAATCTTAAGGTCTCAAGAATGTTTTGAAAGCAGTGTCTACCTTCTAGTGAGGGGAGCATCGACAGTTCATTATGCTCCATTGTCAACCATGTCATAAGCTTACATTTTTAAAATCTTAGATTTTCTTTTCCTTTCTCTTTGCTTACCCAGAGCTCCACAAATTAGTTTTTTTTTTTTTGTGCTGAGTTTGGTAAATACCTAAAATATTAGGGAGAATAACTTATTTCCCTCATTCTTGAGGAAGTTAATTCATTTTAGGCTCCCACTCTTCTACAATTTCTTGGAGGAAATGAGCCTCATCATCTAATATATGATCCACGTGATGTTAAAGGTCTTCATCATCACCAATTTTGACCTACGCAATGATGATATTTATGCCTTTATTCTAAAAAATTTGAATGGGGCTGGGTGTTGGAGGAACCCTTCATGGTTTAAGATTGTTGAAGGCATTTTAAGATTTTTGAAGGCATGGGTTGGAGGCATGGGAAAATATTCTAGCCTCCTATTTTGATATGGATCTTGAGATAGTGGAGACTTCAATTTGTGTCAAAAATTTTACATGGTTACACCAAACAAAATCATTGGTAGAATTGCTAGATTTCCTTACCCATTTTTTTAGGTAGTATAATGATGACCTAGGGAAACATGGGAAGACCAACCTTAGATTGTATGGCCAATCATATTGTATTAAAAGTACCTGAGTGGCAATCCTTGATGGTTCAAAATTTGGGTTCATGTGCTGTAAAAATAGATTTTTATAGAATGAATGATTAGTTTGTATGCATTAATATAGGTGAAAATCAACACAAACATGCACTTAGGTTCATCTTTCCTAAAATCAATTTTCACATGCCAGCCTACATTTGATCTATCAACTTCTGAATTAATCTAAGGTCTCTCATGACCAAATGAAAATTATTCATGCGCAACCTTATCTGAATATTAGATATGTTTGCAACTGGTGAGTTGAAAAAAGGAAACCAAATGACACACAAAACTATAATTTATAATTGAAAGAAACTGAAAAAGAAATAAATTGTGTTCTAACATAGACATGGAAGGTGTGATAGATCTATAACTCCTTTTATTGTTTCATTGAATGTTCTCAAGGGAATATCTATGCATTAGAGTAGATGTAACATACAACCATAGGAAATATTGTATTCATTTATATCTTGAAGAGATCATGATTGATCAAGAAATTTTTTACACTGATATGAAGAGGGATTCAATGTTTGTGGTCATCTATTCATTGTCTTTTGAGAGAATGAACTATTTACATCAGATTTTATGACTATCATGAGAGAATGAATTTTTAGTAGACATGTTTTGTGTAGCAAACTTATGACTTATTCAATGTTACAATAAAGGGAGGCTTAAAATAGACAAATGAGAATGAAGCTTTTGTAGTAGTCATGGAGGTCAAATAAACACCAATGAGCATCATGGTTGTCCATGAAGAAAGACAACTTTGTGATAGTTCAAATAGAGAAGATGGTATAACATAGCTAAACAGTCAAGGACAATAGTGTAGAGGGCATGAATCTTGATGGAAAGCAGTAGTGTTGCTATGGAAGATAGTGATCTAATGATGAAGGATAGTCGTGATATATGATACAAGGACAAAGGGAATAGAAAGTGATGATGAGAAACAATCAACAAGTAAGAAGTGATAAATGAATGAGATCCATAGCTAATGAAGAGAGTAGTTGTTTCCAAAAGTAGATAAGAATGGATTCAATCAAGAACAGGTTAATGGACAATAATATGCAGTGATAGAATAGAGTATCAAATGAAGGTGATTTTCATATGCAAAATAGAGAGGAATAAATGTCAGATAGCAATTTAGTGAATAAACATGAAGAACATTAGTGATACCTTTCAATGAAGTGATAAAACAACCAAGATAGAGAAATCATTGGTAATTGATAAAAGCAACCAAGTTGTAGGAAGATTTGTGTCAGTTATTATAGTGGAAAGTCTCTTGTACACATGTATCCAAAATGTGCAATCATAGACAACACCTAAGTTGTTTGATAGAAAGCCTTGAAGAGATGTTTAAAAAAGCCACATTCCACAACCTCTTCACATCTTGGTGAACAAAGACAGGAAACTTGACTACCTGTGAATCTCCAGCAAAGAATCTATTGTAAAACCATCGCCTCATCTATCAAAGGGTATGAAGAGTTCTACCTTATCAACCACCTCTTTCTCTTATTGCAGAGGTACATTAAAAAATGAATGACAATTGTAAAATAAAGAGAAAATACAATGGAAGAGACATGAATTAACATACCCTATTCTCATCTAAAGACATTTCCATAATCGTGCCTTTCTCTAGCTTTTCTTGCCCAGCGATATATGAATGCATGTCCGCTTAACCTTCTGAAAGGGAATATTATAGAAAAATAAGAAGAATTTAGGTAGAACTTGTGTAGATAAACTTGGTGTCAGGCCTCCATCAAAGTGCCCTTAAACAAAAACCCTAAATCTGGGGCCATTGCCATGACTCGCAACCCTCCAGTCACAAACAACTGGGAATTTGAGCTCCCTTTTAGGAATCCATCTTTCTAGAGATTATCAGAAGAACACAAAAAAATTCCATTTCAACATGCTTTCCACCAAAAAAAGATCTCCCTAGCTGAAGGATTTGGCATGGGATATCCTAGTCATAAAGAATCGTGGCAAAAAAATTATGCCCAAAATGAATACAGTTAATGGGAGGGAGAGAGAGAGAGGAAGGGAGGGAAATTGGTGATTTTTAATTATTATTAATAAATATTGGTTATAGGCTTTTTTGTCAGTTATTTTTTAATAGTTTTTAAGTTAATTTTGATTTACTTCAAGCCTTTACACTTGTTTTCTAGGGCCAAATAAACATATGTTTGTCCTTACACTTGTTTCCTAGGCTCAAATAAACACATTTGTCTATTTATTTTTATATTCTTTTATTTAAATGCATTCATTTAAAATCATTCAAGATTATTAAATGATCAAGGATTGAGTTTTCATCTACACACTTAAATTGGTGCTTCAAAAATAATTCACAATCTTTTAATAACTTGGGGAACATTCACATGATTGGAAGATGTTGTTCTCATTTTATTTACTCTCAAACCATTAATCAAGATTAAAGAGGCCTTTGTGACTTAATTGTATGGAAACCTAAGAAAGATATTTATTAATACTTGTAGATATCAAGACGCATTGAGAAATTAAGGAACCTTGGTAAAAGTGAAGAGGATATCTCTATATATTATATAGATAAACTTTATAGGTATAATACAATATTACAATTATGAATTTGTTCCTTATAGATAAATTTGCCTTAGTAATTTTTGATCTTGAAGCCCAATAGGCTTCATTTGACTCTTCTGTGCTTGAAAATGTGGATATAAATCTAGAGCAACATTTAATTGAGGATTTTTTCACTTTCATTGATGAAGCTTATAAGCAGGAGGAAAGTGGTGATTTGGTGCAATTCTTTGCATGAAGATCAAGATGGTAACCTTTTGTTTCTTAGTTCTTTGTAGTATATAATTCTATGATATTATCAAATGTTATTATAAAGGAGTACTAATAATCATTCATTTAGTCATTTTTCTTTGGATGACTAATTATTTAGTCATTTATTTGGTCATTTACTTAGTCATATTTATATTTAGTCATTTATTTACCCGATGACCAAATTGGTCATTTATTTAGTCATTTATATTTGTAGAACATGATCAGTTTTAGTCACATGACTAAAAAAATGGTAGAACATGATCAGTTTTAGTCACGTGACTAAAATTTTTAGTCACCTAGTCATTTATTGCCCAAATTCTACTAGTGGAAAGACCTATGTATTACATTAGTCGAACTTTACTTGATTACGAAACAAGATATACAGATTTGGAAAGACAATGTCTAGCTGTAGTTTATGCATGTCAAAAAATCAGGCATTATTTATAAATGTTGAAGTTAATGTGATTGTTAAATTTGATCCTTTGAAACATCTTTTCTCACAAACTGATCTCTCTGGCCAATTGGCAAAATGGGTGATGTTGCTTACATAATTTGATCTTAATTTCATTTCTCAGAAGTTTATTAAGGGACAAGCATTAATAGATTATTTAGTTGAAGCTCCTTGTCCTCACTCAGATACATGTTCTACTTCAATAGAATTCCCTAATGATAATATTCTAGCTATTCAATAGGGTGATATTTGGGAATTATATTTTGATGGGTCTAAATGTAAGACAAGTTCTGGTGTGGGTGTTATCTTGATTCCCCCTATGAAAAAACCCATCCCTTTATCATACAAATTAACCTTTCCTTATACTAATAACATTATGGAGTATGAAGCTCTTATAGCTGGCCTACGAGAAGCTTCATCCCTTAATATCACACATTTACAGATATATGGAGATTCGCAATTAATTGTTGAATAGATTAAAGGAGGATATTAGACTAAGAATGATAAAATGACACAATATAGAGATTTAGCTCTTGACGTGCTTTCACAATTATCCTCTTATATGATTCAGACTTTACCTAGGAAGGATAATCACCATGCGGACGCTATGGAAAGCACGGCTTCTTTGGTTTGTCTTGAGAATAATGATGAAAATTTTCAATTTACTATACAAAATCTTAAAAGCCCTGTAATTTCTAAAAAGATTACCTCTGATTGTTTCAATTTGCATTTGGATGAATGGTATTTACATATTTTTCATTTTTTGAAGGATGGTACTTTTCCTGAATCGGCAACAAGGAACACGTGTAATCGTATTAGGAAGCTTGCAACGCGTTACATCATTTTAGGAGATACGATTTACAAACACTCTTATGAAGGATTATTATTAAGATGTCTTAATAGAACCGAAATCCCCATAGCTTTGGCAGAAGCTCATTCTGGTTCTTGTGGGGGACATTTTGGTGGAAAATCCTTGGTTAATAAATTGCTCAGAATGGGATATTATTGGCAAACAATGGAACAAGATTCTTTCATGTTTGTTAAGAAATGTCCTCAATGTCAACAACATAGTAATTTGATTCATGCTCTTGCTTGCAAGCTTCGTAATCAAGTTTCTCCATGGCCTTTTAGTGTTTGGGGTTTTGACCTTATTGGAAAGATCTCACCAGCCTCTTCTCAAGGACATACTTACATTCTAACTGTTACGGATTATTTCACGAAGTGGGTAGAAGTTGTCCCTCTTCATTCAACAATGACAGATGTTATTTGTGATTTCATCCTTAATAATATCATAACAAGATTTGGTATTCCTTCGACGATAATTTTGGATAATGGTACCTCTTTTAAAAACAAAGAAGTCATGAAATTCTTGGAGAAATATAGAATTCAACATAGATTTTCAACTCCTTATTATCCTCAATCTAATGGAAAAGTTGAAGCATCAAATAAAATCATTGAACAAATTTTGAGAAAAATAGTTAGTAAGCATGCGAAAGATTGGCATACTCAACTGACTTATGCTTTATGGGCTTATAGGACTAGTGTTCGTACTGCCACAGGTACTTCTCCTTTCAACCTTGTCTATGGTACTGATGCTATTATGCCTTTGGAACTAGAAATACCTTCTCTACATGTTTCATTCATGTGATAATTGATAAAGATACTTTTCATGAACAATGCTTACAAGAGCTGGAAATGTTGGATGAACAATGAATACATGCATTAGAACATATAAAAGCTTATCATAAATCTCTTCAGAAACAATACAATCATAAGGTAATTGAACGAAAATTTGCGGTTGGTGATTTAGTCCTTTATGAGAATCAAAGAAATGTGAATGCTTTACCAGGCGAAAAAGGAAAATTTAGCCCTAATTGGCTTGGACCTTTTATTGTCATTGAAGACTTTGGTTCAAGTGCTTATAAACTTGCTGATATGGATGGTGTTTCTTTTAAGGAACCCATTAATATTATGCATCTCAAACGTTATTATCCTTAATTTCATTCATTCTTTCCTTGTGCATTTATGTATTCCTTATAAAGTTTGTTTTATAGGTCATGTAGTTCTAACAAGATTACATATTGAATATATTTATGCACTTTTCTTTCTTTCTATTAAGTTTTATATTGATGAAAGCATAGTAATCAAACATAGAACTAAGTAGTAGAGAAAGTTTTTCATTCATCAAAAGAGTTTTTCAAGTTCGGATACATATGTGGCCAATGACCCTATTTATCACTACGTCTATCACTATGCTCTGATGGATGATGGCTCCCAAATCTCTCTGCCCTATGATAGGAAGATGAAGATTTGTGTGTCTGTGTGTGGCTCCTCGATATGATCATACCCTGTGGACACTCTCGGGCACTCTGTAACTCAACTATTAGCTTCTCCTCCCTTTCTCTGCACGGCCTTAGCTCTCATTGGATGCATGCAAAGATATCGGCATGCCTATCGAGATCTCTACACCCAATGGAAGAATCTCACTTGTCAGCTGGTAGTCGGTAGGATATAATTGTATCCTTGAGAATCTCGGATAAAAAGCTCCTCCACTCTGCTATGCTAGCTGTAGAATGAAAATACATTTATCAGTCTAGTATCTTTCTATCTCAAATCAAATCACATATTTAATCAAATTTTGTATTTCATAAATGGGTCTCCCTCCTGGACGTCACTAAAGTGTCTAGATGGTGGGGGCATGGAGTGACTACTCTCTCCATGGTTGCCATATCTAGGTCTCAATGGTGGTTTCTCTATGTGGGGTCATGGCGACCATCATGATCTCAGTGGTGATGTGTGAGTAATGTGTACATCTACACCAGTATCACCAGCTGGGGGCATGTCCTCCACTCTCTCCTCTGCTCTCTCTGCTCTCTCCTCCTCCATGGGATCTCCCTTGGAAATGTGCTCCTCCTCATCTCTAACATCCTCATCCTCCTCTATGGTACCAATATCTTGGTGTGTCCTCTCTGAAAATTTTGGATCACCTATGCGATAATCCTCAGTGAAGACAGGGTGGGTCCCCTGCAGACTCCAATACCTGATGTAATCCTGGCTCATGTCTAAATAGGTCACATATGATGGTACATCTTGTATACACCTAAAAATGGTCATCTAGACTATTAGCCCCTTTTGCTAAATCAACAATTGCTTATTCTTGATCAAATCCTAGCTCTATCATTTATTCAATTATTTTCTATGGGCTAACCATCTTATCCTAAGTCTTTATTTATTTAAAAGTAATATTTCCTCCCCTTTTAATAAATAAAAAGCCCCCACTTTTCCTCTTATCCTAAGTTGCACAAATAAAGCATTATTCTTATAAAAAGGGAAAAAGCACTTTTTGTCTCATATGGACACAAAAGTCAACTCTTATTTTCTCATTGGAGGATATTTGTGCACATGGATTGCTCCTCTTTCAAGCTCCACCATTAATTAAATCTTTTTCCTCTTAATCTCCACGGTCCATTTCTCCTCATTTCCTATAAAAGAAGAGCTCTCTTCTTCATTCTAGATCCTCAACGTTTTATGCTAACTTTATGCTGCAGGATTTCTAGGTCACTTTGGAGTTTTTGAAGATTTGGAGCATTCTTAGCATCTACATCTCATTCTTGCATTCTACATCTCATTCTTGCATTCTTAGCTTAGCTTCATATTTATGCTTTCTTAGATTAGCTTCATTTCTATGCTCTAGATTAGCTCACATAGATTAATTAGCTTGGGTTGTAACACTTGCATATTTCCTTTCATAGCTTAGCTTGCATTTCCATTTCTAGCATAGCATTGCATTGCATTTTCATTCTTTATTCTTGAGGATATTGGCATTCTTTCCCTTGTCTTCATTGAATCTCCCATTGCATGGTTTACTAGCAAGGTTATAGGCTAAATAGCTCTAGCTGAGAGCATTCTTAAAAACCCTTGCACTCCATGCCTAGGGAGCTATGGATCGATTTGTGAGGACTCATTCTTGATTTTCCTTGCATGTAATGATCCATAGAAGTGTGACACATTTATAGCACACACCTCTATGTCCTTTGTCTTGTTTGCATCACTATCCTCTATGTCTGCTATCAATGGTCGGTGCATGGTGCCAGGTCTGTCATCAGGTAGCAGGGTCTCCATATCACATCGGTGCTCAGAATGTAGTCTAGATATACCCTCCAATAGAGGATATCTCCAAACTACCAAGCATCTCTCAGAGGATACGCAAAGACTCTCATAGTACTCGCATCTACCATCACTGGAACTCCCTATGGACATGTACATGTGAAATGCTCAAACAGTCAAATCTGCAAGAGCGTGCATATCGACAAACTCTCCCTCTGATACCTCACTAGTTGACCTAGCTCATGGTATAGCTAGGCTAACATGTTGTGACCCCATGAGAACATGGTCCTCTCCCTCTCCATCCTATGTATAAGATGTGTAAGAGGTGTACAAAATATGGTACCCTCTGATTTGGGTAACACAACCAAGGATACTATGCAAAGCATCATCCTTCATACTAAAGGTGTAGGGCCTGACAGTATGGATGATAATATTACCTGATCTGACCAGGCTCGTATGAGTGGAACTTGTCCTGTACAATAATCTACATCTATATGAATCTCCTCACAAGCACACTATGCTCTAGGTCTGACGGTCTCACCTCAAACTAGAAGTCGCATGATCCTGTAGACATCCTCTAAGGTCATTGTGATCTCTCTAGAGGGAAGATGGAAGGAGCATGTATCCTCATCCCACCTCTCTATCAGAACTGATAGAATGGCTTGGTGTAGTCTGATTTGTGGAAGGATTGATACCCAGTATAGTCCCACATCTCACAGTAACTGCATGTCATCATCATCAAGCTCAGATAGTCTCTCTTTAACCATGACTAGCAACTCTCCAAAGGGATGCTCAGAGATGGACCAAGTCCTGTAAGCACAAACATACATCATATCAGTAATCTACATCATCAAATATACAAATCTAACTTGACTAGGTCAAATTCAACCTCAGTTAGGTCAAGGATGACCTTACTGGGTCAAAGTTGACTTTCCCAGGTCAGGGATGACCTTGTTGGGTCAAGGTCGACCTCATCCTAGATCAGGTGAAAACATTCCAGTCAATGTCAACTTTATTGGGTCAATGTCAACATAGATGGGTCAGGGTTGACTTAGAGGGGATACGTTGACCTTGCCTATGAAAAATAGGAATTTGGAAAGTACAAAAGCATAAAATAGCAAACTCACTTCAGGAAGTGACCATCCGGTAGTCAGGTTGTGTCTCAGAAGCTCCATGCACGTCGCTCAAAGTTCCTCTCTCCTCGGCATCTTGCTTCCTCTTTTCGAATCTACAAATGGTAAGAATGAATAAGTATCTCTCTCTTTTCCTTATTTATAGTTCAAATGAGGGTTTTATTAGGGTTTCTTTTAGGGTTTTCTCATGGTAAACTTGGATATCCCTTATTATGCATTTAGATAGACATCCACTCTTTTCATCATAACTTGAGTTCGGTAACTCTATTTTTAGTGCCATTAGCGGTGTTGGAATTTTGATCCAAATACCTAACTCCTTGAACTAGTTTAGGAAGGTTGGGAATCCTTCTAATTGGTTTAGGAAAGGACTTTTCAACAAACTACATATCTAGTGTATAAATTTTTTCTTATCACCCTGTTTCACCCTTCGGAAGTAGAAAGCCAAAACAAGGGGGGGCATAAGGGGCTTTATGCACTTCTCAATTGTCATATAGTAAGCTCTAGGTGATTAATGGATTTTCATTAACCTTGTGTGTTGCAAGTTCTAACAATTTTTTGCAGGATCTCTACATTGAGGACTTGGCTATATCCTTTTTATTTACTATGATGTTTTCTTACTTTAGCTTGCATATTCACGTAGTGTCATATATAAGCTAAGGTGGGGGATAAATGTATCATCTTAAAATAGAATCACTTCCATCTTGATAGGTTTAGCACCCTCTTTTAGTACATTTATCATGATAGACTTGCATTTAGGATGCATTTTACGCTTGATTTCTTCATTCTAGGTGAAATTAGGGTTAGGATCCTAAGGATTCTCCTTAATTTCCCTCTTCCATGGCTCTATTTTCTAGGTAGGACTTAGAAATAGGTCCTCCTAGCCCTCATCATGATCATCATAGGATTTTGTGCCTCTCCCTGGCACTCTTCCCTATTCTGAGATCATTTCTAAGTCTTTGGGCATCCCCGGGATCTCCTGTTTCTGATTCTGGCAGGACTTGGACCCCTGGGTCAAGGAAGAGGTTGTCCCTAAACTAGGTCAGGGTTGAGGTCATCCCTAACCTAGGTCATAGATGAGGCCATCTTTGACCTCCTTTGGGATTTGGTTCCCCTTTTCAAATTTGGTCCTGGCGGGCCCTGAAATCAATGTCGGGCCTTCTGATCCGAGTACGAAAAGGTTTTAATTCAAAATTCATTTAATTATTTTCCCTCCTTAGTTGGTTATTGTGATTGGATCATAATTTGAGGTGAAATTTGAATTATGGGTCCTCACATTACTCTAGGAGCCTCACCCTGAAGCCTCTATATAAAGACTCTCATTTGTATTCATTTTCACCAAGCAATTTTCATGAGCAAGTATCCATCAAGTGGAGACAACAAAATTGATCAAATAATCAATGGTCGAGTGAAGATGCAAGATTGCAAGAGGATGATATAGAAGATCAAGTCATTGTTGATATCAAGCATTTTTTATAACACGCCATTGTGAACACTTATTTGGAGCAAGAGAGATCCTTTCTTCCTTGATCCACCATTGCCAACATTCAATCATTCAAAGATACAATCATGGGGTAGAAATTATAGATTATGAGTTTGGTAGGAGTACTTTATCCTTGGGGGCTTGGTATGCTTTCTTATCTAATTCAAATCTACGCATTGTTTCCTCATACATATTCATGCTAGGGTTTTAATCTAGAGGATTAAATCTTGGCATTACACTTTCAATATACACATATTCTATTTCAATCAGCTATTATTGGAGGTGAAGATCACCAAAACGGGGGTTTGACTAAGGCAAAACCCTATATAGCCACCCCAAAACACCATTTTCAGATATCTACAGTCGTTGTTTCAAGAATTGGAGGGCAGATTTGAGTACCCTTTTTGGTGAACTTCTGAGATCCGCGAACAAAGTCAAAGTCGACCTTCAAAATCTCGAGGTAGTCTTGGACCTTTTATCAGGGTCAAAGACTACCTACTACCAAAAAGACAAAAGTTTTCTGGGTTTTCTCTGTTTCAATTTTTTGGTCCCAGATCTGGTTGTAGAATCTTTTGAAACTGTGCACAGGCTTCAGAAAATAGGTATTTCCAGATCTATTCCATTATGAGGTATGTATTTTATTTTATTTTATTTCAAGCATTTTATGTAATTCCAATTCAAAACATTACAAATGAATAGTAGGTGAATGATAGATGCATTGTTAAAGCTCCATTTTACCATTATTCACTTTCAAATACTATTCGTATAGCTCACTTTTTTGTTGTGAATTCTCCAAAACCAACTTGATGTCAGTTATGTTCTTTTTATTTCATTTGGCCAATGCTTTATCCTCACTGTTGAATCTAGTCTCTGGATTCTTGATTCTTTTATGACCTGTAATCCTGTAGACATAGAAAAATCATGTTCTGAAAGTTAGATTTTGCCAATTTGTAATTTAATTGAAAGCGCAACAGAAATTGAAAGTGATGTTAAATCAATTAAAAGTGTTGTTAAACTTGTGAATGCACTACAGAAAAAACTTGAAAGTGCAGAAATAGAAATTAAATGTGTTATTTTAATAAGCAAAGGTGCATAGAGAAAACATCAAACACATTGTAGAATAATTCGAAAGCGCTTCGGAGTCAGGGCACATGCACTGAAATAATGATAGGCAAGATAATAAAAAGATTAAACACTTTTTTTAGCTATGTAAAGGCGCAACACTTTGTCGTGGAAGCATTGATTTAGACCTCAAATGCACTGCAAGAAGTAATGTACGTGCTGTAGAAACTATTAAACGCACTGCAAAACCTAAAAAATAGAGAAAAACAGATGGATTTGCAAGAAAAAAATAATTTATCTGAATTGAAAATTAATGATGCCTATGGCCCCACGGTGGGTGCCATTTTGTGTACGAGATTAAGTACCTTCATAGGGTTAGTATTTTCAATAATTGAGAATAAGAACTAAATTACCACAAATAGCAATCTAATTAAGCAAATAAATGACAATTGAGCACTCTATGGCTCTCTATTTAGGTTTGCTAATGCAAAGCTCTCAGCAAGCTTCCATTAGTGACAACCCTAAAATGAGAATGAATGATAAACAAAGCTAAAAGATTAATTCCAAAATGAAATAAGCCTAATTAGCTCTAAATATGCCTTTCTAGCTATATATTGCAAGAGGTTTTGTGCTATTCTTAGATTTGTGGATGATTTGTGCTTCAATTATGTCTTTCTTTTATAGATTTTGGCAAGGGTAGGGGGTGGATTTGATTTGATCATGGTTGAGTTGAGGTTAAGTCCATGGTTCTACCTTTGAAGACCATTTAAATATTTTGTCCTCAAAGCTTGGGACAAAGAGACAAAATGGATGAACAAGATGCTCTCACCTTATGTGTGATGGAGATTCAATTTGAGCTTGATCCATGTGAGATTGATCCTTAAATCCTATTGGTTGATGCGATTTTCTCCCATTGGGTGGTTGAGGGAAAATAAGGATTTATTAATTAAATTTAATTAATATGTTTAGCCATGTGTACCCATTGAATGGGTTGATTTGATTTAAATGAACTATGTAATTAATTAGATTAATTGCACAATTAATTGATTTATCATGATTTATTTGATTTAAATTGATTTTATGGCTTTTGATTTTCAATTAAATTTGGATTATGGCTTGATTGCAATTTTTCTTTGATTTTAGCTTGATTTGATTTTATTGCCTTGATTTTGCCTTGGTTGCTCATATGAATTAATCTTGTCCAGTTTTAGGTGATTACAGAAATATAGCATCCCTATCAAAAAGAAAATTTACAAATATTTGGAATATATGGAAGATAAAGAGAATGCATGCAAAATTTATTTCTCATCCTTGTAGATGGATCTATTCTCTGATTTGATATTGTCTAGTGTTGTGCCTATCATTAATTCCTTCTCTGGTCAAAAGATATTGGATGTTGTCATTGGGGGCTCCCCTTCATAACCTAAAAGGAGGAAAACTAGAAAAGGGAAAATAAGCCATTACTAAAATCTTAGAAGAGAGGAAGAAGGAAGAAGAACGTTTGTCTAGATCTGACTCTTTTGATTTAGATAAATAAAAAATCTATGTTGGATGAGGGTGATTTGAAAAGGATTGGTGAAAAGAGGTATGCATGTTCTTCGGCCATGAGGCCTATAATTGAAGATGTTTTAGTTGCTTATCTACTCAAAATGGGTATTGTTGTCTCTACTATTTCGGACTCATTATTGGTTGATCTAGTAGAAGTTGTTGAAGAAAGGTTATTTTAGGAAGGATCTGAAAGACATAAGATCAAAACTATAATTGAGAAAGATGCGTCAATACTAAACAAAAATTGTCTAAACAAATTGGTCAGACAAACAAGTGTATTAAAGAGACATCTGACACCTACAAATATTATCTTTGTTGGCCTACTACTATTGATGAATTAAAAATAAAAATTGAAGCTATTGAATTTGAATTGAATGCTACTAAGAAGTGTTTTGAATTTTTCAAAGATAAATATGGAAAACAAAGAATGAGAGTTGGTGCTTTTCAAGATGAGATTTTATCTACTGAGAAATAGAGGTAAGATCTTGTTAGAACATTCTAGTTGTTAAATAGATTGTCGACATCTAGTTGGATCATTGTTGTCAATTAGGATTGCACCTATAGAGAGATAAGAATCTAGATATCCTATTGAAACATTAAAACACCCTCAAGTTGTGGGTATGCTATGGTGAGAGTGAATCTTCAGGATTATAAGACCAATTCCTTAATGTACTCACATATACTAAATTGAACAAGGAAAGAGATAGAAGGATGTGCATGTTAAATTGAAAATCTAAAACTAAAGGGTGATGCACCAATATAATAATTTGACTTGCAGCTTATAAAACTCACAAGATTACTCATAAAAGAGACTTCAAAACTCACAAACCCAATTAGACACTACCTGCAAAATTAACTCTTATGATGGGTCCTGGTATTTTAATGATTTTAAGAGGAAAGAAATATTTTTCCTTAGTTTTAACATTAGAATGAAGGACACAATCACATATTTGTGCTATGATATATCAAATTTTGCATTAAACACTGAAAGAATATTTATAAAATAATGGAAAAAATATAATATTTAATCAAATTACTCACAATTAATGGTGAACATAAAAAAATAGTAGAGACTAAATATGTTTATATATCAATAACCAAGAAATTTGCTACAAATATGAATGCCCAAAACATTCTACCAAAATTTTCAATGTGCAAAATAATGGTCAAAATCTAGAACCCTAAAAAATGAAGTCAAAAGACAAGATATAGACCATAAACCATGAAGGGTCAGATAGAAGAGGAAAACAAGGAGAAAGAGGGGACAAACTACCTCAAACATACAATTGACCACCTCAAAATTCTCTTAGACTCAAGTCTAACTCATGAAGTACTCCAAATCAATCTCGAATGCCTCACAACTTCCCCAAAATCATGCAAAAAGTTTGTGGTCTTATGTAGGAAGAAATCCCTCAAAAATAGGGATACAACTACAAGAAACTGAAGCACAACTGCCTGTAAGACCCCGTCAACTGATATTGAACTCAAAATGCACTCAAAAGTCCTCCATAACTGCTCCAAAACTAAAAAACCCCTCTAGATTCCCACCAAGTGTTGGAAGAATAAGAAATGCCCTCCTTGGCCTAAAAATCAAACTCCAAGTCTGAAAAAAGACAAAATATGCCTCTTTGGCCTAGATGCCCATGTGAGAAAATGAAAATTCCCTCCATTGGCCAAATAAGCACATGTAGAATAAAATATCTCCCTCTGTCAAAAAATATAACTCATGCAAAAAGACCACCCCCCCATGTGACCATAGACCACATGCAAAGTCCACTCCTCCAAGCGTATAATAGAACTCAAAATAAAATCCAAGACTCTAAAAGGACATCATCTTTAAAAATAACTCCCCATGAGACCAAATCTCTTCAAAATACCTTTGCATTCAAAAATAAAATAATTAACAATCTAGTGTTTTATAATTTCAACACTAACTCATTATTAATCATAATTAATCATCATGCAAGGAATCGTTTAAAATACACTTCTTTATCCATTATTTTATTTAATATATTTAATACTTAGTCAAGTGATGCTCACTAAATATTAAATATACTAAATAAAACAAAATTAAAGAATGGATAAAGTGTATATGTTTTATATTTAATTTATACTTAATAAATAACATAGTTAAACTATCTATTAAATATAAACTAAATATAAAACATGTAGAACTTTACAATAAAGCTCATATTATTTGAAAACCCCATCAAAATTCATAAAATGAGAAAAGACCTTCTCGATTTAAATAGGGCTCAAACCCTAGTTAATCTTTTCATTTTTTCAAACTAGAACATTCTTCCTTCTGGTCGCTGCTCTAGTGAAAATTGGGGATTGACATCGTAACATGGAGATTTCACTTGTAGATTTATGTCATTCTCATGTAGGTAAATTGGGATGTGATCTCTGAGCTCTTTACCTTTTGAAGGAAATAAAACATTGTGCTTGAAATTTTAGTGCATTTCTTTGGTCATTGGGGTTGGACATGGGTTTTATATTTCTATGTGATTTTTGCACGTGGTAGTTCATATATTTTGCTTTCATTGTGAATTTGTAACAAAACTTGAGGGTTTGAAAGAATTAGCAGCTTTTCTTTTATCACTATGCATATACCTTTTCAAAACACTAGGACTGTCATTGAAGGGTTTGGAGAACTCTCATTTTATTTGAATATTCTTTGATGCTTATGTTGAAGCATATGATTTGAGTCAATAAAAAACAACAAAAAAATCCCTTGTGTCATAACAGGAATCTAGATAAAATAATGATATCCATACTTTTATTAATGTTCTGACTTTAATCTTTATGCTACAAAGGTAAAACCCCCTTGTTTCTAGATTCACTGTCTCTTTTAGGCAATAAAGGATTTTATTTTCTTGAGTCGTGACTTATGAGGATATCTTACAAATTTAGGGTTAAAATGATACCATTTTGTCCAGAATCTTGAAACTTTCTCTGTCTTTTTTATATATTAGCAACCTCTTTTTCATTTTCCTAGGTGTTTTCACAAAGGAAAAGAACTTAGACTTCTTCTATAATGTGGTCGTCATAGCTAGGATTTGACAAATTTATTAAGGGTTTCTTGCTAGCTTGAATTTATTATGTGCATCTTATATATACTTGGCCGCACTATTTCTTGCTTCAAAATGACATTGGAGTTTTCCTCTTATTTCCATGAATTCTCTTTACAAAACTTAGTTGGTTTTGATATTTATGTATTTCTCTTATTTCTATCATTACTTAGACTTTATTAGCTTCACACCCAAACTCTGTATATGCCAGCAATGTGTAATCTGATTGGAAGATCCTTATTGATACCTTGATCTTTTAAATCCATAGTAATGGCTAAATACCAAGACCCTTTTTCTAATTGTCTACTCTATTGCTATGGTTCAAGGGTTCAAAAACCTATAGCTACAAGAAATGTAAACTTCAATTTCCTTGAGAGCTTTAAAATCTTGGGAAATTTTTTAGTAAAATATTCTTGTCTCGGTTTGTAGAATGTTCATTGAAACCCTTGTATGGAATCATGTTGTTCAAATTTTGATAACCTCAAATCAATCTGTATATATATTCCATGATATTCTAGAAGGTTTTAGCCTTTGAGCCATTTTTCTAAGATTAACCAGTTAAATTTGAATTTTGCTGGGAAGATCTAGCACATTCATTATTCTATACTTTTAATGATAAAAACTTGTGGGTTTTCTTATAAGGATTGTGACATTAAATGTTGAACATATCTTGAACAAAAGATTTGAACCTATGTATCTTTATATTTTGAATGCATCTATGGAAGGTCATTTGAGTTTTTTGCGAGAAAAATGTGCTCAAGTCGAGACCAAGCTATATATTCATTCTTTGAGTTCCCTCAGTTGATCCTAGAAATTGCACTTCAGTGGCGATTTGCTTGTCATATAATTGTTTTAAAACATAACTTTTCTCCATAAAGTTGCTCCAAGATAGTGACTTGACCATTGTCATCTCTTAATATTTACATCATGCTGGTAATTTCACTTTGACCATTGATGTTATTTGCAGTTGCTCCAACACATGGTGTTTGTTCTCTTCATTGTTCCTTTTCATATTAGAAATCATTGCTTTCTAATATCTGCTAATGCATGATGATGGTTCACTAAACCTTATTATAACTTGTATTAGTAAGTAGTGGACTCATCTTGCTACTTGTGCAACATTTCTTGAGATGATGTAACCCCTACACTATACTCTGTAATAGTGGTATATAACCATGTTGTCGTCCATATAACCTCAAGGCACTATTAGCTCATGCTTCTCATATGGAAGTAGTACCTCTATTATTTCCTTTTGTTGCCCTTAATCTGTATGTCATTTTTTCCAAATAAATTGTTCATGTAGATGTATCATTATAGCTATTTTACAAATGTATGATGTTCTTTTAATTGCACCAAAGTTATCATACCTCTGAATGTTATAATATTCTCTTGATATTCTCATGATTTCATAGTTATTGAACATTTTTATTGATGTATTGATATCTTGTATCTGTTTCTCTAAAAATTTCATATATGTGCATGATTGTGTTCAATTCGTTGCTCCACTAGCTATATAACCCCTCAAATATGTGCTCTTAAAAATTGTAACATTGTGATCTTTTGATAACAATCATATAAAACTAATCCATTACCTTGCATTATTCATTCCATGTTGTATCTATAAGATGACATATGTTGATTCTTTGTGTATTTAGTTATTGATTACTTGTTTATGCTCTATTTTAAATTGACTCCATCTTTCATTTAGAATTCAAACTTCATTGCTACAGCAGAAAAATGTTGTAACTTTCCATCTTTTGAATTGTTCATCGTGTTCCTCCTTAAACATGAAGATCTGGGAATCACACCTTTTTCATGAACAAGTCTTATTTGAATGTTTGTTGATGCACTTAATAATGTATGTTGTTGATCTAATCTCTCTTATGTAATTCTTGTCTATTTATGCATATTATTGGCTACACGACCAAGTTCTTGATATTATATTGTTGAGTCTTTACATTGATCTATGAAAAGTGCAAAATAATAACATATCATACATATAGTGTATTGGCATTTGAAAACATTTGATATCATGAATCCATGGTACCTTTGTTCATAAGTTGCAATGATTGTCACTTTTTAAACACCATATTTAATTTTTTTTTTTTGTTGATTGCCTCTTCTCATGACATTCTTGTAGCATATCATAAGACCTATATCATCTCTTTTTGTTGCGCTTTTTTTTATAATGTGGCTGAAAATACACTTGTATGGTAGTCGATTGTTAGAGATAGTCACTGAGTTAACATCTTCCATTTTTCAGTCTTTAGATTGACACAAATTTTTACTATCTTGTAGGTACCTTGAAGACTAGAAGCCAGTTGTCCTAAGTCTAAGCTCAGTAGTCTATCATTATCTTAGGAAATGAAGAACCTTAACCCTTTATTTACTCTTGACCTCTATTACTTGTATTTTTATCTTTGCATTGTTTTTAAGAGCTTTCCCATAGCTTGTGTGGGCTCTTTTTATCAGAACTCTATATTCTTTTTCAAATGAAATGCAAAAACTTGTATTACAAATGTACTTGTAATATTCTCTTTTTGTAACACTTTGTATATCAATGCAATATTATTTCATGAAATGAAATTATATTTTTCCTTATTTTCTACATTTTTACTTATAATGCAAAGAAAATAACCTAAAACTTAAAGTTTTCAAATGTATCAATGTACCTTTCACCTAGTTAATTAGCTACCTAGCTCTGTCAATTGATCTTTATGCAAAAATTGGTAACAATCATCTCTCAGGATTACTTTCTAATATAGAGAATTGTGAATAATATTGTCCATCTATCCATAATCTTGCATTATCATCTTCATTTTATTTACTAGTTTTACATAATAGTGTGTGCTAGAATGATTTATGTGGTGCAAGATTGGAAGAAGATTATTCCAATTATGAGAAAAGGTACAAGAAAAAATTTCTTTAAAAAAGGATAGTTTTTACTTGATTTCCTAAGAATTTTCTCATTTGGCCCTTTGCCTTTGATGGCAAAAGGGGGGAGAAAAGAAGAGAAAAACAAAAAAAAAAGGAATTGATTGACAAAGGGGGAGTTTTTGGAATTTTTTATAGTTTGGAATTTTTGATTTCTTGTTGTTTTTCCATCAATGCCAAAGGGGGATATTTTTGAGAAGATATGGCATTGTTGTCATTGATTTTAAAACCTATAATCCAAAATGTTGTGCTATAGATGATGTAAAATATTGATCTATCCCATATGGTATGCTATGATGATGAGTAGTGTGGATTTTACCCTTGATCAAGATATGGAAGTACTACTTTTTGAGACAATAGTGTGAGACAGTTAGTGTAGAATAATGAGATTAAACCTTTTGTATTGGTTGATGTGTAAAAATATTATTCTAGGCATCTTTTCTATTTGCACATTCATGCAATATGTTACAAGTTTTGTTGGACTAACTGCCAACATCCCCCTTCTAGATTTGTGACATGGTTTAATGGCCTCCTATGTCTTCTATAAGTTAAGTGGTTGTATCGGGCATTAATAGATAGATCTTTTGGTGTAACGACAACTGCTAGTTGTAACAAGTGATATTAGAGCTTGGTCATAGGTTTGAATCCCCTCAGGTGACACTTAAGGGGGGATTTTTGGACTAACCTCCAATGTCCCCCTTTGGGATTCTCAACATGGTTTAACAACCTCTTGTGTCTTCTATAAGTATAGTGGTTGTATCTTGCATTAACAAGTCGATCTTTTGGTGCAATGACAACTGCTAGTTGTAACAAGTTTTTGGTACATCACTTCTATTACACTTCTGAACATATGTTGTTAATTAAATTCATCCATTTGGTACTAAATTTAATGGATATCAATGTTACTATAACTTATGGTGATGATGATGAAGACCGACCAAGATCAGAGCAATACAAGATAATAGAAAGGTTAGATCAGTTATTATCTTGTCATTGATGTCGAGCAATTGATAACTAGTTTATATTATGTTGTCGTATCATTGAGAGTATGATATAAGTGTGAATGAGTTAAGGAGAAGAAGAAGTGAGATGTTATGAAGTTAAAGAACTTAATTGGGAAACTGATATAGATCAGACAATGGTAAGGTTACATTGATATAATTGTTTTCTACCTAACATATGATTATATCAAGTCGGTAAAGAATGATAACGAAGATTTGTCAAGTCAGTAAGAAAAATAGTTTTGGCTTCTGAGCAGGATAAGTCACTCAGTAAAGGTAAAAGGTAAAAGGAAGTATGTTTCGGTAAAGGAAAAGGAATGCAATACACTGAGTTGAAAGCTTTAGGCACCGAGCGAAGGTAACTAAAATTCAGAGTTATCCATCGATCAAGGAAGATAAATTAAATACAAGGATTAGAACAACATTTATTAATTAGCTATGATGAGCCAGATGATCATGATGATAAGGAAAGTCAGTTAGAGAGATCTGCGATCAAGAAAACTCAAGGTGATAATCTATGGATTATATCTAAAAGGTTAAAAAATAAGGAATAAGTTTCAAGAAATTTCAAGTTTTGAGGTGAAGGTAAAACGTGTTACCTAGATCAAGATTCAATGTAGAAGTTTTTAAAATGAATTGGACAACTGAGATTAATCAAAGGAAAATGTAATAGAGGATATTAAGTGGAAAAACATGTATATATAAAGGATAGATTTGTAGGAACAAATGGCTAGCAAATTTAAGATTTGATAAGTCACCAACTGATGTGGTGAAGAAGGAAAAGATAGATTTTGAGTCAGAAAGTAGGATCTAATGAAGTGTTGAAGCCAATGGAAAGTGAAGGATTGAAGTGAAGATATAATATCATACAAAAGGATTTGATTATACAAAGATAGTTGCAGATTTACAGTTCAAATTATTTAATGTTTCTTATTAGCATTTGTAACAGAGTGAACTTAAAAGTTTTATTGTAAAATCATTGCAAAAGGTAACATTCTAAATAGTGTTTGAAGCCCTCTAACCATGCCACTCCTAACAGGGTGAAGATCCTAATAGATCTGAGGTAAATCCCTTGATCGGGTCACACCTAGTAGTGTGTATTGTAATCTTTAATAGGATTGACTCTTAGCCAAGTATATTTTAGAAGAGTATTTTCTTTAGTGGGTGACAATTCCCATAGTGGTTTTTCCCAAAGCTGGGTTTCCACATTAAATACTGGTGTTACATGTGATGAATGATTTATGTGATTGATTTAGTGATTGTTAAAGTTTATTTACTATTGTCAGTAAATAGTGAATTGTGTTTAACCAATTTAATCAGAGAAAAAAATTTATGGTACAGAGAATCAAGGATTACAGATTCACCCCCTCTTCGTAATCCAATAATCAAGACTTCATCTTGGTTGTGACATTCCCATTGGCACTGAAATATATCTTATGCACCTTAAAGTTCTTTATCCTTTGGTAATTATGTTATGTAAAAAAATACATCTTATGTATGACCTATTTATAGATCTTGTGGCAACATGGAAATAATATCTTTATGTGCAACCTATCCTTTGGGTCTGGTGCTAGTGTGATGAGCCTTAACGAATAATTTTAAAAAAAAATAGTGTTCAAGTTGAATATATATATATATATATATATATATATATATATATATATATATATATATATATATATATATATATATATATATATATATATATATATATATATATATATATATATATATATATATATATAAGAAATAATACAACAAGGAATAAATAAGAAAGTGAAAAGAAAGTGATAGGAAGAGATATGCGACTATGATATGATGCAATAAATAGTATTACAAAGCTTTTGCAAAGAGGTTGTTGGAGGTTGGAAAAAGATTCTAACCAGATCTATTACAAAGAGTTATTGTGCTCTCAAATGGAATTAACTTCATGCATATTTAGATGTAGCTCCATCAGTCCATGTTTTGATAGTAATACTATTTAGTAATTTGGTTTTTTTGTATTGCCTATGATAGTCGGGAAGTGAGCCACCCTTTGTAAAAATTACCTTAACCAGTATTTCATAATTAAGAATTAGCATTCTCCATGGTTTTTCCCATCTTGGGTTTTTCCATGTAAAAATATGGTGCTAATTGTGTATGATGTTCTTATGCGCTTTCATGTTCATATCTATTTTATTTATATGATTGAATAATTTTTCTCTAGATCAATTAAGATTAAGAAAAATATATTATGATAATGGATTCACTATCCCTCTCATTTATCCAAACTTTTCAACACTATTTTCAAACCATCTTGTAATTTTACAACTCTTTTTGAATCTTTCTAAAATGTTATCTTGAAGTTGAATAATTCTAATTTTTTCAAACTTCCGTCAAATTGATTGACTTTTCCAAATCATTTCCAAATTCTCATGATCCCAAACAATTTTATCAATATCATTGTCAGCCTAGCCATGATACTGAGAAGTGTTATCATTTGAAACATATTATCCAAGACCTCTAGATTCAAATACTATAATCATTGATGTTATGAATGATAAAGAAAACAAATCTTTTGAACCCCTTAAATTTTTTTGAAAGTCTATAACAATCCTTTTCTTTACCATTCTACCAACATCATTGATCAAACCATTCTATTGCCTTATTCTTCCAACAATATTGTTGTGACTAGTCAAATTAGCTCTATATAGGTTGATGATATGTGTAGTGTGGCTAACAATGCTTTGAATTTCATTGACTAATTCAAACCCAAAACCAAACCTGATGTTAAACCTAAAATTTTAGTTATATTTGATCCTAATAAGACTATTAAGTCACCCAATGGTCCTCTTCACATTTTTACATCTAAACTACTGATGATTCCTCTTGAGGAGTGCTTATTGACCCTACTTGCATGGTGAATGTTATAACTGAGGAACATATTATCATAATAAATTTCCATCAAGACTCCTATGATAAATATTATGTGATGATTAATACTTTCAATGGTTTCACTTGTCCTACCCATGGTTCTATCACCCTTGCCATTGAAGTTGGTAAAAAGTGCTTATATGTCACCTTTGTTATCATCCCAACTTCTTATCAATTCAAAGTGATACTTGTAATTCCTTAAGCGATTGCTTCTCTTATCTACAAGTGTTCAAAGTTCCCACACAATAGATAAATCATCATGGTCAAACATAGTCTTTATCAACCATTAGTGAGTTGTATGAACTTTGACCTTGACTTCTTTTGGCCTCAAATGTCTCAACCATTTTAACCTCATCAAGATCATTTCTTTCTAACTTACAAAAATTTCAAGCATGAAATTATTTCCAAATTAAGCAATCCTAAGGATGTCCTATCTCCTTGTCCTATCCTTAGACTCATTCCTAAACCTTCGATTCCTCCTATTTATGCTTTTGTTTGACCTCTTACATCATAAAAATGATCAACATCCTCTATGTATCAACCTAGTATGGCTCCTTTCATTCCTCCTACTAACTATAAATGGATCTCATGTTGATTGATCCTAAACCTTCCCAAATCTCAAGAAAAAATAAATAAAATGGATATTCTCATGACTGCCACAATAGACATCATGCTAAGGCTTGTGATCTTGCTTCCCAAACCATTTCCTCCCTTAAGAGACTTCATGATGCTTGTATTCTCTTTGACCAACCTATGCATATACCAAGTTAGGAAGTTAATCTTAAGAAAAATAAATTATCTAAACATGATGATTCTACTTTTTATATTAAGGATCCTATTATGATTAATTTAGATGATGATGATGATACTAATTTTAATGATGCAAATGATGTGACCCTAATGAATGATGATATGTACAAGTTTATTGAAATTGTTCATGAATTATCTAAAATATTTTCCAAAACATTATCTATCACTTCTTGTAAAAAAAAGTGACTCGTCATTACAGCATGGTCCTTGTTTGGAACTTTCAATAGCTCCATCTACCATGATTGATTTGTATCCTCTCACATGTTGTCCACATTTCCTAAATAAAGTATAGCAAGAAGGATGAAATATTATATGTTTGAATAGCTCCTCTTGTGCAATGGATTCTTTTGTGTTTTTTGTTTTGGGATGTGCTTCCCCCACAATGTACTACTTTTTATATGTTATTGTTTTAGATTTCTTTAGATGAGCCTTTTTGATCCACCGTCACAATGTGATAAAGGGATAAAAATTGTTGTGATATTATTTTATTTCTATCTCAATTCTTCTATATATCATATATATGCTATGTTGTGCATTTGATATTGTTGTAAATGTGTCTTGTGTTTCCTACTTAGGGATGATGTAAAGTAGTGAGAACCATCTCTATTTTTGGTCTAAGCAGTGTTGGCCCAAAAAGACTCTTTCTCATCCATCTTATGTGATATTCTTCTATTGTGCTTGTATTTCTACTACCTTTGGGGGATGATTTTAATTCATTACAAATATTCTTGATATAAATGAGTTATTTCATATGCATACTAACCCCATAGTTGGTAGATCTTTTTGTGTTTTTTTGTCATGTTTTTAATTACCCTTTGTTTTTCCTTGTTTGGGGGCACATCATGGTGGAAACATGATTATCTTTTGGATGCATTTATGCTACCTTAAATATATTTCTCCCAATAAGGAATACACAATCACTTTAATGTGGGGGCATAAAATCCCTCATTGATACACATTATGCACATACCACAAATAAAATTTTGCATTCATTTCTTCAGGTTACTTTAAAACATCCATCTTTTTCTTTGTAATCTCCTCTTAGCGGATTCCTTTGGAGACAATGCTTTCCTTGAGGCAATCCTTTTGCATCATTTATTTTAGTCGAATTTCCTTTCATATAATTATTTTCTTGGTTATCTTTGGGATGGGTTGACTAGCACAATTCTTTTTTTAGTGTCCAAGGATTCCATGTCTATTTTTCTTGATCTTGCCTCTATTTCACACATGTTCTCATAATTCCCATATGAAAATTTACCCTTAACCCAAATTTGAGCCCTAATAGACCAGTATATGACACATGGTAAGGTATTGGGTAAGTCCACTTGTCCCAAACCTTAGGAATTCTCTGGTACCCCATAAATCAAGACCAAATTTAAATGGTACAATGGTCTTTTGATTTTAGTAGGGTTTATAAAACCTCACTGACATCCTTCAAGTTTAGACCCCCAAAATGGCTAGGTGATGTATAAAAGAAAAGCTAATGTTAACACAAAAGTTTGCACCCCTACTTGGGGTATGAACCCCAAGAAACCTTGTGTAACATTGAAACAACCTCTAAGTGTGGGACTTTCACTTTGAGGTTGAATCTCCATATAAGGCCATCTTCCTTACAATCAGGGCACACATAAACTACAATTTCAAGAGAAAAGGGAAGAAGGAATGCTAAAATTCAAAGGGGGTGATGCACTAGATTGAAACATGGTTACACTGTCTACCTATAATTGCACAAAACATCAATGAAGTACCCAGATACATAGGTCTAAACTCTAATCTATCTCCAAAGACATTATATGTAGGTTAGACCTAATGAAATGTTGAAAGGAAGAAAAATATTCACAACACAACACTGACTAGCACATTAACACAACATGTAAATTAAGAAAATAGAAAAGAAAGATCTAAAATACGACAAAAATATGCACAAGATGGCTAAATGGAAAGAACGGGTAAAACAAGTATTTTATTAATGGAAGGAAAAAGGAATTATAGTTGCATAGCATAATGTTGTTGCAAGTGAAAATAGAGAAGAACCTAGAATATTTACGAAGAAATTGCCTTTATAGAGATCAGGCATAACTCAGATTAAAACTTGAAGTTCAAACCCCAAATACACTAGAGTTAAGATTACAAATGCAGAAATAAATAAATATCAGATAAAAATTTGATCTTTGGATAAAATTCATCCATGAAGTGACAAGAATGCCAAAAGAATGCTTTGGAAAATGGAAAGATATTTCTAACACAAAAAAACTACAAATCATAAAGAGGTATGGGGATGCACTAGCATCATGATTATAGAGCCAAAGAAGTCATTCGACATTAAATATTCAGTTATGTTGTTGTGTCATGGCTACAAATAGTCAAATCAAGCTGCTAGAAAAAAAACCTCAAGATGGGATAACATGACATGTTGTCCCACTCTGCACACGTGTAACTAACACCACCACACATGAAAAATAGACCCAGGCCACCAGTAAAATTGAGAGTCATTGATGAAGATTTTGAGTGAAATAGAAGGCCTAGATACATCACAAAAATCCCTTAATGCAAGATTAAAATACAATTGTTGATCAAAAATTTCCTTAATAAAATAGTCGGTGCGGTTCTATAACAAACTAAATAAAGAAGGATGGAAAAATCATCAAATGGAAAATTATTTCCATTTTGCAAGCTATCATTTTTTCCCACTACAAAATTTTGAAATGGGTTAACACAACGTGTTAACCCATCATGTGGTGTTGACCTATTGATCTTCATCATTTTGCAAGGTAACCTGAAGATAATTCTAAAATAAGTCATGATCATTGATGAAAATGAAGATGATATGAGTTTAAAACTTAATAAATGTTGAATAGCACTGACCAACATCGCTAAATTTATTGGAGCCACATGGAAAATCCTAACTGGTTTCACCATTTCACAAGAGGCAAAGAGGAACCCTTGTGAAATTGTGAAATGGGGATAACATGAAAGTTATCCCACCTTGAAGACATCATTACATGTTAACCCACTAATAGGTATTAACATGATGGTGTTATTTATAGGTATGTGGAGTGGGCTAACATGTCATGTTATCCCATCTTGACATTTTCTTCAATGTATTGAGATAGGAAAACATGGTGGGTGATGTATCGAAAGACTATTTCACTATTTCATAAGGAGGATATTAACTTTAGAACTCAAACCATGATATTTTAACTAAATGTGATAGAACTAGATGTTGCCATGTAGACAAAAGAAGGGACCATATTTTCAAACCCGATGAAGATGAATTAAATTATTTAAAACAAACATGTTTAAACAAGGAGTGTAAGGATATTAAGGGACAAATGGGTGTTAGTTTATGGTGACTGATTAGGCACGTACTATACACTTTTCATTTATCATGGTGTTTGGTTAACTCATCAATAATTTTTTAGTTGACTCGTCAAGCATTTCCTTAGGTTGACTTGTCAAGCTTTTCCCTAGGTTGACTCGTCAAGTATTTTTAGGGTTAAATTATTAACCGACATAAATATTTTTATAATGTATTAGGGTTAGGGTTTTTCAAAATGAGAATTTTGTATCTTCTTGTAGTGGTATTGAGTTTCAAGGGATTGCATATTGTAACAAGCTTAAATTAGTAGATAATAAAATTAGACTCTTTGTTTGATGGACTTAGCCCAAGATTGGGTGAACCACGTTAAATCTTTGTGTCTTCCTCTTCTATTTATGTGTGCTTTGTTCCTTTGCATTATTGGTTATATTTTAATGTAAATGTTATATTTTTATTTAATAATATTCCTAACAATGGGTTGGTCATCACATGTTCAAAGGGACCTTATAAAACAACTTAAGTTGATGGGTGACCAATTGAACAAGTCAACTCAAAAGTGGAACGTAAAGCACAAGAGCTAAGTGGGGGTTTTATGGTTTTATCCAAACATGATAAACAAGCCCTAAGACACTTGAAAAAACCATAAAATTTTTAGAGGTACTATTGGTCCCATTGATCTTCTACTTTATGGTCATTCTTGAAGAAAACTCCAATAACTCGACTAATTTTCCAATTGGGTCAAACTTATGTCTAATTGAAAAGAGTGAGTTGATTCTCTAGGTTTCCATTTATATCTCAACAACCTTATCACTCTTCATATTCAATCATGCATAAGATCTAATGTTGATAGGTAATGTGAAGAAATAAGTATGCTTGTTGACAATAAGTTTGTCTGCTTCTCCCACATGTATGCAAAGTTTTAGGAGGCCTATTTTTCCATTGGGATATCTAGAAATTCATGGGAGCCTTATCAAAAAATACAAGCCCTATGTATATGAATTTTTTCAAATGGATGTGATAGTGTCCCCATTTGTTTCATTCAACAATACTAGGCATTGAGACCCTTTTAGAAAAATAATCTTCTAACAACACAATCATGGAAAGATGAATCTACCATTCACCAAAAAATAGTCTTTTCTACTTCTCTCTAATGCTAATGGATGTTAATGTTTATATATTCTCATATTTGTGTTCCTCAAATGATCCACTCTTTCTATCCCTAGGAATATGGCTTTGGTAGTAAGCAAGTAGAATAAGTAGGTTATCATGTAAAACATTGGGTTTTTCTTACCGTGATTAATTTTTTATCCAAAATTTTAATGATAAGTGTTCTCTGATCAACCTTCTCCTTTATAGCCAAGATGATCTTAACAATATTTAGGTAGAAATTTCCATCCACCTTCCTGATGAACTATACAAAAAGATAGATGCTAGATGGAAGTATGTTATGTCATTCGAGAAGAAAATGAGGGAAAGATCCCTAGCTATTACTGTACCTGAGTTGTCAGTACAAGGGATCAATGAAGCACTAAAAGAACATTCTAAAAGATTCCTTATCAAGAACAGATCACTAAGGATCGTGGTTGGTGAACTTGAATCCCTACAAAAGGAAACATATGGTATATGGAGAAAGATCTTCTTTCTTGATTAACTGACCGATATCAAGGAGCAACAAGGTAAGTCAAATCCTATTAATTTAACAATAGAAAAAGATGAAGTTATTATTGAGGATATAACTGGCAAAGACCCAACAAAAGACATAACACAAGATGAAGATGTGATGGTTATTGAGGACAAGGATACAGAACAAATGAATATTGATGAATCAGAAAAATGTTAAAATAATGGATGATGAACCGATATTAGAACAAGTAATTGATTTTCATGAGATTCATGAGGTTATCTTAGAGGTTATAAAATAAATTTCAACTGATATAAAGAAGTCCACCAAACAAGTAAAGGAGATTGAACAAAAGGAAACCGAGGACACCACAGAGACTGAGACTACAAAAGTTCAAAATACATAGCTAATCATCTCTACCAAGGTCACAGGACAAAAACAAAAGGTAGAAATGTAAAAGCAAGAGAAGAAACAAGATAAGGATAAGGAAAAGGATAAAGAAGAAGAAAAGAGGAAGAAGAGAAACAAGAAGAGAAGAAGGAAGAAAAGCAAGAAGAAGAAAGAGAAGAAATAATAGAAGATACAACTACAACTACAACATCTGATGCAAAGAAGGCATCTCATTCCCCTAAGTTGTCTACTGGAGAAAGTTTGCAAATAGAAAATAAAAAGTCAAAGAAGAGGAAGCATGAGAAAACAAAAGTTGACTTAAGCTAACCGATTGTGATTCCTAAGGTAGACATCTCCACCGTAAGCCCTAAAGAGCTATCATAATTTAGAGATCTATTGAAGATGAAAGAAACACAAGATAAATTTCTAGCAAAGAAAAAAAAGATTGATGTACTAGAGAGTGTTAAGGAGATACTATAGGAGATTGTCCTGATGCTGATGTAAATGAGAAGGGCAGTCTATCCAATTGAAAGAACTAGTAAAACAAATTAATCAACCTCATATAGAGACCACAAAGTATTTGTTGCAAGTACACCAAAAGAATATGTAGAACAAGGTTATTGAAGAGTTGCTCCAATCAGTGGCACTGGATAAGGTACCACTTTATGAATTGGTTATCAAATTGGAAAAGGAGTTGAAATATTTATTTTATATTATTTCAAAGATTTGTTTCATTTCAAATTTTACTAAGGATATCAAGGAGAAAGATGAATCTATTGAGAAAGAGTTGACCAAGCACCTAGCAAAGGTCACAACCGAGCCTGGAACATTTCAAGTATACTATCAAAGGTTGAAATACTTAATGGGAGTGCAACATGAGTTGAGAAAAGAGGAGAATAAAATAAGAATGGAACTCATGGAGTTACAAACAATTTTGATACCCTAGATTGAATCAATGGAGAAGCATATCCATAAGGCAAAGGAGTTAGTGAATACCCCTGATATCAGTGCTATGGATAGCATGATGGGATTAGTAGCTAACATTGGTGAATAAATTATGGTGTTTTAGACACTAAAGGAATCATGGGAGACATCCCTGAAAGATGTACAATAGACATACAAACACATTTTTTTATAAGATTTCTCCACCGGATCGCAATAAGTAATTTTGTTTTTGGCATTTTTGTCAAAAAAAAAGGGGATATATATGTTATAAGGGAGATAGATATATGTATATAAGAGGGGGATATAGTATTCCCATAGGGGGAGTAATGGATAATGGAGAGTTATGAAGCTTTGGAGTTATAAGGTGTTATACCGAGAGTTCTTACATGGTTAAATTTTGATTAAGGACATAAAATTTTGATGACTTTGAAGTTTTTAACAAAGATGCCAAACTAATGCCAAAGGGGGAGGTTGATACTCCTAAAAGAGTTATTTTGTTGTCATTAGTTTTGTTAAATTCATATTGATTGTCAAAGTCAACCGGAAAAGAAAATAATTTAGTCGGTAAAGGCAAAGATAATTTTGGTAAAATAAAATAAGGAACAGGCACCGAGCAGTTACAGAGATGAAAGTATACATGTTACTGAGTTAGAACAAAATGTGTTACCGAGTAACACATGTCACCATAAGTGAACATATTAGATACATTGAATTTGGACACCGAGCATAAAACATTTTATTGATTTCAAGAAGATTATTTTGTAATGTATTAGAGATTTAAACATGATTGTGCATGATTACAAGGTAAGATCCACCAATTAAAATTAAGTGGAATATATGCATTAGAGATGTAACCAATGCTAGCACTGTTTAAGTAGAAGAATATAGAACATTTCCACCACTTCTAGATCAAGTATAAAAGGATCAAAGTATGATGATCAGAGAGAGAGTTAGAGAAAAAGAGAAAAGAAGAGTAATTACAGAGAACAGGTGATGAAGAGAAAAGAAGCTACCAAGTAACAAAGAAGTAAGAGAAGAATTATGAATGTGAATCAGAGTTAAGGCTACCAAGTACAAAATTTAAATTATTAGTGAAATACAAAATGAGGTAAATGATATTGAGCATATTGAGTCTGACAAGCATATGTTGGTGCAACATTACAGATATTTTTGGTACTGATTATTGTGTAATCAGAATTGTAAAATCTCTTAACCAATCAGAAAACTTCATTTGGAAGGTGATTCACAAGTGATTGTGAATGCAATTAGTAACAATGCAATGAATTCTTGGCACCTAAAAAATATAGTGGAGGAGATTAATTCTTTGCTTCAGTTATTTGAAGACTTAAAATTCAGCCATATTCGTAGAGAAGGAAATAAAGAGGCTAATATTCCATCTAAATGGGCCACTGGTTTAGACAAGATAAATGACATATATTTTAAAGAATTCTTAAATTGATGATGCAGGGGTGTTTAACTTTAAGATGTAGTGTGGTATTCCTTTATGTCATTTGAAAAATGAACGTTGGCATTTTGTGTGGTTTAAAATTGAAATCTTTTCGGTGATGTTAGTCTGGAGATGAGATGTTTGAAATGTGCACCCATCATTAATGATGGAATGCCCTTGCATTTTTAATAATTGAAACTTCTCAAAATAAATTGAAGATGGTGGTGCCTTTTCACTTAATAATTAAGGTGGCATGCGCGACCAGTGTGGAGATGGTGAATGGGATATTTAAAAGGGGATTTCTTTTCAAGGTTTTTAAACTTCTCATCAGTTTCTTGGATCAACATTTGAGGAGGGTTT
The DNA here is from genome assembly GCA_027943335.1 of Chamaecyparis obtusa. NCBI lineage: Eukaryota > Viridiplantae > Streptophyta > Pinopsida > Cupressales > Cupressaceae > Chamaecyparis > Chamaecyparis obtusa. Next base: position 1,600,460 of record BSBK01001440.1, read on the forward strand.
TTTTCCTGTCAATAAAATTGTTGGCTTAGATTAAGTTTTTGAAGTTATGGAGGCATCCTTTGTTGTTGACACAAAGAAGCAACATAAAGCATTTAAAGGGTTAGTCAGCAAGGAATACATCTTAGGTTTATTAAATTATAAGGTAGACGTAATAGCTATGGTTGTAATAGATGTTCTGAGGGAGCAATTCCAGGAGTGAAAATTGAAAATAAGGGCCAATGTGGATGTTATCTCCATGGTGATAGCCTGGGCTTTACAATTGGGTGAGCTAGAGCGTGGGGTGAAGCGGGTTATAGAAGAGTTATTTGACAAACAATTGCTTGTAGGTCTAGAGTCCATCTTGGAAAGGGAATATCCTGGCATCGACTTCAAGTATGAATAATGCTTTGAAGATGAGAATGAAGGGTAGGTTTATGGGCAGGTTCCCTTTCTTAAGTGGTGGGGAAAGGTTAACAAAGAGGAATATAGTGTTAATATTGGAATAAAATGGTGTCATTTGAAGGAGGAGGTGGAGAAGGATGGGGTTATAGCCGAAGGAGAGATGTGGGAAGTTTATGAAAATGTCTCGAGGAGGAAGCATGGGTAGAGGCAAGGAAAATATCTTAGCATGGATTGAAGGTGAAAATTAATTTGTGCAGTCTAAATTTTGTTTTTTTGAATTCTGGGCAGAAGCAATGAAGCTTAAATGAAAATTTCAAGTGAAGAAGGAGAATGAAAGTTTTGGAAACTTATGGACTGGACATGGCTAAGTGAATGCAGTGAGAGAGTGAATTAGAAGAAGAATAGTCTGTTAAGGAGCAAGAGTGAGTAAGTTCAGCATTAGTTGATACCCGAACTCTGCATTTTGCCAAATGGGTTGCCCTTTTATGAAGTTTTTGGGTAGGGTCTTTTTAGATAGCAGGAAATGTTTATATGTGCAAAAGCTAGATATAAGATATGTGGATAAACTGTAATATGATGAAGGTTTACTTTGTTCAGTATGAAATTTATGTAATAACTTATGATTTTAATAAAATTATCCTATTATAGATCAAAAAATAAATATAAATTGAGTAGGCCCCGATAGGTCTTAATTCATAAACTCTTTAAGAAGGTACATAAATTAGATTAGAGTTGTAAAATCCTTCAACAAGGTAGACTGAATAAGTCTTTATACTCTTAGCAAGGTAAATACTCCTAATAGGGTAAGCTATCAAAAATAGCTAAATTTTGTAGCTCTAACTGAGAAAAACTCTTTATTGTTGTAGTGAAGTATTGTGGGTACCATCCCCACTGTAGTTTTTTCCTCTAACCAAGGATTTCTATGAGACCAAAAATCATGGTGTTATGAGTTGTGTTTCATGATTTTGATTTATATGTTTTATGATGATGTATGCAAAGTTTATATTTTGGTAAATGATTAGAAAAGTAGTTAAAAAAATTTGGATTACTGATTCACCCCTCTCCTCTTAGTACTTAAATTTCCATAATTGATCCATCATATGCTTGCACACATTTATTACAAGCTCAAGAAGTTTGTCAGGTACCGGAGACATAGCTTGACTATGTGCACACTCCTACAAATATGGGCCTTCAATCATCTAACATGCACATGACCTATGAGATGTCCCATAGAAATAATGGCCGAGTTGGCGAGAGCATTTTCATATCCAATGGGTTTCTCCTGGCAGTTTGGAGACACTTTGTACTAGAGGGTCAAACTAGACTGGCTTGCAAGTAGAGACATTGTATGGAGGCCCTAACATCACATGATAGTATGACCATACATAGTAGTACAATTGAGATGGATGCATATATGGAGGCTTCTAGAGGGCATGCATGATTATATAGTGATGCCCTACTATTATGAGCGAGTGATGAGATAGTTCAATCTTCATTAGGGTCCACCAACACAGGTGCCTACGTACACCCAAGGGAGAAGACATGTAGAGGTCAAGGGCTATACCTCAACCGACCATTGATGACATAGAGATGATAGACATTGAGGTTCTAGATGATGTTGAGGTCCCTCCTATAGTCAGGGATGTGGAGGTATCACAAGACTACTTATGATACATCAGTGTTCAAGGCATGAGACCTATGTTCCCACATGACTATCTGAATGGAGATCCAAACCCTTATTTCAAGTCTCAGCATAGGGAGGAGGAGGAGGAGGAGGATCCATCACCAGGAGAAGAGGCCATGGAGGTAGAGGGTGGAGATGATGCATCAACGGATAAGGCACCACCACCCCTTGTAGTAGCGAAGCCCCTACGGTCTTGATCAACACATGCTAAAATGGACATGCCCCCACCTCGGACCAGGAAGAGAGAATGAGGAGATTCCATCCAACCCCCTTTCATGAAACCCCTTTGGAATACCAACCCTAGCTTCTGCACGGGAGATCCAAGTATGATTAAAATTAAATTAAGTGCAAAAATTTCATTTTAAAATATCCAAAAATTCAAGGAGAAGGTTAGTAAGTTTCTTACTCTCATCTTCATCTAGACACTTTCCAATGTTGATAACTTTTTTAGGATATTTAGCACCAATTTTCACATCTATTGTATCTTTGATTAAGAGATTGCTTTTCTTTTCATTATCTAGAGGGGGAAAAGAGTGAAGATCTTGTTTGGATTCCATATCTTCCCCAAAATATCCATTAGTGTTTAGACGATAAGGCTTTCTTTTATTATGATGAAAATAATGAAAATATTCATACACCCCAAAGAATTCTATGCTAGCATCATCAGAGGAAAAGATATCCAAATATGGCCTTTGGTCAAACATGAGAAGGTGAAAGTTAATTTTAAAGGTCCACTACAAATACGATTAACATTCAAAAAGAAGGAAGGTTACTTATATGGGTCAAATCCTAAACCATAGGTATGTTCATAACCATCATTCACTATAGGAGTGTGTATTCATTTCTTAGACTTTCCACAACCTTGACCATTAAAACCATATTTAGTGAGAAAATGATATCTAGGATGGTAATGAGCATCCATATAAAACAAGTTTAAGGGAGCTTCATAGGTCACTATGTCAAAGCAACCGAGCTTAATATTTTCAATGGTTTCATTAGTTGAAGTAGCCACAAATTTATTTCTTAATTCCCCCATAAGTGGAATAGGAATAATTTTCTCACTTTTTAGAGTTTCTCAGGGTTTCATGAAGCTAAGGTTGGTAACCCGATACTCTCCAATATAATTAGGAGTAAAATATAAAGTGCCCCAATCATCCTCAGACAAGGTAGACAATATAGGTTCCTTGTTCCTTTGAGTTTCATCTTTATTTTATTGTTTTTCTTCACTAGGTCCAGGATCTTTAACTGACTCGATGTTTAATAAATTTTTAGGATTATCATCCACATGAAGAGTGTACATCTCATTATTGAAAATAAATTTAACCTTTTGATGAAGCGTGAAGGGGATAGCATGCATGTTATGCAACCATACACTTCCCAATTAAATATTATAATTAAATGGTCCCAACATCACATGAATTAGGGTATATAGGATAATCAGACCAACTTTAACAGGTAAATTTATGATTCTCAAGGTCTTCTTAGGAATGTTATCAAAGCCATGAATAAGAATGTTATTAGGATTAATAGTGGTCATATCAGCCTTAATAGCTTTTAGCATATCTAGACTACACACATTAAAACCTGACCCATTGTCAATCAAATTCCTCCAAATAAGATTTATATCAATAAGAACAACAAATATAAGAGCATCATACTGGTTTTTCACTTCCTTAGGAGGCAAGTCATCTTGAATAAACACAATTTGAGGAATAGACACCGCGTGCATACACTCCAAGAAGGAATTGATGTTATCTTGGTTAGGTGGTGGTATAGGAAGAGTAGACAAATATTTTTGTAAAGCCTCGTGATAAGTGGGTGAGGTTTGAAGAAACTCCCCCAAAGAGATCTTTGCAAGAGTAGTACGTAGCTTCTCAACTAGATAATACTCCTTACCTAAGGAACTAGGTAATAGAGGTGCTTGGAGAAGCACTGATTGAGAGGGAGGAAGAGAAGTAGGAACAACTAGAATGGTGGGTTAGGGATTATTCTGTGTTCGATAGGTATGTGCAACCAAAGTATAATAGGGTTTTCCCTTAAGGACTATAAGGGGTTCTTGGTTTGAAGGAAAACCCTTAAGAGTAATAAGTGGTTGTTGAGTAGGACTTTTTTTTAGAGTTATAAGGGGTCTAGTGAATAGAACCAGTTTAACATGCTCAATATTACAAACAGTCTCACACAAAGGAAGCCATGATAAAAACCTATCATAAAGGTTAGGCTAGAGAGATGTAGGGGAAGATGACGAAGGAATAGATTCAATTAAGATCTCATTCGTTACATCCAACACTTCACCACTAGACACCTAATGAGGTTTAATAACAAATGCATCATCAAAGCATTCATAAAAGAAATCATACATCTTGAAAGTAAAACAAGCTATTCATAATGAAACGAAATGTAATCAAAGCAAGATTTATTTTTATTTTTATGTTTATAAATGTAATACATGTAAAAGAAAGATCTAAATACCAAGATCAAACAAGGAGGGTTCACGTCGGGTTGACCAAAATGTTTAGGGGGGAAATGACATCAATGAGTCTAACAATGCAAACTAGGTGTACTAAATTTAACACTTTCTCCCTAAGCCATTCAATACAAGAGAAAGAGGGGCTTCCAATCATAACTCTTGATATAACCTAGATTTGCAAGGTCCCAAAATGATGAAGGGTGCCAATACCAAACCCAAACTACCTAAAGGAAGTACACTAGCAAGGCCTCTTTCATGCAATGTTATAATGGATAAAAGGATAAGTGAATGTACTTGTGAAATTGAACTTATTGAGATAAACAAAGTGGATCTAAATGCAAGATATAAGAATTCCTCCCAAATGAGACACATAAACAGATCTATATTAACAAATGAAATAAGGGATATGATACTTACCTCGAAATGTGTGATGGAATTTTATTTTCTACTCTAAAAACTACTATTTTGGACCTGTAGCTAAATTTTTTTCTAAAGATCTACAATCGCGGCTGAAAACCCAAAAAATTCTAAAAATCTCAAGCTTCCAAGAATAGGTTGACCATGTCATCATGTTTTAGAACAGTTTGACCAAGTCACCATATTCTCGGGGCACTTTACTAAAGTTGACCTGAGTTTTTTGGTGGCTCTCAGTCTGTAACTTCCATCTATTTAACTGTCCAACTGATAACCTGCAAATCTATGACATGGTCGACCTATTCCTGACAACCTGAAATTTTTGGCATTTTCTGGGTTTTCAACTGTGATTACAGATCCGCAATGGAAAATTTAGCTACAGGTTCATAACAAAAATTTAGGTGGAAAATGGTGTCAATGAATTTATTAATGTAAACTATGTGAGATGAATTCATTAACTAAGCACTTCCACACTAACATTCAAAATACAAGAGAAAGAGGGGATTCGAGGTGTAACTCCCAATATAACCTAAGTTAGATTAGCAAAATCCCAAGAAGTTGAGGGGGTGCTAATACTAAACCCAAATTATACTATTGAAGTACACAAAAAATTCCTCTTTCATGCAATGTAAGATTTGATTAAGGTTGTATAAATGCACTTGTAAAATTGAACTAATTGATTTAGCAAGATAAGCAATAGAGATCTAGTTGCTAAACGCAAGCAATCAACCTAATTAAGATGTGAAAAAAGATCTAAACTAAGATATGAAATAGATAATGAGGTACTCACCTTGCACATTTACACTTACACATTTACATACATGCTAGGGTTTCACTTATAGAGTAGATTCTCAGCATTTCTAGCTCTTTTAAATTCTAGATCTACAATATAGGATTCATGAGCATTGCATACACACACAACATATTTCTAATAGCTATTAGTGGAGGTGGAAACCACCAAAATGGGGGATTGAATAAGGCAAACCCCTTTATATCCACTCACACACACACACACACATTATGTCACAGATTTGCAAGTTATTAGTTGGATAGTTACAGATCTGAAAGCTACAAACTAAGAGCCACTAGAAAAACTCAGGCCAACTTCAGTAAATTGTCCCAGGAACACAGTGACTTGGTTGGTCTATTCTAAAACATGGTGACATGGTCGACCTATTCTCGACAACTTGATATTTTCAACATTTTCTAGGTTTCCAGTCGTGATCATAGATCCACAGTAAAAAATTCAGCTATAGGTTCAGAACAACAATTTTTAAGAAGAAAAGCACATTCCATCACATATTTCGAGGTAAGTATCATATCCCTTATTTGATTTATTAATATATATCTATTTTTGTGTCTCATTTGGGATGAATTATTATAACTTACATTTAGATCCACTTTTTTTATCTCAATAAGTTCAATTTCACACATACATTCACTTATCCTTTTATCAATTATAACATTGCATGAAAGATGCCTTGCTAGTGTACTTCCTTGAGGTAATTTGGGTTTGGTATTGGCACCCTTCATTATTTTTGGACCTTGGGAATCTAGGTTATATCAAGAGTCACTCTTAGAATCCCCTCTTTCTCTTGTATTAAATGGATTAGGGAGAAAGTCTTAAATCTAGTACACCTAGTTTACATTGTTAGACTCATTGATGCCATTTCCCCCCTAAACATTTTGGTGAACCTAATGTGAAAAATTATGTGTCTAAACAATGTATTGTCTTAAAATAGACAAACTCCTCATTTAAGACCTTTTATCTCACATCCTTTATCAAAATTTTCATCCATGGATGAATTCATGGTTAGTTCCCTTTTTCTCCCATTCAGCCATGTTTTCTCCCTTTTCAACTATGCAGTTTCTGAGACCTCAGGGCTGGCTCCATGTGGGCCAACCCTAGAATAGGTCAACCAGTTTGGCATGTTCCTCAGGAATAGGTCGACCAATTTGACCTTTTCCTTAGGAATATGTTGACCAAGTCGACCTATTCCTCAGGAATAGGTCGACCATGTGGACTTATTCCCCAAAGATTGTGAGCCTCAAGCGTGGTGTTGTCTTGAGGATTTAATTTGCAAAATTTGGTGACCCTGTCGGCTTGCTTTATTTTTCCACCTGGAAACTAGTATAAAAGGAAGCCTATGCACCTAATTTTGAGAGACACATACAATATACCAATCACATGTGAAATCTCAAGTATTCAAGCATTCAAGCAAGTAGATTTTCATCAAGCATTCAAGGCATTCAAAGATTCAAGGATCCTTTGTGAGAATTTCCTCTTCAAGATCTAGCATATTGTTAGCCATCAAGGGAGGAGATTTACATTTAGGAATTCATCATCTTCTTAATTTGATGCACACTTACATTCATGGCTCCATGAAGTGATTTTGGTAGATCCATAGCATTTGTGGAGATTTTGTACATTGCAAGTTCAATATCAACCTACAAACACCACAAGATCCTTATTGACAAGGATTTCTTCAGGCAAGGTGAATATTTGCATTTGTCTTATTTTTTTTATACATTTAAATTTAAATTAAAGGTTGATTCCTCAATCTAGGGCTTGACCAAGGCAAGCTCTTATCCACCCCAACCCCAAAACCTAGTTTTCGGTGTGCAGGAGCAAGATCTCAGAATTGTAGGTACAAATCTAGAAGTTGTAGATAGAGATCTACCAAAAAACTTTGGGTCGACTTCAATAAAGTGTCTCAATAACACATTGACTTGTTTGACCTATTCTAGAACACTGTGACATGGTTGACTTCTTCCTGGCAGCTTGAGATTTTTAGCATTTTTTGGGTTTTCAGCCGTGATCATAGATCCGCAGTCAAAAATTTAGCTACAAGTCCAGAACAATAGTTTTTAGAGAAGAAAATAATATTCCTCTTCATAATTCAAGGTGAGTGCCCAATTATCTATTTCATTTCTTAGTTTAGACTTATTTTCACATCTTAATTGGGTTGATTGCTTTCATTTAGCACCTAGATCTCTATTGCTTATCTTGCTAAATTAATTAGTTCAATTTTACAAGTGCATTTATACAACCTTAATCAAATCTTACATTGTATGAAAGAGGAATTTATTGTGTAATTTCTTAGTATAATTTGGGTTTAGCATTAGCATCTCCTCATATTCTTGGGATTTTCCTAATCTAACTTAGGTTATATTAAGAGTTATGACTGGAATCCCCTCTTTCTCTTGTATTTTGAATATTAGTGCGAAATTGGTTAGTTAATGAATTCATCTCACATAGTTTACATTACTAAATTCATTGACACCATTTTCCACCTAAATATTTTGGTGAACCCGATGTCCTATATCTCTTTCTCGGAGTTAGATCCCTTCTTTTCCCTTATTGCATTGGTTGTTTCCTTTCTTTTGGTGAAACTGACGCATCTCTTCTTTTTTATTTTGGAGTTAGATTTAGCTATACTTGTGTGGTTAGACATCTCTTCTTATTCTCTTTATTACATTGATAATTATGATATATCTCATTATAGTTTCCTTTTTTGATCTCCTCTTTTATGAGATTTATTACACTAAGTCCAACCTCTAGCATTCCTATTAGGAGAAGTCGTAGACTTGTGGGCTCTTTTGACCATGATTCCCCTTTCCTTCCTAGGAACTATGATAATACTAATAGTTTCCCTCAGGATCTCAATCCCATAATGTAGCATAATTCTTCTCATTCCTCCCATGATGAAGATGAATCCTTAATAATTCCTCCTTCCCGAGTTGATAATATCTCTCATGAGTTTGATAAATTGGAAAATTCACTTGTGCAAGAGAACCCAAATCCTGATAGTGTTTCCACTATTGATGCTATTAAGAATCTTATTATTCATGATGATAATAACATATCTATTTTGCATGGTATCTCACACCTTATTGATACTAGTGCTAATCATTTGATAGAATGTGCTCAATAGTTAGGATACACTCCTCCATCCACAACTGTTGAACCTTCTATCTCGATTTCTAATACGATTCCTAGTATTCCTACTTATACGTCACCTCTCATGACAACTTCTATACAAGTTTCCACTCCTTTAAGTGTTGGTATTCCTAATCCTTCACTTCCTTTGAGTGGTCCTCCTACCTCCATACCTTCTTCATCACCCTCATAAAATGGTGTCCCTTTCACGTATTCCAATCCTCTTCTCATTCCTTCTAATCCTCCACCAATATCCTTGCATTTTCCTTCAGCTTCCTAAAAATTTCCTAGTACATCCAAAATGTCTATGCCTACTATTGGGTCTTCTAATCCTACTATTAGTAGCTTAGTTCAAACTATCACAACTTTATAACAACAAGTATCTCAATTCACTCAATCCAAGTACAACATCCCTACATTTGATATTGTCAATCCCCTTTCCTTAGATATCCTTCATGATGTTATCCCACAACATATGGAGATACCTCATCTTGACACTTATAATGGTAAGGGTGATCATGTGAATCATTTTAGTTCCAAACTATATGTAGCAATTTTTCTCCACCACTTTAGGCTCATGGATAAGTTGATCACACGTAATTTTAGGGATAAAGCTTTGCAATGGTATTTCTCTTTACCTCCTTACTCTATTAATTCTTTTCAAATGCTTGCTAATGCCTTCATTCAACAATTTCAAAATAATATTGGTCCTCAATTTTCTTTGACTAATTTAATGCATTGTAAGAAAAATGTTAAAGAAAAAGTTAGTGACTTTATTGGTAGATTTAAAAATTTGTATGCTCAAATTTATTATCATGTGCCTAATCATGATATTTCAATGTATTTTTATTTCTAATTTGAAAAAGGACATTAGAGATAAGATTCTCCTTACTGAGTATACTTCCTTTTCATATTTGTATACAATGCTTCACCACTATCGGTTACAAGTGAGCTAGCTTGAGATCTCTACTCCAATGGATCATGCTACTGTGGATAAGAGTGATGTCATCATTAATAAAAATAAGTTCTCTAACCCTAAAAACTACATAAAGATTCACAACTCAACAAACATGGTTGATGATCAAGTGGCTGCTACATTCAAAGGTATGACTACTTTTTCCTCTATGTATCATCCTAATCATAAGTATACTGCTTTATCTAAACCTTTACCTGTAGTGATGATGAAGTTAATTAATGCTAACATTCTTAAACTTTCTCCTATCTATCCTATTGACACTAGTAAACCAATGCCTAGGTCATTTGATCAAAATACTTTTTGTCAATACCATCATCAAACTGGTCATGATAATCAAATGCTTTAAAGAATGCTATTCAAGACCTTATTGATTCTGGTGCTATATATTGATGTTAAGGTTAATAGTACGAATAAGTTCGTAGCACTTCCTACCTAGAATTTGCAAATTTACACCAGCCCTTTTCCTTCACATTCAACAAATGTCATTAATCAACCTTCTTCTCCAATTACAAACATTAGTTATGATGATAAGGTAGAAGAAGCTAATCATTTGGTTAATCATATTGAGTCTCAACCTCAACCTTCACCTAAACCTTCATCTCCTATCACCTTTGATGACTCTAATATGTTTAAAGCACCTAATGGTCCTCTTTACATTACTGTTAGGGTGTCTCATATCCATTCCCATGGTATTTTGAGTGTTCCCTCTTCCCTTGTGAATATTATCGCTGAAAGACATCTTTTTAGTAAAGGATTGCATAAGGATACCTACGATACATCTAGTGTTTGGATTCAAACTTGTAATGGTTTTCTTTATCCTCCTCAAGGTTCCATTAATCTTCTTGTGACTATTTTTTGTAAGGTTATTTACACTACCTTTGTTGTCATTCCTACTTCAGACCAATTTCAGGTTAAGCTTGGCATTTTGTGGCTTTCCTCCATGCAAGATATAGCCTCTCCAATTCATAAGTACATAAAGTCTCCCCACAAAGGATAAGTTATCACTAGTAATCATTCCCTTTACAAACCTTCACATCTTCTAGATTGTGCTAATATAGATTTCTTTTGGCCATCTCTTTCTCAAAAACTGCCTAATTGTCTTGATCATCTCTTTCGATCCTATCAGTAATACAAGATAGAAAAGATTATTGACCTTAGCCTTCCTATGATTGATACTCCTAAAAATATCTTACCTACCTCACCTATTCCTCCACCTATCATTCCTCAACCTACAGTCCTTCCCTCCCTGGAACCTATGATTATGGAACCTAATACTTCTAGTTTATCTCATAAAACCATTTGTAACCAACATGCTCGTTAGTGTCAAAAAAACCGTCAAGCCAAGCCTAAGGCTCACACCCTTTCTTATTTTAGTGCATCTTCCTCTCAACCTTTTCCTTCCTTTGATCAACCCATGCTTGAGCCTTCAAAGGAAGTTAATCAAAAAATTAATATGAAAAGGGATAAAAGTGATGACTATGTTCGTATTTTAGATTCTATTAATCTTGATATGGAAGATACTCTTGATGATGATTCTAATGCACATGTTAGTGATGGTGAATATGAGAATATTGATATGGATTATTATTTTCCTAACATGATTTCTATGCATCATACAATCACTCCTAGTGAAGAGCGCAGTGACTCCCACTAGAGTCCTTGCTTGGATCTGGCAATGGTTCCTACTGTGTTGGATATTTTTCCTCTTGCAAGTTGCTCACCCTTCCCTAACACTTCATACTGAGATGGGGGGGCATGTGGCATGCTTGATTTGGACTTCCCTATCATGGAAGTGTGTGTGTGTGTTTTTTTTGTGTTTCCTTCGTGTTGTGCTTTATGTTATATGTTTTGTCTAGATTGTTTTATACGATTCTTGACTGCTTCATTGGCACAAGATGATAAAGTAGTCAAACATGTTGTGTGATTCTTCATTTTTATATCTCTCCTTCTATTTTTTTATTACATGTTGTGTTATATATGTGTGTTTATTTGTAAATATTTCCTTGTGTAGTCTACTTGGATGCTTGCGACATAGTAGTACCGATTCTTTTTGGTCTTTCTGTTACCAGCCCAAAAAGACTCTTCTTCATTTATCTTACATATTTTTCCTCAATTGTGATTTATTTATGATTCCTTTGGGGAATGATGACATTTCATACTTGATATAATATTACATATTATCATATGATCATACTAACCCCAAAGTTAGTGGATCCCTTCATGTTCTCTCTTTTGTTATGTGCTCATTTCTCTTGGAATGTTTTCTCCTAGGGTCATTTCATAGTGGAAACATTCTTCATGGATGCATGAATGCTTCTATTAAAGCTATTTATCATGTTGAGGCATTAGCAATCTCTTTAACATGGGGCCATAGACTCTACTCACTTTTTGCACACACGCACATTAGAAATTGTGTCTCCTCTATCAAACTATTGACAGTTCTTGGGGGCTCTTTTCTCTTTTGGATCTCTCTTTGGATCATTGATAGTCTGGGAGGCCCAATCATTTTTTTTATCCTTCTTGGGACTATTGACATTTTGGGAAACCTAGTTTCCTTTTGATCCCTTAAGGACACACTCATCCTTATGCCCGGGTCATCTTTCAATTCATCTTTTTGGGACATGGAGTTCCCTTGAAGTTAAATCCTTTGATGAGTTGACTATCATACCACACACACTTTCTAGACCATTCAATTCATTTTTTATGGGTTGAATAACATGCCACACACACTTGCTAGACCATTCAATACCATCTTTTGTTGCATCCCCTTTTTAATTTTTCTTTTGTTTCATGTAGTTCATAATAAGGAACACAAACCTTATTGGGAAAGTTGGATACACTTTCTTGTTAGTGACATCCCTCTTATTTTTTATCTTTTCATGTGATGAAGACTCAAGTCTCTTGGGGTCTTGATGATTTATTCATCTCCTTAGCCATGATAAGATCAACTCTTTCTTTTTGATCTACTTTACCATGAGTTTGAGGCAACTCACACTCCCACTAAAGTAGGGGGTAAATGTACCATCTTAAAATAGACATAATCCTCATTAAAGACCTTTTATCTCCCATCCTTTATCAATTTTTGGACCATGGATGGATTCGTGTTCAAATCCCTTTTCCTCCCATTCAGCCTTTTTTTCTCCCTTTTCAACTATGTAGTCTCTGAGGCCTCAGGGTTGACTTCCTGTGGGACAACCCTAGAATAGGCTGGCCAAGTTGACATGTTCCTTAGGAATAGGTCGACTAGGTTGACCTATTTTAGAATAGGTCAATTAGGTCAACCTATTTCCTAGGGGTTGTGAGCCTCGAGGCCAGTATTATCTCAGGGATTTAATTTGCAAAATTTGGTGACCCCATCAGCTTTCTTTGTTTTCCTACCTAAAAAATATTATATAAGGAAGACTAGGCACCTTATTTTGAGAGACACATACACTATATAAATCACACATGAAAGCTCAAGCATTCAAGCAAGCAAATTTTCATCAAGTATTCAAGGAATTCAAAGATTCAAGGATCCTTTGTGAGCATTTCCCTTTAAGATCTAGCATATTTTTGGCCATCAAGGGAGGAGATTTACATTGAGAAATTCATCATCTTCTTCATTTGATGCACACTTACATTGATGGCTCCATGAAGTAATTTTGGTAGATCTATAGCATTTGTGGAGATTTTGTTCATTGCAAGTTCAAGATCAACATACAAACACCACAAAATCCTTATTGACGAGGATTTCTTCAAGCAAGATGAATATTTTCATTTGTCTTGTTTATTTTATACATTTACATTTCAATTAAAGGTTTATTCCTAAATCTAGGGCTTGACCAAGGCAAGCTCTTATCCACCCCAACCCCAAAACCTAGTTTTATGTGTACAGGAGCAGGATCTCAGAATTATAGGTACAAATCTAGAAGTTGCAGACAAAGATTTACCACGCCCCCCTTTATGGCCCTTATGGCTTAAAAGGGCCCCCCCCTTCTATTTTCTGCTTGTTTTTAGTGGTCTTTGGGAGTTAGTTTTTTTTCCCTTCCTTTTAGCTGTCTAGTCGGCCTCTTTCGGCCTTTTCAGCCTTGTGTGTCTTTCAAACTTTCAGAGGTCTGAAAGCATGAAGAATAGGGGGAGTGGATCAAAAGGCCTTTCAAACCTTTTAGACATAGACTTTGTCTGAAAGATAAGTTCGTGCGAGAGTTAGCTCATCGTCGAGTCAGACCTCTCGGCATTGTTGGACTTTCAGAGTTCCGAAACACTAAAACATTTGAAAAGGCCGATGCGCGGGGTTTCTGATGTCAGCAACCCCATGAGCCTATAAAAGGAAGTGAGGGTTTTTAAACCCTCACTTTGCCTTCTCACTCCTTCGACCTTTTTGCATCTGTTGCTCACCATTTTCGTCATCTGAGTGCTTTTCTGCGTAGTTTTCTCTCGTCTTCTCGTTGGTCATCACCGTCTTCATTGTCTCCATGGTAGGCATCTTGTCCCCCTCTTGTTTTGTTTTAGTTTTTTTTCCTTTCTTTGTTTTAGCTTTTTGGGTGTTGTCTTAGATTTAGGGTTTTATTTCCAGCCCTTTTTGACCTGGTCGTCAGTTTGTTGGTCTATCTAGTCAGCCTCTTTCAGCCTTTGGGATCAGCAAGGAAATCCCCTTACATCCCTCTATGAATTCGTGGTCGAATCTCACTGTCGAACCCATTTTCAGGTTCCGGCCCTAAGCCCTAGTTTCAGACCTTTGGGGTCTGAAAAACTGCAGAGTACACCAGGATGAAAGCTAAGTCCTCAAGCTGTTGACATTTTGAATCTTTCACACACTGAAACATCCTGCATCCTCGAAACCACCGAAGGGGGCAACTTTTCCTCGCTCTCGCCAAGTCCTTGAGCTGTCGGTGTTTTAGAGGTTTCGCACCCCGAAACATCTTACAACCCTGAAACCACCAAAGGCTACGCTCTTTTCGCTTCATGCTTACAGTTGTTTCAGCCTTGTCGGCCCTTTTGGACCTTGCGGCGTTCGAAATGTCCCTCTTGTCTGAAAGAACGAAAAGGCTGAGATCTCTGCTTTTTATTTTGAAACATGTTTTCAGTAAGTGGTGATACTTTCCAGTTTCTTTTCTCATGCGATGTTACTGATTCCAAACGTGTACTCTTTGCAAATATGGCTGAGAAGGTACTCACATCACCAATGATGAAATACCAATTTAAAGGATACCACCTGCCTTCTAAAGTGACAGACTTGCATGTCGAAATAACCAATACTGACATCAGTAATGTAAGCTGGAATGAATATCTGAACAAGTGTGCTCAATCGATGGGCCGTTTAGAGGATTGCACATCATTGGTCCACTGTTCCCTGGTGAATGCAGTGGCACATCCTGTCTCTATCTAGTCAGCAGAGCTCATAAATACACTTGCTAGTCACTATGTGCCAGATGAGTGCATGGTCAGAAATAACATGGGAGAAGTGGTCCTGGACCTGAGGCCTAACAATATTGAGGATGTTTTCCATCTACTCAAGGGGGTAGACAAGTTCTTCAACTTCAATATAAACAAGGGGATGGAATTTTACAACAAAGATACCTAGAGGGCACACAACATTGTCAACAATGAATACCTGATGCAGCCATTGCCCAAGAATAGGCTGGATAGAATTGACATGAGGAGAGGTTATATGAAAGAAGATATCCAGGCAGCTATCACAATGATAAGCAGGGTGTATGGCCTACCCAAGTCCCATTAGTTGGAGCCCTGGATGATCTTCCTCATCCAGAAAATAAAAGAAAGACAAGCAAGGTTCGATTGGGCCTCTATTCTGAGTGATCAATTGGATGAGCAGCTAATTTGGGTAAAGAAAAATCCACACTTTTACATGACATCTTATGTTGTGTACTTACTAGCCGCCAGGGTAGTATATCCAAGATTGACTAAGGTTGGAAACATCGGGGAACAAAACACATGGCCTTTCACTTTGTATCCTCAATTGGTGTGAAAGGACTTCCTCACACACAATAGCCCAGAATTTAGGATAGTTAATGATGCCTTTGTTTTTGCAATCATTCGCTCCATCGAGGGTGATTTTGCTAAAAAGTTATCAATAGAAGCAGTGGCCAAAGTACAGGCCATTGGGGCATTCTACATTCAATTTAGAACTTTCACATACATTCGGGTGGCAGGAAGCATTTTAGCACCCAAGAAGCTCCTAAGATACCCTCCTAATAGGGTGGTTCTACTGGAGATAGCTAGGCAATTGTCTGATGCTCACGGGCATATCAAGCATAAGAAGAAACACTGTTGGAGCTTCCCTATTTTAGTCGGTCCTCATTATGTTCTAGACATGAAATTTTGCAAGTCTTTGGTCAGAGAATGGGATGAATTCCCATTGGCAACCTACAATCTGGTAAGGCCACATTTTGACCCCATTGGTACTTATAGCCACATAATGGGAAGACACTATGTCCATGAGCCGCATGTTGAAGATCATTGGGCCAATTGTGTGGATGATTATGAGGTGAGAATCTGTGACTATTGCCGAATGAGCATAGAGTTGGTGTAAGGTGCCCTTTCCTTGAAGATTCCACAGAAGGCATTAGATGCAAACTCTGATAAAATCATAGATTCTATATATAATGTGAATAAGGTGTATAATAGGGCCATCTTAAATGTAGAAATAGATCAGGATGAGAACGATAGTATGGACTTCAGGGCCCGACATGTGGTCAAGCTGACAAGATCATGGGTTGCTTGTCCTTTTCCAATGCAACCACTTCCTATAAAGCAACTCCTTGAGAAGACATCTTAAGGAAAGACGAAGGGGGAAAAGATACTGGAACCTCAATTTAAAGGGGCTACCCCTCTAAAGCCTAAGACTGTATATCGACAAGAGCGTCCCACCGCATACGGTCTAGTCATGCACTCCAAAAAGGTGAAAGCCAAGATGACTGGGAGCATTGCTCCACCAGAGGTGCCTTCATCAAGTGACCATGGTTCCCCTAGCTCAGAAAAGAGAACAAAGTTCAAAATAGTTGGACCTAAGCTGGCCGGAGTAATTAAAGGCCATGTTTACAAAAGGAAAGCAGGCTCAACCCCTACTCAGATGGATACTCTGGAAGAAGGTGATGAGGATTTTTTGGATGAAACCCCCCTCATTAGGAGAACATGATCAGTGGGATTCCTAAAGAAAAGGATAATAATGGAAGATGATCCTAAGGATGATGGAGGGGCTACTTAGGTAGAGCCAATAAATTTGGATGCCCTAGGTGACAATGAATTCAACATCTCAAATTTTGCAGGCTTGCATGGGTTCAAAGAAGTTGAACAACATGCTCCTATACAGTTCACTAGCCTTTTTAGTGGCATGGGAGAGGAGTTACCATAGGCACCTCAAGGGAAAAGTGAGGTTGAAATGGCCAAAGACCAAGAGGGAATTACAGGACCTGAGAAGGAATCATCCATTAAGATCACCTCGAAGGAGAAAACAAGTACACAAGTACCTTTGGATGTATCTATTCTACCTCTGCCCCCATCTCACCCTTCCATGTTTCCCACCATTCCACTTCAAGAGCCTCCCACTATCCCGCTTCCCACTCCCATGCTAGATACTCCGCCGCCTCAGCAACCCTTTTCTTCCCATGTTCCTTTCCCAACTCCAACTCCACCAACCCAATTTACCACTCCCCTCGTATCCTCTACACCTCCCCCACTCAACATTCCTCCCCAAGTTCATATGGATTCGATACCCCAGAGCTCATAGGAACCAGAGAAAGAAGTTGACGTCATCGACAGAGAAGGGGGAGAAGAAATTCATATTGGATCTGAGGAAGAGGGTGATAAGGGAGAATCACAAATAGAAGAGGAGCTACATACAGAAGAAGATAAGCCTCAAATGGATATTGAGGAGCAAACAACTGATGAGCAATAGATGACTGTTGAGGGAGAGCCAAAACAAGGTATTGGGAATGAGCAGGAGACAAAAGAAGAAGAAGTTACAATGGAGATAAGGACTGAACACATAGGCACTTCTACTGCATTGACTACTCCTTATGAGCCATTGAGTGCATCCTCAAAGCCCACTTGGTTTATCAAAGAAGTGCAACCAAGGGTGAGGGTATATACTGATGAAGAGGTTGATATGACTGTGCTAGGACATGCCTTCCACCAAATGGCACCAGTTCCCTAGGCAAAGAGAATGTCCTATGTAACGCAAGATCAGGTGGGAAGGTGGAAGGCAAAGGTGGCTATCCCCATGATGGATATTAGCATGAAGGAGATCACTTCGGAGGACTATGTGTTAGAGGAGGTGGACTTAGGAGAACCAACCAGAGAAGGTAGAAAAACTTTGGCTACTTTGGGTCTGAAGCATGCTTTGGGTTTCATGAGTAAAGATGAGGAAAGAATAAAAGCATTGGAAGAACAGAATGAAGCAATGAAGAAATTCATTTTGAAGACGGCGGGTCCAATTGACCCAAATAACCCCAAAGCCTCATTACAAGAAATTTTGGAGAAGAAGGGGGATATAGACACTGACATTCCACATTCTTTTGTACAGGCTTGTGTGGATTGGAAGCTAGATTTTGAGCAATTCACTAGCTTATCTCTTAGGCGGATTTTAAGGCCCTTTCGAGGTGTTTTGGCAAGGATAGTTTCTTTGGTAGAGATCATGAGTGAGGAGAATGGGGTAGAAGAAACTATCCTAAATTGGAAAAAGGTATTAGATGAGCTGACAATGATAAGGAAGCAGCGCTTCCAAGTGCTAATGAAGATTTATGAAGGAGTAGAATTAGATAACTTCGAAGAATGGATCCAAGAGATAACAGCGGCATTGGCCATACTTGAGAAGGTGCTCAGAAGGTTGGATAAGAAAAGGGATGAGGGCATGCTATTTGCAAATGAGTTACAAGAGTTCTTTGAGGGGTTAAATTTGGATCTATTTGAAGATGATGATGATAAGACTATGCACCCAGTGAATGATATTGGCAATCAGTACTTGAATATATTCTGATGGGTAAAGACAAAGGAGGATCTTCAGAAAATGTTTTATCAAAGGGAGGAGATTCAAAAAATGTTGCCTCGTGAAGAAGAAATAAAAGCCTTTGCTAGGGGATTGAAAGATTACGGAGACAAACAGAAGGAAATTCTCCAAGGCATTAAGATGTCGAACTTCAATGAGGTTTTGGAGGTGGTAGATAGATTCAAGAAGGCACATCCAAAAGTACCTTCTAGCTAGTGGACCTCCAGCTCAAGATCTGTCAGCTCCCATGTACAGAAAGTGCAGTTTTGATACTTAGTCATTTTTTCAGTATAAGATTTTCAGCCTTTCAGCCATAGGGAGTTTTCGGCCTCCGACAACTCCGCAGTAGTAGAGATAAGGTTAGCACTTAGCCAATTTTGGGTGTTGCATTTTCAGACCAAGTGTCGGGTTTTGGGCATTTTTTGGGCACATCTGGGAGTTGACTTCAGTTCTCTCAGAAATCACTTCTCAGTCATCTGGGCTTCTTTCTTGGGATCATTTGGGCATGATTGTAGGATCTCTTTCAGTCAGGACTACAAAGAGCAACTAAATTTGATGATCTAGGGGGGCAAACATGAAGATCACCACACGCATGAACCAGTTCCAGCCCATTTTGAGATATCTAATGCTTGTTTTTATGCAAATTCTTGTAATGCACAAGGTTTAATTCTATGCTAGGATAGTTTAAGTCAGCTTTAGCAGTAGTTTCTTTAATGCAATCTCTAGTTTAGATTTCCTTTCAAGTTTTAGTTGCGGCAAAACCCTAGCTGCGAAAATGAGAGCAGAGCTCTATAAATTGTAATAAAATGATGTAATGAGGGTTGACTAAATGATTAATACAAGTTATACAATTGGTGCTTCATCCATAATGTGATTTTTTTTTCTGTCTATGTGAAATCTATGAATGTGTGATTTGCTCATTCTTTATTTCAAAGAGCTGATTGTTTGTTTGATGATTTCAAGTCTGCAATCTCTTAATTTGGTGTTTGCTAGTATCATATTGCTCTGTTGTGACGAATCTCTAAGAAGATCTTCCTTTGGTGCCTAAAGATTAACTTGTCTCATGTGTGTGCGCATATGGAGTGGCTTCGTGATCTGATGAGTTTTGACTTATCATACATCTACATTGTTTGAATTCTATTGATGATTGCATTCGTTCAGCTGAAGATTGTGACATGATCTGATCTCAGTTGTGTGGGTTCCTCATCTTCTTAGTCATTTAATTCGCATGGTGGTGTGATTACTAGCATATGTCTATTAGGTTTCTTTCAAGTATTTCCTTTCAAGTTTCTTGTTACCTTACTCTTTCTAACCTTCCTTGCAAAGTCACTTTCAATAGGATAATTTAAATTTATATTGTTTTCATTTCTTAAATCTGAAAATTGAATAAAAAAGAGAGATATTGTGGAATCCTAAAGTTTTTTTTGCAGTTTCCCTTAAGAGAAGAACCAAAAAAGGCCTCCTTGATAACAAATTCACATTTGTCTTTCGTTGAGTTACTCGAGCGGTTGAGACCCAGCCATCCGGAACCTTGAGATTGATTCCATCAATCTTCCAAGAGAGGGGTTTGTTCTTACAGATTCCTAGTTGTTGTCTTCGTGCAAAAATAACCCTCAAAAGGTGGAGCATCAAAGAGGAGCAATCCATGTGCACAAGTATCCTCCAATGAGAAAATAAGAGTTGACTTTTGTGTCCATATGAGACAAAAAGTGCTTTTCTTCTTTTTATAAAATAAGAATAATGCTTTATTTGTGCAACTTAGGATAAGAGGAAAAGTGGGGGATTTTTATTTAATAAAAGAGGAGGAAACTCCTTTTAATTAAATATTTATACTTAGGATAAAATGGTTAGCCCATAGAAAATAACCAAATTAATGATAGAACTAGGATTTGATCAAGAATAAGCAATTGATGATTTTAGCAAAAATGCTAGCAAAGGGGCTAATAGTCTAGATGACCATTTTTAGGTATATACATTTGCCCCTCTTTGACTAATGTGTGATCGATCTAGGAACACATTACGTCAAAGAATAGATCAGCCAAGAAGGCAAGAGATAGTGATCTAACTCCAAAGAATGAAGTGCAGAGAGATAGAAAATCCTGCATGGTTAGCCTGGTAGCAACAGTACTGAACACTTATGAAAGAGATGGACAGTATCAGAACTCAAGATAAGAACTAATATGTCAAGCGCAAAGATAGATCGATCAAAGAAAATGGAATGGTCAAGCATATGCTCTCGAGAGTAGCCAATAGGATATGATGTGTCTGCCCCCTCGGGATCGAAAGTGAAATTAGGTAGAGGGAATGCAGAAGCAAGAGCGACATGATCAAATCACTAGAAATCATAATCGAAGATGAAAGATGATAGAATAACCATCAAGCAGTGAAGATATGCCCCATCAAATATCAAAGGAGAGATGAAATGAATGAAAGACTAGAAGGTTGAAAGAGATGGGGATGAAGAGGGAAAGGATGCCCTAGCGAAGATCGAAGGATCAGGCCTCAAAAAGGGTCAGTCAACTACATGAAAGAAAGAGGAATGTGATTTTGACGATCAAGGTGAACTTAGATTTTGGTTTCGATCCTGAAATGAATAGAGAATGATGTGAGATGAAAGACAAGAAGTGAAAGACATGATCGGGAAGAAGCGAAAGGTGAGTGCAGTTTGACTAATAAGTCCACAAAAGATAAAAGCAGGGCTCTCTCCATATGCAAGGTGCAAAACTAAACTATCATGAACCTAAAAATGCAAGCTACTATGAAAGTGGTTTACTTGCAAGGTCACAACACCAATAGACATCTAATAATCATCATCGAGCTTTATTGGTAGCATTGTAAGATCATACAATACACACTAGTATGACTATGGGTATATGAATATGATCTATATCAGATAGAATGTGGAAATTCCACCTAGGCACCAAAGACATGTAGGTCAAGATGACTAGTGCAGTGAGATTACCTAAGTTTGCTATAGCGAGATTATGCTCACATCAGGACATAAGAAGGTCAAGATGGCTATAAGAATGCACTCACATAAAATAGTCAAGGATAATACCTTGTAGATCCTAGGTGTCAAGTGGATCAAGCATAAATGCTTAATGACAATTAGGACCAACAAAATATACCCACAAGTAGAAAAAGCAATAAAACATGTCCTCATGCCCTCAGTCTTCTAGCTATGCATCATCGAAAACTTCTTAGGGAGAGAACACTCATCAAAGAAATCATCATAGACAACACACAAAGAAATAAAGTCAAACAAGTCTCGGTGAGTCGAGTGTTTAAGTGCGTGTATGTAGGTCATAGATTCAAACTTTGAGTATCGCATCTGCCTGTGAGAAATATTGCATCATCTAGACTGTGGGTAGGATATCTGATAAGTATTAAGAAAACACTCAATGCTAGGAAAGTGTTGAAAAACACAATTGGGGAGGTGTTAAAAAACACCATTGGAACCAAGAGGCCCAAGAAACCTGAACGCACAAAGAGACCCAAGATAAGCTAGAACAATGTATGCCCCCTAGACTAAGACGAGTCAATTCCAGGCTAAGAGAGGCAAAGCGGAAAGTGGAGCGGAGGAGCGCCATGCAAGACTAATAGACATAGGTGCAAGGGTCTCAAGTAGTGCCTGTTTTTAGGTTTTCACCACTTAATAGATTTTTTCAGGACTTTTTGCAATTTTTTTTGTATTTTTGCTACCAATGCGTCTATTTCTAGGTTTTCACCAAGGCACTTTTTCTATTTTTTTTGAATTTTTGAATTTTTTGATTTTTTTTGATTTTTTTTAGAATTTTTTAGAATTTTTTTGGTGAGTCATCAAAGCGCCTATTGCTAGGTTTTCACTAGGATGCTCATTTTTTAGTACTTTTTATGCCTTTTAGGATTTTTTTAGCATCATATAAATTTTTTTTGTAATTTTTTCAGGATCAAAAAAAATATGTACAAAGAGCTCAAGGACCTTAAGCATAGAACTTCTGCAATTGTAGAACATTGATAGGCTTGGTAAGCTCTGCTTCCTCTGATGTAGATAATTGAGAGGCACTGGACCCAAATGCTGTTGTGATAATACAAGGTCCTAACCAATAGGAACCAACCCTAAGCAATTTCCAAGCTAACGCAAGGTCGTTAAAGTGTAATCCACATATACCATCATGGACTCCAGCTAGCACTTTGTCCAACTCCTCTATTTCTAGACACTTAAGGAGAGTTTCATCTAGACCCTTCCTATACAAGTCACCAGAGATGAGGGTAAAGTGTGAGGCATGATGGATGAGATTTTCAAGGATAACGTGATCTTGGAAATAGGAAAATATGATGGCAGTGTAAGGACTATGAGCAAGATAGTGTAATTCTTCCACCAGGAACTTAAAGCATGATTTATGCTTTTTTAATGGTAAAATGGATGCCAAAGTAACCAAGGCATTAGCAACTTTGATCTGAGTTCTAGGAATGTGCTGAAATATGACAGATGTGAAATAATTCTTGAAAAAGTTCACCATTTTTTTGTAGAGAATCAACTTGTCATTTTTTATTTGATAATCATCATTTTGGAGCAGGTTTTTATTTCTACTTTCTTTAGGTTCGAAAACCACCACAATGTGGTTTTCGCCATCTGACCATTACTCTTTTCTTTTGATTTGATGATTGAGATACTTGATTTCTGATTCAGTCCTTTTTGTTGCTAGTTCGCTAATGGAAGAAATAACAAGTTCAATGGCATGTTGATCCTGGGTGGACCAAGCTATGAGATCTGATTTTACGAGATGAAATGAAGTGACTGGTTTAATAGCATTTATGCGAGGGATGTCATCTATGGTGACAAGAGAGGTTGAGCCTATAGGGTAAGCTTTGAAAGTGTTAAGATCTAAACTTGTCATAGAAGGACCAGTGTGGTCCACTAAAAGCAATGCATGGATTAAACTCATTAGACCCTATGCGAGACTCATCAACTACGTCGGGTTGGTCACCATAAGTATGAACCACATCCACTTCCATATCCACTGTGGAATATCCGTTAAAGAGAGTATCCCATTCATATTCATTTTAATCTGTTGTTACGCTTCTACTGGGATGCTTGCACCAAGAAGGTTTAGGACCTTTAGAAGTAGAGGCTTCAGCGTCATTATTTGTGAGATCTCCTCTTTTCATTAAGCATGCAATATTTCTACGCTGTCTATCAAAGCTCAATGACTCATTAGGTATAAAATTTTTGGATGTGGAGGCTTTGGCTGTATCATCAGTAGACATGTATTCTCCTTCCCAAAGGAGTGAAGTAGAAGGAAGATTGTCTCCCATTTGAGCCATAGTGTGCAGTGGTGACTCATTTGTATCTGTGTCTAAATCACTAATCATGGGAGCATTTCTAGAACATGTAGGGAGGTCATCATCGGCACCATATCCTAGACCCGTTGTAATCTTAGAGGGTCGGCCATTAGTATGACTCAAAGGCTCGACTAGGGTGTGTCCATTATCATTTATAGGTCCTTGACCTTGATAGCCCATTTTCTGCAAAAAATTATAGCCTTTACCATAGCGCTTAGGAGAAATAGGAGTAGAAATAGTGGTACTATCTTCTTCGTCTCTATAGATCCATTCTCTAACAGCTTGTTCTTCTCTTTCTACCTCTAGGGGTACGGACACTTGAACAAAATTACCAAAAATTGTCATGGCGGAAGTAGAAGGCTTCATCTTATTAGAAGGTCTCCCATATGATCTAGGAGAAGTAGGCATAGTAGCAATGGAATCCAGTGTGTATTCACCCATACCAAGACTCATCATCTTAAAAGTTTTCTCAGCGGTGACCAGGGATGCAGTAGGATCATTAGAGGGTTTGTTGTGAGGAACAAACATTTTAGCAGCAACAAGAGTATTGATAGCAATAGAATGATCCCTGGGAATCATAATTTTAGCTCCGTTATGTGGGAATTTGACACACTGATGGTATGTAGAAGGCACAGCTTGCATGTCATGGATCCAAGGATGACCCAAAAGAATGTTATAAGCAAGTGGGATGTCCAAATACTTGGAACATTATCTCTTTTGTGACAGGGCCCACTCAGACAGGTAACATGACAAGACCTTTGGAAGATCTTTCAACTTCATCATATGCTTTTATAGTAATTTTCCATTTAGGATCTACAACAAATTCTGACAAACCCAACTGTTGCACCACATTGAAAGAAACAATGTTTAACCCTGCACCATTGTCTATCAGGACTCGGTGGACTCGGGTATGGTAGACCATAACTTCAATATGTAAGGCAAGATTACAAGGGTGACTAATAGATATGTCATCTTCTACAGAAAAGGATAGATAATGAGGTGATGAGATGTGGTTGACCATAGCCTAGAACCTATCTGGGTCAATGTCATTAGGGACATTAGCTGTACACAAAGCCTTTTCAAGGATCTCTTTGTGCAAAGGGGATAGCTCAAGCAACTCAAAAATAGATATCTGTGTGGGTGTCCGTTGCAACTAATGGACAAGATCATAGCTAGACAAAGCTGAAGGAACTACTAGTTTGGAAGATGAGGCTTGTTTAGGATCAGGCATAGTTTTAAGGACTAGTTTAGCTTGCCCCCTAGTAACAACATTCAGTGCCTCACTTCGTGAAGATGAACTACCACGTGTTTGCAAGACCAACTTTGGCATACCATGATTGGCTTTATTATCAACTTGAGATCTTATCATAAGAACACTCTCAACAGGCTCTACCATGTTGATCACAGGCGAATCAGAAGTATATGTATAGTTGATCTTAGCATCATGATTCTTCTTATGTGCTTGAGAGGTTTTACCTTTGTCATACTTAGGTAGAGGATCTTTGAAAGCTGTGTGATCAAAATTTTTAACTAAGCCATCTATGAGAATTGTGCCTCCCTCAATGAGATCTTGTATAGCATCTTTAAGCATGAAACAATTGTCAGTCTTATGTCCCTTGTTTCTGTGATAGTGGCAATAATGATCCTCTCTCCACCAGTCAAGCTTAACTGGTGGATCATAGGGATGAGTTTTCTCAGGAAGCGTAAGATAATTATTTTCAACCAAAGTCTTAAGAATCACATCATATGGTTCAGCCAATGGGGTATATACCCATCGTCGGAATTGCTTCTTTGGCTTATCTGCATTCTGAGGCTTAGGAGCATTTTGAGTGTTGGCAACTTCTTGTAGTTTTGTTGCGTATATGGCATTAGAGAGGTTGAAAGTAGGCTCTTTAGCTTTAGGGGCATCTACAACCCCATCATTGACAACATACTTGTTTCTATTCCAAGGCTTGTTTTTGTCTTTGCCATTGCCTCTAGTATCCTTATTAATAACAATATCTCCCTTTCTTATGGCTACATCCTCAATCTGACATGCACTTTCAACCATGTCATTGAAAGAGGAGAACAGTTGTTTCATTAGGTCATAATATAGTTCTGGCACAAGAGTGTTGACAAAAATGTCAATCTTTTCTCTCTCAGGTAGCTGATGAGGATACCGAGAATATAATGACCTCCAATGTTGCAAATAAGTAGCAAATAACTCTCCTTGGTTTTGTCTCAAAGCACCAAGATCTATCATGGTGATTGGTTGTTGGATATTGTATGAATAGTGTTGTGTGAAGCGCATAGCCAACTCATCAAAAGTCTTCAAAGGAGGTGTTTGTACACACTAAAATGGTGCACTTCTATGAACCATTACATGCAAGGTTGCTCAAGAATGAGGCCTCACAAAGCGGCTCATAGCTCTCTATGCATGGAGTTGCAAGGGACTATGATAAATTTGCTCTCAGCTAGAGCTACAAACTTGTGACCTTGCTAGTCAACCATACAATGAGAGATTCACAATGAAGACAAGGGAAAGAGTGCCAATATCTTCAATGAAATCAAAGTATGCAATGCAAATCTAAATGAGAATGCAAACTATTCTATGGAAATGAAAGTACAAATTAAGCTATTGAAAGGAAATGCAAAGGATTACAACCTTCCTATTTAGACTATGTGAGATTAATTTATTGCATCAAAGGAAACTAAGCTATGAAATGAAGCTAAAATGCAAGAGTGAAAGACTAAGAACAATAGGGTTTCCAAAAGCTCCAAAAGTCTCCAAGAATTCCTGCAGCATAAGATTAGTATTCAAAACATGATCTGAAAATGGAGGAGAGAGCTTTCCTTTTATAAAAAATGCAAAGGAACAGACCATTGAGATTAAGAGGCAAAAGTCTCAATCAATGGTGGAGCTTGAAAAAGGAGCAATCCATGTGCACAAGTATCCTCCAATAGGAAAATAAGAGTTGACTTTATGTCCATATGAGACAAAAAGTGTTTTTTTCCTTTTTATAAAATAGGAATAATGTTTTATTTGTGCAACATAGGATAAGAGGAAAAGTGGGGCTTTTTATTTATTAAAAGGGGAGGAAATATTCCTTTTGAATAAATAAAGACTTTAGGATAAAATGGTTAGCCCATAAGATAAAAATCCAATATATGATCGAAATTAAAATTTGATCAAGAAATTGATAGTGTTGAAAATATTGATTATTGATAAAACTGATTCAGGATTGATAAATCAAATAAATGGGGCCCAAAGTCTAGGCGACCATTTTTGGGTGCATACATTTGCCCCTTTTTGACTAATGTGAGATCGATCTGGGAACACATGCAGTCAAAGAAGAATTGAAATGTGAGATCGATTTGGGATCACAAAACAACTCAGATGTGAGGTCGATTTGGGATCACATCCGGACAAACATAGACAAAGGCCTTTGAACATGAGGTCAATTCGGGATCACATTCAAAGTAAGAGATAAGAATATCAAATTTGAGAAAAAGCTCACAAAAGATGTCTGAATCAAGAAAATCAAGAGAATCGGGGATGAGAATCCCATAAATACTGCCCCCTTGGAATCGAAATCGAAATCAAGTAGAGGAGAGACAGGGAATCGATAAAAGATGATCAAATCGAAATGAAATCACAATCGAAGGGAAATGATAATAGGATAACCATTAGGCAATAAAACAGGCCCCAGTGAGGAAGTAGAAGAATAGAAATAGAAGACTAGAAATAGAGTGAATGAAAGACTAGAAAATATGAGAGACATGGAAGGAAGAAATTTCATCAAAGATCAAAGAATTATGCTTCAAAAAGTCAGTCAATTGCATAGAAGAATGAGAAAGCTTGGAAACGCAACTCAGATTTCGATTTCGAGTCCGAAAATGGATAGAAAATGATGTGACATGAAAGACCAGAAATGAAAGATATGATCAAGAAGAATCAGAAAATGAGCACAGTTGACCAACTAGTCCGTAGATGATAAAAAGGAGAGCTCTCTCCATATGCAAGATGCAAAAACTAAACTATGATGAACCTAAGAATGCAAGCTACTATGAAAGTGGTTGACTTGCAAGGTCACAACGCTTATAGACATCTAATTATCATCATCGAGCATTAGGTAGCGTTGTAAGATCATACAATGCACACTAGCATAACTATGTGGATATGAATATGATCTTTATCAGATAGAATTGTGGAAATCTCACCTAGGCATCAAAGACATGTAGGTCCAGATGACTAATGCAGTGAGATCACCTAAGTTTGATATGGCAAGATTATGCTTGTATCAAGACACATGAAAGTCGGGATAACTAGAAGCATGCACTCGCAAAACAGTCAAGGATGATACCTTGTCAATCCATAGTGTCAAGTAAGACCAGCATAAATGCTCATGACAGGTAGGACCAACAAAATATACCCACAAGAAGATAAAGAAATAAAACATGTTCTCATACCCCCAGTCTTCTAGCTATGCATCATCGAAAACTTCTCAGGGAGAGACCACTCATCAAAGAAATCCTCATAGACAACACACAAAGAAAAATAAAGTCAACATATCTCAAGCGAGTTGATTGTTTAAGTGCGTGTGTGTTGGTCATAGAGTCAGACTCTAGTTATCACATCTGCAAATGAGAAATATCGCATCATACTAGACTGTAGGGTAAGACATCTGATAAGTGTTAAGAAACACTCGACGCAAGGGTAGTGTTGAAAAACACTGTTTGGGGTGGTGTTAAAAACACCTATTGTGAAATGCTCCAAGAGACAAACGCACCTAAAAGACCTATGCTAACAGTTATGCCCCCTAGACAAAGATAAAGACCAATTCTAGACTACGCCAAATAAGGTCAAGGCATGATGGAAAGTGGCTAAGTGTCGAGGATGCATGCTAACAAATAGGAGTGCAAAGGCCACAAGTAGTGCCTGTTTCCAGGTTTTCACCACTTGGATTTCTTTTTTCATTTTTTGATTTTTTTGATTTTTTGCTACAAAAGCGCCTGTTTCCAGGTTTTCACCAAGGTACTTTTTTCTATTTTTTGAATTTTTAAATTTTTTGTATTTTTTTGTATTTTTTCAAAACTTTTTATACTTTTAAAGATTTTTTCAGCATCATATATCAATTTTTTTTGGTATTTTTTCAGGATCATAAAATATATACAAAGGATTCCCCTAGACAGAATGGGCATCAAACTCCCAAGCAAGATCACATCGTGTATTCCCAATGTCTAGGAAGGTGAGGGACAAGATGGATAAGCAAGCTGGTGAATGAGATGGAAGACATGAGAATGAAGGAGAGTGAAGGGAAGAAATCCTCAAGGTCAAACTCCTCAAGAGTACCCAAGCTAGGGAAAAATTGTTGTCATGTAAAGCGCATTTGGACAAGCAATGAGAGGCTAGCATAGGATAAGTCACAAAAGTGCACTGCAAAAGAAGGAAAGATGCAGTCCAAAGGAGTAGACATGTCAAGAGGCTTCATAGCATCGTGTTTTACTTTTTTTTTTATTAGATCAAGACCAGAGGGGAAAAGGATAGCGAAAGGCTAGAATGAATGAAGGAAAATGAATATGAAGGCTAAACATGAATGGAATGAAAGCAAGATCATCGTAAGATAGTCACAAAATAGATAAATGTTCATGTATAGATCAACATTGTCAAGATCAAAGAGAGAAGATGGAATGGATGAAATATGTAGAAGAACTACGCATGACGCCTGATTGTCAGGTTTTCATCATGGTACTTATCCAAGGCGCCACAAGGGAGTGGTTTTCACCATAGGATGAATTTATTTCTCTTTACTTTTGCTACCAAGGCACCTGTTTCCAAGTTTTCACCATGGCACATTTTCAATTTTTTTAATTTTTTTTCTTTCTTTCTTTTTGAATTTTTCTATTTTTTTTAATTTTATCTTTTTCGGAAGAAAGCAAGCTTTTAGGTAATGCTCCTCGAAAGGATAAATCATTGATATATCAAAGATCCAAAATGATATGCTCAAAGATGCTGATAGGGAAAGGAAAACGCATGAGGAATAGGCAAATGAGGAAAAAATGATAGAAGGTAGAAGGATAATGAATGGAAGGAATGTGAAAAGGTAGATGGAAAGAAAGGTAAGATCAACGTCAATACACACCTTGAAGGGTGACGGAAAAAATGGAGGAAATGTAAACCATATTCTAGTCCAAGTGCGAACCATATTCTGGTTCATTATTGCTATCTGACTCCTCAAAGAGAGGATTTGTGTGCTTGTTATAATTCTCAAATGTGAATGGAGAAATACGAGGAATATGGAAAATGGTTAGCAGAGGTTGTGGTTTAGGCACATGGAATGGAAGAATGTTTTTAGAAAAAGATGAAGTGGAAGCCTTTGGAAGCTTGAATGTCAACTTCACTTTTTGCTCAGCATGAGACTTTTTCAAGAGAGACTTTGGAATCCATATAGCTTTAAGCATTTTATTTTCTGTTGATGTGTTAGAGAGAATATCTTCAATGATGGATTTTGGAACCCATACTTGTCTTGTAGTTTTCTTCTTAGATATCTCTTTTGACTTTATGCCTCCATGTCGATTAGAGGAGACATGGTGATCTTATTTTTTTGATGGATTCTTGTATTGCTTCTTTTTCTTGTATTGAACATTCAAGTTACTTCCAAAAGACTTGGGACTTGTGGAAAAAGGAGGATATGACTGGTTTAGATGGGTGGATGGATGAAAATGATTCAAGGGTATGCATCTATGTTGATCTTGAGGAAAGATAGGAGATGGAGGGACGTAAGGACCCAAAATGGATGATGAATTAGGAGAATTAGGAGGGGAAAGTGAAGGGACATAAGGACCCAATATGGAAGGAAGATGTAAAGTCCTTAGCATTGGTGGAGGAGGTCCAAGGATGGACGTGGAAGATGCAAAAAGATAATCAATAAGTTCATCAGCGTCTATATGACAACCAAGGATATCAACATCTTTGGAGTGAGCATTGGAATTTTCAATAGAATTGTGGACATCTTGAATAGGAGCATCTTTTTCAATAGGATTGTTCAAAGCTTGCAAAGACTCAGGAAGAGTAGAAAGTGGAAGTGAACATAGAGCGGTAGAACAAGAAGATGAAATACTTTAATCTTGACAAAGATCTTTGGATAGCATAAGTGCATCATTTTTTTCTTGATTTTCAATAGGCTTAACATCAGAAGTAACAACACCATTTTTAATAACCTTAATGGAAGTATCATCTTTGGAAAGGGCAAGTGTGGTAAGGTTATTTTGATCATCAATAAGCTCAATGGTGCAAGTAGTAGCTTGATCTTGCTTAGGAGATGGTGGAATGAATGTGGAAGAGCGTAGAGGATCAAAAGAACCATGAAATGGAGGAGATACATCATGAAGAGAATTGGATGATATGGAGGGTTCCTGATCTTGATCTTTATTTATATTTTTTTCTTTATCATTTTTAAAATCCTCTTGACATGGAGCCACTTCTAAGGACAAGGAAGCATGTTGGAATTGCATGAAAGACTTTGGAAAAGATGGTGAAGGATTAGCTGAAGTAGGTATTATAGCACATAAAGGCTTAGGCTCTTTAGGTTTAGCATTATTGAAAGTATTTGCAGCCAAGTGAAGGTTAGCTTGAGTTTCTTTAAGAGGTAGCCCTTTTGGATAACTATAGGGGACCGCATGAAAAGCCTTAGGATTTGAATCGGATGAAGTATTTGTGAAAGATTTGGAAGACTTAGAAGCTTTAGGAAGTGTGTGGGTATTGGAGGAAGTGGCAGATGTAAGGGAAGGTTCAACATTAATATGATCTTGCTTGAGAGTGC
Organism: Chamaecyparis obtusa; assembly: GCA_027943335.1. Lineage (NCBI taxonomy): Eukaryota > Viridiplantae > Streptophyta > Pinopsida > Cupressales > Cupressaceae > Chamaecyparis > Chamaecyparis obtusa. The sequence continues at coordinate 1,632,435 of BSBK01001440.1, forward strand.
AACCTTTATTTTCAGCATGAAAACTTTTAGAGGAGAGATTCTTTTGACATTTGAAATTAATGCGGTAGATTTTCTCTTCCTCAGTAGGAATATTGTATTGTTCACAAAAATCATCAAAGAATTCTTCAAATTTAGAGTCATATGGATCACCATCACAGTCTACCCAATACGACTCCCCCTTAGAAATCACAAGTGTACCACGAGGATGATGCTTAGGAATAGAAGTTTCATGGGCATCACTACATTGTCCATCGTCATAGTCATCATAGGTGGGTGTGTCACTCTTTGTGGAAGAGACATCATAAGGACTATCACGTTGCTCTTTATGGTGAAGAGAAGTAAGACTCTTTGAAGAAGTAGAAGAAGAATGAGATCGTGAAGAAGAGGAAATTGAAGAACTAGTGGAAGAAGAATACTTGAATAATGAGGAATTCGAATGATGTTTAGAAGAGTCATGATAAGATTTGGAAGATGAAGAATGTGAATAGTGTTTAGAAGAATCATGATAAGATTTAGAAGATGAGGAATGATGAGAAGATTTAGAAGATGAAGAATATTTGGAAGAAGAAGATCATGATATGATCATGTTTATGATTCTAGCAAAGGCGTCTGATTTAATCGACTTTTCTTTTATTTTTGCTATAAGTTTATCACCAATGCCATATTTAGAAGAACCATTGGAGGAACAAAATTCTTCAAATTGAGAAATGAGTTCAAGATCATCCATTCTCAAGAGAGGTTCCATGGCAAGGTAGGTGGAATTCATGGTTCTAGAAGAGGAGGAATCAAGCATGGAAGAAATGAATAGATGAATAGAAGAAAGTAGACTAGATAATAAGAGGAAAAGAATCAAGAAGAAGAAGAAGAAGAAGAATTTCCCATGAGAATAGAAGACTTTAGAAGAACATGGGAAATGGAGAAGAAAGAAGAAGACTAAGAGCCATCTTGTGCAATTGATACCATAACGTTCATTGAGATGTTGAGCAACATGACAACACCTAGGATCTAAGATCTAGACTGACCAAGGAAGACTGAAAATAGAAGACCCTTGGTAATAGGATGACCTCACAAAATGTCAACACCAAACTAGGATAATCAAAGTTCTCTATTGTCCAAAGAGAAATGAAAAGATAGAAGAAGGGGCTTTACCAACATTGTCAAAGAGGTGCTTCAAATCAAAGGGTGACTACCCTTGCACTTTTGAACCAGGAGGTTGGGCTAGGCCAAAATATAATTGAAATTGAGATTAAATGAAAACTATTTGGACAATAAGAGTACGAGAATTTTCCAAGAATGTAGCTCACAATTCTAGAGATAAACTTTCTCACCAAGAACAACCTTCTAATGTGATATTTGTCTTTGGCTAATGTGATACTGATGTTGATCTTGACCAATTTGTACAAAATTTTGAGTTTTTAAGGTCTGATTTTGGATTTTCTAAATGTTAGGGTGAAAATGTCTGATGTCAATCACAAATTTAACAGCATTTGGATAGGTTTGCAAATAGTAGAGGATCAAACATGTCTTCAAACACTTGAAACAAGGGCAAAAGCAAACTTGCCAAGACAAACACTTATGATATCAAAAATAAAATTGCACCCTATGAATACTACCAATTGTTTGTATGTTGAGAACGTTTACACTGGTATCACACAATAGAAGACACTTCAAGCAATATCTACCTACAAGAAAAGGCTCAATACTTACCAACTTAGCCCACAACTTGATGCCCCCTTGCCTCACACCAAGTGGTTACCCACAAGAGATATTGGCTTTGTCGTGGAAGTGTCAAACGACACAACCAAAGGGACACATATGGTGAGTATCTTAAGGTGATCCGAGTAAACCACTTGGATCAATCCTTGCACTAAAAAGATAAGCGGCTAAATAAGGTGGCTTCTAACCTATGGTTAGTAGTAAGGGCTTCCGTTCATAACACCCCTCTTGCTCCTCATAAAAGACTAGGACCTCGCGGCCTCAAGAGTACCTTAAGCATTCTTGCTCAATGCTTTCCCCATGGTCGCAATCCCATGAGCTACTCACATCAAGCGAAGACAAATGTTATGTCTACCAAGGTTTTGTGTCCTCGATAGCCTTGAGATTATAGTGAGTTGGAATAGCCGAAAAAAAGCTTTTCCCCACTTGGGTCGTTCCTCTTGATTGCTCAAGAGCAAGCCCGCTAAAGGATTCTAAATCTAAATAAAAAGTGGATCAATTCTTGAGGTTCAAAGTTTTTGGTTCACCACAAGGGTGAAGAGCATACTCCCCTATCTCAAAAATCTCTCCCAAACACACCAAACAAAGTTCATTTACCCTCTTGTTTTCAAAATTTAAAGATGGGTCAAGATTTTCTGGTTCACCAAAATGGTGAAGAGCATACTTCTCCTACCACCCAAGAATTCCTACAACAAGATCTTAAGTGCCTAATAAATGAAACAACTAATTTTTGCCACACTTAAAAAGAAAGCAAATAAACAAGCAAGATTTTTTTTTTGTTTTTATGCTTGGGCAGCCCTACAAAAACTATTAGTAGCCCTCTTTGACATGCATTCTTTTGACAAATTTCAAGTAATGAGAGCACCTACAACCACAACTTGTTAGACTAACAAGAGTTAGGAGAATCAAAATCCAAAATCTACCAATGATTAGAACATGAAAAATTAGATAATCTGTAAAAATAACTGATCAAATGATAAAATTTGAAAATGAAACCATCATGGTTGGATTAGGCTTAGAAAGACCTTTCCAACGATATATCACACTTAAACTTTTGATACCATTTGCAAAATTTCAAAAAAAAAATGGGCACCCATTTTCCAGAGTGGCACGGATTTGAAAACACTGAAAATTTCAAAAAGATAGCTAACAACCTAAAACTTGAAAGATAGATAAAATAGCCCAAAAATAGCTCACTGTCAGGTACAGACACAGTACAGACACCAGTATCACGTGATACTTCACAGTATACTAGGGCAATATTTTTTAGTTTGCGCAATATTTCATCTTATGCCAGGCGATACTTCACCCGACACCAAGCGATATACCTTAATACGGGCAGGCAATTCTTCTGAGCCACGAAGTGTCACACGGGTATTATAAGGTATATCGCGCGATATACTGAGAAGTATCACGCGATATTCTGAGACAGAAAACCAAAGAATGAAAATTAAAATTGATGAAAAATGATGAAAATGTAGAAAAAGAAGGACAAAGTCTATCTACTCTGCCCCACGGTGGGCGCCAGAAATGTACACACTAAAATAGTGCACTTCTATGAACCATTACATGCAAGGTTGCTCAAGAATGAGGCCTCACAAAGTGGCTCATAGCTCTCTATGCATGGAGTTGCAAGGGACTATGATAAATTTTCTCTCAGCTAGAGCTACAAACTTGTGACCTTGCTAGTCAACCATACAATGAGAGATTCACAATGAAGACAAGGGCAAGAGTGTCAATATCTTCAATGAAATCAAAGTATGCAATGCAAATCTAAATGAAAATGCAAACTATTCTATGGAAATGAAAGTACAAATTAAGCTATTGAAAGGAAATGCAAAGGATTACAACCTTCCTATTTAGACTATGTGAGATTAATCTATTGCATCAAAGGAAACTATGCTATGAAATGAAGGTAAAATGCAAGAGTGAAAGACTAAGAACAATAGGGTTTCCAAAAGCTCCAAAAGTCTCCAAGAATTCCTGCAGCATAAGATTAGTATTCAAAACATGATTTGAAAATGGAGGAGAGAGCTTTCCTTTTATACAAAATGCAAAGGAACAGACCATTGAGATTAAGAGGCAAAAGTCTCAATCAATGGTGGAGCTTGAAAGAGAAGCAATCCATGTGCACAAGTATCCTCCAATAGGAAAATAAGAGTTGACTTTATGTCCATATGAGACAAAAAGTGTTTTTTCCCTTTTTATAAAATAGGAATAATGCTTTACTTGTGCAACATAGGATAAGAGGAAAAGTGGGGCTTTTTATTTATTAAAAGGGGAGGAAATATTCCTTTTGAATAAATAAAGACTTTAGGATAAAATGGTTAGCCCATAAGATAAAAATCCAATATATGATCGAAATTAAAATTTGATCAAGAAATTGATAGTGTTGAAAATATTGATTATTGATAAAACTGATTCAGGATTGATAAATCAAATAAATGGGGCCCAAAGTCTAGGTGACCATTTTTGGGTGCATACAGTGTCAACTTTGCAAACCATTCTAAAGCTTGTCCTCTTAAGCTTCGAGGGAATAATCATAGCAAAAATGTGTCTTCGTGAAGGAAGTCCATGCTAAGAGCGTAAAAGTGACGCACATGATCATGGGGATCACCATTTCCATCATACTTGACATACTTGGGAACCTCAATATCCCTAGGAAATGGGACCATGTATAGACTCCTATCAAATGGAAGAGCACAAATAGGTTCTACAAAGGAGACCTTTGGAGGCTCTCTTTCTATTGCCATTTGGGTAAGGCATTGATTTGTCCGACATAGTTCTTCCTTAAGGACTTCCAATTCAGTTGGTACTTTTTGTTGGACAATTTGTCTGACATCAAAGCCAGGAGGAAGCTTGTATCCTCTAGAAGTCATATATTGGAAATATTGGTCTCCATTACGCTCTAAGAGTTTATGCATCATTCTTTGGGAGACCTCATCTTGTTCAAATCTCATAAGCTCCTCACTAGAAATCTCATCAATAGCTTCTTCCTCATGGTGAGAGGGAGGGGGTCTAGGAGGTGAAGAAGTTACAACAAAAGTTTGTCTCGGAGGAGATCTAGGTGGCATGTTGTTGCCATAGTTTCCATTAGTACCAAAAAGTGGTCTATGCTCATAACCACTAATCTCGGGTTGCTCATGAGATACTCCTCTTGTAGCCATGCACCTAGCAACATCCATTATGGTTTGGTTGTGTTCTTTGTCTAAGCGCGCTTGATTGTCCTTGTGCTCAAAGTGTTCTTGCAAATGACAGAACTTTTCTTGTTTAGTGAGAGTGAGTGAGACACTGTTTATGTTTTTGGAAGACTTAAATGCGGAAAAGAGGAAACCTCCTTTGTACCACGGGGTAGCCTTAGAATCCTCAGAACTAGAACTAGTGTTGCTAATAGGCACTCGTGAGCGTCTAGTGGGAGAAGGTAACTGCGTATAATTGAACGAAGGGTGACTCCCTTGTTCAAATTGAGACCGAGTTTTAACTGGCATGAAAAATAAAGTTGTTCAACCAATAAAATGAGACAAAGTTTCTTAGATGTTGAGATAAGCAAAAGCCAATGATGATCACTTGTCAAGATAGAACAATAGAGATGGCTGGTCAAAGTGCTCAAGAACTTACAACAGTGAATTGACACAAGCCTAGATGTGAGCAAGAAGCTCAATTAGCAAGTAGCTAGATAAGTAACCATGTTTTGACAAGTGATCAAAAGTGGCATTCGATAGGCTCAAATCCAATAGTTTTAGCTCATTTGTTTCAGTCTAGAACAATCCTAAGCATGTAGGTAACAAACCAGCTTCAGATAAGAACAGAAAAAGACACTCTACAGCAGGTTTAAATGCAAGTGTAACAACTCCGAATTGCAACAGTAGCAAGACAGTAGAATAACTCAAGATTCTTGGTTGAAGGTATGCAATGATGTTTCAGTATCGTACGACTCTTGACCAGTGAATGTGAAAAACTCAATTTTGAAAGCAATTTGGTCAATGTTGTAGATTGCAAGTACAATTTCTTGGTTTCAAGCACAATAATATCAGAAAGTAGACAAGTTTGCAAATAGTAGGTGATCAAACATGCCATCAAACACTTGCACAAGGGAAAAAGCAACCTTGCCAAGACAAGCAATTGTGATATCAAAACTGAAAATCTATGAGCATTACTATGATGTTTGTATGTCCAAAAATGTTTGCACGGGTATATAACAATGAGAACAGTTCAAGCACTTGCTAGCCTAGAAGGACAAAGGCTCAATACTTAGCAAATTAGCCCACACTTGATGTTCCATTGTCTCACACAAAGTGGTTGCCCACAATAGATGTTGGCTTTGTCATGGAGGTGTTAATGACAGAACCAAAGGAACACAAATGGTGAGTAATCTTGGGGTGATCCGGGTTATTCCACTTGGATCAATCTTTGCACCAAGAAGCTAAGCGACAAAATAGGGTGGCTTCTATCTATGGTTCTTAATAAGGGCTTTTGTTCATAGCACCCCTCTTGCTCCCCAAAGGGACTCCTTACCTTGTGGCAAGTAACAGACCTCACGGCCACAAGAGTACCTTAAGCATTCTTGCTTGATATTTTCCTCATGGTCACAATCCCACAAGTACTCACACCAAGTGAAGGCAAGTACTATGTCTACCAAGATTTTGTGTCCTTGATAGCCTTGAGATTATAGTGGGTTGGAATAGCTCGGTATTAGCTTGTCCCCACTTGGGTCATTCCTCTTGATTGCTCAAGAGCAGGCCTGCTAAAGGATTCTAAAGATCTAAACAAAGAGTGGATCAACTTATGAGGTTCAAGGTTTTTGTTTCACCACAAGGGTGAAGAGCATACTCCCCTATCTCAAAGTTTTCTCCCAAACACACCAAGCAAATGTTCAATTATCCTCTTGCTTTCAAAATCTAAAGATGGGTCAAGATTTTCTGGTTCACCACAAGAGTGAAGAGCATACTTCTCCTACCACCCAAGAATTCCTACAACAAGATATTATGTTCCTATGAAATGAAACAACTAGTAAATGCCACACTTGAAAATGAAATAAACAACAAGCACTTGATTGCGTTTTTATGCTTTGGGCAGCCCTATAAAAATTGTTAGTAGCCCTTGTGCATTTGAAGCTTTGACATGCGTTCTTTTGGCAAATTTCAAGCAATGAGAGCACCTACAAGCACAACTTGTTAGCTCCACAATGGTTAACACATCAAAAATCAGATAATCTGCAAGGAAAATAGTTGATCAAATGGAAAAATTTGAAAATAAAACCAACATGGTTGGATTAGGCTTGGATAGAGCTTTCCAACGATATATCACACTTAAATTTTCGATACCGTATGTAAATTTTTTTTTTAAAATGGGTGCCAATTTTGCAGAGTGGTACAGATTCTGAAAATGCTAAAATTTTCAAAAAAAATAGAAAACCCAAAAATCAACTCACTGCTGGGTACAAGTGATAGTACAATCACTAGAAATGTCGTATGACACTTCTTTGTATATAGGGGCGACAATTTTTCTCCGTGTGACAGTTCGCTAACCTGCAGGCGACAGTTTATACTAAACAGTGCATACTATCTGTCAAACAATGCGACACTTTTAACTGGTAAAGTGTCGCCCTGCTATACAAGAAACTGTTGCACGACACTGGAAAACTGTCGTACGACACTCTGAGACAGAAAAATAGAGAGCCGAAAATGATGCTAAACTATGATGAATTTTTTTTGAAAATGCATGAAATGAAGGACAAAACAATAATGCTCTGCCCCATAGTGGGCGCCAAAAATGTACACACTAAGATGTGCACTTCTCTAAATCATTGCTTCCAAGAGAATCCATGGATTGAAAATCTTGAGAAATCGATTTAGAGCTCCCTAGGCATGGAGTGCAAGGGTTTTTAAGAGTGCTCTCAGTTAGAGCTATTAAGCCAATAACCTTGCTAGTAAACCATGCAATGGGAGATTCAAATGAAGACAAGGGAAAGAATGTCAATATCCCCAAGAATCAAATGGAAATGGAAATGCAATGCAATTATGCTAGAAATGGAAATGCAAGCTATGCTATGAAAGGAAAGAAGCATGCAACTAAGCTATGAAAAGAAAGAGCAAGTGTTACAAATCCTTCTTATTTAGACTATGTGAGATTTAAGCTAGAGCTTGAAAGGAACTAATCTAAGAAAGCATAAACATGAAGCTAAGCTAAGAATGCAAGAATGAAAGCTAAATGTAGAAAGATCTCCAAAAGGCTTCAAAGTGACCTAGAAAACCTACAGCATAACATTAGCATAAAAAGTTGGGGATCTAGAATGAAGAAGAGAACTCTCCTTTTATAAGAAATGAGAAAGAATGGACCATGGAGATTAAGAGACAAAAGATTTAATCAACGGTGGAGCATCAAAGAGGAGCAATCCATGTGCACAAGTATCCTCCAATGAGAAAATAAGAGTTGACTTTTGTGTCCATATGAGATAAAAAATGTTTTTCTTCTTTTTATAAAATAAGAATAATGCTTTATTTGTGCAACTTAGGATAACAGGAAAAGTGGGATTTTTTTATTTAATAAAAAAGGAGGAAACTCCTTTTAATTAAATAAAGACTTAGGATAAAATGGTTAGCCCATAGAAAATAACCAAATAAATGATAGAACTAGGATTTGATCAAGAATAAACAATTGATGATTTTAGCAAAAATGCTAGCAAAGGGGCTAATAGTCTAGATGACCATTTTTAGGTGTATACAAATAGAATTTTTTAGAGTAGAAAAACACATTCCATCACACATTTCGAGGTAAGTATCCTATCCATTATTTCATTTGTTAATATAGATCAATTTATGTGTCTCATTTGGGCTGAATCCTTATATCTTGCATTTAGATCCACTTTGTTTATTTCAATAAGTTCAATTTCACACATACATTCACTTATCCTTTTATCAATTATAACATTGCATGAAAGAGGCCTTGCTAGTATACTTCCTTGAGGTAATTTGGGTTTGGTATTGGTACCCTTCATCATTTTGGGACCTTGTGAATCTAGGTTATATCAAGAGTTATGCTTGGAAGCCCCTCTTTCTCTTGTATTGAATGGCTTAGGGATAAAGTGTTAAATCTAGTACACCTAGTTTACATTGTTAAAATCATTGATGCCATTTTCCCCCTGAACACTTGATACAAGCAACCCTATGGTAAATATCACCGGTTCCTAATAAATTTTGGAACATGCAAGAGTCAGGTTTTTTAATGCTACTTTCTTTGTTTTTAGTTTGTATTCTATTTAAAATACAAGGCTAAGAGAATAAAGGAAACATTTATTTTAGTTTTTTTATTATTATAGATTTTTTTATTTGTTCTAGCATATGTTTGACAATCTTGATATATATAAGTCAAATTAGAGTTTACAATTGAGCCAAAATATTTTAAGAATGATATTTAATTAATAATTAGTATTGAAAAAAATTGGCATATTAGAATATTGTCTTAAAATTAGTAAGTATAAGTGCTATTGCAATTGCATGTTGGTTACTTCTTTTTATCCATGCAATTGCATGCTACATGTTATTTCTTGTTTGTGTGGTTAAGACCAGATTGATCTTTGCTCCTTGGTGGAAATTTTCCTCAACAACCCTGTTTAGCTTATATTTTAGGGTTGAAAAACATTTTGATAATATAAATCTTAAAACCTTTGAGAAAACAGTAAATTTAATATCTATTGAATAATTGTTTTGCCAAACACATTTAGTATTTGAAAAGAAAGAGCTCAATGCCAAAATCAATGATGGAAAACTTGTCAAAATGAGTGCAAGATGATCAAAATAGTCTCGAGCGATCATTTTGGTTACTGGAATTTGTCCCTACTTGTCATTTCTCATGATCATTTTCCTCTAGCGCTTCATACGATTTCTTTGTGAAATGAAAGTATCTATTTTTCATATTAATGGTTGAAAATTCCTTGCAAGGTTTCAATATGATCCAACAAATATCAATTGTCAAACCTATTGTCACATCATCACATGGTACTTGGTCAAGCTACTTGGACAATCAACTTTGTGAGAACATAGAATCGAAGGTGAGTTTGTTTTATTGCTTGATCAATGATGATTCCATTAGGTAAAGAGTATGGAAAGTGGGGAAAGTGTCATAACCATTGTTGGAAATTTATGGGAGCTTCGATTTTATTTTCGTTTGCCATATTTAAACTGCTTTGGATGACACATAACCATAACAACCTGTTAGAGTAAAGTATTAATTATATTAATTAACTTTACTCCCTTCTTAAGATGTCAACTCTTTTGCTTTAGTTGTTTATATTTAAACACACATGCATGAGTTGTTTTAAACTCATGCACTAGTTGTTTTAAATATAAACTTGCATGCATTAGTCATGTAATAGTTAAACTAATTATTACATGCACTAGGGTTTGCCTTTCAAGGCCTTTGATCTCCTTTATAAGGATGATCCATTGTACATTTAATTCATTCATTATTTGAGGATATTTTTTTCTTCATATTTTTGAGTCAAACCATTGCCCTCTTCTTGTCTCTACTTCCTTGTAACAAGTTTTTGTATGCAGGTGATCTTTAGGTTTTGTGGATTTGTATTGCTCAAATCCTACATGGTATCAGAGCCTAATCTACTACAGCTTATTCGCATTTGAAAGATTCAGATTAGGACTTTTTTGGTTTTTTTTATATTAAAATTAGGGGGGTCCCTAAATTTTTGGTGCACTTTGAGCTCAAACAGACCTCACCGTTGAGCTCGCAGCACCTAAAAACCTCTATTTTGATATAAGGCACATCCAATTTGGACAACTTTGCATTTTGGGGCATTTTTTTGTACCAGACAGCTTGACACGCTTTCCGAGTCAGCGTTTGTACAGACTGTCATGTTTTCCAAGGCAAAATTATCTATATTTGACATGCAAATTGAGGCAAAAATTTTGTTGTCTGGCACGTAAATTAAGATTAAAAAAATTGGCATGCAAATCGAGGCAAAATCTGAAAATGTCTTTTACAAATCTCGAGGCACTCATGCAATTTTGAAATTTTTTATTTTTATTTTTCCATTTTGGGCGGTGACGACTATTTGGCCATCAAATTTAAGCTAGTGCATGCAGTTTTAGCCCTTGGTCATATGGTGACCAGAGGCCAAGAATTTTAGCCCAAAGGGGCTTGCACGCTGTGACTGCCATTTGGCCATCAATTTTAAGCCCGTGAAGTGCTGACATCAGCACATTTAGACACCATTTGGGCCCTCTAGTGTAGTAGTTGGTATTTTGCTCATAACTTGAGCATACGGTGTCAAAATTGGGCAAACAAGATATCGTCGGAAAGCTAGTTCCGAGCTCTATCCAGATCTGGAGGTTTGAATTTTTTTATTTTTTTTTATGGTTTTTTTACTATCAAAGTCAGATGGTCAATTTTGCACTCCAAAAGCTCTATATTGCGCATCCAAACTCCGTTTTGGGAAAGCGGGATATCATTGGAAATCTTGTTCTAAGAGATTTCTAATGCTATGAGTCATTTTCCCATATTCTTGTTCAGGTATATTTTATTCAATTTTTTGCATTTCTGCACTCTGGTGGATATCTTGGATGTTACAAGTCCTGGGATCTCTTCCCTTTAAGGGATGACTCTTCTTAGGTTGTTCTTTTGTTTCAGCAGCCTTCACTCTTCTTTGAATAGTGTATACTTCATTTTTTGTAGCATTTTTTTATGCACATGCACTGAGATAAAGTGTCATTCTATTGCTTTGATGGGATCTTGCACATGTTTGTGCTATTTGTACTCGCACTCCATTATAAAGTGTCAGGGGGGTTTGATGTTTGCCTTTGTTTGCCATCTACCTTTGTTAAGTGAGTGTTCCTTCCACGACATTAGCCTTAGGGTATTTTTATTTGTGTTTGTATGCACCTTCGATGTTCATAGTTCTTCATGATGCAGTTCTTATTGGCACTCTTTTCAGTGTACCTGTTATTACTCCCTTGTCAGCAGTATGGGGGGGTTTCTACTGTTGGTTCTACTGCTTCCTTGGTTTGATAGTGTGAGCTATGTATTCAGTATTTGATTCTATGTACTAGGCGGTTGCAGTGGCTGGGTACCTATGCATTCCGGTGAGATGAATCATTTACCATATGGACACTCTTTTCTTTCCTATTTTTTGGATGCACTCTTCCATCTTTGATTGATTAGCTCTTTAGACTTTTGGTGTTTATGCCATTTGTATCTTCGAGTTCAGGTGTTTGCCTTTGTTTGCCTCCTGATTCGAGTAGTGTTATTTGAGGGCACTCATGCATATTACAGTCTTCTCTACCTGGTCATATTTCTGTGGAGGATTTTTAGATCAGCAGTTACTTCTTGATAGAGTTTGCATCTTCTTGCTTCAGTGATGTTCTACATGTTCATTCTTGTTCCTATTTTTTGGAACATTCCTAGTTTTGGAGGCTTCTTGAGTCCTTTAGATTAGTTTTTGTCTTTTTTTGGAGTAGAGTTTTTCCCATGTGGTTTTCTCTATTTCTCCTCTTTATAGAGACTCTTTTTTTTACATGGGTACCTCATCAGGCCATGTTGTCGGGACCTATTTTCTGCTTTCAACACTGTAGTTTCCTTTGCTTTCTTCTTGCATTATTTGTAGCTGCATTGTTGCTCATCTTAAGGGGGTGTTAGAGTAAAGTATTAATTATATTAATTAACTTTACTCCCTTCTTAAGATGTCAACTCTTTTGCTTTAGTTGTTTATATTTAAACACGCGTGCATGAGTTGTTTTAAACTCATGCACTAGTTGTTTTAAATATAAACTTGCATGCATTACTCATGTAATAGTTAAACTAATTATTACATGCACTAATGTTTGCCTTTCAAGGCCTTTGATCTCCTTTATAAGGATGATCCATTGTACATTTAATTCATTCATTAATTGAAGATATTTTCTTCTTCATATTTTTGAGTCAAACCATTGCCCTCTTCTTGTTTCTACTTCTTTGTAACAGGTTTTTGTATGCAGGTGATCTTCGGGTTTTGTGGATTTGTATTGCTCAAATCCTACACAACCTTTGAGGTTTGTTTCCCTATTTGTTAGTTCAAATTATCTACTACAATCCTCTTATAACACAACTTTAGTTGTTTTGAACACATATATTTATGGTTGGATATGCGTTCTTAAAATTATACAAAATAGAGACTAAAATGTGTCCCTCCTGCTAGATAAAGATCAATTCCTTAATGCACAATTCACTAATTGCTCTAGAAGTAATGTCTCTCCATTTGTGGCTCAAGAAGGATGCTTTTTCTAATTTAGGAACATATGATATTGAAGAGTGGCGTGAAGAGAAAATGCAACAGAAGTTGCAACCATTCTCACTAACAAAATCCGATGTATAACTATCAACAAGAGTGCAGAGACTAGCAATACTGAGCTATTAAAGATTTGGTGCCTAGAGAGGCCGAGTAGCTCTTTCATAAGGGTTCAATTTGTCAGAGATATGTATGGGAGGTATTTTGATGTAAGAAGATTATCAAACTTAAGCAATAGTTATATCAATAAAAAATAGTTATTTATTTTGTCAAAATATTTTTTAAGTATTTTTGTATAAATGAATGGTGTAATTTGATTTATTTTTTTGTTTGAATTGTGATGATTTCATACACATTATTTTAACATATTTTTTTACAATCTTAATTATAGATACCTTTGTTAAACAAACAATGTCATTTACTAAACATTCTACCAAAATACATGCAAAAATATAGATTAATTTTATTCCTAATTGAACTTCCATACCTCATCGGCATATACCCATTGCACACTAAAATGTGATTGCTAATAGATATACACATACAACATTTACAACGTTAACTAAAATCTAACTTTCTATGAATTCTTGATGTTTTATTTCCATGTCATTAAACAATTTAAATATGCAAAGGAGATTAGGGAAAATAATATCCTCTCCGACTCAATAGAAAAGAGCAAATTTTGCCTATTAACTAACATTTCCCTCCATTATTGTTGTTTTCCCCGAGGCACCTATGGTTCACCATAAACTGATGGCCGCATAGACTTGACTTAGTACTTCAATGTCTTATAGTTTTCATTAGGTTCATTGTTTTGCTAAGGTTTATATAATGTTTTCCCCGAGGCACCTATGGTTCATGGTTAGGCTCATAGTCTTCATTAGGTTCATTGTTTGCATGTCAAATCAATGAGGTAACATATGATAACAAGAGGTGGGCAAGCAAGAATTCCAAGAAAGATAAATTGTTGGTATTAATTACTACAAAGGCACTCTAGGTCAATATCATTGGGCACAACAACGAAGAATTGGTCACATCACCCACCTTAAATGGTTGACAAATGTTTGCCTTAGGCCAACTAAATATTTTATTATAATGACATAAAGTACATGTGGAAACCTCTCATGTGAACAAGCTAGATAAAAATCCTAACGAACAATATTATGTCACATCAAACAATTCCACTTGGGACAATACATATATACGGAAGGCACACACAATTTGTGGGTAATCAAATCATCCACAAGGATAAATTTATTTATAGAATTTGTTGAAGCAATTAAATAGGGGATATTTTTTAATAAAAAAATAAACAAGGGTAATTATCATTCATGGGTCAACATTCAACTAAGGGGTTTAAAGCAAATGAATACCCACTTGACATATGAAATAAGTGAAATTAGCCACGTGAAACATAAGAAGCATGAATTCAAATTAAAAGGATCATGATAGATGATGAAGGTATAGGGAAAATATATAAAAAGATTGCGAATTAAATTAAGTGCTTTTATATCAAATGTAAATAAAAATTACAAATATAAAAAATGAGTCAAAAAAATTTGAATTGAGATTAGAGGACCATAGTGAGTGATGAAGTTATGGGAGAAACACGAAAGAAAATTATGAGCTTAAATGAGTGCACTCATATCAAATATAGAAAATAAGGATATGAAAAATCTATAAAGATAAATAGAGTACAATGATAGGGTTAAAGTCTCAAAGGACCATGATAGATGATAAAAGCATGGGGAACACCAAAGAAAATCATGAGGCAAGATGATTACCCTCATATAAGGATATGAAAAAACTAGAAAAATAAAATAAGATACACATATAGTACCAAAATGAGTGTACCAAATCTCATAAGATCAAAATGAAGGTAGTAAAGGTTATTGGAATTTGAGAAGGGGATCCCACAAAGAGTATTGTTGAGGTAATTATAGGTCTCATAGAGACATAAATTGACTCAAAAGTAATAGAATGCCCAATCAACATTCTTCCTTTAGTTTTCTAGCATAGTAATAAAATGATACAATAAATGGAAGTATGAAAACATTCATTGTATGTAGGATATTTGGCAAACATTATTTATAAATTATAGGAAAAAAAATAGCTATTGCTTAAAGTTCCTTGTATGAAGTCATCTTCAATCATCATTGACTTCAAAAGGTCTAATAGTTATCTTGTATACTTTCTTGGTAATTATATTGCACACAACTATCACCTCTTTCAACTTTTCTATGTAATCTTGGTTTTGTAGCATTTAATTTTTATCATTCAAATAAAGAGCAAAATAGATTTAATTTTCTCTTAACCATTAGAATAAGATTTATCTTCTAATTTGTCATTGGCAGTTATAATGTTTTTATGTTGTTCATATACATTTTAAGGTTGTTCAACTCACATCGTTTATTTATTTTTATTTTTAATTTGTGTCCTCCACTACAATTTCATCTATTTCCTTCACCGTGTGATTTATTTCTTTTACCATATATAATAGTGTGTGTGTGTGTGTGTGTGTTTTCAATAAACCTTTGTTAGCCTTATTCTCTACTCTTTCATTGAGAGTATTATTGGGATTCACCATAAGGATAACCTCAATATGTGTTGCAACATTGTGAATAACAACGATATGTGTCAAAATATTTGGTAAGTCAACTACAATAATGTTGATCAATATTTAAAAAAATGACTTCTCATCAACACAAGAAGAAAAAAATACATTGTAAAGTTGGTAAGTAGTTGGTAGGATTCCTACCAAATCAAACTTGTTTAATTCCAAGTAACCTTTTAGACTCTACCCTCCTTTATATAGATAAGTTTAAATATGAAACTAATTTTTAGTTGTAATGAAACTAAATCCACTCATTTATCATGTAACTAACACTATTTAGTTATAAATAGTATTGAGAAGGCATTAGTCCTACCTTGATTTATGTTGGGAATTAACGTGTCTCAACCTTAGCCATTCATTACATCATATTTATTTATTGAATACCTAATGTGTAATTTCTTTCTCATCATATTTTATCATTGGTGCAGCCAAGGATGAAAGGACCTCAAGGAGATATGTCTAATCCTTGCAACAAGAGTAACACAATGGAAAAAACAAAGAACAATTGAGAGAATATAAAGATCAAGCTTCACATTAATAGAAAATCATTTACAATGGACCTACAACATGCAATCTTACATTCTAGGCATACAAGCTTGATTATACAAGGAAATTCCTTAGCCTCAAGCTTTTGGAAGCTAATCTTCTTATGCTAAACTTAATCTCCCTAAACTAGGAACAATTATCTTTATTTATACAGATCCACAAGCCTCAAGTCGACGTAGATAGATCAAACTTCCCAATGAGAAGAAAATGTATTATAAAATATAGGTCAGGACCTAAGTCATAAGGATCTCCCTCCAATAGTCAAAGTATGTATTGTGATCCCTCAAGTATGTCATCCATAGGTGTAACAACATCAAGAAATGTGTTGTAAAGCTTTGATGATCAGAAAATTCCTCTACGAGATTATAAAACATGAATTGGCCGCAAAATGTGAAGAATTGTTAAGTCTCGCCAAGAATCCATGATATCTCATACACGAAGTAACAAAATGAGGTGTAGACCTAGGAATAGGTTCACCATGATTCTAGGAACACACCACAAGTTCTGCAACTAAAAAGGATTCAAACTAAAGGTGCACTGAAAGAAACTCATAAATTGTTCAAATAGGAAAACATGAAACAAATAGTTTGGCTTGATGCAAGATTTCCAAGAACCCAAGATGCTCTTGCATTAGACACCTGGGGTTATTGAAAAATGAGTCTCTCACTTTACTAGGGATAGAGAAAAACCAAGATGATCAACCTCATCTTGAGAAATCCATGAAGAATCTTCAACCGATTTGTCCTTCCATTTGGCAAGATATTCTTTGTACTGCTTACCTCTAGTGCTTCTGCCAACTCTACTATCCAAAATCTCTTTAATATCATCCTTCTACTTCTTAGGATAGTTTTTTTCAACATTTAATCTATCAGGTTCACTGAAATTTGCCTCATGATACTCATACAAGTCTACAACATTGAATATAGGTGAAATATCCATGTCATCTAGAAACTCCACTTCATAAGCATTCCCTAAATCAAATCTCCTCAACATCTTACATGGTCCAAACTTCCTCATCTTCATCTTATTATATGTTCCAACAAGAAATCTACCCTTCTTTAAATATACTATCACTTCATCTCCTATTGCAAACTCCTTATGTCTTCTCTTTACATATGCTCTCTATGTATACTTCTGATTTATCTTCTCCAAATGCTTTCTGACTTCATCATGCAATGACTTCATAACCTATGCAAATTCCTCTCCTTTTGCACTTCTCTTAACCTCATGACTAATATCCCTTAATTCTATTATTCCTTTAGGATTCATCCTTGTCACAATCTCAAATAGTGTCTTTCATGTACTCCTATTCAATGAATTATTATATGCAAACTCTACTACATGCTAGGACCAAATCTCAATTTCCAGTCTTCTCTCAAACCAAACATCTCAAAAAATTCCCCAAACTCTTGTTTATTGTCCATTTGTTTGTGGATGAAATGTAGAGCTAAACTTTAAATTAGTATTAATCTTCTTCCAAAGTGTCCTCCAAAAATAACAAACAAACTTACTATCTCTATCTGAAACTATGCTTCTAGGTAACCCATGTAATCTCACAATCTCCCTGGAAAATAAATTAGCTACATGTACTGTATCTGTAGTATTCTTACAAGGAATGAAATGTGGCATCTTAGAAAATATATCTACTACCACAAATATAGAATCATGACCTCTTGGTGTCTTAGGAAAACCAACTACAAAATCCATGCTAGTATCTTCCCAAGGTCTAGTTGGCACTATCAAAGGTGTATACAATCCAATATTCTGACTATTTCCTTTAGCAACTTGAAAAACTCTACAACTCTAAACAAACTTCCATACATCCTTATGAATTTGAGGCCAAAAATAATTCTCACTTACCAAAGCCATTGTCTTGTCAATGCCAAAGTTTCCAACTAATCCTCCACAATTCTTTTCCTTAATTAGATTATCCCTAATTAAACTCCTAGGTATACACAATTGAAGTCCCTTGAACAACATACCTTCTTGAATGAAACAATCCAGCCATTTTCTTTGGTCTACAACGATAGATTCTCTACAAGCTTTCCAAGGTTTTGTAAAATCAAGGTCATCCTCGTACAAGTTCTTCAACTCATCAAACCCAAGCACTTCAACTGTCATCTCTGTCAACAAATTCCTTCTTCCACTCAAGGCATCAACAATCTTATTTGACTTACCACTCTGATGCTTCAACACAAATGTATTTAACTCTACAAGAACTCAACCCATCTCATGTGTCTTTGATTCAACTTACCTTGACTATTCAAATACTACAAAGCTTGATGATCGGTGTACAACACAAATTCCTTAGGCAACATGTAATGTCTCCACTTCTTCAAGGCTTGAACTGTGGCATAAAATTCCTGATCATAAACTAAATTCCTTCTCCTTGCATCATTCAACTTCTCACTTAAATAAGCAACATGTCTACCTTCAAGTGTCAATACTGCTCCAATTGCACTCCCACTTGCATCACAATCCACTTGAAATACTTTATTTAAATAGGGTAAAGCTAACACACATTGTTCAATTACCTTTTTCTTCAGCAATTCAAAACTCCGTTGTGCTCCATTTGTCCACTTGAAATCCTTCATATCTCCTCTCATTGTCTTAGTCGTAGGGCTACAAACCGAACTAAAATTTCTAATGAACTTTCAGTAAAAACTTAGGAATCCATAAAATGATCTTACCTTTCCAACACTTTCAGGTGTAGTCCACTCAACAATTGCTCTAACCTTCTTAGGATCCATCTTCAATCCATCCGCAGATATCAAAAAACCCAAATACACAAGTTCTTCCTTCATGAAAGTACACTTTTTGGTATTTATCAACAACTTCTCCTCCCTCAATCTCTACAACACTCATCTCAAATGCAACAAATGATCCTCTTTGTTCTTACTAAAAATTAGAATCTCATCAAGATAAAAAATCACAAACTTACCCAATAATTTCTTCAATGCCTCATTCATTAGCCTCATGAAAGTATTAGGTGCATTGGTCAAACCAAAAGGCATCACTAACCACTCATACAATCCTTCATTTGTCTTGAATGTAGTCTTTCACTCATCACCTTCTCTAATTATGATATGATGATAACCACTCTTCAAATCATTCTTTGTATTTTACTTAGCTCCACTCAAATAATCCATTATGTCATCCATTCTAGGAAAATGAAACGTATACTTCATTGTGATCCTATTTATGGCTCTTGAATCAATACACATCCTCTATTCTCCATTATTTTTATGTTCTAATAGTGTTGGTATTGCACAAGGACTCAAACTCTCTCTGATCAAACCTTTCTTTAGAAATTATTGCACTTTCAATTCAATTCTTCATTCTTTGTAGGTGTCATTTGGTGTGCTTCTTTATTTGGCAAACTAGCTCTCGAAATCAGATCCATGCAATGACTAGTTATACTCCCCACAGGTGGAAATCCATCAGGTACATTGTCTAAGATTATGTCTTTGTACTCTGTCAACAATTTTTTTATCTCCCTAGGTTGTTTCTCCTTTGATCCTAAATCAAACTTCTTAGGAATCAAACCATAACACATACTATCACCTTTCAAACCATCCAATAATTTCATTCCTTCAACCAAAAAAACTCTAACACTGGTACAAATTTCACTCTTCAGGGTCTCGACTAAAGGTAACAACTCGTGTTTCATCCCATTTGCAAAAAATTTAACTATTATTTCTTCCATTATGAAAAGCTTGTCTATCATACTACCATGGCCTACCCAACAAGATGTGGCATGCATCCATAGGCATAATATCACAAAGGACGTCATCAGGATAACTTCCCATCTTTAATTTCACTAGGCATTTATCACTTACCAATACCTTATAACCATCCTTTATATATGCTATTTGATAATTTTTGGGGTGCTTCATCCTTTAATGTATAAAAGGTACCTTGCATATAAAGGAAACCAAGAAGAGGTGAGAAGGTAGGAGTGAAACTATGACCACCGGTCTCCAAGTATGCAACAACATGAGGACTCTATGGACTAGTGTTTGGACATTTGAGGAGTCTACATGAGGTGAGACTAAACTCTAGCTAACCTCCCCTAAGGTGAGGAGAGAATATATTAACCTCTAAGCGAGCTTAAACATAGTGTGAATAAGATTCTACTAAGTAGGCTAAAAGTAAATTAATTAGATAAAACACCTTTTTATAATAACAAAATGTAGTTATTGTAATTGTTTATTCATTTATTATACGAGCAACATCCTAGCTAACAAATACACCAACACCTTTGGCTACTCGCCTTTGTGTGTTATTGAAATGTGCAAAGAGTAAAAATATTGTTAATTCATTGACTTTTAAGCTAAAAATTAAGTATTTTATTAAATAACTATGAAGTTGAAGATATTGGTATTGCTTAAAGCATGTATAGTTTCTTCAACTAGTAGATCCTACAAACTTCTTCTAAAGCTAATAATTTACTATACATTTTTTATTATTATAAATAGCTAAAACAATTACATAAGAATCCTCGACTTTCTTTACAAAGAAGGACTTCTATCACATTTTATATTATTCTGTTAGAATTAATAATCTTTCCTTGGTTGTTTTATTTAATTTGAGGATAAACCAAGGTATCCTCCTTTTATTTAATTTAGGATATTTCTATAGGAATCTCTACATGTAATTTTGTCCTCTAGTCCAAGTGGGAGGACAACTCATATTTTGTAATTCCTTTAATAAGGAAAATTAGTTTATTCCTCCTTATGAGGATGCTCACACTTGGCACACACTTAGTATGAATGTGGCACTCATACACATGGGAGTTACCTACAAACTCCTTCACTCATCTCTACTTAAGAGATGCTTCTCCACACACTTGATATAATTTTCTCACATTTCCTACACATAATTTTCTCTCCTCTTGACATATTAGTGTTATACACTAAGTTTTCACCTTTGTCTCAAGCTCTCTTGGTCTTGATAACTCAGTATAACATGGGAATCATCTCCAGGTTGTGGGACCTTTGCTAACTAAGATGAGACCTCCAGGTTCTAGGCTGGTTCCTCTTGGATAATCACCCTAATTTGCTTTTAGACATAAAAGTAAAATGTTTGGAGGGAAAGGGATAGAAGGAATGCTTGTAAGGGAAATGACTTGAAAGCAAACTACCTACTAGGTGATGCACCGAAACTAGGGTTTGGATCTTAGTATGTAGGAATGAGATCAATGAAAAGCTTAGGTCTAGTAGGTCACAACTTACTGAATAGGCTTGCAT
Source organism: Chamaecyparis obtusa (assembly GCA_027943335.1). NCBI lineage: Eukaryota > Viridiplantae > Streptophyta > Pinopsida > Cupressales > Cupressaceae > Chamaecyparis > Chamaecyparis obtusa. The sequence goes on from BSBK01001440.1 coordinate 1,653,835, forward strand.
AAATATTTCATAAGAGGGCCTGAGAATAAGGCACAACTTATGACCTACAAACAAACATTCACTTCTACAACTCGGTGTAGGATTGAGACAAGATTGTTAAGGGGGTGAGGTATACCCACAAGAACATCTAAATCAGATCAAACACAGTAACACACAAAATTGCAGAAAGCAAGAGGGATCAGGAACCCTAAAATAATCACTGAAAACATGCATATACTTTGATCCAATAAGAGATAATCCGAACAAGGAAGCATAGGGACATGAAGGATTGTCACAAAATACCTCTGCAATATTTGAATCATCAATGGGAGAAATACAACTGTATAAGCCAGAGGGTAGAAGTGATACCACAGATGGCCTTTAAGAAAAGATGAATTTTCTTCTACAAATTGTCCAACTCCTTAGCACTAAAGGCTCCAAAACAATATATACATACTCCTGCACGCAGGCAAGAGTCAAAACCTAACTAGGGTTACAAGATTTTACATAAAATATTCAAACCCTAAGTCTGTCATCTCTGATCATAAATGTATCACCTACAAATATCTCAACCGATCAGATATTCATCATTGAGTGTCCATTCTTGTACTACATCAACACGCGGACAAGCAACTTGGACTCATTTGCCTTCCTGCACAAAAGTCTCACCATGAATGCACTGGTTGGTACTTTTTCGGGATAAGAATCGACCCAAGATGGCTACATAGACCTCTCTCATCATCCTCCTTAATTGCAAATGTCCTACAAACATTAATTTTCTTGAGCTACCTTGCCGCCCATGGTCTACAAATCAGATTCTGGCAAAAACCTCTTAGACATATTTAAATTTTGAAAACCAACGGCTAGCTGATCACTTTAAAATGTGTTCGTCGATGTCTAATGTTTCCCGACAGATGAATGGCCTAGATGCACTAAGAAAATTACTTAAAATCCCCTCCTCAAGTCAGAACCACCGTGAAAGTCAGCGGCCAATGAGAAGCGAGCATATCGACCTGTCAGCATATTTGGACCCACCTCAAGCCCTCTTCTTTTAAGTCATATGGCGATCATGCAACTAAAGACTTCCTCTAAGTCACAGAATCCTTTCTTCCTCCACCAATTTATTTAGAGATTCAGCGAACAAAGCGTTTGCTGAATCGCTAAGTTGTTTGGAGCATTGCCAAATCACTTCGTGAATGAGCAAACATGTGAAACTCATTGGGACTGCCAAATACTCTATCAAACCTGGGCCCAGACTTGCCACTTGGCAATCTTTCATTTGCTCTAGCTACTTCATAAGCACACACCTCGGCAAGTCCCTCTGAAATGGACCCCACTCAAACAAGATTCTGATCTAATAGTTGGCGCAAGATCTCATGGCTACAGAATATTCTTTCCGCTCACACGCCCGCCGTTAGATTTCTTTTAACTGGAACCCCCTTTGACACACCAAACCCACTAGAAATCTTTGTCAGCACCACGTGGACCAATTATATTTGAGCAAGTCAGCATACCTAACAGATGGACCCATGATCTGCAGAAAGAACATCAGACGGTTGTTGCTAAATCGCTGATTAAAAAGTGTGCATCTTATCCTAGTGGCGTAGCGACAACCACAAGATCCTGTTGTGCTTTAACCTTTCGAAAGGATCAGGACCCACTGACATGTTCCATTTCATCACCATGTGGACCAATTGGACGCGAGCACGTCAGAAAGAAAGGACCCACCGAACGAAGCTCTGACGACAAATCAAGATCGATGATCGGTGCAAGATTTGATGCTTTGACACAAACCTATGAGAACACACGCCAGCCGTAGATCCTGCTAACTGGGACCCTTGGTTATCCAAGACCGCCAAAATATTTAAGCGACCACGTGACTGAAAGGAAGCTAACTACCCACCGAATCACTGACTGTTATGGACTTGATCACCAAACTCTAGGCTATTACGCGAACAAGGCGTTCGCAGAATCGCTGAATAAAAGATAACACCACCAGAGAACTTAGCAGTCACGTGACTAAAGAGAAGCTAATGTTTGCCAGGTCGCAGGATATTTTGCAGTGACCGGGAAATAATCAGCGATTATGAGAATCATTGTATTCGCTAAGTCGCGAGAAGAAAAGACAACCGCCGAAAAGAAAAGGAGAACTGGCGACTGGGCCAAAAGATTAAAGCGCACATGCTGAAAAGAGGACTTAAGCGGTTGAGATAAAGTAACTGCAAATTAGAACAAAGGCTTAGGGTTTTCAAGGGTTTGGGCCTATAATGGCTAGTTTATGAATTTTTAAACCTGCAGACCAGGGGCTTGAAATAATTGCAGAGGCCAGGAAATAAAATGTGAGGCCATGAAAATTTCAGGGACGCCTGGCAGGGGTAAAACAAAGACCTTGAAATAGATTTGCCCAAATTTGCATGCATAGGGAAATTTAGGGCAACAATTAGTTCTCTCATTATTGTATTGAGCTTCTTGCTCATATTCTATCTCTCTCTTTAGGCTTTTCTTGCCTCATTCATAATACACAAAGGGGTTTTTCTTTGCTTTTCCCCTTTCAAAAATCTCTTGGCTCTTTGTTGGAATTCTGGGAGTATTCTCATGTTTTGGTGATTGATCTTATCTCACATGTGGCTTATGGCAAACTCCTTGCACTTCACTTTCTTGGATTATTTCATTAACTTATTTTTATTCTTTTAATATTTCTAACACATTCACACTGTCTATAGTCCATGGATATGGGCAAGATATATTTTATAATTTTAACTATGTAACCTCTTTTTACACCAACACAAAAATTTCCTCAAGACTAATAACTTTAACTTCCCCCTTAACTTCACCTAAATATAGGATTTTCCACCATTGTTTGTAGTTTTGTAGTGTATAATTTTTATGTCTCGTTGTACCTCTATTTATATTTTAATTTTCAATATTTTGTGGTAAAATCTTTGTCTCTATGTGCCTCTTTGTCATCATATTTGAGTAAAATTTAGATCATTTTTTTGATCGGTAAACTTAAATGAAATTAGATATGTCCCCATTGATTAATAGTCTAACAATCTTTCTTTTACTAAATACCAACATGATGCAATTTAAGAACCTATAATAGAATAGAAGTTATATTTATTTCATATATAACTTGTTATATCTTGTTAAATGTATATTTATTGACTTCTTAAGGTGCCTTCCTAAGATCTTTCAAGCAAATAACAACCCTCTCTTTGTTGACATATTTAACAAATTTTTCTTCTTTTATTCATTTTTAGTTATATATATTTCAAATAAGATAGATAAAAATTATTTAACTAAATCTTGTATTAAAATTTAAGTTTGTAATTTTTTAAATTTTCTACCCATATTGCTTATTGTTCAATTATGATATTTTAAGATTAAAAGAATCAAAATTTAATAATTTTTTTAGATGATAGAGTATTTCCTAACATATGTTGTGCTTAAACATTTTTATAATATACATGAGATCAAATTTTATTGAACATGAATTCACAATAACCCATTTTCATTCAATTTTACATCATAACTACAATTATGTTAGTTCTTGATACATCACAATATACTATAAATGGTTGTGAACATTATTATTGAAGGAAACATATGTTCCTTTATCATTTAAACTATATTTAACCTTTGCAATATCAATGAGGCTTTCCTCAAGGTCTTGAATAATCAATTAGTTTCTACCATATATGAAAATTGTAATGCTCAACAATTCCTCTTAATGAAGTTACATAATTTGGAGTGGGAAAGTTAAGGGTGGATTGAAATTTAATTTAATAAAAATTATAATATTCATGGTCAATTATACCTCTCAAGTACACAATGTCATTCTTCAAAAAACTAATTTAGATCTATAGCAAATAAATCATATAGTTTCAAGAATAATGAAGAGAAATTTCAATTAGTTTAGGTTATCCTTCTCCATTCTTCTACAAACAAAAGAATCTTCATAGATCTAGAGTAAATGACCTCGAATAGAACTTGAAATCTTGATTTTTGTATCTTATAAGGTTTCTCGAGATTCAAATATTTTGAATAAATCAAAATAAAGTTACATTTGATTAGTGTATCTTAGTTTATATATTGGAGTTGTTGCTATTATAATCAAATAAAACCATCTTACTTTGGGTAAGAAAAATATCACTTCACAATACATGTTACTTATATTTATTATTCTCGTCAATAATCACAAATTTAATTTTATAGAAAGATGAAGCATATCAACAAAGTAATTATAAAAGATTTCTTACAACCACATGGAGCATATGTGAGGGAAAGGGTCAAGTCGCTGGAAGGGTTTTGTTGGACAATCAATTACAGGGCATGGGTGGATCAAGACCTTCAACAAGATAGAACATATAGAATAATTTCTACTTGGTGGTCACCTAAGCGTGTGAGAGGGGAGGATAAAAACTTGATTGGGGAAACATATGAAAATAGTTTCAAAAAAATGGCAACTTAGTGGTGGTGATCGACAAGAGAAGAGTTGTATAAGATCGCTACCAAATAATGGGTATGCACGATGCCTAGAGAATTGTACCACATATTGGCATAACGTGAGAAAGAAATTTGGAGGCACAAAGGAGGGTCAGAAGGAGGTTAAAGAAAAGGAAGGATAATCAAAGGTATATTATGTATGAGATAAAAATCCTTGTTTGTCAATTAAAATAGATCACATAGGATGGAATGATGTTATTTTATGGTTGAGAGATAAGGATATTTTATGAAGTGGGTTAGGGAATGTCTAATTTTATCTTGCATTAGGAAAAAATGTGAATAATCATGACCATTTAAAATAGAACTCAAAACCCTCCCAAACACCTTGTATTTAGTAATATTTGAAACTACTTAAGCAAAACCATGGATTTTGGATAATGGGCCACACAAGATGAGTGAAATGGGTTTTTTTGTTGAATAATGGGAGCCAAAATTCAACCCTTTGAAGGTCATAATCAAGGAGGTACCATTCTAGGCTAGGTTCTATAACCTTCCTTTTGAATACTAGGACATGAACACAATGATGATGATAGGCAATAAGTTGGGAAAGTTCATTAAGGTTGGAGAAAGTTCATGATAGGCACAAGTCTAATTTTTTTATTTAATACACAATTGGAAAAGTAGAGATCCATTTCCAAGATTTTAGGTGTTAAAACACGTGCTTCACTTGAGAAATTCCTCGATATTCCACTATTTGAAGGGGTAGGAAATTTTTTTATATCTAGAACAACCTACTAGATTAATGTAGTAGAAGGTTATATGACTAGAAGAGTCAATGGATTTCATTAGTTGGGTGTATTTTGATGCTTAAAATAGTCATTTTTGCTATTCCTCTATTTTAAATGTCATGTCTCAAATTTCCTATGAAAATCATTAAGGCTATAAAAAGGAGAATGTGTAAAATCATGTGAAATGAACATCAAAATTGGGATAAAATCCCTTTTCTTGTGTGGGAAAGAATATGTCAACCAAAAGGTGCAAGGGGTGCATGATTAAGGAATTGGTAGTTGACGAATGAAGCAATGAGAGCTAAGTTGATATGAAGCTTATTTCAAAACCCAAATGAAAAAATGGGCAAAATTTCTCAGATAAAAATATTTAGATAGTAAAGAAAAATACAAAACTCTAATGATTTGAAACCCTCCTAAAGGATCAACCATATGGAATTTTTTTCTTTCATGTAAATCCCTCATTATAAACCATATTTTCTAGTTAATTAGAGATGGGAGTAGGCAAAATTTTGGTGCGACTCATCGGAAGGTCATAAAATTTTGAATGAGGATGAAAGATACAAGGAGATTCAATGCATCATAAGTATGGTATAGGGATCAAAACTCAATGACTTTATAGAGAAAAGACATGTGAATGGGGTTGAGGTGTGGGAATGGAAATCACCTTAGATTTTACCTTTATCTCTTGGAGATTAGGATAGGCTAATATAAATTTTCAAGGAATGGCTAGTAATGATTTCAAATCAAGAATACAAAATCATATGGTGTGGTTACCAAAAGGGCAGTTACTCAGTGAAGCTAGGATACAAGATTTTGGAAAATATTTTAGAAAAGGAGTGGCCTAATAATTTATGTTGGAATAAATATTGCATGCATAAAGAAAAATCTTTCTAATGGTGAGAATTACAAGGGAGAATACTTTTAGGATAAATATTAAGTCGAATGAGATTCAAAGGCCCTTTCAGGTGTGTTATGTGCTATCATCATGAGGAAACACTGGATCAGATTTTTCTTCTGTATGAAAGTTAAATTGGAGTGGTCCAACACCTAAAATGAAGATATCTCTAGTTCAATGTTAGGGTCATGGACTCGGAAACTCAACATTCTCATGCATTTGGAAGATATGCTCTTCTACTATTATTTGGGAGATTTGGAAGGAGTGTAATATGAGAATCTTCCAGGACAAGTGGGAGTTCTTTAGAGAATTTATAACATGATAGAAGTTGCAATATTAGAGCTAGTGAATGTGGTGGTTTAAAAGTTAAATCCATCCAAAATCCCTTTCACTAATGGAGATAGGATAATACAAGCTCAATGGTCATTCCTAAAGTATCTACCTATTAATAGGCATAATAGGGATAATCTTATGTTTGGGGTTGATAGAGAGGCAAAGTGGGAAGTCCCAAAATAGGGATGGATGGAAGTAAATTCTGATGGAGTGTCAAAAGATAAATCGGGTCCATCTAGAGCTAGAATAGTGGTTAAAAAATCTAAATGAGACATTATAGCAATTGGTACCAAGAGATTGCAGGATGGAATGGATAACATGTGGTCAAAGCATTAGGTAGTATATGGGTGTGTTTTATTGGCCAAAGTACTGAGGGTGAAGATAATTCATTTGGAAGAGGATTCACTTGTGATAGTAAATGCATTAATATAAGGTAAAGCTTTAACTTGGATCACTAATAGATTTATTATAGCCACATGTAATTTATTGAATTACTTTCAAGAGTTCAAAATTTCTCATATCTATCGAGTCATTAACTAGGTGGTGGACAAGCTATCAAAATCAGAAAGTGTCAATAAAGTTTAATAATTGTAACTTATGTTGCAATCATTTTGTTGATCTTGCATGGGAGGAAGATCTATGCACTACACCACCTACATGAGACTTCCCATCATTTTATAGAGTGGGAGAAAATAGAAAAGACATTTTTCTCAAAGACCATGTATTATTGAAGTTGTGTGGTGAGTTGGTGTTTGAGAATTATGACTACAAAGAAACATCTGGCCTTCTCAGGGGAGATTCCTAAGAAGAGGCTGGAAGTAGTTTTCATAATTCATGAGTCCAAGTTCTTTCAAATTCAAGAGTTTATCCTAGGCAATAAATTTTTGAAGTCAAAGCACCAATATAAAGTTAATTTTGATATAGTGGCTATGTTATTGGCATGGGGATTTGAATTTGGAAATAAGGTACAAGTGTGTTGGATGGTGAGTGAATGTATTGAAGATGAATGGATTCTAGGGATGGAGGCTTTGTTTGTAATGGTGATGCCAGGGAAAGGTATTAAAGTTGAAGATGGTTTTTGGAGAGCAATGAGGACTAGGGATGATGGGCTCAATTCGATCATCATTTAGAGTGACAAGAGGTCATGTGAAGGTAGAATTTTTGAGGTCAAGGTTGGCTAGGAATGCCTATTGAATTCTTGTAGAAGAGAGAATTCATTGCGCAGGTTGAAAGTGAGGCAAAGTGATAGATGGGGACTTTGGCTCTCATGTTTGAGCCAAGTGATTTTTGGGTCAATGACTCTGTGAGTGTGAAGACAAAGGACAACAAGAGGATGACTCTAAGGTCTCTAGGATAAAAGCCATTTTCTTATAATGTTTATGTTTAAATTCTCTGTGTATTTGGGTGTGGGTGAAGGGTATTGGCCATAATAATGACATTCTTGTAAAATAATATATGTAACTTGTAGGTTGTAAATAGCCATTTTGATAAAAAAAAAATTAGGGTTTATAGGGATGGGAATGTAAAGGTTATTAGCTTGGCAATATGTTGTTTACACACATTTTTTTATAGGCTGGGATATGGAAAAGAGGGGTTAGTCTTTTTGTAAGAGATGCCCATGACATGTAAAGCTATTTTACAGTAAGTTTCTGGGGGGAAGGTGGCCTAAAGGCTAGTAGAAAATATTTTATAATTATACATGTAATTACCTATTATACTATTAATAACATATAATATTTTCACCGAGCAAAAAAATAAGTAATTATAATAAAATTTCTAGATTCTAGAGCTTTCCTCAAAGTACTTGTTAAAGCTCTCAATCATGTAGTTATGCATTAGTTTAGAATTATGTTGATACTTTGCATTAATCAAGTTATAAAAATTAAGGTTAGAAATAAAATTTACTTGTTAAGTTAATCACAACCATAATCATGGTGTGTTAGTTTTAACTAAAATAATTGTATCTAGGACTTCAAAGAAGTATTGAATTTGGATAGATTAAAATTTGAGACTGTGGGAAATATTAAAAAAAATATATAATTAACCAATAAATTTCATAAAACTTTAAAATTTTAACTTCTCTCATTTCAAATAGAATTGAACAAAGCATTTTTGCAATGATGCACAATGTTATCTAGTTCAAGAACTAATTGTATCTAACAAACAAAAGACATAGTTACAAAAATGTAATAGCTAAATGGGTTGCAACTATACATGATTCCCATTCTTAAGCATGTGACATAGTTTAACAAGAACTCTATGTATTAAATAGCTTAATTTTAGTGCCAAATAACTAATACATGGATAAGGATTTATTAAGACATTAATTAGGTTGGCTCAAATTTCTAAATGGTTAAGGTATATATCCATCCCATACATATAAAAATAAATTATAGTAAACAATCAGTTACAACAATAAAAAAAGATCAAAGATGGTTATAGAAATGGATTGTAAAAAACTTATAAGCTCAAGAATTGTAGCAAATGCATGAGAAAAGTAACATATATTGTTGCTACAAGCAAACTTCTTAATGAGTCTCATAAGAGCATGATAAAGTTGATATCCACAAACCTAAACAAAGATCACATAACTCAATAGTAGTAAAGCAAAATACAACAACCAAATTCCACTACAATTTATAGGAAGTCTAATATAACTGATGCATCCATAGTTCTAGCGAGGAGCCAAACCCAAGCTAAATCTTTCTCACTTTTGGTCAATAAGACATTTTGAATGTCTTAAGTACTTGGCTTTGCCAAACTCTCCTTCACTGAGATATGAAGACAATCTAAGAGCTTTCCAAGTTCCATCTGCTCTTCTCACATATCACATTAACGAAAACAAACATCATAACTTAATATCACCCATTGTAGACAACAAGTGCTCATTATAAGTAGCCATTGTCTCATGAGTGATGTAATAATAATTAGAAATTCATGCAAAACTAGTAACCTAGAAAAATTCACTCTTACAACACCTTCAATAGTATTAACTTCTTGGTCTATTAGTTTGTATAATAATCTCATAATCAAAGCCAATAGCTTTTTCCTCAATTACCATTAAAAAAAGAACTAAAATTGTACTCAAATTAACTTTCACAAAATGAATATCTTTATATCCTTAATTCTAAACCAAAAGATATCAATTATTGATATACCTTGAGCTCGCACTTCCACTATCAACATTACAAAAATTAATTACCCAAAATATTGTTACTCTATTCTCGAACACATCAATCTGTACAACTTTGAAAACACTTCAAAATTGAAGCATCAATCTATGGTCCTTTCTATTCATTCCCTTCGTTATAGAATCTGATTCCTTGGAAGGATTCCCCGTGAACTATATGTCAGATTTTTTGAAGAATATGATTCCGAAACCTTAAATCATTTGTCAAGACAATGTACTTGAGTTTTGTCTTTAAGTTTTTGCAACAAAATTGATGGATTCTTTAGAAACCATTGGCCTTCGTTCTTTTTAAGATACTCAAATTCTCCCCCGTTCTATTTGGTGCACTCCCCATTCTCCAAAGCTCCAAGTCAAAACTGGCATTCCCCTTTTTCATGAAGAACAACATAAAAGAAGCATAAATATCGAAGTGTGGGAATCAATTAAGTAAAGTTTTTTTAATAAAAAAGTTGAATCTTATAAGTTGATGGAAGTAAATTAATTGGATCAAAACTAAATTTATGTTAAATTTGAAATATATGGAGATTAATAGAATTGTGCATTTTAAAATATATTTTATTTGATAATATTTGTAATAAAAGATTCATGATAGAGATTTAAGATTAGATAGTTGTTGATTAGAGATTTGGAATAAATTAAAATGAAAATTTAAGTGTTTAAAATAAAATTAGAATGTAAACATTATATTTTCCTAATTACAATTGATTTAAACATTTATTAGCATACTCAACATAAAATATGATTCTCGGTACTTGACGTAAGTGTTTTCTAGTATTATTGAAGCAATGATAATGAGAGTGGTGCTAAATAACACCAAGGAGTTTATTATTTAAGCATTGAAGAATTGGACTTCTTTGTGCCTTGGTCAACCCTATAATTGAATTAATAATAATGATAAAAATAGAGGTGAGAATGTGAATAAATTTAATGTGTGAGTTGTACTAAATTCTATGAGAGCAATAATTGATTGTTGATTTCATTTATGCATGTTCAAATGTGATGATGTCGTAGATTGTGCTTTGACAATGCACCTTTAACAATGAATGTCACTTGATATAGAGATTATTATTTTGCTAATGAATGATAGTAGATGATTGATGTGTATGTTTGCCTTGAAAAGAGAGGAGAACATTAGATACTTTAATTATCTATCACATGATTACATAAATTAGGACAAATTAATGATAAGATAAGAGAGAGAATGATTAAATAATTAAATAATTATTTCACCCTAGGAACAAATTAGGACAAATTAATGATAAGAGAGAGAATGATTAAATAATTGACAAAATTATAATCAGAGAGATGAAAAGAGTGACTTAGGTCAAATCAACAAGAGATGATCAAATCCAAAGGCATAATTAATTATTAATTAAATCATTAAAATTATTTAATGAAGGGGAGAAGGACACAACATGAAACATATGATAAAGATCAAACAATTGACATAGAAATAATGTTAATAAAAAGTATTGTTGTAGCCACTGAGGATTTTTAGTGTCTAAAATATTAGAGGAATATGATATTGATTAACAAATGATATGGACATTAAAGACATGAAATACTATCATTGTCTAGAAGAAATATCACTAACATGAATTGGCTCAAAAATATCATCATCCTAAATAAAGCAACATCATATGAAGGTGGAATAAAGAAGACATATAATAAAAGAAAGATCATCACCATGTACCTTTTCATCAAGTAAATCATGACAAGAAAGAAGGGTATTTAAGGTCAAATCACTATCAATGATCATAGAAGGACTAAAATAAACATAAAGCTCATGAATAAATAAAATAAAAGCCTCTAACATAGAGGAGAGGTGTATGCAATATCTATGATAGATAAAAATATAGATACATTATGTTATAACATATTAATGGAGCACAACGTACTATCCATGAGATAAATGGAGATAATGTCCTTAAGGATCAACATGCAAGATGCAATATGAATTGTTACAACATATTAAAATTCTTTGTAAAGAAAAATGAAAACAAGTCAAGGTCAAGGGTTGATTGCAATCCATAATTAAACAGTTAATAATAATATACAATCAAGAGAGAATTAATCTAAAATATGGTAATCTATTAGGAACTAAACATTAGGTGAAAAATTAAGAGAACGAGAATTAAGGAAATATGTTTTAAATAATGTGAATATTAGAGCACATAGTTTGAAACTAGTAAAACTAAAAATATAAGTCTAAACACTAGGGATTTTTGTTATATGTTAACACACTTTTTTTCCATTGGCTCTAGGTCCTACCTGATGAATCTAGTATCATGTGTCAATTCATTCTCTCTTTTAAAGGAGATGCATGTATAACTTGTATCATTTTAATTGTCATTCGAATGATGGATCATCGAGTGTTATCTAAAACATCAACACAAAAAAGTTATACATATTTTTTTGTCAAATAATTTATAATAGATAGTCCCCATTGTTTTCATTATGAACATTAAAATACACTTAGTTTTCATTGATTTCGGTTGTATTATGGTTTCAATTGTACTCCTCTAGGTAGCATAAACCAAATATAGGAAAATAAAGTTTAATTGTCTAATTTTAGATTTAACTAATTAAAAAAATAATGGTATCTTAGATTTGAAAATGAAATTCTAATGTGATAGCCAAGGGTGGGTGAAAAGCATATTTCAATAAAGAAAACTTTATTGAAAATGATATATCATTTAAGCATAATAATTTTTTTTAAAAAGGGATAAGTCTAAAAATGACATGTAATCTAAAAAATGCATATATGAAAATGCTAATATAAAACCTTAGAAAGAAGGTTGGGATGTGTAAGACTAGATGAGTTTTCTGAATTGAAAATAAAGAAATAAATATTCTTTATTGTTAATCTATTCTAGAATTTGACAAAAATGAGTACACATAAGTGACAATCAATATATAGATTAATTGATTGGGAAATCAAATGCAATGGAGCCTTTACACCACTTAGCTCAATAAAAAATAACAATACAAATATCTATAGAAAAATGATTTTACAAATTGTAAATCCTTGAAAATAACGCTTCTTTATCTGTGCATTTTTTTTGAGATTTTTTATTGGATATTTTCTATGTTAGAGTACAAGTCTTTAGTTCAAAGACAAATTTAGGACTATCGATTTGTACTTGTGAGACACTTTAGATTTATCCTAATAATTTAGAACCTAATGTACGATTCTCTACTTTGTTTTTTTTTTTAAATTTGGAGATTGACATTAATAAGAAATACTTTGTTAAGTTTTCATATGACTAATTCATGAGGAAATTGTGCCTTGATTAATCCCTTCTTGAATTTAACAACAATCAAGCATCTAAGATGCAAATTCTTTACCCTTTGTATTGTACCAAATCAAAATGTTTTTCTATTGATTGTTGTCTAGAATGAATAAACTCTTGATTATATTATATAATGATAGACAATTGAACTCTTGATTATATTAGTTAATGATGGATAATTGAAATGAACACCTTGACTATTTTTAAATACTAGCCAATAAATTAAATCATGTCAAAAGTGTGTTTAAACAACTCAAGTTAGAAGGGCAAAGAAACCAACTCAACCAAATGGACCAATTTTGAATTTTAAATATCCATCAACAAACTTGTTGTGGGATAAAATAATAATCAAATTTAGGTGGCAAATATCTAGATACATATATCATTATAATAAATACTTACAAATAAATTATGTATAGATAAATACGAACAAACTAAAGTATATGAATATATACATGTGTAAATAAATAAAAATGTTAAGAAAAGACATCTAACATCATACAATGTCCTATTATTTATTAGTATATAAACATTATCTCAAAATAAACATAGAACTAAATAATGAACAAAATAAATATACAAATTTCAATTTTTAATAAAGAATTCTTATTACACCTAACAAAGCCCAAACCTAACTAATTTCATATTCCATTTCTTGCATGTTTATTTGTTTCTAAATTTAATTCTCATTTAAATTGATCCTTAGAGCACCAAGAACTCTTCCTTCAAACTTCAAAGCATGTGAAACGAAGTAACGTGACCCTTCAAAATCCTATGAGGTACGACGGTAAAATATATCCCCGAATTTGTAAAATTCATAAAATAAACGATATTAACATGGCCGTTTGCATGGAAAGGTGTCATTAGGATCAGCTGCATCCTCCACGTGTCCATGTTCTTCCTTGAGGCGAGGTAAACCGTGAATTGACATATAAACTGTTTTACTTTCTTTCAAGGGATGCTCTGTTCACCTAAAATCTAATCAAACTTGTTGAGGGCATCTGTATATGATTAAGTACAGCATCATATATTTGGATTTGGGTACAACATCATTCAGCTGTTAGTGGATTTGGGTTCCTCAAAGGCCTGCGGAAGACTGCTTTTCTCCGGTATTTTCCGATTTCCGACTGTAATTTTTCTGAAAACATTTTCATTCTGGCATGTTTATATGATTGTATCAAGTGACATAACGTAGGCAAGAATCATAGTAATAGCTTTCCGTTGCTTAATGGCAGCTGCAATGGCTTTCTGTAGTATAGGTTGTGTACAACAACAACACAGGAAATACGAATGCCTTGTTGCTGCAAAATCTGCTTAGCTTCAATGCTTTTTTAGCTGTAAATTTCATCCTACCTCTTTTGATTTTGGCTTAGACAAGACGTTTGAGTTTTGGCCTGTTTAGAAATCATATTAAGTGACCCATCTGAAATTATGATAGGTGACTCATCTGAAATCATAATGGTATGTGGGTCGTAGTGAAATTAAAACTTTGTGCATTGGAAAGTTTGAGTTTTGGCTTGTTTAAGCGGTTCATCTGAAATCATAATATGTGGGACCTAGCGAAACCAACATTTTGAGCTTTAGAAAGTTCGAGTTTTGACTTGTTTAAATGGCTCAATCATAACAATAATATATGGGTGGGTCTTAAAAATCATTTGTGGTTGTAGTGAAGCAAAAACTTTGAGCTTTGGAAAGTTTGAGTTTTGACTTTTTAAATTGGCCCATTTGAAATAATAATAATAATAATAATATGTGGGTCATTGTAAAACCAAGACTTTGAACTTAGCTTGTTTAGGTGGCTCATTTGAAATCATAATAATATGTGGGTCATTGTAAAACCAAAACTTTGAACTTGACTTGTTTAGGTGGCTCATTTGAAATCATAATTATATGTGGGTAATAGTGAAACCAAAACGTTGAACTTTGGCTTGTTTAGGTGACTCATTTGAAATTGTAATATGTGGGTCGTAGTGAAACCAAAACTTAGAGTGTGTTGTTTAAGATTTTCCTTTATGTGTACTACTTGAACTCTTAATTCTACTTGTTTACTACTTTTTATTCTTTGTAAATTACTTTTGAACATTTCACTCATTTCATGCCACTTAGTTGTTGATGGAATATTGTACTAATCCTCTTCCTATGACTTTTTCTTAATTTTAGTTTATAATAATATGTTTTATTGAATATTATAACATGGGACCTACAAAGTATACAATTGATATGATTTGGTTTAATTTCATATTAGTATCAGCTTGATAGAAGAGAGTAACTTAGAACCCACTACATATTCATATTCGAGCTACTTATAAATTCTTGTATCCTACCAAACAAGGAAACATAATCATTGCTAGTTCAATGGGTCAAATTTTATAAGAATTAACAATTGATTACTAAAAACATTTATGAATATGTTTAATTGTTGTAATGCACGTGTTATGGCTACTAGCAATATATATGGAGTTTTCTAATGGTTAATAAAGACTAGAAATGACCACAGCTAGTAACTTAGATTCCACTACATAAATTAGTTACTTCTTAGAAGTTATTGTATCCTACACAATGAGGAAACAAAATAATTGCTAGTCTAATGGATCAAATTTTATAAGAGTTAAAAATTGATTACTATTTAAAAAAAATAAAAATTGATTGGTGAATGCTTTTGATTGGAGCTATGAACTAGTGGGGTCACATTTGGGTGCCTCTCATGTTTGTCTCATGATGTGGCATCATTTGATCCTCATGTCTCCCCTCCTTATCACTCCAAATTCTCCTTATATCTCCCTATTCAACCACCATTTGGTAGTTTTGTGGCCTCCTTATATCTCCCCATGCGAAGACCACCTTTGTCGATGCCATCCTTATCTCACCAATTGTTGACCTCCACCTTATGCCTCCCTTAATAGTTTTTATGATGGTCGGAACTCCCTCCTTATCTCTCTGATGAGTTGGAATTGCCACCAGAACACAATATATATGTCTTGATCGGTTGGCAACGACCACCATAAGATAGTCCATCATGGTTGTCAATAGATATAGCCCCTGTCGCAAGTGTGTATGCGGTTTATGTCCACACATCGTCGTAGTCAACAACCACAATGGCAGTAGACATTCCTTTCCACCATGCAGACATTCCTTCCACCATGTGGTTAACCTACTATCAACAATAGTATGTCGTATAATACATCCAAATGTGGACGGTGAGGATCAAACATCAGACCTCGCATTAGCAACGCTCATGACTCAATCGTCATGCTGCGAGATCATCCCTGGTTACTAAAACTATTTATGAATATATTTAACTATCGCGATTTCCCATGTCACCCCTACTAGAAATATGTATGGATTTATCTAATGAAAAACAAAGACTAGAAATAACCAAACAAGAGTGGAACTTTTAAGTATACTTTAGGGGTTAATAGTATCATCTTGGTAAAGTTGTGGCACCCCCACTTCTAAAATTAGGGTCATTTAACCATCAATTTATGGACTTCACATTCTATTTTAACAATGTAGATAAAATCATTCCATGTCCATACTACATCTATTGAACATTTAAGGCATAGTCTTAACCTAGATGAATTGATAAAAGCTATCAATTATAATTCATTTTATCTTTACAACTATTAGTTCAAAGGTAAGATCTTAGGTAGTCTTCCAACTTCTCATGTATCCTTTCAGTATGGTTGTCTATTTGTGGATGGCAACTTAGTGCCTACTAACTTGAACAATTTAGACTAGAAATTGGATGTGGATTGTGGGTCACGATTTGATACAATGTACAATAAGAATCCCTAGTACTTAATAACTTGCTTAAAGAAATATTTCAAAACTAACTTTGGGGTACAAATTTGTTTTTAGGGCACAAAAATTGCTTACTTAGAAAATCTATCCAGAATAATGCCATTGTATTCATCTACTTGTGGTAGGTGAGTAATAAAATCCATACTTATAGAGGTCCACAAATGAACTAGAACAGAAAGGGGTTGCAAGAGTCCACCAGGAAACCATGGTACTTCCAAGTGTCTTGCTAACAAGTCAAATAAGTCCAGACAAATAGCTCAACATCCTATTGCATATTGGGCCAATAAAAACCACACTCTAGAAGTGCAAGTGTTCTCTTCTACCCGGGGTGTCCAACTCAAGGTGAGTCATGACACTTTGTGATGATCTCCTTTCAAAATTCTTTCTATCTAGGGATATACAAGCAGTTGTCCACAAAGTACAACAACTCATTCTTAATATGGAACCTATTAGTTCATCCAAATTTGACTTGTAGAACAATTTGGTGTGCTTGTGAGTTGCACTCCAAACCTTCTTTAATCCTTCCTAGAACATGTTTTTCTACTATGATCTAACTTGATCTCGAGTCATTTTGTTCTTGAAATGCAATGAGATGGGTCTTCCTACTCAATGCATCAACTACAAAAATTTATCACCCTAGGTTGTATATGAGATCAAAATGAAACTTTTCCAAGTATTATTTCCACCTTGATTGCTTAGGTGTGAGCTTCACTTAAGCCTTGAAATAAGTGGAACTCTTGTTATCTATCTTGACAATGAATGAGAACCTAAGCAAGTAGTGTCTTCATGTCCTAAGGCAGTAAACTATTATTGTCATCTCCTTTTGATGTGCCAAGTAGTTACTCTTGGTTATTGAGATTTTGGTACTCGAGGAAACATGATGATCTCCTTGCATTAGAAATCCCCTAATTTGGAAAAATTGGATGCATCAGTATAAACTTTGAATGGTTCTCTATTCTTGGGTAGAGAAAACGTTACTTTTGTAGTGATATTTTCCTTTAGTGGCTTAAATGCTTCTTGCTACTTAGCACTCCACTTCCAAGAAAAATCTTTCTTTAGCAATTTTTTTAGAGGGGTTTCTATCTTGGAATAACCTTGCACAAACAATCTATAGTAATTGGCCAAACCAAGAAACTATCTCACCTCATGAACATTGCAAATTGGATTACATTCTTGGAAGGCATTGAGCTTCTCAAGGTTTGATTTGAGCAATTGATGGCCAACTATATGACCTAAGAATTTCTTTTCTTGTTGTGCAAAAGGAAATGTTTCATTCTTTATGTAGAGTTGATTCTTGAGTAACAACTCTAACACCTTAGCAAGATGTTCATGGTGCTTCTTAAGGGTCTTACTATGGATTAGTATATCATCCATATATAATACTACCTAGCAATCCAACAAATTGCAAAATATATTATTCATCATGGTGCTAAATGTTGCATACACATTGGTGAGACTGAATGACATAACCAAGAACTTGAAAGCTCCATATCGAGTTGTAATTACAGTCTCCACTTTAGTTAGTTCTAGCAATTGTTTCTTTAAATCTAGCACCTTTAGGCTAGAGAGCCAATTAGGAGCTCAAGCTAGTGGATGCACACCAGGCTTTATCTCTATCCTATGGTCTATGTATCTTCTTGGAGAAGTTCTTTTGGTAGATGTTCAGACATCACATCACCGTATGCTTCTATCTTCTTGGACAAATCAAAGGTCCGATGACTCTAGTTCAATCTCTTCGTCCCAACCACTAATAAGAGGTACCAAGAACATATAATTATAATCCTTCATTACATCACACTTAAAATTTAGAGTGTTGATCACTCTTTAGAGTTCTTAGTTGTACCATATAGGGTTTGGTTAGATCGACAATCATAATGCATCCCAATTGCAGTACTATAATGGTAGAGGCTTGTCACATGAATTATTGGCCAAGAATGAGATCAAAGTCACTCATTTCAATAGCCACCAAGTTAATCGTACCTTTCCATGAGTTGAATCTCATGGTTGCACCTTAGATGTTAACATAAATTATTTTGGGTGAGGTTGTTTACAACCTTAAAACTAGTGTGGGCTTCCACCATTTTAGACTAAGTCCTTTGATCTTTTTGAGTGACATGTAATTGTAGGTCACTCCTAAATCCACCATAGTGAGAACTTTATTTATAGAAAATGACTTGATATAACACAAGTCATGCCAACCTCCTAATTCTTGATTTGCATTCCCACTTAAGCACCCTAAACTACGTAGAGGAGTTGCATAACTCTCATTTCAAGAATCTTATGATCATCAGTTAATGTGGTCCATTGAAACTCACTTGATCTAGTTACTTCTTTTCTAAATGGTCAGGACATCCATTTATGAAATAATTTCTTTGTTTATCTTTCGTATCCTTTGAAGGAGCTTAGTTCTACTTTCGAGAAGGGGTAGATTAGTTCTTGGTACCACCATTATTATTCTTGTGGTCTGGTGCACTTTGGCACTCATTTCCACTCTTGGGATAGAATGATTTTATCCTTTAACCATTATTAAACTTGGCTCCACCAAATCCCTTAGCATTATCACCTTTTTAGTTTAACAAACAATCAATAATGATGATGGCTTTAGATAAGGTCTACACTTTTTGACTCTTGAGCTTGTCTTGAGTCTAGTTTTTCAAGTTCCTTGTGAAAAGATGCAATTTCTTGAAGCCATTCAACTTTGTATACTCTAGATCCAAGACTTGGAAGGAACAAACATAGTCTTGAATCTTTCTAGTGCGCTTCATCTTGTCGAAGCGATCTTGCATAACCTAGTTTGAATTACCAAGGTAGAATTGATCTTGGAAAGTAGCTTGAGATCAGTCGTTGGTTTGTCATTTTTCTCATCAACTATGTGTGCATGTCACCATAGTTTAGTACTTATTATCAAGAATTTGACTGCCTTCTTAATTTAGGTTTGTTAGACAACCAAGGTATATTTGAAAAGAGATCATCCATGTCCCAAAAGAAATTATCAATGGACTTATCATTGCAGTTATCATCACACAATTCTATTAGGACAGAGGACTTCATGGCTCCTTAAGAGCCTCCTTGGGTTAAGAGGACATGGTTTTGAGCCTAACCCTATTTCAAAAACTTGTTCTCATCCTTAACCATCTCCACGATTTTACACAACACTTGTATATCATTTTGCAAGTCTACATATCCAACTTTTAGGTTCACAATCCATTCCTCTATGTTTGTATTCTTTTGTGGCTTGCATTCCTTCCTCGAGATCTAACTATATCTTTCAAAGTTGGTTAAGTTGAAAGTTGAAAAACTATGTGAAGATGATCTAACTATATTTTTCAAAGAAACACACTATTTTGCAATTTTGATGTACTAAAAAAGATTATATTAAAAAAATACTATATTGCAATAAAAATAAAATTAATGTGGAACTTATTAAGGATTATGTTCTCTTTAGTCAAGTCCTTGGGAGAATTTATTAAATGACTTTAAAACCATGATTTAAGATAACAATAATATATGTGATATGCCTAGGAAGATGTTGCAAGTTAATGATTAAAATTTTGATGTTTTATGATGCTCTCCCATGGATGTTCCCATGAAAATCCTAGATGATATAAAATAATATGAACTAGAGAAATAGTCCTTCAATATACCACCCTAGCATGCAATTTGAAATAAGATGCTTCTTTTTTAGCTCATAATAGATAAAAATGAAGTGAGACATGGGATTAGTGCAAATAATTCAAAATTTAACTTGTTTGTTGTTTAGATTTGTAGGTTCACTTGATTTGGCCAATAAGACACCCACAAATCTAAACTAGGATGATGAGTGGTGGAGATGTAGATTTAGATCTAGGTCATGCAAACATCTTGTATGCTAGTCAATGCATAAGGATAATGATGAAGGGTCGCTGACGTTGGGTGCTCTGATACCACTTACGAAAGGTATTCTTCATATGTCTCGTTTCTTGTGCTTCTGCCTAGTCATAGTTTAGAATATAAGGAAAGAAAGGGGCACAAGTGTGAAATTTTCACCATTCAAAATCTCTTCACTTAGAATTACATGAAAACTACTATGAAGATGTATTTGGAAGTAAAATCAAATTGTCAACATATTATTATTATTTTTTTAGAACATCCACTGTGTGCATAGACAATGCACACAATGATTGTTGTACTCTCCTTGTAAAGAGTGCTCCATCAAAAAAACTTAAAAACAAATCATACAATGAACAATGTCTATCTATCATACATTTAAAATGAGCATTGCACTACAACTTGCAATATAGTGAAGGTGAATAGGGTAAGTGCAAGAGATTCCATTTAAGTGGAAAATAACAGAGGCCTTAACAAAGTGGAAAAATGGCAGGACTTTGAATAATTAGAAGTGCCAATAATATTAAAAACTCGATAGAAATTCCTTCAACATGTGGATGACTATGAGATTTTCAATACAAAATATAATTCACAAAAAGAATGTTAGTGAAATGCACACCCCTTCCAATTGGTTGCAAGGAGAAAAAACATATAATCATCAATGAAGGGCTCTCTTTATTTTCTAAAATCTCTTTTAAGTGAATGCTAATAAGTTGAGAATACTTTTGGATAATACCTTTTTATGTGTTTCGATAATACTTGTGTTATAGTTGTAGCTTCAATATTTCAAATTACATTTTGTCATCTCTGCAAAATTTCCTTTATCCTAACAATAGATCACATAGTGTGTCCAAAATATTGATATTAAAACGAAGACTTCCTAATTCAAAACATTGATATTAGAAACTATAAGATAATTGGTCCCTTCCATAAGTGAAGCTCAAAATTTCATTTTAAAAAACATTAATAATTTTTAATGAAATATAATTATTCTAATCTAATTATAGATTACGAAGTGTGTTCTTCAATATTAATATTAAAACTAAGATTTTATGATCCAAAATATTGATTTTAAAACTAAGAGTTCTTGATCCAAAACATTAATATTAAAAGGAAGACCTCTATCCAAAACATTGATATTAAAAACTAAGACAATTGGTCACCTCCATAAGTCAAGGTCAAAATTAGCAATCTTTAATGAAATATAATTATTATAACCATTAGGTAAGTATTAGGCACAACAAACTCCTTTTTAAGAAAAAAACATGATAAATTGTGTTATTTTCAGTCTAAATATGTTTCGTCATAATAAAAGACCTGTCGCTTACGAGGAGGTATTTGACCTCAAATAATATCCTTTAAAATAAAGTCTCGTAAAGTTCAAAAAATACTATTTTTGACTGTTCGGGTGGACTTTTTCAAAATTGGAGTAAAGCACGATTTTCACTAAATATTTACCTTCTTCTAAAGATTTTCACATTTTCACCTCCTTCTTCTTCTTCTAAATATTTTTTTTATAAATTTTATGTTGATTAAGACAAACTAACGTGTGACGGTCCTGTTTATTGCCCGGTCAATACGCCGAAATGGAACGTCCCCTCCTTAAATAGGTGATACCCGTAACTCCGAAGGCAAAATATTGAATAACAAATTATGTCTGACATTGAATAACAAATTATATTTGACATTGAATAACAAATTCTATTTGACCCTCGTTTGAACTGCGTGACGATCCTGTGTACGTTAAGATCTGAAACCATTTTTGACGTTCAGAATCCGTCATGTATGAAATCGATGAGCGCGTCGCTAAATCGCCATTGACGACGCGTCAAGAAAATGAAGTTATTACATAATGCGTGTGAGAGCTGTAAAATCTTGGAAGAAATGAAATGATCTGAAGAGATTCCCGTCTAGGTTTGATCGCCAATGGCCGTCCTTGAATCTCACATCAAATCAAACAAAATTTCTGTCAATCAGGTTTTTGTCATTCAACCTGATTTCTGTCAGCGGCGATGTCGATTATTTTTTTTCATATTTTTAAATTATTTTTTTGCGCTCATTGCGAAGAATGCTAATTTGCTGCTAAAGCAACCCGTTAACCAGGGTTAAAATAAGGATTACTTAATTCAGTTAATGGAGTTGAAGAGGAGGCGCCACAAAGGCGGCGCGGGGTGTTGAAATGTAGAGCAAAGGAAATGAGGGACAAGTTGAGCTCAAAGATTTAAATATAAAAGGCATTTATGCAGGTTCATTGTATTTTTAAGAAAAATCACTTTTAAACGATACAAATTTGAGCTGAGATGGCCTCGGATCGTACGCGGATGAAGTTTGTGCTTCATTTTTAGCTGTTGTGCGGTTTTCCTGAGCAAGATTCGAGGCAAGTTAGTTTTTATGATTTTGCAGTAGTTTTATATTCAGAAAACGGTAGTGTATGATAAATTTCTGCTTATAGTAGTATCATTTTTTTTACCGGTTTCTTGAATTCACGTTTTGCACTGTTTTTGAAATCTACATTTTTTTTTCTTAAATTTTGTGTATGAATTTCACCTCAAGATTTTTAGAAACATAGAAAGTTGAAAAGGATAGAATATTTTCATTTCATTTTACTTGCAGATTGTTCTATTTTCAGTTTGTACTGATCACTGTCTTTTTTTTTAAGCATTTCTTCTAATAATTTTTTTTCTTGCCTTGTATTAAGATCTTTGCTTTCTTCAACATTTTTTGCCCAGACCTGTTTAAATGTGCTATATTTGTAGTTTCCATGCCTGTTTAAGGTAATATGTTTAGTTTAGCTTGTGTTTTGTAATTGAGTAATAATTTATTATATTTACTAGCAAATGTGAGTGAATGCTTTTTAATTCAGTTTATGGTTTTTTAAGAATGCTTTTCGGCGAGTGTTTTATCGGACCTAAAACTTAGGTTTTCAGGGTGTATTTTAATCTAATTTTATTGATAGCTTGGACGATCTTGTGCTGATAGGGGCTATGGCCATATGATCGTGTCCTGATAAAGGCAGTTGACATATATTCTGCACACTTTCACATTGGAGGCTAGTTTTAAGATATATTTTAAGTGCATTCTGTTTGAAAAATATTAAATTTTATATTTGGAGCTTATTCATTAAAGCATTTGCTGTGATTCCTCAGATGCTTTTTCTAGTCTTGGTACCTTTGCCCTCCTTTTTGCTTGAAAGTTGGGTTTTCCTCTTTCTTATTTCCATTTCAACAACTGCCTTGAATAATTTGTTTGATTAGTTGTAGATTATCGTGCACTTTGAATCAATAGGGAACACACTATTGGTTTGTATGTGGTTTCTTTGAGATCTAGATTGTCAGTGTTTCATTGAAGCATTCTACACAATGGTTGCTATTGAGTAGCTGCAATTCCTTTCATGTCTTTGTAATTGTTTTTTAATACTTAACTCGCTGGCAAGTCTTTGCAAGTTTTTGTGTATTCACTGTTCTTTGTTTATTCCTCGTCTTCAAATGGATGGGGTTTTTAATATCCTTGTTTGACTCTGGATGGTTTTGGATATATTTTATTGAGTTTATGTTAATATTTGTCTAGCATTTGACATTTTGAATTATTTAATAAGAGACTCATGTTTGCTTGTCTTGATCAATAACAAGTTTGCTTGTCTTGCAATGACAGAACAGTTTATAAGCTGACCAAAAACTTTGCTTATCTTGATACTGAAAACTGCAAGAATAGGAATATAAAAAGATTTTTGGGTATTAATGATAATAGAAGGAACATACTCCTGTTTGCCAGACTCCTGTTTTTCTTAATGCAAGATAATCCAATATCAACAACCTTTATTTCCTTTTGGGTAGCTGCAAAATTGTTGTGATCAATAAAAAGTTTGCTTGTCTTCCAAATGACATGACAGTTTATAAGCTGACCAAAATCATATCATTTTGATTTGTTTTCTTTTCATTTTAGATTCCAAGCATGGTTCTCAAAGCATTTATCCTCTAGGCATTTTATTTGATCCAGATCCTTGGTTTCTTCACTCAAATTTGCTTTTCATTTTTCAGCTTGTAGAAGGTTTCCAAGTTTTGAGGATATAATGGCAGAGACGCATAAACTTTTCTACATCATTGTAGTCGATGATTATTCGCCAGACAGAAAGGAAGGAGAAAAATCACATTATTTGAGTCTCCAAAGGGAAAATAGATCTTTTCGTTATACACGTTCAGTTTTGCAAAGCACATTGCAGTTGATGGGTTGTAAACAACGACATGCATTCAAGGTACTTTTTTTTATCCTTGATTCTTTTGTATTGTTGGAGTTTAGTGCTAGTGTTAAATGTCATTAAGAATTGAATATATATATACTTTTTTCCCTGAGTTTTCATGGACTAGAGAGGAACTTATTAATTATTTACATTGCATGCTTGACTTGAAAACTTAAAAAATGTGTTGGAGTGAGGAGAGTGAAATGAAGTGGCTTTCAAGTGTTTTTTATTTAATTGAACCTTTACAGAGCCTCTTTGTCTCTGAATGTGGACTGCAGACCTATATTTTGAAGATAAAACCAGTAAGTATTTTAATAAGTTAGAAGTAACGAAAATATATTAAAATGTAAAGATCTAAACTTAAAAAGAATTTGATTGCTATTGTGAAGAAGGAGAATGCATGTCTTTGGAAGCCTTTCCCCTCATTTTATGTTACTATTTAACAATAACTTGTGCTGGGGCAGGATGCAGCTTAAAATGGATGCTACATTGCTATTTGTTTAAGTGTCACACACTATCCCCATGGATAAGCTTTTAGATCAGGAAATTTTTGTTCTATATCACTGAGAGAATTGACATTAGGGAAAACACTACTTATTCAAGTTGGATATTCACATTATCTGAAAATTACCATGTAACTTTATATGAACTATAAGAGCAAAATTGTTTGAAATACTGGACATATGGTAAGCAACATGCAGTACAGACATTCTATGAACATTCAAACATTTTGATGACATAATACCCACATTATTCTCATATGCCAAACAGTTAAAAGTATTAAACATCAGTGCAAAATGTGCATCTTTCTCTAGTTAATTTTAATGCAAAATGTGCATCTTTCTCTAGTTATGCTGCTTTCGGAGATTGAAGGGTACCCCCATGATCTCTTCGTTAGCTTAACTTGTGATGGCAATCCTGCCAAGCTTGCAAAAAGAATAATTTGATCCATATGATACTATTTAAATAAATAAACATTAATAAATGCACCATAATTCATAATTGCATTGTCACGCAATTCAATATGAATCAACATCAATAATCTAAATAAGCCCTCATTTACACATTATAGATGATAAGATGAAGCAAAAGGTACAACTATGGTCCATGGAGGTCATGAGTCATGAGTATGACAATATTTGTAAAAGCATAAAATCTCTTTATCATTAATCTTTGCTAATGTTTATTAAATGTCACTTTTGTTACTGATAGACTATGGTTTTATGTCAATCTAAATAATAAACATCTTAAAGCTGACTGCACATCATTGATTACTGTAACCATGCATTGATAATTCCTTTTTCGCTAGAACCAATTCAGGCAAATAGTAAGTTATTTGCAAAAAGTTAAGACTTGAATTTTGGTCACGAGTCATGTCTTTGGTGAAGAATGATGTGTTTGGCATGAACCTTGTCAAATAGTATAAATCAAGGAAGGGATTTCTTAAGATCTTGCTTGATGTATGTTTTCTAGAGTCAACATCAAGGAAGAACATAAATTCTACAAAGTATATGTTAGGAGCTGTTAGCAAGTTCAGAAGGGCTGTTATCTGGTGGTAAGACAAAGTGGTCACTGCTACGATGACTCAGGTTTAGGCTCTGTTTGACATGTTACCTATGCCAAAGCAACCATAATAATGCATGCACACCTGTATAAGGCTAGGTGCATGATGTAAGTCAATCTTAATGGAATAATTTCACTCGATGTGGCTTTTAAGTTCCAAAAATCTAATTTTGACAATGCATTCCTTGCTGTGCATTATTAGAAATGGTTGGTATACCTGTTTAACAATATACTGGACAAAATCATTCAGTAACAGTTACAGAGCTTTTTTGGTTCTGGTGAAAATAAACCATTTTGAAAACAAAAAGAACTAAAACTTTGGTAAGGGAAAGACATGTTTCTCTCAAGGGAATGCCGCAAAATGTTACAAATTTAAGGTGAAAAGAGCAGTAATAGACAGAAGGAAGCTTAACAGCTGTGAGGATCTATTGCATGAACTGTCACTAGATGGGAGCATCTGTTACTCCAATTACTACAAGGAGAAGCCAACAAGTAGTGAAATAATGTGGGGTCACTCAAATTTGTGTGAGAAGATCTAGAGCAGGAGTTAGGAGGGTATCCCGGTATTAAAATCATTGAGTTGGTCTTAAAATAAAGAAAACTTATGGTACTAGGTTAAAAGTTTGGTAGATAATAATTACCTTGTAAAGCTCAATAATTTTACATGCAAATAGAAATAATTTAATAAGAGTGAGAAAGAATGAAGGACAGAAATAGTTCTTTCAAGGTTAGAGTAGAACATACTTTTGGAGTAATTTTTGCAGATCTCTTGAATGTGTACTTGCAAAGTGAATCCTTGTCCATATGTAAAACAACATTTGGTGCAAAGAGAATCTTGCAGTAGAAACTTACAAGGTGTCTTAGGCACAAATTTCCTAATATGGAAAAAAGAAAATGTCCTTTTCTAACATGTCAGACAGGAATGGGAAAAGTGAAAGCACAAGTGTGAGTGAATCAACAAGGACAGAAAAAGAAAACTCCTTAAGGTGTGAAATCAGAGAACATGCTTATATGAACAAGACAAGAAGGTCCCAAGAATTTGAAGAGCAAACCCTGGAAAGGCTTTTTTCAAGATAAGAAGAATAAATGCTAGAGAAGTGGTAAAGCTATAGAAGAATCTATGCTCTCTTTGCATTAGTGTTTCTGTGGTACCTTGATTAATACTTACTTATGCTTGGTGAAGGGAAAGGCTTTATCCAAGAGAAGTAGAACAAATGCTAGAGAAGTGGCAAAAACTATAGAAAAATCTAGGTTCTCTTTGTTTAGTGTTTCTGTGGTACCTTGATTAATGATTACTTCTGCTTGGTCAACAAGAAGGCTTTATCCAAGAGGAGTTTAACAAAGCTAGAGAAATGGCAAGAGCTTTACAAAATTCTGGGCTCTCTTTGTATTAGTGTTTTTGTGGTACCTTTACTAATGATTACTTATGCTCGGTCAAAACATGCACATCATAGTCCTAATGGGTAAAGAACATGTGTGGAACATACTTGCATAAACAGGCTACCATAATTTCTTGGTCTTCTGAATACATTCAGTCAGCTGCTTCCCTTTTAGACATGTCTCACAAATTTTTTTATCGCATTGAACAAACACCTTTCTTGCTGAGATAATTAAAACATTGAAAATTTAGATGTTCATAAGTTCTGTGCTTCAAAATTTTAGGAGACATGTAAACCGCTATTGTAACTTTTTCATTCAGCATGCTAGCATCGAGCTTATACAATCCTTTTGCTTCGTTAAGTTCTTTGACCATTTGTTCCCACAAGCCAGATGCTTTGAGGCTCCTGAATTAATGTACTAAACATTTCAGATGAATATTGACAGGAACAAATATAAGAACTTTCTCATTACCTTCTTCATCAATAATACATCCACCATTGAGTTATGTTTTTGCACCATGAATGCTTTCCCTATATGCAATTTCACTCAACTTGTCTTTCTTAATCAAAATTAGAAGCAATCTCTTAAGTAGAAAATAGGTGACAATAAAATTAACTTAAGATTGAGATTTTTTTATTCGAATGCAATCACATTTTCTCCGGCAGAACATATTTTGTATTGGTTTTGAGGATGTGTTGATTTTTAGCTTATACAAGGGATGTTGTTGTCATAGTTAGTGAAAGGGGAGTGTAAAGGGGACCAAGTTGTGGAAAAGTATAATATATAAGGCCGTACATGAAGGATTTGAACCTCATATCAATTTAGTTGCATAGAAGCTTGGTAGGAGTGATGATCTATAATATTTTTTGTGGTAAAAGGGCCTTGGTCAGGGGAAACATCTTACATAGGATAGTTTACATGATTAAATAAATTTTGAAGATGCAATTTGGAGAACTGAACTTAAGAAGTGTGCATTTGGTCTCTTGTTTACAAAAGTATTTTCTGTCTCAAATTTTGATATCATGTATTATTATCATTGCCTACATATAAACGTTAATAAAACTTATCCTTTTGATTTATGGAAAAAATTGTGTTCGGGACAGAAGACACATGTTAATGAAACAGTTTCACAAGAATGCTTGTTTCAGTGACAATTTATCATTTTTTTTGTTTCCATCTTTTCAAAATTTGCACCATATTGTGGGGTTGGATAATTTTCAAATTTATGTTTGAAAAACATGGGGGTGCATCCATTATTTTGCTTTTTAAGCTCTTTAGTTATGGGTGAAAACTCAGATTGGCTATGTTCCAACTCTGACCTCTTTGATATATTGGATTAAGGAAAAGATATTTTGATATCATTAGAAAAGAAATTCTGGAAGCTATGTAAGGGGTCTTGTAGTTATTGTTAGGGCGTAAAGGATCAAGCTGTGGAAAAGTAAAATATATTAGGACCAAACTGGAGGTATTTGAATCCCATATAGATTTGTTTGCATAGAAGCTAGCCAGGAGTAATGAATATTTAAATTTTATGTGATTATATGGCCTCAATAGGAGAAAAATCTTATGTAGAATAGGTAATAAATTTTGAACTTGCAATTTGGAGAATTGAATTAGAGAAATGTGTGTTTGGTCTCTTGTTTACAAAAGTATGTGGTCTTTTAATTTTAAACCTATGTATACTTCATAGCCTTAATATAAAATTTCTCATTGTAATTTATGGAAAAATTTGTATGGGTCAGACAAAATATGTTAATGAAACAAATTAACAAGAATGCTTGTCTCAATGACATTATCCTTTTTTTGGTCTCTCATCTTTCGAATTTGTACCATAGTGCGGGGTGCAGTAGTCTTCTTATATAAATTTTATGTTTGGAAAATAATGGAAATTTATGTTTATCGTGCTTTATAAGCTCTTTACTTATCGTTTCAGTGATGTTGAGTGGCTTTGTTCTAACTATTACCTTTTTGATGTGTTAGATTAGTAAAAAGGTCTTTGATATCATGAGAAATGAAATTCCTGTCAAGACCAGAGAGATCGATGAGAATGGAAGCTCATTAATAATTTCTCATCAGCATTTATTTGAGGTTGGAGAAGGCATATTAACAGGTGGCTCCATCGAACAAGGAAACCAGAAGAAAAAAGAAGCATCTGAGAATGATGTTTTGAATGACAATGACAAGAAACCAACCTTATACAAGAAGCGAATTTCAGTTGTAGCAACAAGGGAGAAATTTTTGGATGTTGTTTGTGATTCTCTTGCTGAATATCGTTACATGGGTCCAAATCAAAGAGCTGACTTGGTTATAGCATGCAGGTACAATCAGTACAATCTTTTGGAATGGTTTTAATTTCTTATGATTCTCAAATGCTTTTATTTTAATCATATATGAATCTTTGAAAAACACTAGCTCAATGAAAAAAGCATCTTGAAACACTCTCACTTCTTCAGTTGCATTATTCATACCATTTCTTAAAAAGAGAGATTTAATTTTAATGGACTCATTTTAGATGTTTTTTCTGTGAAGACATGGAAATGGCTATATTACTTTGATTTGAAAATATGGATTGAGAAATGGAAGGAACATCAGAATGAAGATATGTAGATTTGAAGATGTTTGAATACCTGTCAGGGATATGTCAATCTCTACTTCAGGTGTAGGTGGATTAGCAAGCTTTGGTTGACTCCAAAATATTTTCATGAGGATGAAAGTCAGGGGTACAAAATTTGAACTATCTAAATTGGCCTTTGGCTTGACTGTGACCAAAGAAACAAGCCTTACCTTTACTTTCCCATAGTCTCTCCATCTCTCTTTTCAAAGATCGCATTAAGTTTTGTCCAAAATAATTTTCCTTGCACAAATTCCCAGATGGTTCCATCTTGTTAATTTTTTTGAAAATTTTGGAAGACTTTATATTTCTGTGAAGGAACTTTTCTCAACCAACCATCTCATAAAACAACAAAATTGTGAGCAGCTATATCTGTCACAGTTCTTAGTATTGAACATGATGCGTCAGCTGTACCTCAAGGATTATAAATTACCACAGGTCGACAACATCTAAGAAAAAACAAAGAGACCCAAACAAATTAATTTTAGTTTTAATGCCATTTTACAGTATCTTTAGATCTAAAGATGTTAAAAGTAACCCAGTTGTATTCATAATACAACTTTGTGTTGAAATTTGAGGCAATCATTGGTTGAAGTATCCCATGTGTTTATGATTTCTGTTCACAATGTGTATCCTTCAACAGAACCGTTTCGTTTTAGATGAGGTCCCTTACTAACCTCCATTGGATCCCAAGGCGTATGAGGGATCTGATGGTAAATTGAAATTTTTCAGTCAGTAGCTTGGCCTTGGGTAGAGTCATAAACTGCTTGAGGAAACTACCACTTACGAGGCTTATTGTGTTTTGCTTGTTCCTGTTGAGTCGAAACAACATTGGTTGGATCATACAATAGACCCTTTCCAAGATTTTGAAGACAGAGCAGCTGAAACTAATTGTTTCACATCAGTTGTTGAATGCAATCCTCTTGTTTGATATAGGAATTCAACTGCACAATGCATTCTCTTAGCAAAGGGATTTGGTTGTCATGTTTTCTTATTTTTCTGGACAACTTCTATTTTCTTCTCTGGCTTCAACATTTCTACCAAACAAACTAAGCATATAGGAGATATAAGCAGGTCCTATGAATGGCTAAGATCTGGTTATTGCCAATGCACTTCCTTTGAACTGATACTGGTATTTGTATTGCAACTTTTCTAATTAGGGAATGGGGCTTATTTCTGGCAATGCAGGGAGGGGTAAAGGAAGAAATGTTCAGCCATATTGTTAGCACTTACAAGTATGACACTGGTAGCATGTAAAGGTATGAAATTGGTAGAAACTGTACCTTGGAAACAGAATCTATCCCAGGACTCCAATGAGTAGTTCTGGACTTTGAATTATAGGGTGTCATTTTGAACTCTCCTTTCTGTCTCTCATATGCTTATGATGGCTTGATCTCTTCAAATGAGCACTTGCATTTGCAGTATACTTTGCTACTTTTTAGTAGATTTTTTGAATGGCCTACTACTTTCTTGGGTTTCAAAGTTTTTGCTGCTTGTTTGGCTCTTCAGAGTAGCCCGATGTGATATGAGCTGAAAGGCAATCTACAGCGATTGCATATCTTTCATTGTCATAAAACTGTAACATTGTTTGCCACACTAATTTGTGGTGATCATCCTTATAAAGTGGTAAGGAAGTATTGAGCTTGAGGATAAAATTTGGCTCAATGTTCAGCCTCTGCCAGGGGCTTGAAATAGCGTTGTTTTAATTTCTTTTGCTCGAAACAAGTATCGAGAATTAACATGATTTTATAAACAAATGATAGTTGAAACCGACAAATCTGGCTATGAAGAATATAGGACTTACAGGGATTAAGTGGAATACAATGACATCCATAGCATGGGCATTTGAAGAAGAGTTGTCATCTTTTTTCTAACAATGTTTAAGATATTTTCTATTATTTCCTGATAAGCACATGCTGACTGACTTGGAAAATTGGAGGTATCCAGTCCATGGAGCACAGTCCTAGTATCAAAGGGATGCAGGTGTTTATGTGGTAGAGTAGAAATTGCGAGTTCAGGGCTTGTTACATAGCTTAGAAAAAATGGTATTACTAGTCCATTCTCTGGATGCCCATCTAAAGATATTCAAGGTGTATATTGTATGGACATAAAATTCCAACTCAACAATTATATCTTAGTTAAGCGGACTTGGGCATATTAGAGAGGCTGAATCATTGCATTTTTCTGTTGGCTAGGAAGCTATAGGATCTTCCATTAGGTTGAGACTGGACTGGAAAGAAAACATTTGGGGCTTTGTCATCTGAGCCACTGTATGGACTGTGGAAATATTATTTCTCTGATCACTATACCCATGTTTTTTAAATCATGTTATACAGGTATTAATTTATCAATTTAATCATGTTATACAGATTTATTTAAGCATTTTTAGTGGCTGTTCAATCTAAATTAACATTGCAATCTTAGCTAATGAAATTTCCTTGCTCCTGTAACTTGTTATTTGTTCCTCCTGGCATTGATTGTTATTTGTTGGCCAAATGATCTGCCATTATATTGAAATGTCTTACTTTTAGATATGAATGGGAAATCTCTCATAGTTTCCAATGCTCTACAAATGTGATTCATAGTATTTTGCATTTCCAATTAGATCGTGTTCTCTGAGGGTTTTTTTTGTTGGGGGGTCTCTTGTTTGCATTTATGTACACTTTCAATGTGGATTTGACTGATGTGCTTTGTAATTGCTAATTAAATTCCCATTTTTGTTGCTCAAATGTTAAAACAATCAACTCAGTATTCTACATCTCCTTGCACTCTATTACATCTTGATGATGGATCACAAAGTGTGATCCGAAACATTGATGCAAAAAAATAGAAACACAATCAAATCCAGAAGCAATTAAGAGACAAAATCATCTGATTTAACTCCTATCTATTTTGATAACAAATTGCTGGAATACCATTTTTATACTAGCTTGGGTTGGATAGTTTGTGTATTCTATTTCAATGCTCAATTTATAGCTATCCTGGGTTAGGTGCTGTCCACTTATGTGCCCAGATTTACGGTTAGCCTAAGAAGCCTGTAGTTCAATCGAAAATCCCATCCCTGTGTCATTTTTGACTCCATTTCTAGGAATAAAAAAATTCATTTCTTTTTTAAATCTGGGATAAGAGCATTACATTTGAGTTGAGCAATGGTCTTTCTCAGAATCTATTTTGTACAAAATTTTACTAAATATTTGGTTGTTTAGTTCATTCCATGTATTCCTTAGGATGAAGCCAAGGACCATGTGATGTATTTTTTTTTAAGGTTCGCATTTTCCATCAAAGTTCAATTTATAGCTATCCCTTGTCAGGTGCTGTCCACTTATGTGCCCAGATGCACAGTTAGCCTATGTAGCCTGTAGACCAAATCCTGTCCTTGAGCCATTTTTGAGACCTTCATACTTGAGGGATAGAAAATTCCCATCTTTTAAATTCTAGATAAGAGTATTATAATTGAGTTGAGCTATAGTCTTTCTTAGAATCTATTTTTATTAAACCTTTTTATTTAAATATTTGGCTGTTTAGTTCATTTTATATATTCCTTAGGATGAAACCAAGGGCTTTGTGATGCATTTTTTGACAATTTGCATTTTTATTTGTATTCCAGGGCATGGGATTTTTGTGCTGGAGAGATTTTGTGCGCTGGAGAGATTTTATGTAGTTAATGTTATTTGAGCAAACATTGCAGCAGAAATCTTTTTAGTATTTTACAAATGATTTGAGTTAATTGACAATGGAAAAGGGATGATATACTCTCTCCCCATCTTTGGTACAATTGATGTAAGCATTGGGCCTAATCCAAATTATGCTTCTTAAGTTTGTCAACTGTCAAAAGTTAAACATTGAATAAGGGCCAAAAGAGGGTTCTGAGTTTTTCCCATACTCGCATTGACCATGCTTTTATCCAAGTTTTTACAGAGTACTCCTCATTAGTATCAGGCCATACCAATTTATTCTTCCGAGCACTGATAAATATGGCTCTTGTAGACAACTCATCAATCAGATTTTCAGTTCGTGGTGGGTGACTGACCATTATTTCCTATATCTTGTCAATAGATCCTTCAGCTGTGCCTTATTGGTGTCTTTGAATTAATTCATATCCTTGATGTTGTTGAGCTTTTGTTGAGTGTTCCAGATTGATATGAGACAATGGTTTATGTCTGTTCCAACTATCCCTCCCAAAAATCTTGAATTTTTTTCCATTTCCCACTTTCCAAGTGAGTTTAATTATAATCATTTCCACTCTTGTCCTATTTCTCGAGCTGTACTTGAGAGGGGATGATGCTATTTTATTCTTCAAGGCTATTCTATGGGCTGGGGAAATATTCTCCATTGGGGTTGAAAATATCGCATTCTCTATGCTGCTCTCATCGCCAAAGCCTAACTGCTTAAGGAAGACCTCAAACATTGATTTCTCCCCCACTTCTATTTTGTAAATATTGTGGCTTATGATGCAAGAGGATGTTTATAATTTTCAGTTGTTCTTTCCACAAGAAGTTGCTCTAGATTTCTGTCCACCTGTCTTTAAACTTGTTTGAGGTGAGGGATGAGAGTGAGTATGTATATGGGGACAACCTGTAAAACAGCTTGTAGTGATTGAATTCTCTTGGAAATTTAAGTAACACTTCACCAATTCATTTTTTCAATTTGGTTTGGGAAGGAAATGTTATATATTTCTTAAGTAGCTTGCCTTCTTGAAATTCTATAATGTTAACTATCTCCCTTTTGCACCTGGGAGGAATGCCTACTGAAGATGATGTTGGGTTCTCTTTTGTTGATTTACTTTTCCAAGGCTGGGTAAATTTCAAGTAAATATAGCAATCTTCTGTTTACCCTTAGGATGGGAGTTGAAAAATGAAGCCTTTCATCAGCAAAATGGAAATCTGAATATCTTTGGCCTTTTTCAATGATAGAGAGGCCACACATGCTTCTGTTTCATATTGCTTTATCTACCATTCTGCATACAGTCTCACTCATGATCAGAAAAAAACTATTGGCGTAATGGATCTCCCCTTTATGATCCTTGTGAAGGGGCAATTGTCAAACTTGAACTTGCATTTACAGAACTTTAGACGGTACAAGTTATACTTATTATAGAGCTGTTTATCCACTTTATGACCTGTTCCATGGAGCCAAATGCATTGGGAAACTGTTTCATTAGTTCTCAATACCTTTAGATCTATCAAGTTTATCATGATCACATGTTTTTTCTAACTTGAATCAAGAATATGATTTCTTGAATTGCTATGATATTATATGTAACAAGTTCAGACTGTACAAGAGCAGATTGTGAGTTGAAGATCATTTCAGGTAGGATTAACCATCAACATTAATTGATCTAATAGCTTCCTTGTTTTGCTTATACTTAATAAATTCAAAAAGTATTTGGTACCCCTATTCCCTTAAGTTAATTCATCCTACTTCAAATACTTTGACCTTGAAATTTATAGTTCTGAATATTTCAAATCTAATTAGCATAGCCTCAACTTGAATCTTAGGACTGGTTGTGTGTAATTGACCCTCCAGGAGAAGCAGCTTGTGCTGCAATAGATTGTCTAATCTGTTCCTGTCCCTACCCTTCGTTTTGTTCACAATTTCAAACAGATTTTGCCAGACTGAAACAAGGCCTTCCCACCTTTGCATAGGGTTCAAATTTTTATTCAGGTTTTTGGACAAGGCAATGACAGTTTTGATGGCCCCAAGGCAGTCCTGGTCCTGGAGCAGAGAGTAACTTGAAAGAGGAAGGTCGAACATGAACATAAGAAGGGGGAAAGACCAACACAGATGGATGTCTCATTAGGGGAGTGGTCAGACATGGAGGAGGGGTACACTGATAAAAGAGCCCCATCATGGTTGCCAGTGAACGAGACATATTCCTTGTTGCCATAGAACCTGTTTAGTTTACAATAAATCCTTTTTGTCAGGGACTGATTATTGCACCATGTAAACCATATGGAGTTAGAGGATACCCTTTCCTCTCAAAGAGGTCCACCAAATTCAAGGTCCTCTTTAGTCTAGCCCAAAAGAATAGTTCGTCTCTTTTCCAAATTGAGTCTTTACCTCCCTTTTTGTCA
Organism: Chamaecyparis obtusa; assembly: GCA_027943335.1. Taxonomy (NCBI): domain Eukaryota; kingdom Viridiplantae; phylum Streptophyta; class Pinopsida; order Cupressales; family Cupressaceae; genus Chamaecyparis; species Chamaecyparis obtusa. The sequence continues at coordinate 1,690,295 of BSBK01001440.1, forward strand.
TGTTTATTTTCTACCATGTTAAAGTCTCCTGCACACAACCATGGGATTCTAGGAAGATTATCTGACATTCAGTTCCACAATTCTGCCCTTTCTCTATAGTCAGTTGAATTATATAGTATATATGGAACAAACCCCCAAGGTCTCAGAACCAACACTCAAGGTAATCCAGACCAGATTATTACAGGGAGAAGAGTCCCACTGTAATATTTTTGTTCCATTTAGGGTGAATTTGGATGGCTGTCCCACCTATCCCCTTGTCATCATTTGATATAAACATCTTAGCATTGTTCTAGACAATTTTGAGGGCATTCTCTGCTCGGAAATCCAAGGAGAGAATAGTAGCTGATTTCCGAGCAGAGAATGCCCTCAAAATTGTCTAGAACAATGCTAAGATGTTTATATCAAATGATGACAAGGGGATAGGTGGGACAGCCATCCAAATTCACCCTAAATGGAACAAAAATATTACAGTGGGACTCTTCTCCCTGTAATAAGCTGGTCTGGATTACCTTGAGTCTTGGTTCTGAGACCTTGCGGGTTTGTTCCGTATATACTAACCTCTTGTAGGCATAGAAGATCTAGGTATGGTCTGTCTCCGCAGTAAGCTCCCACCCCATACTTCCTATCTATAGACTCCAGACCCCTCCCATTTAAACTACAAATTTTCAAATTCATTAAGCATTGGGGGAAGGAAGGTTCTTCTGGTTGTTGTAGAGCCTATCAAAGCACTTTGGTATTTTGTTTTCCTTGCCCTTTTTAGTTACTTTTTTCTCAGAGGTAAGAGTTAGAGGTCAGAGGCCTATCATTCAATTTCCACTTTTTAGAATCCTCTTTCATAGAAGTTAATTTCTGCAAAGGAATGGAAGCGTCAATATCTGACCCTAAGCATAAAGGACTAAAACATGATATCACCAGTTCCTTTCCAAAGGCTTCATCCACCACTTTGAGATCAGAGCCATTGACTGGTGCTCCATCCCCCTCTCCTTGAACAGAGGGTCTTAAGGATTGTCTAATATGATCTCCTCTTTCTTGAAGGGTTCCGATGCTAATTGATGAGGCTTTTTGGTGCCCATAGGATTTTCTTTTTTCCTTCTTGGGGTACCTACCAAGTTACGCTTGGGAATAGATGAGTCAAGGGCTCCGATTGCCTCAATCTCCCCATAAAATGAGGGGTCTTCCAAGGTGACTTTATTATTCTCTGCCATTTCAATATCTGGTTGCTACATCACATTATGTGTAATATCAACTGTCAGGGGTTCTAAATTTTCTCCTTCATTAGTGGCCTTGATTTGGCCAAAACTATCCCCCATGCCTAGCGGATTGTTATTTAGTGGGATTTCACTTGAGGGTTGGAAAACCCATGTAGTTCTGGTTTTAGCCTTTGGGCAGTCTCTTCTAAGATGCCCATTTCTTTTGAACAAAAACATGAATTCAGTGAGCCAAGTAGTTCCACCTCACAGTTATTAACTTTGTTTTCAACCTCAACAGTTATTATGTCAGGAAACAACACAGTAAATTTTTAAAAAAACTTGGAGCATTAGTGTCACCTAATTCCTTTCTGGAGAATAGGTGTCAACTTGTTCCTTGGGGGAGTTTTTAGCTTTTGAAAAGTGATTCTCATCCTCATCTCCTCATATTTTATATAAATATAACTTCATTTCACTTCTGATTTACACTTCATGAATGGAATAGTTAAGTTCTGTTCGTTGCACACTAAGTCTATGTTAGTTCATTGAGCAAAAAGGTTATTTGTGAGTACCTTCAAGTCATTTGTTTCTGGGTAGAGATTCCATGCAAATTGTCTTAAATATTTTTAAATATATAAGTATTCAAATTGAGCAGAGATTAAGCTGTTGGGCATAAATCTATATATAGATTCAAATTGACAGATACCTACATGTTTGAGGACCCTTGGATGAATATTGAATTTGAATCTGCTATAAGTATATATTCTCCTATGGAATTTCCAATCTTCTTCAGGGCACTTTCCTTCTTGAATTCATTTAGAAGTAGATTGAAACAGTGATTGGTATATCATCTTTTGGATTGAAAGACACATACTAAAGTTTCATGAATAGATACATTTTTTAATGAACAATGGTCCACCTTGAAAAGGCTGATCATTCTCTTGCTTTGTCAAAAGACTGCAATGTGTATTCTTTTCAAACCATTTAAATCTGCACTGATATTGATGATTTCCAGTTCTCTTGGATTCAAGTCATTAAGTTTTTTGTTTGGGGAGGGCTTCTGCGAGGTGCATATGAGGGTTAGTTCTTTGAGCATCAAGGTTTTCCATTGAGAATGTTACCTTTGTTAAGAGTAACTCTTCTTTGCATATCTAAGGATTATCTTTGGGGAAAGTACATCTGAAGTTCTAATTTGGGCTACTGTGAGGAGTTCCTTGTGAGAAGGCCATGGCTTCTTGGGGAAACCATGGAGTCGGACCAATCAGCCCTTGGTTGTTTGGTGTGATTGAGATCTACTTCTAGCAGTGAAAAAATCCTTGTTTGCAAGGAGAAATTGGTTGATGGAAAGGAGCTAGGTTCTTGGCTTTTCTTCTTTTTCAATGGAAAGAGACAATCCTAGGGGCCTTTGAAAAATAATATAATTTGAGCCAATGAGATACTTGAACACATACACAAAAGATCTCTCTGGTCTGATGGAACACGTTTCTGTCTCATTAGTAAGGTTACCTTAGGAATTTGTAGAATTGCATTTTGTTGTGGTCACAGTCATAATTCATTATCGTTGTCAAGCCCCAAATAATCTTATCATGTAACTTGATTGAGGGTTCTATTGGTGTCATAAGGCTCCATGTAGAGTGTCAATTTATTAGATTGTTGCAATCAATTCTAGGTCCTCTCCAACTCATTTTAATGCTCTAGGCCCCTCCCAAGTTTGCCTACCTCATCAAATTATGCTCTGTTAAAGTTGGCTTTTATGTAGTTGGTGTTGCCATCTTTAAGTCTTGTATAGATTTGGCCATTGCCTTGAGCCCTTCCGTTTCCAATTCATTCAATGATATTTTTAGAATTTGCAGATTCCATTGGTTTATTGATGGTTCTTTTTTTCGTCCTGTTTAAAAACAATGGACATCATGTTGTTAGCAAGTAGGGTGTCTAATACTATTCTTGGGTAGCTTCTTAACCTTTCTTTTGATGGAAGCATTTTCTTCTCCATTAGAGCTTCTCAAATGGAGGAGTTTTCTCTCCATTTGTCCTTCATTAAGATGGATTGTTGCTTGGCTATATCATTGGGAATGGGCAATGTTTAGTTAATGGAAATCAAATCTTATTTTCTCATATTTCACAGTTTGCAGGGAGGAAGTTGAATACTAGAAGTTTTGCTGCTGCGAAGAAAACTCCTTGTTTTTGTGCCGATCTCTTGACCTGGCATTTACTAGATTGTTATGTGCCGATATTGAAGCTAATTTTGATGTATATGATTGGTGAGGATTTGTAGATTGTCCATTATGTGGTGGCAGACTTGGAGGTCTGTGTGTATGCTATTCATGGTGTATTTAGTATGGCTGCCTGCTTGAAGCATTTTGTCTCCTCTGTGATGGCAGTAATTGTATGTCTGCTTGGATCTTAAGAAATCAATTGTTTGAATTGATAGTGGCAAGATCCAGGCTTGAGTGGATGGCATATACTATATGTGGGTGTTCCGAACAGAACTAATTGCAATACATTTTCAGATGGATTCTCCACATGGTGAAAGAAGGTATCATGGAGACCCATTACATGGATTCCAATCTACAGAAACTGACGTCAAGGCCAATTCTGAAAATTGTCCAGCATGCTCAATATAACATTATATGGGACATTGACTTTTCATATTTGTTGTACATTACATATAGCCTTACAGGGAAGAACCCGTGTCCAATTCTTTTTGTAGCATGTTGTCTCAAGTTTCAAAATCTTCCTTTATGCCGCTAGCTTCATGAAGTTCATTGTCTTTGAAGAATACTTTGACATAGTTTTTTATCATATTGAATCTTTGTTTGCAATGGCCATGGTTACAAATTTACAATATCAGCTCATATTCTTTCTTTACATTTTAATCACCATTTCCTTAAGGTCCCAATTTAAGCATTTTGTTTAAATGCAAAGTAAATTGGTCTCTTAGTTCGTCAATAAGAGCTTTTACTTCCCCTTGGTTTTCTGATTTGAAGCTGTTGAAAAGGTTTCAATTTCCTTTTTCTGGCTTCAGTAATGTAAGTATTCCGAAGAGAACTAATTGCAATACATTTTCAGATGGATTCTCCACATGGTGAAAGATGGTATCATGGAGACCCATTACATGGATTCCAATCTACATAAACTGATGTCAAGGCCAATTCTGAAAATTGTCCAGCATGCTCAACATAACATTATATGGGACATTGACTTTTCATATTTGTTGTACATTACATACAGCCTTACAGGGAAGAGCCCGTGTCCAATTCTTTTTGTAGCATGTTGTCTCAAGTTTCAAAATCTTCCTTTATGCCACTAGCTACATGAAGTTCATTGTCTTTGAAGAATGCTTTGACATAGTTTTTTATCATATTGAATCTTTGTTTGCAATGGCCATGGTTACAAATTTACAATATCAGCTCATATTCTTTCTTTACATTTTAATCACCATTTCCTTAAGGTCCCAATTTAAGCATTTGTTATAATGCAAAGTAAACTGGTCTCTTAGTTCGTCAATGAGAGCTTTTACTTCCCCTTGGTTTTCTGATTTGAAGCTGTTGAAAAGGTTTCAATTTCCTTTTTCTGGCTTCGATAATGTAAATTTTCTTTTTTCTGTTCATTATATATTTATTATTTTTGGATTTCATTCATTAATAGGGGTGTCAAACTTTTATAATTTTTTTTTTGGTCTTTTATTATTATTTCTACTCTTCTTAGGGGTTCACAAAGAGAGTTCCTTGTACAGCCCCAATGAGGCCTTCACGATCAGAAATTATATTTAAGAAATTAGTGGATGTAATTGCATAGGACCAAGTTACAATGATGTTGATGTTGGTTTTTTTGGCTACGGGATGCAATTTGGCTGCACAAGCCAACACAAAAAGAAGGATTTTCTAAGGATAACTTGCTGGTAATCAATACTTTGAAACATCAACTAAGAATAATGATTTGTGAATACCTACATACTGTAAGTCCTCGGTGTCTTTTCTTCCAATTGAAGAATTTGTTTTGATGTTTTGAACCAGAATAATATAAATGCAGTATACATAAGATCAGAAAATCATATGAACAGATGACACAAAACTAAATATCTTCACACGGTTCACATACAGAGCAAAAATAAACTGACGGCAAAATTTTCATACACCGTTGAATAACTTCAGCTGTTTCTTAAAGCACACTACATACAAACTCTGTTCTCACCAAAATCCCTTCAACACATGCGGTATATTATAAGACATGATTACAAAGGCACGATACATATCTCAGGTATGCTGTCAAGTAGAATAATTACATCTGCCGCTCATCTTGGATAATACAGCCAAGAATACGAAGAGACTCCACACGATTGCACGTAGAGACAAAAACGTTATAAATGAAACTGTCGCTATAATAAAGCAATCATTTAAAATGTCTTGCCACGATACAAAAACGACACATAGAGAAACGATAAATTCCAGCGAAGACTGCCAGCAATGCTGAGTAAGCATTCATGATGCCACATCGATCTCAGAAACATACTCCGCTGCCTTGACAGCAATAATATAAGACATATAAAAAGATGCTCTTCCATGAAACGGTGACTTCAGGAACAAAGAATACCAACACAGATGAGATATCTATCTCTCAACTACCCAAACACTCAACACTCCCTCTTAGCAAGAGATAGATCTTCAGTATGTCATCTCATGACAGGTGCAAGAAGCTGCAACCAAAAAGAATGTCAACAAAAAAATCTCATCATAGATTTTTCTCACTATTTTTTTTCATCTCAATATAACAATATTCACCATAGCTACTCCTAGAGGGTGAATAATAAAAACAGAAAATAAAGGCATGGAGTCACACACATAACTTCCACCATGGCTACTCCCAGAGGGTGTATCCAACATAGCTACTCCTAGAGAGTGGAACAAGGACTTTCACCTCAAACTTCTCCTAGAGAAGAATGCATTATGACCTTGCCTGCTCGTAGAGGGTGGTACAAGGGATTTCACCTCGAACTTCTCTCATAGAGAAGAACTCATTAACAAGGGATTGCACCTTGAACTTCTCCCTCACGGAGAAGAACTCATTAACAAGGGATTGCACCTCGAACTTCTCCCTCACAGAGAAGAACTCATTAACAAGTCTTCATGATGATAAGGCTCTCTCTGAGACATATATGAACCTTCTGGCTTCTCAATTCAGACTCCCTCTACATCTAATATCAACCTTCTGACTTCCTCGTCCAAGGTTTCTTGTGATGAATAAATAGACTCCCTCTGAATGGAGACTCCCTCTCAGTCGGGGCAGCATACTATAGTGATTATCATAACAGAATAGATCTGAATACTGCGACTCCCTTTCAGCCGAGACTCCTTCTCAACAGGGAAAGCATACTCAATCTTTGATAATCACAATACCAAGAAATTGATTCCAATATCTGTCCAACAATGAGCTTTAGCTGTCACACTTCTCCACGAGCTTGTTGATCCTCTGCAAAAGGTCTTGGCACTCTTCCTCTGCCACACAAGCTTCCTCTGAATCTCATATCCTCCTCTTCGAATAAACTGATCACAAGATAATCTGAATAGGTACTTCTTCAATAGCCACCAACTCAGCTCAGGCTGCAATCTCTCATCATCCTGTCTTGATCCATCCTCTTCATAGTTTAATCTTTCTCACAATACACCAATAGATCTTTCATCATCACACAGTTATAGTGCAGGCAGAGAATGCGAATTCAAACCCCAGCATAGAAGATTGCACAAGAAGCCTCAATAGCTGAGATTGAAAAACCTGCAGCGAATCATCGAACAGCGTATTCATTAAACATCATGATCCTTCTAGAATCCAAATGTCCTATTCTAGTTTGGATCATTTCCTTAGACCCGCTCTGATACCATGTTGATGTTTTGAACCAGAATAATATAAATGCAGTATACAGAAGATCAGAAAATCATATGAATAGATGACACAAAACTGAATATCTTCATACAGTCCACATACAGAGCAAAAATAAACTGACGGCAAAACTTCCATACACCGTTGAATAAATTCAGCTGTTTCTCAAAGCACAATACATACAAACTCCGTTCTCACCAAAATCCCTTCAACACATGCAATATTTTATAAGACATGATTACAAAGGTACGATACATATCTCAGGTATGCCATCAAGTAAAATAATTACTTCTGCCACTCATCTTGGATAATACCACCAAGAATACGAAGATACTCCACATGGTCGCAAGTAGAGACAAAGATGTTATAAATGAAACCATCGACTATAATAAAGCAATCATCTAAAATGTCTTCTCACGATACAAAAACGACACATAGAAATGATAAATTCCAGTGAAGACTGCCAGCAATGCTGAGTAAGCATTCATGATGCCACATCGATCTCTGAAACATACTCCGCTGCCTTGACGGCAATAATATAAGACATATAAAAAGATGCTCTTTCATGAAATGGTGATTTCAGGATTAGAGAATACCAACACAGGTTAGAAATCTATCTCGCAGCTACCCAAAAACTCAACAGAATTAACTGGCTATAGAGAATATAGATGTTCCTTACTACCTTGGTATTCAACGGATTCAATCCTAAACATGACTGTCAGGGAAAAACAATATAGATTAATGCCTTATCCCTTTTCTATTCAATCTTGATTGTTAAAAGAAAACCTTGAATACAAAATAAAAAGAGAACAAACAAATGATCAAGAATGACCAAAACATTATCAGCTTCTCATGGACAAATTTGTTCACTACACATTAGACCCTACCATTCTGAACAATTAGTAGTAGAATTCAACAGTTATCCTTTGAACCATTGTGTCTTGATATGCATTTTACAAATAATTCAGGACTTCAGTATGGAAAAGTTACAAAGAATGAAAGTAGGTTTTATATTTCATTGTTATAGCCTCCCATATGTTTTATATTATCATTACAGCCTGCCAACTTTCCCAACCTGCTGATACTAGCCATCTACACAGGTATGCTATCAGATAACAAAGCAACTGAAACATATACATGCAAGTCTCTGAAATTCATCTTATGCAATGAATTTGAAAGCAGGAACAATCAAATTAGAGGAATATTGGAACTGCCTCTTGAACTGTACCTAACTTCAGCGAGCTAGTTAAACCTAATCCTTTTTCTATTACACCTCTCTGACGATCCTTAAATGTGCTCCTGCCCTTTTCTTGAAATTGAAGTTATATATTATGTAAATTAGCTTTTACCTTCCCAAAAGTTAATACCAATAATGTTTGCAAAATGTCTACTTGTATTGATTTATACTTGTATAGTGGTTTGGTATGGTTTTAATTAGCATAACTTATTGTCATACTTTAATGGTTTTAATGGTTCCTGCAGAGTACGAGAGCGAAAGGAATCAGTGACTATTTTGCTTTGTGGTACAAGTGGATGTGGAAAGTCAACTTTATCTTCTTTATTGGTATCTTCAAAATTCTTTTAATAAAAGATCTATTTCCTAGTTTTATTATGAACCCAAAAGATAAAGCTTGATGATTGCGAAGGATTCAATCATGTTGAAGATGTTTATAGTTTTGTCCAAAGTTGGAAAATATATTTTAAGGCTTCAAAATACTACTGTTTCAAAGAGAAAATCATAAAGTGAGATTTATGTTGTCACATAAATTTTGGGAGAATTTGCCATTTGAGCAGTAATTCTTTGTCGAGATAAATGCCTATGGTCTTTTGGTGGGTCTCTTTCCACAATGAGAAACACAATTTGGGGCATAGATATGGGATTGATTAAAAACAAAGGAAAACTAACAATTTTTCAGTATACCCATGTTCTCAACTGTGTTTGGTATATTAGATATTGTGTGTGCATGCCTGAATGCATGTGTGTGAGGCATGTGCCTGCTCATTCATGCTTGTACACATAGGGAAATACAAGTGTGTGTGGGTACACATGTATGTTTTTAATTTTTTTTAACTGTTTGGGTGTGTGTCTGGTTAAAGGTCTTGTCCTTCATAGTGTAGGTTTGTTAATGGAATTACAGTAAGTGAAACATTTAGAAATAAATATATTCAATAAATTTCAGTGTTACCCGGGGACGCATTTCCAACATAATTTGACCTGTCCCGGAAACTCGGAAACCTGTCCCCTAGCTGTCCCATAAAATTAATTTAAAAAATGTTTGAGTTTTGACAATTTGTTTGACTTCCACTCTCATATGAACTCTCAATTTAAATTATTTTATACAAACGTTATATGTTGAGATTCTATAATGTATATAAGCATGTTTTATCCATGTTTTCATATGAATATTTAAAATTTCCTTATATATTTAAATTTTCCCTATTTTTTATATAGCCATCCCCACTGCCATCCCCTACTCTGAGGAAAAAAAAATCCGTCTTGGAAACTTGTTCCCCCTGTCCCGGAAACCCGAGGTAACATAGATAAAACTGAGGGGATGGCATTTCTTCTATGAATTTTCCTTTTTGATCAACTACCATCATGATGCAAAATCACAAATCCATATATATATTACAAAATTATCTTTCAACTAAAGCTCCATAAATGCCCTATCTTCAAACTAGTTTGTCAAGATTTCTCCTCGGGAATAGTATCATCATAAGCTCAAAGCATGAGAAATAACCATATTTTAACTTATCTTAAGTGTGGACTTGGACTTGATCTTCAGTCTAAATAACCAACTATCTAAAGCTGTTGTTTAGGACTTTGAACTCTAGTTTTGTTTTAGGCAGCTGCTGAAAAAGACTGACTGCTACACTAATAAATTTGACTGATGTTGAAGAAGACTAACTACTATGCTTCAAGAAGGCTGACCGAGGTACACTACACATTCTACCAATTTCAATAATAGGCCATTGCATGTATGTGTTGGAATTGCTTATTCCATCTACAATCAATTCTGTGCCCATGTATTTGTATTTTTCTGTTTCATTTGACCCATAGTAATGATGGATGGATTCCTTGGCCATTCCTATGGTTTCATATAGGCAATCTATTGGGTTTTTCTCTTATCCACCAAGTGTAGAACCCTTACCAAAGGTTTTGTCAAACAATATAGGACGAATCTTTAAAATGAAAATAAACATTGAACAACAAATAGAAAGTAAACAAAAAATCAGAAAGTTTTGAAAAATTTCAAGTAATGGAAGTCAATACTTTGTAATTTCCCAAACATAAAATTTAAACTACTCTACAGGATGTCATCCATGTTCTTGGCAACATATCATTAAATGTGGTCTGCATGACCCTTTCTGCTTTGGCCTTTTTTGTGCATAGAGACTCTACCCACTTTGTGTGCACAAGTATATGCTCTAGCAATGCCCATGAGCATGATCCTTTCTGCTTTGGCTTGTTTTGTGCATAAGGACTCCACCCACTCGGTGCTCACAAATATGTGTTAGAGATGTTAGTGAACCTGAAAAGCTTTTGATGTTTTGTAGCTTCGGTCGAATAAACACTATGAGTCAATACTAGTAAAGATATGTATATATATATATATATATTTAGTATATATGAGATGTATACATACCAATATATATATATATATATATACAAATATTATTATTATGTAAATATTAGAGAAATTAATATAATACTCCAGAGATATTATATATATATGTATATATATATAATCATAATTGTCATTATATTAATTACATAATAATGAATAGACATGTCCCATGAAGGGCAAGGGACATGTCTCATTCATGGGACATGTCTCTTCTTGGCTCATTCTCAATATAAATACAAAGAGATTGATGCATTTGGAAAACACATACTTTGAGATAGTGCTATTACATTTGCAATGATCCTAAAGCCTTAACATGGTATCAGAGCCAAGTTGCAATTGTAAGAGAGTAGTTTATTGATGGTGAATGTGTGACTGTCTCAGAAAATACAATCTTGGTACGAGGACCATATCTCACAAATGCACCGTTGGATTTTGCTAATTTTCAGATATGTTTGTGAACACCAAATTTAGCAGAATCTCACCGAAGCGATTGAAAAGAAAGTGTCTGGTTCAAAAGTGATGACCGAATGTGTACGGGTCTATGCAAAAAAAAAAAACTGTAAAAGAGTGAGATTCCTTCTTTAAAAGCCTAACTGCTTGAAGGGAGATCTAATAAGATTGAAGGTTGTGATAGTGTATAGAAAATTTGGATATTCAAGATAGGTCATGTGAAGAATTATGGTAATTTTTGAGAATGAAGACATCATTCTATGAATTTGCATGATATTTTCTATATGGGCTCACCTTGCAAAATGAAATACTTAAAATTTATAAAAGATAAGTATCTCATGTTTTATTAATGCACATAATTTTTGAGTTTGTAATTCATGCTATACTATTGGTTAGTAAAATATTGTATGCTTCTATCATTGGTATTTTCGGTCGAGATAGTTTAGTGAACTATTTGTAATCTCTCTTTGACATACCTTCAGGACAGAAGCACAAGATAATTGCATTCAAAGGAGAAAGAACTTGATGCTTGCAAATGAATTGATGATTGAAAAAAGATGCAAATGGAGTCTGACATTTCAAAACAAGTCAAGAAGTTGATAAACTTGAGCTTTAGAGGGAGAAAATGGTTCAGTAAACTTGTGACAATCTTGATCATATTGTGATGCAGTGGCATCCTGGCTTATTGCTCGGCGCCTGAAGATTCTAGTAGTCTCGGTAACTATTTGGTGGAGTTCGGTTACTTGGTTGGTAATCTCGGTAGAAGACTGACATTTCTCAGTCTTTGATGGTGATTCTTGGTCGAAGTTTGTTAGGCTTTACTGATGGAGCTCGGTGGTCTTGGTGGTGATTCTCAGTTGGAAGTTTTGGTGGATCTCCGTGGATGATGGTCACTTGGTGACTTGGTGGTTTGTTGCTTGGTGCTCGGTTACCGATGAGGTCTTCGTGTTTATGCCTGTTGCTCGGTTGTTGAAGTGGCTCGGTCGCTGGAGGACTCGGTTGCTGAAGGGAGCTCGGTCATTGAAGGAGACTTGGCACTTCTGGTGCTCGGCAATGTCTGTGGTGCTCGGTCGACATTGTTGGTGCTCGGTAATGCTTGGAGAGCTCAGTTCGTGTGGATGCTCGATGTATTTCCTGACACTCAGTAGTTTGGCTTACCGACAGTTGTTCTTGGAGATTCAGCTTGGCCGACCGATGCATTTAATTTGGGTTGCGTTCCTCGAGTTATGGATTGACTGTTGGACGTGTGGGGACCTAGATCTAGCGTGTTGCATTATCCTATGTGGATTTGGAGGCCGACTTGGTGAATTAAATATTTGTGAAGTTATTTGTGAGCCGACTGATGTTTGGCATTTAATATTTGTATATTTGGAAGCTGACTGGCTTTTGGGATTTAATTGTTTGTAAAGCCGACTTGTGGCTGGGGTTTAGTATTTAACTAGATGTTTGGGTAGTTGTTTAGGGAGAAGGGGGAGTAGCAAATGTGTGGATTTGTGAAAGCAGAGTTAGTAGCTTGCGAGCTTAGGTATCAGAAAGATTGCTTGGAAGTTTGAGTACAAGTTCAGATCTTTCTTGGAGTGCCTACCATTGTCTTGTTGTGCTGCAGACCTGGGCTAGTTGAGGAGAAGTGTGTTGGATCCTTGTGATCTTGTGGAATTGTTTCTTGCATTGTAATTGGCCATAACCGGGAAGGCCTTACAGCTCGACACATTGCATGTAATTAGTAGGTTGATGAATAAAGACATCTGTTTTCTTTCAGATCTGGTTTCTTGTTGTGTATTTCTGTTGTGTTGGTGTTTGGTTGCAAGGTCGGACAGTCCTTAATTGGATCCACCAGCCTTGATTGCATCATATTGATTGAGAGGGAGTTCACTATTGAAGGTGAAACACTTCTGAGGTAAAATTTATATAATTGATTATTATACTAATGAATCATGAATGTTTTTAATGGGCCTGCCCCTTGTGTAAATCATGAGGAAGTGACGACTTCCAAATGATTGTCACTTGTATTTGTAAGAGTTATTGAAAGGTGACGATCTTAAAATAACTTGACCTTCTATTGTGATAGACATTGTGTGATGGCTGAAACAGATCACAATAGATGATTTCTTGCATGGTGGATTGAGTTCCTTAAACAGACCATTGACCTTCTATTGTGATAGACATCGTGTGATGGCTGAAACAGATCACAATAGATGATTTCTTGCATGGTGGATTCAATTCCTTAAATAGACCATTGACCTTCTATTGTGATAGACATCGTGTGATGGCTGAAACAAATCACAATAGATGATTTCTTGCATGGTGGATTTAGTTCCTTAAACAGACCATTGACCTTCTATTGTGATAGACATCGTGTGATGGCTGAAATAGATCACAATAGATGATTTCTTGCATGGTGGATTCAGTTCCTTAAACAGACCATTGACCTTTTATTGTGATAGACATCATGTGATGCCTGAAACAGATTGCAATAGATGATACCTTGCATTAAGGATACATTACCTTTGGAAATTTTTGAGTTATGGTGAATATCATGAGACTTGATATTCTTGGTCAAACCATATCTCTGATATCATATTGAGGTGATATCTAAAATATTTGTTGAGTAGCTGGTTCACATCATGAGAGTTGATGTTGGTAGGCCAGTACTCTGAGTACATGGTGAATATCATGTGACTTGATATTTTGTGGCCATTACTCCTAATATCATGAGATGATATTCTTATGAATCTATGAGTTATGGTGAATATCATTCGGCTTAATATTCCTAGTTAGACCATATCTTTAATATCACGATAAATGATATCTTCTGATCCTAATCATGTGTTTAATCTTCCTTGGCTAAGAGGGAGTGTTGATGTTTTGTAGCTTCGGTCAAATAAACACGAGTCAATACTAGTATATATATATATATATATATATATATATATATATATATATTATGTAAATATTAGAGAAATTAATATAATACTCGAGATATTATATGTATATGTATATATATATAATCATAATTGTTATTATATTAATTACATAATAATGAATAGACATGTCCCATGAAGGGACATGTCTCTTCTTGGCTCATTCTCAATATAAATACAAAGAGATTGATGCATTTGGAAACACATACTTTGAGATAGTGCTATTACATTTGCAATGATCCTAAAGCCTTAACACTTTGCAATGTGACGAAGTTGGTGGCTAATCATATATTTCTAATTGCATGAGCTTCTTTTCCTTAATGTGTTATCTCATTGGGTTAAACACCCAAGGGTGGTTGTAGATGTATTAAATGATGTTTCTTGTCTCATCCTCTTGAGTTTTCACTCACTTAAGTTTGCCTATATTCTCAAGTAGAAGATTAATGCAATAGGTGATTTGCGGCTCAAAATATAGTGGGTGCCTCTCCTCAACGAGTCTTCTTGTTGTGTTGTTGGTCACAATTTGAATGATATTCTCCACACCCACTTCCATAACCATCTTGTCCAACATGATGAACGACATTTTTGACTTTTGCGGGAGGCATTTATTGACTTCAAGAACACCAATTTGTTTGGTTGAACTCACTAGGAAGTTAATTAGTGTGTAGTTCTTCCATCTGTCCACCCATCAAAAAAATTTGTGCAGGCATTTTTGTACCAAATTCTCTTTTGATCCTCAACTATTGTTTTCTACAACCAATGAGTCCCAGTCAAATCATACAGAGTAGGCGCTTGAACCCTTTTCTAGCAAGTCATTGTATTGACCAACAAATCTCAATATTGGCTTCTTGTACATGGAATGATATGCTGTTATGAAATAAAAAATTAAAACATGCAATTCTCACCTCATGGTGCTTCTTGTTCCATATAATATTTTGAGCGAAGGTTGCACACTAGGATTATGACAAGGAACAAACCATATCCCTGGGTATCCTTGGGCCAAGACAAAAATCCATTAAATCAGTCTCTAAATCAAGAAGATAATTCATCATAGCTGCACTTTCCTGAGGTGTCCTATTCCTTTCTAATTTCTCCTCCTTGCACAAAGCAGGGACATCCTCCATCTTTTGTATAATCTTTGGTATCACATAGTTGCATAATTGCTCATCTTAGTTAGGGATTTGTGCAAGGTGATATTTGAGGGGATTGATGCCTTTCATCATCAACCTGCACTAATTGCACACCAGCATTCCTATCTCTATAATTGGCATCCCATGCCTCCAAGTTGTGTTCTTGGTCTTACCATCACTATAGTTACTTGTTGATGTCATCTCTCTTGCCAAAGTTGGAAACAAAAAATCAGAAAAATACCCTTTGTTACACTAGAAGTATTACAAGGAACATAGAAAACCTATGCTTGACTTGATATGCATCAGATTTTAGTATTTTACTCTATTGCAAGGGATGCTTGAGTTCTAGGAGCCCTCGTAACTTATGATTATGACACAAGTGTGGAATAGGGGCGGTAATCCAAGATGAAAAGGGTGAAGGAGGTTTTGTTCACTGTTGTGTTGTTGGTTCGGATGCAAGATATATCACATCCTTTGTATCTCTAGTTTTTGGTAATTAGAAATGAGTATTCTTTCAGTCCAAGTGTTGGATAGATCTATGAGTGTATTGTTAGCATGCTTGGTCAGCTGAAGGCCGCCATCCATGAGAGAGACCTCACAACAAGTTTGAGCATGAGCCTGTTTAGCTCATTATTCAATGAAGATGGGGGAAGTTGAACACCCCTTTACACATGGCCATATATGTGGTGAATCCATATTGTATGATAAAATGTCAAATAGAGTAGTGCCCATCAATGTGGAGGAGGGCCTCAAGAGCGCCTTCATAAAAATGAACAACCTGAATGAAGATTGAAGATTAGAATGTATCATCTTAAATTTATTTAACTCAATGGCCATAAGAGTTGAACATAGATAGAGAAGGCAGCTAATAAAATTGTATAGTGCCCAAATTTATATTTATTTCTTTCTGTATGTTACCATATTTTTGGTGTACTTGATGTAGGTTTTAAATTTCAAAATCTCTGGATATTTGATTTTCCCCTTTTATTTTATTTTTGATATATATCTATTGATTGTGTGATGTAGCAACTACTAAAGTTACTAAATGTGTTTCCTCTCTGCAACAGGCTAGCAGACTTGGCATCACAACTGTTGTTTCAACGGACTCCATACGTCATATGATGAGGAGTTTCGTGGATGAAAAAGAAAATCCTTTATTGTGGGCCTCAACATATCATGCTGGCGAGTATTTGGATCCAGTTGCTGTGGCAGAAGCAAAGGCGAAAAAGAAAGAGAAAAATACTGTGGGACAACCTGCAAATGGCCAGTCCCCTAGAAGAGAGCCAAAAGCTGATTGTTATCTTGGTGATGAGACACTGAGCCAGAAAACAAATGTATCTGATAATTCTGCACATGGAGAAAGATTTGAGGATAATATTAATGTGGAAGCTGTTGGATCCAAAGCTATGGCAATTGAAGGATACAAGGCACAGAGTGAAATGGTGATTGATAGTCTTGACAGGTTAATTACTGCCTGGGAAGAAAGAAAGCAGTCTGTTGTGGTAGAAGGAGTGCATTTGAGCTTGAATTTTGTGGTGAGTCTTTTTGCATGTAGTTTTTTCTTGCTACCTGTGGTGCAGGCAACCTTTCATGTTCTAGTAAGTAATGTAGAACTAGTTAATGAAACTTACAATGTAGATCTTGGCTTCATAGGTTGAGATTAAATTTTGATTCACTTTTTAACAGATGGGGCTCATGAAGAAACATCCATCAATCATACCATTTATGATCTACATTGCAAATGAAGATAAACATTTGGAGCGTTTTGCTGTTCGAGCAAAGTATATGACCTTGGATCCTTCAAAGAACAAGTATGTTAAGTACATTCGTAACATCCGTGCGATTCAAGATTACTTGTGCAAAAGAGCTGACAAACATCTCGTTCCAAAGGTCAATAATACTAATGTGGACAGAAGTGTGGATTCTATACATGCCACAATATTCAGCTGTTTACGCAGGCGGGCAGGAGGTGAACACCTCTATGATCAAGCAACAAATACAGTGAAGGTTATAGATGAAGAATATCGTAATCGTTGCACTGCAAATTCTCTTAGCTCAAAGGGTATGTTTAAGCTTATCCAGAGACAAGGATCCTTCCGGCGCCTGATGGCACTTGTAAATACGGATGGATCTGTGGCAAAAGCCTGGCCAGTTGATACAGTAGATAGTAGTGGTAAGCCTATTTCAATCCAAGGAAGTGACAGTTGCCTTGGAAGTCCTGTGTATGGACCTTTGGAAATTGAAAAAGAAGAACCTGTTAACCTTCAGTTTGGTAATTTTGGTATTAGTTCCTGGTCTAATGACACTGGTGGAACGAGCTATGCCAGCAGCATCGATGGTAACGATGTAACCAGCCATTATTCTTCATATTCAAACTCACCCAGGCATTCTGATGGACCAGCAAAAGAGGTAACATGCTTACCTTTCTGTGATTTTATTTTACTGTTTTAAGTATAAAATAAGATTTGATCTAAATGATCAAATTCGGAAAAGATTTTATTCAAACAGTTTGTAGTCCTGTAGGCTATTTCTTTTATCTGTTTGCCTGCTCTTTTCTTGTGGTGTAGTTAGTGCACACCAAGAAGTTTAGAAGCTGTAGCATTGTTTATGCTTAAGATGTCTACTTTATCTGTCACGATCACTGTTATGTAACTAATATATACAGAAACAGCATATAGATTTTAGATTAGAGGTTTCAAAAAATAAATCTCTCTTCTGATCTGCACTGCATTATTTTACTCTTGAGGATGGTATCTTCATTTCCCTTATGGTAATCCATGCTAAGTATGCTTGGTTTTCAAATTGTTCCATTCCTATATTGGTTGAAACCTGTCTAGATTCTTCTTTGTATACATAGATGATGTTTTGTCATTTACAATTTCCAAAGGCACGAAATATATTTTTCTATTGGTCAAGCTTTTTTGTACTTCTCTTTTCGAAGTACCCATTTTTTGTTCATAATGGCAGTAGAACTGCTCTTATTATTGTTAAGTGGAGTTTGCCTTCGTCTTAATAGTATTCAGTTAGGTTATGAAAGACAAATTAAATTAATTTAACCGCCACAGTTTCCTTTTTTGGCTGTATCATCCATCCTAGAAAACACTTCCAAATTGGAAGGAAATAACCATCTGCTCTTTTTTTGGCCATGCATTCTAGAACCTTTGGAAGAAAGAAAAAAAATGTTTTTCTTATCATTTTACATTATTTTTCTACACACAAGGCTACAATGGTACCCTGGATATGAATATATTACATCCTAGATATTCTACTGTTTATGATTTCTATCCAACCTGATTTCGTAATTTACTGTAATTGCAGCTTACTGAAGAACTGCCCGTACCAGGCAGTGATGAAGAAGTAGATGAAGCACCTCCCATTGACACTGAGGATGACCTCAGTGACTCAGGCATTCAGCAGGAGGACGAGGTAACTTTTTCTACATAACTAAAAAGTTATCTACATTTCTACATAACTAAATAGATCGCTATAGTCGCATATATGTATCTGATTTTTAATAACCAGACGGGTACTCAATTCTAACCTATTTGTGTTGTTTCAGTTACAAGGCTCTGTTGATGAGGAATCTGCAAGGTCAGATGAAGGATATGAAGATCTGGCCACTTTTGATGAACAAGATGGTGGCTATTGGTCAGACGATCCAGAAGGTGAACAAGCTAAAGAAATTTTAGAGAAACATGGGGTGGAAGAAAAAAGTTCAAAAGTTGTGCCTCTTCCGGCATGGAAGATTCAAAATTCTGGCCATGATGTCCTATCTTTTGATACAAATTGCAAATCTTTAACGTCGGAGGAGGATACTTTTCATAAGCCTATTTTGAATGATTCTTCATTACCATTTGAATGCTTTTCAAGTTGTGCATCTATTAAACCTTGCAGAACATCAACATCTCTTACTTCACAGCACTGCACAGTTCCTAGTCGATCTCTTCATTTAACGGAATGATGATTTGAGGTTGCAAGTGGTCCATGTTGACCATAAAAGTAAATGATTCGTCTCTAGGAATACTTGTTGCAAATGAATCATGGTTGGCGTCATTTTTAAATCAGTGAAAGTTGAAAGGATGAGCCTGACATTTTACATCTGGGTTAGCATTTTGTGGTCTTCGATACGCATTCAACCTTTTGTGTCTTGTCTTGATGTTAGCGAGTTGTCCATGCAAAAATAAAATTCGCTCAGTTTCTTGGTTCTGATCTCTGATTTAGAAATGAAGCGTTTGAGATTAGTTCACGAGTGGGGAAATTTTAGAAACTGAGAAGATTAAAAAATATATAAAACTAACATGTCTACACCAAATAAATCAAATCCCCTGCAATGGATGGAGTAAAAAATAACAGGATATCAATCGTCTAGTTTAGTTGGAAACTTGTATTCACTTCGAAGTTTTTTTCTCACCAGTACCATTTAGATGTCTACAGCCGACTTTTTTAGTTGGAAACTTGAATCCACTTGGAAGTTTTTCTTTTTTTCTCACCAGCATCATTTTGATGCCTACAACTGTCTGTTTTAGTTGGATACTTGATCTAATTGGAAGTTTTTTTTTCTCACCAGCACCATTTAGATTTAGATGCCTACAACATGATCTTTGCCATTGAGAATTTAAGACTTACTAACAAAATCCAGGTTTACTGTCTTGAATGTTTGCCTTTAGTAAGTTGAAGACTTATTAACAAAATTCAAGTTTAATGTTTGGAATATTTCACATTTTTGAATGTTGGCTTTTAGTTTGTCTGGAATGTTTTTGTTGTTGTTATCAAACCTTTAAAGATAGCTCCTAATCAACAACTTCTACACAAGCATGAGGGGAATAATTGCTTTGATTCTGTAAGGGCCCTTTTGTTTGTTGGAATTAGATTGGAATTGGGATTGTCAAATCCCAGAATTGGCATTTTTGATGTTGTGTTCAAAACATGAAACTGGAATCCGGAATTGATATTTTTGATGTTGTGTTCAAAACATGAAACTGGAATGGGGATTTGTTAATTCCGATTTGCCCCCAAAATCAGCATTTGAATCTTCCATCTAAGTAGGCGGAATTGGAAAATCAATTCCAATTCCACTTAAATGGGAATTGGGGGTAAAGAAAAATTTATAATATTTTGAAATCTATATGTAAACAACATTTTCCATCTTCTCATTATGAATTCTAGTTGAACTATATAGTTTTAGCCATATTTCAAAAACCATTTTTTGGATTTAAAACTTCCAGAATTATCAAATCTTGGAATTTGACTATTCCAACGTTATTTATTTCTATCAACCAAACAGACCCTAAATGAAAGTATCCGAAGTCTTCTAAAAAATTGAATGAGAGCTAATTTTAAAGTACAACTTCAAAAGATACAAATGAGATGTTATGCACTTGAATCACTGCATAACTACTTGCAAGGATTAGGTTGGCTCTAAAATATGAAACTACCGCAATTGAAGATTTGTCCATGATTTGCTTTATTACAATTGAAGATTTGACTCTGAAGTGGAAGACTATTGTTTCATGCCCAGAGTGAGTAAATAGTAAATAGTTATTAGAGAAATATGTATTGGTTTACTTGTGCAAATTTTTAAGGTGGTTGTAGTTATTAGTCATTGAGGTATATTTTAGTAGGTATCGGATATGACCAACTTTTTTGCATATAACAAATCATCATCTTTGTAACTACTTATAAGTTTAAACAATAGCCTTAAGCTTCTAAGTTATATATGAAGACAAAATTTATTTTGTCAAAATCCGATGTACCATTTAGGAGATTAGGGTGCGCAAAATTAGTTAAAATGACGATAGATACCTTTCCCCTATTGATCTCTCTACAATTAACCTCACTACCCTCGTATAATAGGATTGGTAATGTTTTATTTTCTTTGGAATCACCATATCAACAACTCCAATTCTTTCCTTTTATTTCTTGATCAATATTTTTTTATTTTATCCTAGTAATGACTCAACCATTTTAACAGCTAGGCATGAATAATGACCACGACTATCAATAAGAGATACAAGGTCATTGCACATTTTGAAGTTTTCTGCAAATTTTGATAATTAGAGTGCTGATGAAGTACTTATGATTTACTGCAACTAACCTTCAAATATTATGGACTGAATATATTCAATCCTTGAGGCTGAAAATAAATTCTGAAACTGTAATTAATTCTGCAAGTAGATCGCCTAGGGCTGAATGCTAGAAGGAGCAGACTTGTGTGATTTGTGTGCCTTCTATCTACAAACACACCCCCACCTTATACATAACCCAAGGGTCTTGACCTTTCAACAAGGACACCCTTTCCTAGGTCGGCCTTTTCCAAATCATGTCCCTTCCACAAGAAATTGAACGCCCATTTTGTTTGACTAATGGTTAGTGGTTAACTAACCACATTAGTCAATAATAGGTGTAACAAGACCCATAGAAAATTGTTGATTATTTCTAGAAGAAGTATAATGATTCTAAGTCCATATTATAAGGTTATTCATGCACTCGATTTAGACTATTATGATAAATCAGAATATTTATATTGTCAGGTTATCAGGAATTAACACTCCCTCTTAACATGATAATATAAATGAGAGAAACATATCTAGAAACATCAATTAAGATGTCCATGCATAGATATACACCATGTAGCTGTCTAAAGTTTTCCAAGCATGAAGTATCATTATACAAATGATACTAGGAATCATATTACAAAACTTGTAATATGAATTTATCACTTGAGCTTGTGATAATTGTATTGCACAGAATGCAATACACAGGATAAACTCCAGAGAATTATTAAATTCTTCCTTTATCCAAGTTGTGACTCATGAATATTGACAAGTCCATATCACAACATGATCCTGAATTAAGATCTGCCAGTACACAGGATAAAATCTGGAGAATAATTAAATTCTTCCTTAATCCAAGTTGTGACTCATAAACATAGAAATGTCTACATCACAACGTGATCTTTAACTCATCCAGATCTTTAAGTAGATCACTACTATTTTAGAACATTATCTCAGAGATCGTCATCTCATATAATGTCTATTCATTATCACAGAGATCGTCACCTCTTTAGATAATAAACACAAATGGTGAAGCACATAACAATCAATAGCTTGACAATAATAATTTAACACAAAATTATTTTATTAATAATCAAAGAATACAAATGAGTTATAATTCAACCATACCAAGTCCTTTTTTGAAGTGATCTATCTTCACTCGAGAGAGAGGTTTGGTAAGAATATATGATGTCTGATTTGCAGTACAAATGTATCTTAACTTGACAGTATTCTTGTCTACCATATCTCTTACATAATGGTAAGGAATTTCAATATGCTTGGATCTATCATGAAAAACTAGATTCATAGAAAGCTTGATGCAACTTTGATTATCACAATGAATGACAGTGGGATTCATGGGTTGACCAAACAATCCCACAAGTAACTTTCTAAGCCAAATTGCTTCCCGAGAAGCCATTGCAGTTGCAATGTATTCAGCTTCTGTGGAACTCTATGCTATTGATGCCTGCTTTCTGCATATCCATGATATCATCGCTGAGCCTAAACTGAAACAACATCCTGAAGTGCTTTTCCTATCAGTAACACTTCCAGCCCAATCTGAGTCTGTGAATCCATGTAAGTCCAAGTCAACTTTCTCATACTTGATCCCAAGGTTAAGAGTGCCTTGTAAGTATCTCATAATGTGTTTGACTGCAACTAGGTGAATCTCCTTTGGTTCACACATAAATTGACTTAAGGCATTAACTGCATAGCAAATATCAGGTCTTGTATTTACCAAGAACATGAGATACCCAATCATTTGTTTATAAAGAGTAGAATCTATGGAGGGTGATTCTACTGTTGCTTCCTTAAGTTTGTGTAGGTTAGTCTCTATTGGAGAAGACATAGGTTTGCAATTCCACATTCCAAATCTCTTCAAGATGTCTAATGTATACTTTCCTTGATTAAGTATGATGCTGTCAGAGTTTTTCCATACTTCCAATCCTAGGAAGTAATGAAGGAGTCCTAAATCTTTCATATCAAATTCTCTAATTAGATCTTTCTTGCATTGATCTATAAGATGATCATCACTTGTTATTAGTAAATCATCAACATATAGTATCAAAATTATCATACCATCTTTATCCTTTTTATAATAGAGATTTGGATCAACTTCATTCTTGGAGAATCCTAAATTGGTGAGATACTTATTGATTCTTTCATACCATACCCTTGGACCCTGTTTAAGCCCATAGAGAGCTTTCTTGAGCCTGCAAACAAAGACTTTAGGGTTATGAGTTTCAATTCCTTCAGGTTGTTCCAAATATACCTCTTCAATAATCTTTCCATTCAGAAATGCTATTTTCACATCCATTTGATGTACTTTCCATCCCTTTGATGTTGCAATAGCTAGGACTCCTCTTACAGAGGTGTATCTGGCAACTGGAGCAAAGGTTTCTTCATAATCAATTCCCTCCTTTTGAGAGAATCATCTGGCTACAAGTCTGGCCTTATATTTTTCAATGCTACCGTCAGCATCATGCTTGATTTTAAATATCCACTTAGAAGAAACAACACATTTTCCCTCAGGCCTTGGAACAATTTCCCAAACATCATTCTTAATAATGGATTGGTATTCTTCTATCATAACATCCTTCCAAGCTGTATGTTTAATAGCATCTGAAACATTGGTTGGTTTTGATTTAGATAAATCACTCATGTTTGCAGCATAGCTAGAGAATCTTTTGGGTCTTTTGCTTTCTCTGAAGGTTCCTTCTGGTTCAGAGAAGTCTTGTGCTTCTTCTATAGTCTTAGAGGCCCAAAGTGGTCTTTTCTTACGATTTTGAGTTTCCTCAAGATCAAGATTTTGAATTTCACCTTCAATTTCTTCAATGTTCTCCCTCTGAAACTCAGGTTCATGATTTTCTTCAGAACTAGGTATATGTGAAGGATCTTCAGAACTTAGGGCTCTTTTGAATGCTAAATCTTCTTCAAATATTACATCCCTACTAAGTTCAATGTTTTTCTGACCAAGTATGTAAACTCTATATGCTTTGGATGTTTCACTGTATCCAACAAAAATACCTCTTCTGCCTGAAGGTTCAAGTTTAGTCATTTTCTCTTTAGGAATATGAATGTAAACATGACACCCAAATATTCTAAGATGACGGATATTTGGTTTAGAATTAGAGAAGACTTCCTCAGGAGTTTTATCTCCGAGGTGGGAGTGAGGGCATCTATTTTGAATATAGACATCAGTACATGTGGATTCTGTCCAAAGATAGGATCCTAAATTTTGGTCAAGTAGCATAGCTCTTGCAGCTTCCACAATTGTCCTATTCTTTCTTTCTGCTACCCTATTTTGTTGAGGATTGTAAGGAACAGTACACTCCCTCTTAATCCCCGCCTCTTTACAAAAATCCTTAAACAAATTTGAATTATATTCCCCTCCATTATCAGTCTTAAGAGTTTTAATTTTGTGTCCTGATAGATTTTCAGTTAAGGATTTGAATTCTTTAAATCTTTTAAGGATTTCTTCTGATTCTTTATATTTCAAGAAATAAATCCACGTCTTCCTAGAGAAGTCATCCATAAAGAGTACATAGTACAAAAATCCTCCGAGAGAAGGAACAGACATAGGTCCACATAAATCTGAGTGGACTAATTCTAAAACATTGTTAGTTTTTCTAGTGCTATTTTGAAATGGACTTTTGGTGTTCTTACCTAGTGCACATCCTTTGCATATGCTTGAATGATCTTTGTTCAACTTAGGTAAACTAGAAACATCTTCTCCATAGTTGATAAGGCTTTTAAGTTTAGGCGCCCTAACCTTCTATGCCATACTTCGTTTATATCTGCACCTTCATGAACTAAGGCTTGAATAAGTTCCGAACATAGTTCATACAGGTATCCCTTCCTTTGACCAATCAATTTCTATTTCTTAATAGAAGAGTTTTTAGGCCAGGTCATTACCTTTCCATCCATAAATGCTACCTTATATCCATCATCCTCAAGTGATGTGATAGAAATTAGGTTCCTCTTGATTCTGGGTACATATAGTACTCTTTTGAGGTGTAAGGGGATGCCTGATTTTAGTTTTAGGGTGCAACTTCCAATTCCTTTGACTGGATATGCAGAACCGTCACCTATGGTAACTTCTTCATCGGTTTCCTCCGTCATTGAATCCAATACTTCTTTATACCCCGTAATGTGTCTGGATGATCCACTATCAATTACCCAAGTGTTGAGTTTGCTAGATACATCATTTGATAGTGTTGAATATAGTACATAATTTTCAGGATCATAGTCTTCTTTTGTCTTAGTTACCTCTATGAAATTTACTCGCGGTTTCGTATTCTCAAGGTAGTTTAACTTATAATGTCCAAGTTTCTCACATTTGAAGCATTTGACTTTAGATATGTCACTCTTGAATTTGGTATTGCCTTGAGGGGCCTTCTTCTTCTTAAAGTGTTTCTTCTTTCCTTTGTATGAATTTGTGTTGAGAACATGAAGTTCTTCATCTCCAGTTTTTTATTTTAGTCCTTTCTTAAGTTGCCTAGATTCTTCTTGAAGGTAGTCTCCTTTAAGTCTGGGAGTTTGTCTCTAGCACTTACTCCTTGTGAGCATGTTTCCCATGAATCTGGTAACCCATCTATAGCTAGAAGTGACAACTCTTTGTCTTCAATTATGGTCCCTATACTCGCAAGTTCATCTCTTAGACTAGCCACCCTTCGGAAGTATGAATTCATAGATTCTCCCTTCCTTATTTTTATATGATTTAGTTGCCTTTTCAGTGCAAGGGTTCTAGTTGCATTGTTAACCTCATATGCATTTATTAATGCACTCATCATATTAAATGTTGTCTAATGTTTCATTAGCATAGGTACTATTTCATTTTTAACTCCATCTAATATGATTTTCATGGCTTTCCTATTTCCTTTAATCCAGTTAGTTTTATGAGGATCAGCATCAGGTTGCTTGGATTCCTTATCAACAAATTGTATTACATCATTGTCTTCAAGAGCCATCATAATTATGAATTTCCATGCAACTAAGTGTTCTTTTCCATCAAACTTGTTGTCGGGTCTGATTGCATTGGCCATTGAAGGTAGAAGGATGTTGCTTAGATATGATTCAAATTTCATTGTCAATTTGCAGAGCCTAAGTTCGACTACCAGAGCTCTGATACCATGTAAGTTTTCTGCAAATTCTGATAATTAGAGTGTTGATGAAGTACTTATGATTTACTTCAACTAACCTTAAGATATTATGGATTGAATATATTCGATCCTTGAGGCTGAAAATAAATTTTGAAACTGTTATTAATTCTGCAAGTAGATCGCCTAGGGCTGAATGCTAGAAGGAGTAGACTTGTGTGATTTTTGTGCCTTCTATATACAAACACACCCCTACCTTATACATAACCCAAGGGTCTTGACCTTTCAACAAGGACACCCTTTCCTAGGTTGGCCTTTTCCAAATCATGTCCCTTCCTCAAGAAATTGGCACCCATTCGGTTTGACTAATGGTTAGTGGTTAACTAACCACATTAGTCAATAATAGGGTTTGACTAATGGTTAGTGGTTAACTAACCACATTAGTCAATAATAGGTGTAACAAGACCCATAGAAAATTGTCGATTATTTCTAGAAGAAGTATAATGATTCTAAGTCCATATTATAAGGTTATTCATGCACCCGGTTCAGACTGTTCTAATAAATTAGAATGTTTATATTGTCAGGTTATCAGGAATTAACACATTTAACACAACACAATTTAGGGCTAGATATAAACCTACCTTAGTAATTTAAACCTTATAATACATTAATAATTAATGACAACCTTATAAAATAGGCCCTTTTCTTGTGTACCTTCTTATTTGCTTATTTATTTTATTTGATTTTCATCCCCTCCACAACCCTTGTGTGAAGATGAGCTTGTTCTCATTATCATATGAAATTTTTCTCTTTTTTTAAGTCAATGAATATTATTATTTCTTTCTATCATAGTTCGACCAAAAGTATATTAATTCCTTATCACTAAGGTTAACTATTAAATTTTATATACATATTAACTTGCCTTTGTAAATCTCCTATTCATATGGCAAGAAGAATTTGCATGAATGTTTTAATGTCAAAAATATTCCTTATATGAAGTAAACAACCCACTTTTTGAAACCAAATATTCATTTTAGATATGCCATTTAGAAAAGATGGTTGAGTAGACTAAAGCAGTGGATTGTTAATCTGTTGTACAAACTATTTGTACCGAGGGTTTGAATCCCTCTCTCTTCGTTCAATCACTTGAGATGACTCCTCAAAACCTATAGAAATAGGCCATTTTACAAATCTACTTTCTAATCTTTTTTCATCACTATCTTTACATCCAAGATTTCATCCAGGATTGTTTGATAGGAATCAAAAGATAAATAAAGAAACAAAAACTATCACTACTGTGTAAATGAATTTATCTATCATCTTTACAAACAAAAAATAGAAACAAGTACAATATGTCTAAAATAGAAGAAAATTTGGATTACATAGATATATTCTTATCCTTACTCGTTCTTTAAATAAATATTAAAGATATGTCCTCTACCAAATAAAAAAATAACATATTCTAATCACCCAAATTGCAATTGTGATGTAGTTGATATTCAAGTTTGATATGTTGAGAATAATTGATGTATCACAAAATAAACATCAAAACAAGGAAAAATAATTTTACATCAATTTGGTTAATGAAAATGATCCAATATAAATAGTTAGAATGTAACTATTATAAATAATTAAATTAGAGAAAAAAAAGATCTATTTTCCGTATCAAGTGAATACAAACAATTTTTTTTGTAAGATTATCGTTATTGAAAACTTATGGTAGTTTTCCAAGCAAAGGCTAATTAAAAAAAAGAGAGTAGAGGGATAATTGTTATTACACTAACAATTGGATCGAAAATCACATAAGCTTTAGGCAATTTGGCAAAAAAAGAATTATTCAAATGAAAATTGGCATCGTCTAGATAAATATGGAAGTTGAGGATAACTGACAAATTGATTCTCCAATGAATAAAATGTTGGAAATATATGTTTGATTATTTGTTGTAATTGATGTCTAACTTTATGTTTTGGAGGTGTTTGTGTTTGTCCAAACACCGTATTCTAGAAGTTTGCTATATTTGGAGAAGTAAGATTGTGTGTTCAACATGTTTGTGCTACTTAACCTATAGAACAGTGGAAGACAAGTATGTTTTCAAGTGTTACAAAAAAATGGAAGACATGTATGTATTTAGTGGAAGACAAGTATGTAGTCAGTACTATAGAATAGTGGAAGACAAGGATGTATTATGGATATTGTATTCATTGCTTCAAAGTTATTTTCTTAGGTCCATAAGTCTTTGGTTTTGTCCAGATGTTAGTGGTTTAGTTACAAAGTTATGTAGTTGATTATGACAATTATTCAATTATATTTTTTGAAAGGTTTCTACTCCAACATTCAAGGTTGAAGATATGCAAATGTGTTTTGTATGGTATTTAGGTTTTAGTCTTGGGTGTATTTTCAGGTGTTTCAGAAAGTGTTAAAAGTGTTCCAAAACTAGTGGTTTCAAGTGTTGTAGTTATCATCAGCTTGTGGTTTGCTCTAGAAACGTGTTGATGGCTTTTGACGTGGAGTATTGGCAAGTGATATTGTTCCTGACGTGACATGTGGATCTCACCATGGCATGTGGAGGTTCGAATATAGTTGACAAGTTAGGTAGTTCTTCAGCTAATGTGTTTCTACATGTTTGAGACAAACAACTTCTAGTAATTGTAGATCTGGCATTAGGCTATGTGTAGTGTGTTGGTGGTCCCCTCTCTCTCTCTTAGAGTGGATCATGCTTCTTGATTTAGGTTTAGGTTATACATTTAACGTTTATCTCTTATCCAAATAGGTTTGTGCTATGTGTGACGTGCATTTAATTATCTCTTATCTAATTGAGCCATTCTATGTTTTGGTCTAGATGCTTATGATATGGGACCTTATTGCATTTTGTTGTTTCCATGGCCAACTTGTACCTTAAATTTTAATATCTTTTTGGTGCCAAAGTTCTTGTAATCTCTAATGGTTTATCTTGTATATAAGTAGAGTTTGTGCTTTGTCAAAATGTAAGCGTGAAGCAAAAGAGTTGTGGGTAAAGCAATGAAGATCTATGAGTAGATTTTCGAAAGAGAAAAAAGCCAGTTTATGTAATAGAAAATTAAAGGAAAAGATAGTGTGACAGAGTTGTGCAAATCAGTTGCATTATCAGGAAAATCTCTTTATCTATCATAAAGAGTTGTGTGTACCTTGTGCGTAGGACAATGCATCTTGGGTGTGCAAGTTCTTTGTAGTATCTTGCTACTTTGGTAGTGACCCTCAGTTTGCAAGTCCATAGTAGTGAGCTCCTATCTATATTCATTATCGTATTAGCAGTGAGCCTCTTCTTGCAAGTCTGGAGTAGCAAGCTCCTACCATATTTTGTAATTAGACTATATACATCATAAAATTACCTTTGTGGGAAAGTGTTTACCACAGTTTTTCCTAGTTTGGGTTTTTTGCATATAAAATCTTGGTGTTCATGTGTTGCTAGTTTTATTCATTCCTTTCTTATTGTTTCATGTGATGAATATTGAAGTTAGTTGTTAACTCTAGTGTGACTTTGGTTTATGTTGATTCACCCCCTCCCCCCCTTTCAACATGTAGAGTGTGTTCAACAATTGGTATCATAAAAAGGTTCCTCTTGAAGAAGCTTGACTACTTGAGGTAGATCAACGATGGAGAAAAATGTACACTTCCAAACTTTGGTATTTGATGGCACTAATTTTCATTATTGGAAGGACAAGATGGAAGCATATCTAGAAAAGTTGCAGAATGGTATTTGAGAGGTTATTCAAACTAGTTTCTATCCTCCTTCTAGGAGAACCTTGACTATTGATGACGAAAGACAAAAAGAATCTAATATAAAAGACAAATCAATTATTTTTAGTAGTTTATGTGACACAAAATATAGGAAATTGAAAGGTTTAAATGGTGCTAAAGAGATATGAGATAAGTTGTTCTTGATATATGAAGGAGATTCAAACACAAAACAAGAAAAATTGGTGAATCTCAAAAAGAAGTATGAAGTCTTAAGAAAGGAAATATATGAGTGTTGAAAACTACATTTACACATTTATTAATTTTGCTAATGGAATCAGAGCTTCCAGTAGACATCTAGAAGACATAGATGTTATATTCAAGATCTTATTAACCAAACCAAAAGAGTTCATGCCAATGGCATGTGTCATGCCCTGCTAGGGAACCCGGAAGGACAAGACAAAAACAAGAGAAAAGTGCACAAAAAAATTCTTTTTAACTTACTAAGTTTAACTAGGTATTTAAGTTCTAATAGGTTCCCTTGTAATTTTGAATATCTTTATAATTTTCTCTACATGATACAAAATGCATAACATAGAGAAGAAATATCTTCAATAGCTTCAGATGCTCCATGAAGAGCCAAACACAAATAGTACCTTAAAAATATCACCACCCAACAACGTGGATCCACAAAGGTGCACTCCATCATGCTAGCAGATAGAACCATCGTTCACACAGGGAAACTAGGGAAATCTAAGGTTGAGGGAAACCAACCTTAACTAGAAACAACACTTAAGAAACAATAATGCAACACCAAATAAAAGCACAAGAGAGGAGTTCCCTAGGAAACTGACTAGGTCAGTGTCATCGCATAGTCCTATGTGTTGGGATCCTTCCTAGCAATCATGTACCCTGGTGCTCTTATGCGGCTTGTCCCATTAGCTACAATGACCCCAATACTCCAATAGGACCTATGCATACCATTATCCAATATTTTATCTTTTTAAAAGTTTAATTAATCCCTTACCCATTCCCAACCAAATTTTGAATTATATTAGGTTTTCTTTTCCAAAGTCACCCAAAGGTTCCTCCTGCCCTCCTTGGCCTGAATCCTACGGTGAGCCACTCACTTAGGGAACCTAGTAACCCTACTCACAAATAGGTCATCAAGGGTGTAGGACTCCTTATCGACATCCCTCCCTAAGGGTTTTTTTAGGTGTTTTACTAGGGGCCCACACCACCAGGACAACCCTAACTCTTAAGACAAAAGATGGGGAAAGTAGAACTATCACAGTGGCTCCAAATGTAAAAGCATAAGGTAAGTGTAGAGGTATGTATAACTCCCAAGACCACCTATATGACACAAGGTAACATTATAGCCCTTCAAGAATTTTAATGTAAACAACATCAACATATGCACATAGAACATAACATCTATATCTAAGTTTTTGTTTAATGATGATACCCAAAATAGGTTTCTAATCCAACATAAAACTATTCTTCATTAAGTTTAAAATTAATTTTAAATTTAATTAAATATGATTAAAATTCAAATGAACTTAATTTATTGTCTATTATAAATTAAGTTAATACTTTAGTTAAATTCAAACTTAATATAATATTAAATTTAATAACTTAATTGGAAAGTTATGCAATGGTAGTCTGTTCTGTATATGCGAATTCGGGACATAATTGGTTTAGTGTCAAAAATTTGAATAAGCAATGGAATTTCTTTCTAGACACTCGATATGTAGGTATTCGGAACCCTCTTCTCAATTTATAGAGAAGGTCTGTAGATCTCTCCCTTTCTCCTTTGCATCCTCAGATGGAGGATAATCCATGGACTAGGGTTGTTTCAAAAAGGAAGAAAAAGATCAAATATCTCCCAAACCAAGAAAATCTCAATTCATCCCTCAGGAATGATGGAAGGACCTCTTTTTCTCTACCAGTAAAGAATAGATTTGCATCCCTGCTAACTCCAAATGCCCTAAATAAAAAAACTCAACCCCTCATGCATCCTTATCCAAGACTCAAGAATTTAGATTTGCCTCCATCTAAATCAGAACAGGAAGCCAACCCTAGAGTAAGAGAACCTTGACCAAAAGGTATGCATATTTGCCTTCCCACCGAAGACTGAAACCCTTGACTCCTTCATTGCCTAAAACTACCCCCCAAAGTAGGAATCAGGATGAGATGTTAGTTTTTGACAACAGAGTTGTTGAATGCACTCAAGATTTAATGAAATTAAAAGGAATTATTTTGAGATGGAATAGTTATGGTTTGTCCCAAAAAAAGCATCGCAAACTAGCTCCAAAAGCATTTTTCCAGACAGGTAAGTATTTCTTTACTCCCAGAAGATTTTATATTCGTATATTGCTACAATGTGGAGCTTAAAAATACATTTTTAAAGGAGGAATTCCCTAGTTTGTTAGGAGTAGGTTTCTCATTTTTGGATTGGATTCCGTCTTTCAATCCATATAATGTAAATGGTTTCTAGGTAGCCAAAGCTGTCAAGTTATGTAATATGCCTTTAGAATGTACAAATAAAATTATCCTTAGAAAAATGGCAATAGGATAGGAAAATTTGTTAGATTGGTGAATACTGAGTACCCCGTGGTGGAATCAATCATCATCATTAATATGGATATTTCAACTAAATTAGTAAACCCTATTACCATTAAAAGTGGTTCCTCAAATTTTATCATTAACCCTGTCATCTTGCCAGACCTAGTTAGAAAATTAAAAAAAACACCAGAGATTAGACATCCAAGTCATTCTAAGAAATCGACCTATAGTGACATCTACATCCAATTCAAGGAAGTTGGAGGGGGATTCATTGTAAATTTCCCTGAGACCCATTTACCTGGACCCAGGGAGGTAACGAAGAAAACTAAAATTTTCAATAAGAAAGAGGATTCCCCATTGATTCTAGAGGCAAGTAAGGCTAAACAGATAGCAACAATGGGAGCCCATCCCTAACTTGGGAAATACATTACCATAGAGGATATAGGTAAGGATAGCGACTTTCAAAAAAAAGGGTGGATTCAAGAGAAGAAGACATTAGCTTAGAAGAATATAAATCCTCTTTGGAGTAGGTTAAAGATCAAGCCAAGGCCATGAAAGATTTTTTAGAACAAGAACCTAATAATATAGAAGAAGGATCTATGGATAAAGAAAACTTCTATAGGATTGTCGATAATATGGACAAGTGTTTTAACGAATCTGGAGTTAAGGAATATAGTGAAGAGGTAATTGCAATCAAGGTTAATAATATGGTAAGTGAGGAGGTTTTATTAGGAGTTGATCAAGGCTCTGAGAAGGAAATAGGATCTCAACCTTTAGATAGAAGGGATCTAGAGGAGCTGTCAGAGTTTCTAGGGTTAGATCTTATTGAGGAGGATAATAACATCTCTGGAAGTAACCAAGAAGTGGTTAGCAAGATTTTTTGTGCTTTAGAAGAGGATGAGGCAGATGATCCACCCCAACCCTCTGTAAGAATAGAGGCATGTCAGTCAGAGGATAGGACAACAATCGATCCCATGGGAATAAATAGGGTTTCAATTAACAAGGAAAATAAAGCCCCAATGTTAGGCATATCATTCAAAGATAAGGGGAAGGAGAAAGATGATTGTGCCAAAGACTGTAAGAAGAGAGGAAGGAAATCCCTAAATGAACTTAGACTCAAAGATGCATTGGTTGTTGGATAGGTGAAGATTTCAAACCTATATGCTGGGAAGGGGAAGATCCTTCCCAAGGCACAATCAGAGTAATAACATGGAATGTTAGGGGTCTAAATATCCCTAACAAACAACGCATTCTAGTGTGCTTCTTAAAGAGAGTGGAGGTAGATTTTATGTTTCTTTAGGAAACGAAGCTAGGAGTTGAAGAATTTGATAAATTTAAAAGGAAACTAGGAAGCTGGGATGTAATATGTCAACCCTTGGTGGGGGCCTCGGTTGACCTTGGTATTATTTGGAACCCAAGGAGAGTTAGTTTTTCCAGGTTGGGGGGGTAGATTTTGGATTGGAGGCAAGACCAAAAGCTTGAATGGTGATTTTGAAGTAATTTTGATAAACATATATGGCCCTATGACTCTTAATGAAAAGATTGGTGTTTGGGAAGAAATTACTAACTTTTTTCTGTTGTATCCTAGTCAAGCGTTTATAGTGGGGGTAGACTTTAATGCTATTTTGGATGAGAAGGAAAAGTTTGGTGGATTGGGTAGATTATCTCAAGCCATGATGGCCTTTAGGAATTGGGTCAATGATAACGAATTAATGGATATCAAATCAAATAATGGTTCATTTACTTGGACTAACATGCGATTAGGTTTTAGTTATATTACATAGAAACTTGATAGATTCCTCTTCAAAGGCAATCTCTTGGAGCTAGAATTTAAATTAGAATCTACGATCCTTCCAGATTCTGGATCAAATCATTTTCCAGTATCCCTATGGTTGAAGGAAATATCAAAGCCTTGTAGATGTCCATTTAAATTTGAAAAAATGTGGTTTAAGGAGGAGGGATTGAAAGCCCTGATCGAGCAATGGTAGAAGATGGAATCCTTTGAAGGCTCCAAAGCCTTTTTCTTTATGGCTAAACTAAAAGCAATAAAAAACTGAATTAAACAATGGAACAAAGATTGTTTTGGGAATATCTTTACACAAAAGGTAGGGATTGAAGAGGAAATTCATGAACTAAATGAGATGGTGTTTAAGGAAGGTATGAATTAGGAAAGTTTCTTGAAAGAAAAAACCTTACTAAATAAATATGAAGATATTTTAGCAAAAGAGGAAATTTTTTGGAGACAGAAATCTAGAAAAATTTGGCTTTAGGAAGGAGATAGGAACACCAAATTCTTTCATAACAACACTAGGATCAGAAAGAAATTCAATATAATAAACATCCTCAAGAAGGCTAACGTAGTTTTGGTTGATAAGCCAGAAGAGTTAGCAATAGAAGCTACAACATACTTCCAAAATTTATTAAGTGGCAATTCCTCAGTGTTGAATATACAAGAGAACTTTCTAAGTAATATCCTTGCTACCATTAGTAGAGATCAAAATAGAGCATTAAATGCAAAAATCACAAAGGAGGAGGTAGAGATGGCCTTAAATCGATTACACCTGGATAAGTCTCTGGGACTAGACGGTTTCCCTGCTTTCTTTTATCAAAATTATTGGTCCTTCCTCCGGGAGGAAGTACTGGATGTTTTACAAAGTATTAGGAACTCAGGGTGAGTACTAAGGGAAATGAATAACACTTTCTTAGCTATAATTCCCAAAGTAGAAAATGCAGAAAGCCTGGACAAATTTAGATCGATCTCTTTATGTAATACTATTTATAAGTTGTTTACAAAAAATTTAGCAAATAGATTAAAAAAGATACTTCCTGATATTATCTCTGAGGAACAAATTGGCTTTATGCCAAGTAGATTGATTATGGATGGAATAATCAT
Source organism: Chamaecyparis obtusa (assembly GCA_027943335.1). Taxonomy (NCBI): domain Eukaryota; kingdom Viridiplantae; phylum Streptophyta; class Pinopsida; order Cupressales; family Cupressaceae; genus Chamaecyparis; species Chamaecyparis obtusa. The sequence continues at coordinate 1,725,811 of BSBK01001440.1, forward strand.
AGCCCAGGAGGAAATAAACTTGACACAATTCAATAAGGCCCCAAGCATGTTAATAAAGTTAGATATAAAAAAGGCTTATGATAGAGTAGACTGGAGATTCTTATGAAAATGTTTGGAGGCTTTTGGCTTTGCTAAGCAGTGGATTAATCTAATATGTGAATGTATCTCTATCCCAAGAGTTTATGTATTAATTAATGGCTCTCTAGAAGGTTTCTTTGATATATCATGTGGGCTTAGGCAGGGGGATCCCTTATCACCCTTTTTGTGTATTATTACGGTAGAAGCTTTAGGGAGATCACTGGGCAAGGCTAGGTTAGAGAAGAATATTATGAGTTTAAAAGTTACTAGCAACATAGAATCAACTATTCATCAGCAATTTGTAGATGATACAATGTTCTATGGGAAAGCTGACCCATTAGAGGCTAGAATCATTAATAGAATCCTTAAGAATTACTCAGATGCCTCTGGGCAGCAAATTAGTAGTGAGAAATCAGAGGTTTTTTTCTTTAATACGTCAGAAGATCTAAAAGGAGAGATTTTAAATATTCTAGAGTTTAAAGAAGGATCTTTCCCTAGTAGATACTTAGGTCAACCCTTGGATAAGGGCAGTAAGAAACCACTGTTATGGAAGGATGTTATTTCTAAGGTGGAAAATAAAGTTGCCTCTTGGAAAGGGAAATGGCTCTCCTCGGCAGGCAGGGTGACAATGTTAAGGTCGGTCCTGTCTTCAATTCCTATCTTTCAGATGTCTTGCTGTAAATTGCCATTCAAGACTGATAAGAAACTAGATCAGTTGTTAAGAATATTTTTCTGGCAAGGGGCTTCAGACAAGAATAGGGTTTCCTTAACTGCATGGAATAAGATCAGTAGGGAAAAGCAGGATGGGGGGATCAATCTCAAAATCCATAAAGATCAAAATCTCGCGCTAGGTGCTAAAATGATATGGAAGATGATTAAAGAGCCTGAGATGAGGTGGGTGAAAATTTTTAGGAATAAATATTTGAAAGGAAATGACCCTTTGAGCATTCTTCGTAATGAGGACCCTTCGAGGGGTTCAAGATTTTGGAATTTTATAATGGAATGTAGGCCTATAATTAGTAGTCTGGTCTCTTGGAATATTAGGGATGGGAGGAAGGTGTTGTTCTAGGAAGACTCATGGGGTGGATATCCTATCCTTCAAAACCTAATAGAGGACCAAAATTATATTGACCTTCTTAAGAGTAGAATGGGAATCTTCGTTAGGGACTATATGAACATTACTGATGACAATCCATCTTTAGGCTGGAATTGGAAGATAGATGAGGATTTGGTGATCCCGCCTCCTTTTAGAACTTAATTGATAAAAATTCTTGCAGAAAGAATTATTTCTCCAAGTTTGAAGGAAGACAAGATAGTTTGGACAGGCTCAAAGTCAGGAGAGTATAATACGAAAGATGGGTATGAAGTTGTCTATAGAACCCATAACTTTACTAGTTCGGAGCTACCATTGGATCTTTGGTGGAATAAGGAGTGCCTACCTAAGGAAAGAATGTTTTCTTGGGCAGCCTTGCAACATAATATCCTAACAACAAAAAGATTTATGAAGATGGGGTTTTATGGCCCATCTAGATGTGTTTTATGTAAAAAAATGGAAGAAACTATAGATCATATTTTCCTAAATTATGAATTCTCAAATAGATGTTGGGTTTGGTTGATGCTTAAACTAATCTGGAAATCAACACTCCCATACACCATTAGGGAGCTATTTAGTTTTTGGCCTAGGAACACAAGGAAAAATCTTTATGGAAATATCTGGACGGTGGCCCCTTCCTTAATTATTTGGGAAATATGGAAGGAACACAAAAAAATAATTTTGAAGGAATTAGAAATGAGTTTTGCCCAATTCTCAAATAAATTAGAAGCCTCTATTGTGGAGATCATTAATAATAGTAATCTCCAAATGAAAGAAGAAAGATTCACATCTTGGGATGATAAGATCAAAAATAGATGGGAGGGACTTAAAATTCCTCTTGTGAGGGAATTCAAGAAAGATGAGTCAACCCTTCTGAGAAAAGAATGTGTCTGGAGGACCCCAGCAACCAGTTGGCATAAATTTAACTTTGATGGGGCCTCTAGAGGCAATCCCGAAATTGTAGTTAGAGGTTTTTGCATTCATAACTGGGATAAGAAACTTGTTTTACAATTAGCTTGTCCTATAGGGAAATGTACTAATAATGTAGCAAAATTCACTGCATTGTTAGAAGGCCTTAAAGCATGGCATAAGTTGGGTCTAGATAAGATAGAGATAGAAGGAGATTCATCATTAGTAATCAATGCTATAAGAAAGGGGAAGACCTTGAATTAGTAGTTAGATAGTATGGTAAACCAGATAATGGATATTCGCTCCTTTAAACATTATATGATTAATCATATTTTCTAGGAAGGAAATAGTATAGCTGACAACTTGGCTAATTTGGGGGCAAATGGAACCAAGATGGGCATAGGATGAATTGTGGATATCTACTTAGAGTCTATGGTCTCCAAAGGCTTAGCCTGACCTTGCAGAATTGGGATCGAAAGGTAAAGGTAAGTTCTAGCCAAGAGCCTCTCAAACATCGCATCCTTACAAAATGATCTCTAACATTAGCATTTAAGGAAGTGGTTTATCCTCATGTGTTATGATCCCTAGAGGAGTTAACATAGTCTTTTATTTAGAATGAGATGTAGGGATTTCGAATTCTTAGTTGATTAATAGATGGATTAGCCTCAAATATAACTAAGTAGGGCTTTCTCGTAGGCTGCTTCCTCTACTCCCTAAAGAATAAGAGCTCTCCTGCCAAAGGATTCCGGTTTAGAATACTTTAGGGTCTCCTCGTAGACTATATCCTCTCATATATACCTGCATAATATTCATACTTGAATATGTAGATAGAACTACAAATAAATATGCAAGGCTCAATTTAGTCAGGTATCATTACATATTCGATATAGAGGTACTAGTGGACCAAATGGTCTAATTCATCTAAAAGAAATCTATGAAACACCTGTATGTCAAGATGAGAAAATAACCATTCTTATTAATATTTCTCACTAAGGTAGGATTACTAATTAATTTAATCATTAGTATGAATTTATATATTCAATCTTAGGTCATTAACAATTTGTAGGCCTCTATAAATATAAATTTGATATTAAAGACTGGTCCTTTCTCTCTATGCGCATCAGTTGTAACTTTGTTGTGTATATTTGTATGCCCTATCTTATATGTATACAAGGTTAAAGAATTTTGGGTCACTCAATCTTCTTTTAGGCTTTTTAAGACTGTTCTCAAGTCTAATATTTTTCATAAGTATTAAACCCTAATCTATTGTCTAATTTATATGGAATTCTCTTCTTTACAAGGTAGTGCTTTATCCTCAATTAGAACTATCTTGGACTTTACTCAAAACATATCCCTAGCCAATTCTTTCAATTTAATAAATTTAAAACTTAAACTCCTCAGCAGTAGACTTTTAGCCTTGTAGTTAGGTTCTTGTCTCTTTACTCTATAATAATTTAAAAATGTTAAGTTGTCAAGTCAAAAATTTGACAAAATCTGAGTTTAGATAATCATCAATTGTTAGGGAAGATCCAACAATCATTAATTCTATTTTTTACCCAATGATGTAAGGTTGTTCAAAGGAATGATGCAAGGTATACTCCCTACCTTTAGGCTGTTAGGTGTGAAGATGATGAATAATAGATGAGTTTGTGTTTAGATTAATTACTGACAATATAGGAGTTTCATGTTTAGGTTAATTACTAATAATAGATTGGACATTTGGCTCAAATGACATAAGATATCTAGCGCAGATATCAAGGTATGATGGAATGTCAGAGTGTTGGTGGCCTCTATCTCACCCAAAGAAAATGTCTCGTCAAGTTTTCATGCTAATTAATGAATCAAAAACTTAAGATGTCTTCTCAATTAGGATGTTTTACAGCTGACGATCAATTTTAATTAATTGCTAATAATGATGGCTCATTAATCAAGGTGTGAGCTGTTATCTATTAAATTAAGTGGCCCTTCAATGATTACCTCTCAATTTTTATTACGAAGAGAGAAGCAATGAAGTCTAAGGATGGAGAAACCTATTAAACTCTGTAGCAAAAATAGACAAATGACCTTTGACACGGCCATTACCATGGACATGATAAGGAATATTATGGAGGTGAAAAATAAATTCATTTGGAGAGTGATTTTAAGGAGTTTGGGCGACCAATTTGTCAAATGCCAGGATAGGTACCGAGAAAACCCTGATATCCATGCAATGCTAATATCCACAGCTATGCATATCTTCAATGATTGAACTTTGGTAGAAAAACTCTATCATAATATCTTCAACAAGGACATTCTGCTAGACCTAGACAGAGTTGTGGTTAACATTACGAATGATCTCATGATTTCCAATCCAGGCAACTATGATATGTTGATGATCAATAATAGACCGGTTACCACATACTCAATCATCTACCTTGAAAACTTGGATGGGTTCTGGGAGGATAGACCAGTTTATCAAAGGAACCTGGAATTTTTGATGAATGTCTATGAAATTAGGAAGCCAAGATGCAAGGACTGGCTAGAGGTCTATATTGTAGAGGAAGGTTTGGAAGGGGATCTCAACCTGGCAAGAGATTTGTCATACTTAAAGGAGTGATTTGGGAATGAAGAATGAGCAGCTCTTAAGCGGGAAAAGCTGAGAATTTTGGTTTCTCTGAGTAAGGCGACATTAAGACTTTTAATACTTCATTTAAAACTTAGTAGGCTTTAGACCTTATTATTTACGTGGTTATTGAAGGAAATGGTAGAATGGCGCTTAAGAGATCAACTTAGTTTTCTTATGCATCTCAAATTATGCTCATAACAGGTTTTTTGTTGTAAGGCAATGACAGACTTAAATATTGATGCTTATACACTTAAAAGGCCACAAACTCTATTACGATACTTGTTGTATTTTGAATATAATGGTAGAAGGTTGCTTATATACTTTAATGTCTCTGATAAAGAAAATAGTTTTGATATTGTTATTTATAATGCTCTCGCATGCTTTTTGTTAGATGGTTGTAGGATTGTCTACATTTCATTTCAGAATACATCCATTATGTGGATCTCAGGGCATAATCCATTAAATATTCTTTATAGATTATAGTATATTAATGCATGTATATATATATATATTGATGATCTACAACTGAATTAATAACTTGATGAACTAAAGAGACAGTATTAGAGGTCATCGAGTTGTTAAAGTAACATGTAAGATGATTAAATCAGTCAATATGTTGTCATTGATGTCAACTAGTCTTGACTACACTTATCATGATAGTTACAAACATATGAACATCTACAGAAGGAAGAAATGGTGAAGAAATGAGATATCTACATAAGGACAAGATGGATATGACATATATGGATAAGTTATACATTGGGTAACTTATTGATGAGTCTATGGCATTATGTTGTTGACTTAAGCATGTTGCATTATTCTATTATGAAGAAGAGATCAAAATTGAACAAGATAATGTGGTTGGTAATTGAAGATTTTTGTATACACCGAGTCAGTCTTGTTTATACCGAGTGACAGTAATAATCGAGTTAGTTATCACCGATGCATTATGTATTAACCGAGTAGGATGAAAACATTAAATGTTTATAACAGCCGACTGAAATTGATGAGCTGGCAATTGCTTATGATTCTAAGGTAAGAGATGAATTTTGTTATGAAGATCCACGCCTGACAAAATTCAGAGATGAGTGAAGGGAAGAGATTGAAATGTGTTAATGACACATTTTCCAAGGAAGCTTGAAGCAACAAAATGAACGATGGAGATTAAGAGGAAAAATCTAATGGTTGATATAAAAATGGTTTACACGTATATTTAAGAGACATGAGATTCATTGTTGAATTATGCTGGATGAATAGAGACTGCAAGAGAATTCATGTGAAGACAATTTTCATGCACTACTGATCAAATTGGTTACAGACAGAACTGAGCTAGACTGTAGGTATTATCGAGCGTCAGAGATATATACACCAAGTGAAGTAAGTTGGATGATATAATGGAGTGAATTGATTATTGATCAGAAGAGTTATATTGAGCATAGCATAGATCTGAATACTTGCAAATTGAGTTGTATTTGAATCAGATCACTACTGTATCAGTTTAACCATTGTTACAGCTAAATGTCTTAACCGACTGGACTTAATAGTCTTTTGTATTTCAATATGACATTCAAGGAATGTTAATCATTTTCTTGTTGACCCCATAGTGAATGTTGGTTGAAGGATAACTTTTAGTGATAAATTCTCTAACCAGGTCACACCTTACAGTGTGTTTTGTAACCTTTAACAAGGCTAGCTCCTAACCGATCTCACTTTAGAAGAGTGAAATATTTTGGGTTATCGGTCCCATGTGATTTTTCCCTTAGCAGGGTTTCCATGTTAAATCTTTATGTTTTGTGTTTTTTGTTGTGATTGGATTACTATCATACTTTACATATTTCATATTTGATTAATCGATAAACACAATTTTGGAAATTACTGGTATTCGGTAAATGAATAGAAAGATAGTTATCTTATCTTACCGAGTTGATTATTTTGTAGAAGAAGTTTGAAAAATTACATCTGAGAGTTTGGGACTATAGGATAACTAATTTAACTAATTCACCCCCCCTCTCAGTTATCTAACAATTGGTATTAGAGCGTATTGGTTGCTTCAAGGGAAGTTTGAAGGACTTGAGCTAAAGATCACAAGATGTATAAAAGGGAGGTGCCTAAGATGAACAAAGACAACTTCTTGACATGAAAAAGCAGGATGAGGTTGCACATATCTAGAATTGGAGAATCTACTCTACATCTTCGAGACAATGGTTACATACAACTGACCATTGGAGCTTTGAAAGTTGATCAGCTGAGAGACATACATGAACACAACATGACAATGATAGAGATTGTTTCTGCCCTATCTGAAGTAGAATTTGAAGATATCAAAGCATGCCCTACTACAAAACAAATATGGAATACACTTGCACTAGTTCATGGAGGAGATGCAAATGTACTAAGGGCCAAAGCTGAAAGCCTTAGAGGTAGATTTGATGATATGAAGATGAAAGAAGGTGAAAAAATTACACAATACTCTAACTGAATCAAGGAGGTGGTCAATGCGATCCGAGGAGCAAGAGGTGTTATTGATGAAGACACTGTTGTGAGTAAAATTCTTAGAACCTTGCTGCCTATCTACGCTATTAGAATCTCTTCTATTCATCAAATGAGATCTACATCGGGTAATGTTCTTACACTTGATAGTCTAATTGGTAAATTGAATACTTTTGAGCTGAATAACTATGATAACAGTATTGTACCGAGTGTTGAGTTTGCATTTATGTCATCCTTGAAGATCGGTAAGTCTAGCACTAAACATAACTTAAGGAATGAAAGTGACAGTGATAGTGAAGATGGACTTGATGAACTTGAAGCTCTTATGGCTAGGAGGCTACATAAAGGTAAATGAAGATATAAAGGAAAATTACCTCTAGCATATTTTAACTATAAATAAATTGGCCATATTGCAGCTAGATGTCCTAATAGGAAAGATGAAGATAAAGACAATGACCGATCTGGTGATAGAAATTTTGATAGAAGAGATAATCGAGAACACAAAGGAAACTGACAGTATGACATAAGAAACAATCGAGACTACAAAGGAAAGAAGGCATGTTACCTAGTTGGAGATGATGATGTTGATACTGACACTGACACTGATGAATATTATGAGGTGGTATTTGTAGCTATGAAAGAGGATTCAGAAGAAGAAGAAAGGTATGTTGAAACAACACTTATATCTAAAGTTAGCAAGAATGATACATGGATTATTGATAGTGGTTGTACACATCATATGACTGGTGATGAGGAAAATTTTGAATATCTTGAACACTATAATGGAGGATCTGTTAAAGTGGGAAATGATACACCTTGTTTAGTGAAAGGAAAGGGATCTATCTTGTTGAACAATAAGATTAGATGTGAGAATGAATATTGGGTGAAAGGACTTAACTATAATCTATTGAGTGTAGCACAATTGAATAATTCAAGTCACCGAGTTGCATTCGAATGTAGAAAGGTGAAGATCTATGATGAAACTAGAAAGTTCGTCGGTACTGGTGAACAATCCAAAGGTAATCTATTTTATCTTAACAATGCTGAAACTTCTTGTTTGTTGGCTAGAAATGAAGATGTGTGGTTGTGGCATAAGAGATTGTGTCATGTGAATTCTGATAACACGGTTAAGATTAGTAAGAATAGAAGAGTTATAGGTTTACCGAGTCTAACTAAACCTGACCATGTCATGTGTAGTCAATGCCAGAAAGGTAAAATGACTAAATCTAGTTTTAAGAGAAAAGACTATTCTTTTAAAGGTATTTTGGAGTTGGTACATACCGACTTATGTGTTCCTATGAGAACTCAATGTTATTATGGGGAAAAATATTTCATTTTATTTGTTGATGACTACTCTAGGATGATGATAGTTATGTTTTTGAAAGAGAAATCTAAAGCTTTCAAATTGTTTAAGTGGTATAAAGCTAAAGTTAAAAAGGAAACCAAGAAAGATTTCAAATGCTTAAGATCTGATAAAGGAGGTGAGTTTATTCTGATGAATTCACTAACTTTTTTAATGAGCATGGAATTAACAGATAGGTTTCTGCACCAAGGACACCACAATAGAATGGCATTGCAGAAAGAAGGAATAGATCTATAGTTGACTGTGCTAGAACATTGATGATTGAGAAAGATGTTGCACAAATGTATTGGAGAGAAGATGTTGCACAAATGTACTAGAGAGAAGATGTTAGCATTGTTGTATACACCTTGAACCAAGTTCAACTGAAGAAAGATACAAACAAGACACCTTATGAGTTATGGTTTGGCTACACACCGAATGTAAGTTATTTCAAAATTTTTGGAAGTAGATGTTACATTCTGAAAGATGATAGAAATGGTAATTTTGATTCTAAAGGTGATGAAGGAATAATTCTAGGATATTCTACTAAGAGAAAAGATTATAAATGTTTGAACAAGGCTACTAACAAAATTATTGAAAGTGCTAATGTGAAAGTTGATGAGTTTTCTAAGAAAAATGATGAAGAAAGTAGGAAGGAACTGAAAGATTGTGGTAGATTTACATATATTGAGCATCCAGACTATCAACCCAAGCCACAAGCTAACTCTACCAAGCGATAGGAAAATGCTACCGAGGGTCAGCAAATACAAACTGAGAATCAGGAAGATGCTACTGAGGAATAAATTGAACTTGAACCAAATGATGACCAAAGAAGAGAACAAGTACTAGAGAGATTTGTTAGAAGACACCATCCACATAACTAGATTATTGGAGACAAACAAGCTGCCATGATGACATGAAGTAAGTTAAGACAAAACACATGTTTAGTTTGTGAATTTGAGCCTAAAAATGTTAAAGATGCACTTAAGAATGAAGAATGGATTAAGGCCATGAATGAAGAAATTGAACAAATGGAGAAAAAAAACAAAACATGGACATTGGTACTGGGACCGAGTGATAAAAATGTGATTGGTAATAAGTGGATATTTAGAAATAAGTTGAATGAGAATGGTGAAGTGACTAGAAACAAAGAAAGACTTGGTTGTAAGGGATATGCACAAGAAGGAATTGACTATGGTAAAACTTTTGCACTAGTTGCAAGACTTGAAGGAGTTAGAATATTACTTGCATATGCTGCTTATAAAGGATTTAAGGTTTATCAAACGTATGTTAAATTAGCATTTCTGAATGGGATACTTGAAGAAGAGGTCTACATAGAATAACATGAAGGTTTTGTTGATCAGGATAAGAAGAACATGGTATGTAGATTGCACAAAGCACTGTATGGACTGAACCAAGCACTGAGAGCATGGTATGAAAGACTGCATGCTTATCTTATTAGTATTGGATTTGTGAGAACAAGTGACAACAACAATTCATATTTGTAAGATGGAAATGATAATAATATACTTATTGCTGAAATTTTTGTTGATGATATAATATTTGGAGGAAATGATAATCTTTGCAAATCTTTTGTTGTTGAAATGAGAAAAGAGTTTGAAATGTCAATGTTTGGAGAGATTAAATTCTTTCTAGGTTTGTAGATTATACAACAGAATGAAGGCATATTCATCACACAATAAAAATACATCAAGGAAGTATTGAAGACATTTGGAATGGAAGATTCTAAACCAGTTGGAACACATATGGTTACCGAATGCAAACTGACTAAAGATGATGAATCACCTGAGGTAAATCAGACATTGTATAGATCAATGATTGGCAAATTGATGTATGTGGTACATAGTAGGCTTGATATAGCACATGCAGTTGGGATTGCAGCAAGATTTTCTACTAATCCTAAGGAATCATATATAATTTTTGTTAAAAGGATTTTGAGATATTTGAATAAAACTGAAGATTATGGTTTATGGTACAAAAAGGAAGGCAATTTTGAACTACAAGTTTACAATGATGCATATTGGGTTGGAAACATTGATGACCGGAAGAGCATAATTGATGGAGCATTATTTTTGGGAGAAATACTTGTAACATGGATAAGTGATAGGGAGAGGGGATGAACCAATCATAGGTTCATGCCACTAGTCTTCCACAAGACCTAAGGTGTCTTACAAGATCACCACTTGGATCTATAGAATCCCTACACTACTTGGAATTCCCCAATCCTAACCCCACTCTTCTATCTATTGCAAAAATCCATGCTTTCCACTTCTAAGGTACTCATCTTGGTTGAGGAATACACTAGGCTCCTTAGCTTTCTCTAAGGTCTAATCACTCATAACTCTCCTAGTTCCTTGCAGGGTTATGGAGGTGATAAATAACCTTCCATTTCACTATTTCCAAATCTTATAATAATCTCATGCAATGTTTCTCCTTACCAATTTCAAGATTCTCTGTCAAAATAGGGCTACAAGGAAAGCGCCACTATTAGCCCTCTTGCTCTGAGAAACAAGGGAATAACTCCATTTCTTGTCATTAACCCCACAAAAATCCCTTCAGAGACTCCTATTCTTTCAACTAGGGCTCAAGGATTTTTGGCATTCTAGGCCTCCAAATGACCGTACAGGACCCTAACACAAAATGAGGGTTCTTGAGGGTTTCTAGACCTTATTTTGGTTTGCCTATTCCTTAACTTATTTAATTGCCATCCTGGATTGGTAAGACTCCTTTATTCACACCAAATTAGGGTTACTTAATCACCTTTCCATTCCATGCTTCCATTCTTCTAGATCTTCATAACCCTGCAAGTTAGAACCTCTGCAATCAACACTCTTCCCTAATCGAACTTGCTCTAGCTCGCCTAGGGAAAGAGTTTAAAAATAGCTTTGGTGCTATTGGGGGCCCCTTCTCGTACATGACATAAGTTCATTATGTATACTCACTATCCCTAAAAGTTCATACTATTTCTACAGCGGGATAGTGAGCTACATGTTATACAAAGCCAACTGCTTGGTTCAGGACAGTGAACTGGCAAAACAAAAATAATTACAAACTTGCAAATGAAATCTTATATACACCTAATCTAATGAATCAAAACTATTATAAAAAACAAAAATTACAATGCCAAGATGTTACAGTAGTAAACTTAGCACACAAAATCTTTCATTTCATTCACTGTGATACTTTTCATAACAGATCAGTCACAATAGTATCCTGTCCAAACTCTGACACACACGTTCTGGCAATATTAGGGTTTGTTAAGTTTAAATATGGTCTCTTAGGTCTTTTCCCATCATGATTAGGGTTCCTATCATGGTAGAAGTCAAATCCACTATAATAGGATGAGGTTGCTAAATGTTGTGGAGCAACATTTTCAAAGTTGCAAAGTTGCACTTTGCAACTTTTACAACTTTTGTAATTTCTTGCCAAATAGGATAAGTCTTGGCTTTCTAAGGCTTATAAATCTTCTTAGTTGTAATCTAAGTGTTGGATGCTTTATTCCAACTTACAACGACTTCAAAAATCCTAAAATGTACCTCTGACAGCTCAAAATGATCTCACCCCAAGAGGTGCCTAACTAGCTTCCAAGGCTAAACAAGGAACTCCTAAGACCTTTAGACCCCTAACTATCATTGCCATTACAAAAGATGGTCCTCAGACCTTTATTTTATTGACAAGGCTCACTTAGAGAAAAGCACAACAGAATTGAAGAAATGGTTAGGGCCTTGTTTCTCTAGGTGCCCCTGCACCATACTCCCCACCAAAGAAGCTAAGTCCCCTCTGGAGACAAAAGGTGGAGATCTATGCCCTAAAGTTTAAAATGATTCTTAGGGATCCAATTTGCCTCTGAGTCTGGTTTATCCTACCACTTGATAAGGTGTTCCTTATAGGTACCATGCCTAGTTTTTGTGTGCACCCAGGAGTCCAATATCTTCTCTTCTCTTAGCTTGGGTTTAGGAGGTAGGGCTGGTGCTTGAACCTCCTTCTTAGCTTCCTCCACATTCTGATCTACCTTAGTAAGAGATCCTTTGTATTTAACCAGGTCTACAACATTGAAGATGGGAGAGATAGCTACATCATCTGGTAGACCAACTTTGTAAGCATTATGTCCATACTTGGCTAGTATAGGACATGGACCAACTCTCCTCATCTGAACCTTTGTGGGAACCCCTTGTGCCATTTTTGCTTTGTTTAGGTGGACCATGACTAAGTCCCCTACATGAAACTATACCTCTCTTCTCTTGAGATCAACCTTGTCCTTGATCTTCTTGGTGTTGTCAATGAGGGACTGTTTCACTTGATCATGCACTTCTTTCATAGATTGACTGAAATCTTTAGCATAGCCACTATTAGGGACTTGACTTTCAAAATTTCTCAGTTCACATACACCTCTAGGATGTATTCCATAGACAATCTCAAAGGGGCTCTTGCCAGTAGTTCTATTAATGCTATCATTATAGGCAAACTCTGCTTGGTGAAGGACTAAGTCCCATGTCAAACCATATTCCTTGGTTAAGCATCTCAACAAATTTTCAAGTGTCCTATTGACCACCTCAGTTTGACCATCAGTTTGAGGATGGTAAGTTGAACTTAATGCTAGATTGGTACCTAGTCTTGGCCATAAGGACCTCCAAAAGTGTCCCATAAATTTTCTATCCCTGTCAGAAATAATACTACTTGGCAAGCCATGAATTCTTACAACTTCTTTGAAAAACAAATAAGCAATATGACTTGCATCATGAGTGACTTTACATGGGATAAAATGACTCATTTTTTTGAATCTATCTACTACCACATAGATGCTGTCAAAGCCACTCTTTGTCCTAGGTAAGCCAACCACAAAATCCATACTTACACATTCCCATGGTCTGCTTGGTATTGGAAGAGGCTGATAAAGTCCTACATTTGTAGAAGTGCCCTTGGCTCTTTGACATATGATGCATTTCTCAACATAGGTTCTAACATCCCTTTGCATTTTAGGCCAATATTAGTACCTTTGGACCAATTCCAAGGTCTTGTTGAGGCCAAAATGGCCACTCAAACTCCCATTATGTTTTTCTAGAATGAGGTTCTCCCTCATGGATCCTCTTGGAACACACAATTGCCCTCCTTTAAAGAGTAATCCATTCTATAATGTATACTTTTCAAACTCACCATGGAAGTGATTTAAATGATCTTGACATACCTTGTATGCTACTGTAAAATCTTCATCAGTTTGGTACAACTCTTTGAAGTTATCCAATCCTATGCTTTTCATTTGGACTTCTTGATCACTAAGCAACCTTCTACTCAAGGCATCTACTACTTTATTGAGCTGCCCTTTCTTGTGCTTTATGGTGAAGGTATAAGACTACAAATACTCTACCCACTTGACATGTCTATGACTCAACTTGTCTTGGGAGTTGAGAAAGCTCAAAGCTTGATTATCAGTGAACACTACAAACTCCTTGGGCAAAAGATAATGCCTCCACTTTCTAAGAGATTGAACAAGTGCATAAAGTTCTAGATCATAGGAAGAGTACTTTTCTTTGTTGCATTTAGCTTCTCACTAAAGAAAGCCACTTGTCTATTGATTTGACTCAAAACTCCTCCTACTGCTATGTTACTAGCATCACATTCTATGACAAAGGGCTCATCAAAAGTTGGTAACCTTAGAATAGGCTTAGTAGCTACCTCCTTCTTTAATGTCTCAAATCCCTTATCTGCTGTAGGTGTCCACAAAAATTTAGTTTTCAATCCACCCTTGATGGTATCCATCATAGGAGCACATATCCCACTGAAGTTCCTGATGAACTTTCTATAGTGCTGAGATAGGCCATGGAAACTCCTCACTTCACTGGCATTCTTAGGAGTTGGCCAACTTAATATTGCTGTAACTTTAGTGTCATCCATTTTTAGATCTCCTTGAGATAGAACAAAGCCTAAATAGACTAGATCTTGCTTCATAAAGTCACAGTTATCTAGATTGATGGTTAGGTGTTCCTCTTTCAATTTAGACAACACAATCTTGAGATGTTTTAAATGTTCCTCTTTAATCATACTGAAAATTATTATGTCATCTAAATAGACTACCATAAACTTACCTGTGAAGTCTTTCAACACCTCATTCATGAGCCTCATGAATGTGCTTGGAGCATTGGAGAGGCCAAATGGCATGACTAGCCATTCATAGAGTCCTTTAGTGGTTTTGAAAGGTCTTTTCCACTCATCTCCCTCTTTTATTCTTATTTGATGATAGCCACTTTTAAGGTCTATCTTTGTGTAATACCGAGCCCCTCCTAGGAAATCCATTAGGTCTTCAATCCTAGGTATGGGAAACCTATACCAGATTGTAATCTTGTTAATAGCTCTGGAGTCTGTACACAATCTCCATGTTCCTCCTTTCTTGGGTGCCAAAACAATAGGAACATCACATGGGCTGATGCTCTTTCTTATTATCCCTTGATCCATCAATTCTTGTACTTGCTTTGCAACTTCCCTATTATGTTTAGGAGTTAGCTTGTAAGGTGCCTTGTTTGGTAATGATGCCCCTAGGATCAAATCTATTTGATGGCTGATTGCTCTCTTAGGTTGCAGGTGCTCCATCTGATATGATGCTCTTGAACTCCTTCAAAATCTGTTGCACTTCATGAGGTATGTCCTCTTTCTTGGTCTATGTTTCCTCCTTGGGTTTCACTACAACAGCATAACCCACTCCTTCTTTTTCAAGAGTTTTCATGAACTCTTTCCCCTTCAACATCAACACATTAGGTCCACTTCCTTGGCTATCTTGTTCAAGTAATGACTATATTTTATAACTCACTACATCCTTGATAAAGGTGTATGAGTTGAGCTCACCATTGTGCATGGCCTTTCTATCAAACTGCCATGGCCTACCTAGTAATAGGTGACAAGCATCCATTGGAAAAACATCACATAAGAGCTTGTCTTTATACCCACCTATGGTGAACTCAATCCATGCTTGTTCATTAACCAAGACATGCTGCCCTTTGTTTAACCAAGTGACTTTGTAAGGAGTGCTATGAGGTATTTTGGGAATCTTGAGCTTGGTTATGGCTTCTTCTGATATAATGTTATCAGTAGACCCTGAGTCTCTGATAACTTTGCAAACTTTTCCCATAATCTTACACCTTACCTTGAAGAGAGACCTTCTTTGTTTGGGCTCCTCCTTGACTAGTTCCCTAATTAGGATCCTATTTATCATCAGGTTCTCACCACTCTCTGAATCCAATTGAACATCAGGAGACTTCACACTTGAAGTATCTTCATGTACATATGCCACTTTCTTTTCACCTTGTGATGATGATCCCTTTTTAGGACACCTATAGGCAGGATGCCCCAATTGCTAATAGTGGTGACACTTCATAGTGGCAAAATAGGATGGTCCTCTTCCTCCTAGTGATCTATCTCTTCCTCCAAATCCTCTACCTCTACTTGAACCACCCCTTTGACTTGTCTCTCCACTTTGTTCAGTCAGCTTGGACTCACCTTGAGGTCTGCTATCATTGCTTCTACCTCCATAGCTTCCCCTATGTCCTCTTCCATCTTTGCCTCTTCCTCTATTCTTTGAGGTCTGGTCCTGCTTCCTCTTTCCTTTCTCTTCCACCTTTAAAGAATTTTGGTAACATTAATGGACTATTTTAGGAGTGACAAGGCTCATATCTTCTTGGATGGACCACTTAAGACCATTCAAGTATCTTTCCAACCTAATGCTTTCATCTTCCACCACCTTAGACCTTAGGCATAGTTTTTGAAATTCTTCAGTGTAGGAGTGTACATCCATCTCCTTTTGTCTAAGGTTATGCCTTCTCCTATGCAATTTTATCTCATAATCATCAGGAATATAAGCCTACTTGATTTTAGCCACCATTCCTTTCCAAGTGACTATGGGACTCTTTCCTTCCTTCTCTCTTTCTATTTGAACAAATTTCCACCAGGTTAAGGCAGAGCCTCTTAACCTCGACTTTTCTACCTTGACTTTCTGAGCATCAAAGACACCATCACATTCAAAATGGTTCTCCATGCCTTCAATCCAATCCATGATAAGATTTGGATCCATCTTGCCACTAAACAAAGGAATTCCTTCCAAAGCTTTGCTATTGATTTCCTTTAGTGCCTTCAAGAAAGGTTCCTCTGGTATAACAGGGTCTGGTGTTGGGGCTTCTTCCTCCAACTCAATCTCCTTCTCTTTTACTTCTTGCTCTTCCTTTTTCTCCATCTTGTCCTTAACTCTATCTACCTTATCTTGGACATCACTTAACAACCGTTCAAGTTGTGCTAGTCTTTCTCTCAACAACCTGTTATCCTCCTCTTGCTCTTCAACTTTCTTGGCCAATTCTACATTGGTCACCATATTGCTTGATCCAATGGATTTATTAGGTGAAATCATTCACCTTTCTCTTCAATTTCTTTTCCCACACCTTTATAAGGCTCTGATACCACTTGATAGGGAGAGGGGATGAACCAATCACAGGTTCATGCCACTAGTCTTACACAAGACCTAAGGTGTCTTACAATATCACCACTTGGATCTATAGAATACCTACACTACTTGGAATTCCCCAATCCTAACCCCACTCTTCTATCTAGTGCAAAACTCCATGCTTTCCACTTCTAATGTACTCATCTTGGTTGAGGAATACACTAGGCTCCTTAGCTTTCTCTAAGGTCTAATCACTCATAACTCTCCTAGGTCCTTGCAAGGTTATGGAGGTGATAAATAACCTTCCATTTCACTATTTCCAATTCTTATAATAATCTCATGCAATGTTTCTCCTTACCGATTTCAAGATTCTCTATCAAAACAGGGCTACAAGGAAAGCACCCCTATTAGCCCTCCTGATTTGAGAAACAAGGGAATAACTCCATTTCTTGTCATTAAACCCACCAAAATCCCTTCAAAGTATCCTATTATTTCAACTAGGGCTCAAGGATTTTTGGGGTTTTGGGCCTCCAAACGGTCGTACAAGACCCTAACACAAAATGAGGGTTCTTGAGGGTTTCTAGACCTTATTTTGGTTTGCCTATTCCTTAGCTTATTTAATTGCCCTCCTAGATTGGTAAGACCCCTTTCTTCACAAAAAATTAGGCTTACTCAATCCCCTTTCCATTCCATGCTTCCATTCTTCTAGATCTTCATAACCCTGCAAGTTAGAACCTCTGCAATCAACACTCTTCCCTAACCGGGCTTGCTCTGGCTCGCCTAGGGAAAGAATTTAAAAATAGCTCTGGTGCTATTGGGGTCCCCTTCTCCTACATGACATAAGATCATTATGTATACTCACTATCCCCAAAATTTTTTACTATTTCTATGGTGGGATAGTGAGCTACATGCTATACAAAGCCAACTGCCTAGTTCAGGATAGTGAACTAGAAAAACAAAAATAATTACAAAATTTCAAATGAAATCTTATATACACCTAATCTAATGAATCAAAAATATTCTAAACAAGACAAATTACAATGCCAAGATGTTACAGTAGTAAACTTAGCACAAAAAATCTTTCATTTCATTCACTGTGATACTTTTCATAACAAATCAATCACAACACTATCCTCTCCGAACTCTGACACACATGTTCTGGCAATATTAGGGTTTGTTAAGTTTAAATATGGTCTCTTAGGTCTTTTCCCATCATGATTAGGGTTCCTATCATGGTAGAATTCAAATCCACTATAATAGGATGAGGTTGCTAAATGTTGTGGAGCAACATTTTCAAAGTTGCAAAGTTGCACTTTGCAACTTTTACAACTTTTGCAATTTCTTGCCAAATATGCTAAGTCTTGGCTTTCTAAGGCTTATAACTCTTCTTAGTTGTAATCTCAATTTTGGATGCTTGTCCAACTTACAATGACTTCAAAAATTCTAAAATGTACCTTTGACAGCTCAAAATGATCTCACCCCAAGAGGTGCCTAATTAGCTTCCAAGGCTAAACAAGGAACTCCTAAGACCTTTAGACCCCTAACTATCATGCCATTACAAAAGATGGTCCTCAGACCTTTATTTTATTTACTAGGCTCAATTAGAGCAAAGCACAACAAAATTGAAGAAATGGTGAGGGCCCTATTTCTCTAGGTGCCCTTGCACCAATAACTAAGAAACAAGCATGTATTTCTCAGTCTAATGCTGAAGCAAAGTATGTTGTTGTTGCTACTAATTATTCAAATATTGCATGGATAAAATAATTGTTGGAAGGCATGAATGAGGTGATCACTGATCCAGTGATTATGTACTGTGACAACACAAGTGCCATAAATATTTCCAAGAATCCGGTGATGCATTAAAAAACAAAGAACATATCTATTAAGTATCACTATTTGAGCGAACAAGTACAAGAAAAGAAAGTGAAACTGGACTTTGTAAATTCTAAAGAACAACTTGCTGATATATTTACTAAGCTCTTATCGAAGGACACTTTTGAGTACTTGAGGACTAGACTAGGGGTCCATCCCCTATCTATTGGTCACTAAGGTGATGGAGAGGTTGCATCAACTTGTACTTTATCATAAAATCAAAATGTTGATGCATATAGCTCACACTTTAGGATTCCTAAGCTTGTGAAAGTTGTGAAGGAAGTGAAGATTGTAGAAGCTGAAACATAGAACTGTATATCAGTACATGAAGGTACTTGATCTGGATTGAACAAAAGAATTTTATTTGGTTACTGAAGAGCTATTTATTTTCTTTTGGCATTGTTGTCAAAGGGAGAGAGATTTCAATGAAATATCTGTTGGAAAGAACATGAAAAAGAGAATGGAAAATGAAACATCTATCCACTACAGGGAGAGAAAGAATCAAACAACTAAAGAAGATCAAATCTGTAGGGAGATTCTACATGAAATGTTGTTGTAGTGATTAAACATATTAAATATCAAGCTAGGGAGAGATTACCGAGCTACAACATTTATCCATATAGTTGTAGAACAAATGTTTGGTATGGTATGACATATTTCATATTGTTTGTGTTGCCATCAATGCTAAAGGGAGAGATTGATGATCTACAAATAATTGAATAACTTGATGAACTGAAGAGAAAGTGATTAGAGGTCACCAAGTTGTTAAAGTAATATGTAGAATGCTTAAATTAGTCAATATGTTTTCAATGATGTCAACTAGTCTTGACTACACTTATCATGATAGTTAAAAACATCTGAACATCTGCAGAAGGAAGACATGGTGAGGAAATGAGATATCTACATAAGGACAAGATGGATATGACAGATATGGATAATGTATACATTGGGTAACTTATTGGTGAGTCTATGGCATTATGTTGTTGACTTAAGCATGTTGCATTAGTCTATTATGAAAAAAAGATCAGAATTGAACAAGATAATGTGGTCGGTAATTAAAGATTTATGTATACACCAAGTTAGTCTTGTGTATACCGAGTGACAATAATAACTAAGTTAGTTATCACCGACACATTATGTATTAACCGAGTAGGATGAAAACATTAAATGTTTATAACAACCGACTGAAATTGATGAGCTGGAAATTGCTTATGATTCTAAGGTAAGAGATGAATTTTGTTATGAAGAGCCATGGCTGACAAAATTCAAAGATGATCAAAGGGAAGAGATTGAAATGTGTTAATGACACATCTATTGAGGAATCTTGAAGTGACAACATGAACGATGGAGATTAAGAGGCAAAATATAATGGTTGATATGAAAATGGTTTATACATCTATTTAAGAGACATGAGATTCATTATTGAATTATGATGGATGAATAGAGACTGCAGGAGAATTCAAGTGAAGACATTTTTCATGCACTACTGATCAAATTGGTTACAGACAGAACCAAGCTGGACTGCAGGTATTACTGAGCATTAGAGATATATACACCGAGTGAAGTAAGTTGGAGGATATAATGGAGTGAAATGATTATTGATCAGAAGAGTTATATTGAGCATAGCATAGATCTGAATACTTGTAAATTGAGTTGTATTTGAATCAGATCACTACTGTATCAGTTTAACCATTGTTACAGCTAAATATCTTAACCGAGTGGACTTAACAGCTTTTGTATTTCAATATGACATTCAAGGAATGTTAATTATTTTCTTGTTGACCCCATAGTGAATGTTGGTTGAAGGAGAACTGTTAGTGATAAATCCTCTAACCAGGTCACACCTTACGGTGTGTTTTTAACCTTTAACAGGGTTGGATCCTTACCGAGATCACTTCAGAAGAGTGAAATATTTTGGGTTACCGGTCCCAGGTGGTTTTTCCCTTAGCAGGGTTTCCATGTTAAATCTTTGTGTTATTTGTTATTTGTTGTGATTGGATTACTATCATACTTTACATATTTCATATTTGATTAATCAGTAAACACAGTTTTGGAAATTATTGGTATTCGGTAAATAAACAAAAAGATAGTTATCTTATCTTACCAAGTTGATTATTTTGTAGAAGAAGTTTGAAAAAGTATATCTAAGAGTTTGGGACTATAGGATAACTAATTTAACTAAGAGGGGGGGGTGAATCCCATACCTGGAGAAGCATCCCATGGTTAGTTAGTTTACCTTACCTATAACCACTAATTTATAGGATAACTAATTTAAATTAGTTATCCTAATCTGGAGAAGCATCCCATACCTTACCTATAACCACTATCAAGGGTCCAAGTCTTGAGCAACTCTACAATTCTATTCTTTACGAAGATGACGGTCTTGGCAACTTTCGATGAAAAACTAGATACGTATCCCCTCCATCAACTCACGGAGGTAATCAACAAACTCCTCCTCGATCTATCCCAGGGAGTCTTAAAACTCCTATCATGTCTCAAGCAGGGACAAACCATGGCTCTCAAAGAGCTCAATCTCAACATGGTGCAGATTAGGAACCCACACCTGAAGAAAT
This sequence comes from Chamaecyparis obtusa, assembly GCA_027943335.1. Classification (NCBI taxonomy): domain Eukaryota; kingdom Viridiplantae; phylum Streptophyta; class Pinopsida; order Cupressales; family Cupressaceae; genus Chamaecyparis; species Chamaecyparis obtusa. The sequence continues at coordinate 1,747,216 of BSBK01001440.1, forward strand.
TGCTTGGTATCAAAATGACAATGACTTCAAAAGAATGATCAAGCATTTCTTAAAAGAAGATAGAGAAACATACTTTTTACAATTAGCTCATCAAGGAGCTAGACTTCCCCCCAATTTTAATGTGGAAGATATCATTACACATGAGGAAGAAACACCTATTTTGGCTATGATGAAATAAATGCACGCCATGAAAGTAAAACTTAACAAAATGGAAAAAGAAAAAGAACCTAAGGAGTTCTCCATGGAGGCCCTATGTCCTTTTCCATTCGATAAAGACTTGTATATGCCACCATTCCCTAAAAGGGTGGAAATGCCAAAATATGATAAGTATGATGGAAAATCTGATCCTCAAGATCATGTCAGAGAATTATGTACTCAATCTATGGAGTTCATGCTTGAACCAACCTATCTAATGCATCTTTTCCCTCGATCTCTGGGAGGGGCAGCCATTCATTGGTTCTCTAGGATGCCTCCTACAATCAAAACCTTTGAGGAGTTGATCAAATTGTTCTATCAGTAATACTCCTACAACATCCAACATCCAGTCACCATGATTGATATCTGCAATCTCAAACAATATCTAGGAGAACCATTCCTAACATTTCTCAAAAGATGGAGAAAGAAATTCTCTCTATATGCTAGGCCTATTCCAGAAACTGAGAAGCTGGAAATCTTCATCAACAATCTTGTTCTAGAAATCAACTACCCTTTACAAATGCAAAATCATACATCTTTTGACAAGATGGTAGATAATGCAATCAAAATTGAAAAAGTACTTGTGAAAAAGGGGGATGTCACACTTCAAAAGGACAAGTATGAATCTAGTTCTAAGGATAAGAACAAAAATTGGAACAAGAATAAGGGCATCGTCACAGATGGCATTGTTGATAATCATGCCCCATCTAAGGCACCTAATTTCAATCTAACCATTGGTACTCAATCCATCAAAGCTTCATAACAAAAGGTGTCCAAATCATCTCAAAAGAAGCCAGGATACAAATCTTGGTCCCCTGATAATAAATGAAAGTTCACTCCTCTTGGAGAATCTTTGGAATCAGCTATGAGAACTCTGCTGGCTAATAACATCATCTCTTTTCCTAAGATCTGACAATCTGATCTTGATCCTAAGCTGAAATGGTGGAGAGAGAATGAATTCTGTGATTTCCATCGAGGTAAAGGTCAAAAAACTAATAAATGCTTGCGCTTGAAGCATACCATTCAAGACAAGATTGATAATGGAGAAATCATGATTGATAATCCTAAAAGCAATAATGATCACACAACATTCACCGAACCATTTCCAAAGCATAGCCAAGGAGATTCATCTTCTTAGCCTAATGTGGGTGCTAAGGTCAATTATACCTACCCTAGAAATTATACTGTTATCAATATGGTTGAACCAAGCCTATCTCAGCATTGTAATGTCATCACAATTGTAAGAAGAGATAGAGAAAATCAATCAGCTAACATAGTTACTCGATCACAAGCTCAAGAACACCTACAAGGACAAATCCTAGATCAATCAAATGTCCCTAAGGTGCCTTTCATTCTATCTTCCGCTTCTAAACAGAGGGCAACATCTAAATCTTCAAATCCTAAGGACACAAGGCCTACTTCGTATAGTATCATTCAACAACTCCAACATACTAATGCTAAAATCTCCATGTTTGAGTTGCTTTGGATATCTCCAGCTCATAGAGCCATTCTAGACAAAGCTCTACTCAGATCCAATGTTCCTGATAACCTTGATTTAGATAGATTCTAGGCTATGGTTGGTCATCTTACGTCTCCATAGTATATCTCTTTTTCAGAGGATAATGATAACTCCTTAAGTCATCCGCATAACCAGCCCTTGCATATTGAAGTCTTGATCCAAAATCATCATGTCAAATGTGTGTTGATAGATGGAGGCACTGGTCTGAATATTTGTTCTTATAGCTTGATCACACAATTGGGATTTTCAGAAACAACCATTGATCCTAGAAAGAAAATAACTATCGAAGCATATGATGAAGAGCAAAGATCCTCCAAGGGAACAATTGTCTTGCCTATCAGAATAGGTCTTGTCATCAGAGATACTATATGTCAAGTTCTTGATATACCTTTGGCTTACAACATCCTTCTAGGGAGACCCTGGATACATGAGATGAGAGCTATTCCTTCCACATACCATTAGTGCTTGAAATTTCCTTGTGATGGAGTAGAGGTAACCATTCTAGCTGATGTGTCAACAACTTGTAATGCATTGAAGGAAAATGTGGATAAACTTGTTCCTAATAACAGAGAATCTTCCACTAAGAAAATAGATGTGGCATCCACCTCTAAGATGGAATACATTGCAAAAGAGGTCAATATCAAAGAAAATGGTATGGGAGAATATACTATAGAGCCAGTCTTATCTTTGATGTCTCTCCCTATCTCGCCTAAGTCTTATGGGAAAACTCAAAAGCAGTTCAAACCAAAATCTAAGGAACCTCTTGAGGCATATAAAGGAAAATTTGTTGTAGAGAAAGTACCTAAGCAAGAATTTGAAGAAGATGAAGCTGTGCTTGCATGGATTTACAAAGATGAACCTAAATCCCAAGTTGTTCCACCTAGTGACTCTAAAGTATCGAAGACTCCTTCTAAGTCATATGGCCCAGGGGATAAACTGATAGCTATGATGGGATATAAAGGAAAAGGACCTCTAGGACTACAAGGTAAAGGTCTTCTATCACCCCTTGAACATCATGGTCGAGCCAACAAGAATACAACAGGTCTAGGATACACGAAGAAGCCTTTCTATCTTAGCAAGAACTCCCCACATGTTCTAGAACAAATTGAGCCTTCCGTAGAAAATCAACTAAAGAAGGAAATAACTGAACAATCTGATAGTGATGATTCAAACACCACCGATTAGCTCATTCCTTATGAGTGTTTCCCTAAAGAAATCAAAGAACTCCTTGATGCTGAAGATGATCCAATAAAAATAATTAATGTAGTAGAAACACAAGAACCTACTATAAACCAAGAGGTAGTTGCAACACAAGAACCAGCTAATCTTGAAGACAATCAAATTGAAAAAGAAGAAGGTGGTAGTTATTCTGAGACAGATTCCCATGACTATGAATTCAAATCAAAATCTGAGGGTAACCCTTCTTGGGGTATTCATCCTGACTTTACTCATGTTCTTAGATTTCCTAGAGGCATAGATGAAGAATCTAATGACTATGAATGGGGAGCCATTCCAGAAGAATATGAGCTTATTATAGAGAAACATGTTGATGTTATTCACCAATATGCACCTAAACCCAATGTAAGTCTAGAGCGAAATGATGAACTTATTGAGTCTGATCCACCAATGGCTGAAGTGGACTATCATAATAACATTGAGTCTATTCATGAATTGAATGTCTTAAGTTGTAATATCACCTTTGAACTTGAGCATCGGGTTAGGACCAATGATGATAGATCCATATCTGTAAACACTCTTTCACCACTTTCACCACTTTGACTATCCAACATCCTGAACTTCTTGATCAAACCTCCACAAATTCGAGCCATGGTATTTATACCTTCCCGAATGACTATGCCCTTGCTTGCTACCTCAATGCAGTTGAGCCTATGAGGACTTCCATCAGTGATCCAAGCATTAGCATGACGGAGTTGAACATCAAGTATCTTAGTTAGAAAAATAAGAATAAGAATAAAAAGAAAAGGATTTCTGAGGGTGAAAACCACTTTGTGGCAGTCTCAGAACCTACAAAATTAAAAATAAAAGACATATCTGAACGTGAAAACCTCTCTGAGGTGCCTAAGGATGAGATATTTGATGTCCTTCCGAGTCATTTACAGGATAGATCTCCAGTTGTAATTGATCCCACTCAATCTATCAATTTGGGAACAACAGAGGAACCACAATTGATCCATGTAGCACAATCTTTATCAGAAGAAGAAAAGCAAAAATTTACAACATTCCTAACAGAGAAAAAGATCAAATTTGCATGGAAATATTCAGATATGCCAGGGTTGGATCCCGATCTTATAATGCATCATTTATCTATAGCTCCAAGAGTAAAACTAGTTAAACAAAAATTAAGAAAGATGCATCCTCATGTTGCACTATTGGTAAAAGCTGAATTAGAGAAACTATAAAAGCCGAATTCATCCGAGTTATTGATTATGCAGAGTGGATCTCTAATATTGTACCTATTTCAAAACTAGATAAATCAATTAGAGTGCACAGACTTTAGAGATGTAAATAGAGCATGCCCTAAGGATAATTTTCCACTACCTAACATTGATATGATAGTGGACATGACTGCAGGCTTTGAGATGTATTCTTTAATGGATGGTTTTTTTGGATATAATCAAATAAAAATTGCTCCAGAGGATCAAGAGAAAATGACTTTCACATGCGCATGGGGCACCTTCTGTTGGAATGTCATGCCATTTGGGCTTAAAAATGTTGGTGCTACATATCAAAGAGCCATGACATCTATTTTTCATGACATGATGCATAGGACTATGGAAGATTATGTTGATGATACTTTAGCAAAATCTATGATTAGATTTGAACATCTAAATGACTTGAGCAAGATACTAGACATAATGGAAAAATTTAGTCTCAGACTAAATCCTAAGAAGTGTGCTTTTGGTGTCACTTCTGGAAAGCTCTTAGGATGCATAGTTTCAAAGAAGGGCATTGAAGTTGATCCAGCTAAAGTAATTGCTATAATGGAGATGCAACCTCCCAAGAACATTAGTCAAATGAGGACATTGCAAGGAAGAGTTCAATGTATCAGATGCTTCATATCTCAGCTAGCAAACATATCATAGCCTTTTACAAAAACATTACATAAAGGTGTGAAATTTGCGTGGAATGAAGAATGTGAGAACAACTTTAACCATATCAAGAAGTATCTATCAAATACTCCTATCTTAATGCCTCCCATTCCAAGGAAGCCTTTGATCTTTTATGTCTCCACTACAGATACATCACTAGGGGCATTGCTTGCACAACATGATGAGAACAAAAAGGAAAGAGCTATATACTATATTAGTAGGACATTGGTGGCATACAAAAAGAATTATTCTATGATTGAAAAGGATTGTCTAGCTATGATCTTTGCATCATATAAACTAAGACATTAAATGTTGGCACATACCACCCATTTGGTAGCTAAGATTGATCCACTAAAGTACCTACTAAGCAAAGTTTCCCTCACGGGTAGATTAGCTAAATGGGTCATGCTCTTAAGCAAATTTGACATTGAATATGTTGAATGAAAAGCTATAAAAGGATAGGTTATTGCTGATCAATTAGCAGATGCACCTATGGTTGATTATACACCAATGCAAATGGAATTTCCAAATTCCTCTATCATGACTCTTTCTTCTAGAGAATGGCAGTTGTTCTTTGATGGCTCCTATACATAGAATGGATCTGGAGTAGGCATATTATTTATAACTCCTCAAGGATACTCCATACCTAAAGCATTCAGATTAAAGTTCCCTTGCACAAATAATATTGCAGAATATGAAGCCCTTCTTAATGACATGAAACTAGCAATTGAGTGGAGAGTAACAGAGATACACATTCATGGAGACTCTCAACTTGTTATCCATCAAGTCAATGATGTGTACCAGACTAAAGATGAAAATCTCATCCCATACAAGAGAATGGTAGATGATCTAAAGAAGTATTTCATATCTATCACATTTGAGCAAATACCTAGAATAGAGAATAAGGCTACTGATGCAATGGCAATGCTATCTACTTTATTACAAAAACCTGAACATGAGCTATGCTACAAGTTCCTGGTCGAATCACTATCTTATCCTGCATATGATTCCCCTAAAACTCGCATGATCTGCACTATTGTTGGTCATGATTCATCTAGATACAAAAACCTATTCTCCTATGTCCAAGACCAAATCATTCCCGATACCTTCAACCGTCATGAAAAGAGATACCTTATCCGTAATGTCTCCTGATATGTCATCATTGGTCATTATCTGTACAAATGAGGTCTAGATGGTACACTACTTAGATGTTTAGAACGGGAAGAGTCTCAACGTGTGTTAGAGGAATTCTATGATGGTATTTGTGGGTCACACTTGAATGGTTTAACACTAGCTCAAAAACTTATTAGGGTTGGGTACTATTGGCCTGAAATGGAGAAAGAGTCTATCAAGTTTGCTAAGAATTGTCAAAAGTGCCAAGTGCATGGCAACTTAATTCATGCTCCAAGGAGAGATCTAATTCCCTTTACTACCCAATGGCCTTTTCATCAATGGGCCTTTGATCTTTTAGGAGCTATACATCCGCATTCTTCTAATGGACATACCCATATAATCACAGCTACCGATTATTTTACAAAATGGGTAGAAGTAGTCCCTTTGACACAAGCAACTGGAAAACAAATATCTATGTTCATATTGAACTATATCATATTCAGATATGGGATACCTCATTCCATAATCACAGATAATGGTGGACAATTCAAGAACAAAGATCTAGATGATTTATGTGCTAAATTCAAGATTACACAACATTGGTCATCTATCTACTATCCTCAAGGGAATGGACAAGCAGAGGCTTCTAACAAGAATCTATTGAAAATATTGCATTGTACAATTAATAAAATAGGAAGAGACTGGCATCTCATGATCAATCTAGCTCTTTGGGCCTATAGAACAACTATCAGAATGCCCATTGGGGCTACTCCTTTCACTTTAGTTTATGGGTCTAAAGCGGTACTACCTATTCAGGTTGAAATCCCATCACTAAGAATCAGAATGCATGGTCTAGTAACTGATGATGACTATAGAGTGTCTAGGTTGCAAGAACTTGAACTACTAGATGAGTGTAGACAAGCAACGTATGATCATCTCAGAGTATATCAGAAGATAATGTCTAGAGGTTACAACAAGAAAGTCAAACACAAATAATTTTAGGTTGGTGATCTAGTCTTGAGAGAAAATCCTAAAAATTAATCACATCGAGAATGCAAGGGGAAGTTTGAACCCAACTGGCTGGGTCCCTTTGTTATCACTGCTACTTTTGGCTTTGGTGCCTATCAAATCTTGATGACTGAAGGAGAACAGCTTCGAGAACCAATCAACATTCTCCATCTGAAGAAATTCTACGCCTAAGGCATTTAGTCTATGGTAAAATGTCTTGAAAAAATCTTAAAATTTGGAAAAAGTCCTGAAAAAATGAACATCTTGGTAAAAACCTAGCAATAGGAACCTCGATGATTCACAAAAAAAGCAAAAAATATCAAAAGTACAAAAAAATTGAAAAAAATAAAAATACAAAAAAATGAGAAAAAGAAAAAGTTTCTTGGTGAAAACTTGGAAACAAGTGCTTTGGTAGCAAAAATAGAATCTCTACCAAGATGGTGAAAATGGAAAATGGGTGCCACTCTTTCAAAATGATCCATCTATCAGCGTAATCTTGGTCTTTCCCAGCTTTCAGTCTACTTTAGTCTGTATATATCCTTGCTTCAATAAGTCGGTATGTACACCAATCAACTAAAGCGTCTATATCCTATCAATGTTCAAACTTGGGGGCAATCAATGTCATATCCTATGATCTCCAATGTATCTTAGGCATATCATATCCAGTTAGAGTCCTTTGAAGCTTCATCCAAGTCAGTTAGTCTATCTTGTCTCCAAAAAGGATTTTGCATCTACAACAATGCAATCAAACATCAAACACATATTGCAAACAATCTATGCTTTTTACATGTTTTTATCTCCTTGTATGCTTACTGATTCACATTGAGATTTTTGCATATTGTGTCCTTTGAGCTCTTCGATGATGTCCCTTACAGGATTTAGAGAGTGATGACTGGGGGCATAATATTTTCTTTGTCTTCTGTTTGTGTGTGAAAATCTAACAACTTTGGAAATTCTGGATTGAAATGGTGTCCGACTGTAAGAGCCTCTATCTCGAATTGGATGGCCATGCATACCTCAACCATTGATACCCAAAAAATCCAAGGAAGTTTGATCTAACTATTGTCTTTTTGAGTGAGTTCTTTCTCCTACTATGAAACGCGATCTTACCTAAGTATGTGAACGATAAAGGGTCACTATAGGTAATTCACATTGGCTTTAGAATGATCTCTTGACTTCTTGATGTGTTTGTAATGCAAGGCATATTCAAGTCATCATGATGTTTATGTTATGATGCTTATACAAATTGCTATATCAAAATGGACATGATATTCAGGTCATCCTTGCGCTTATGCCTTGGTGCTTATATCTAATCTGACATTCCGAAAAACAAAATCAATATTCATATATCCATGGTTTCCTAATTAGTGGGTGTTGTATTGATCCCTGTGCATACAAATCAATATTCATATGTCTATGGTTTCATAACTAGTGGGCATTGTATTGATTTATCCAGTTACCTAAAAATTCAATGATGAAATCGACCAACACATGATCACTGACTAGGTCCTAGGTCTTAGATTGCATTTTTACATGTTTCTTTGCATTTTTCATGTTTGCATGATCTCACAATGGCTAAAAAAACTTCAACACTTAAATGATTCTTCAATCACCTATTCAAAATCTAACAAGAGCTGAAACCTCCCTCGAAGGTCCATCCAACAAAATAGCAAGTAGAATCCTTTTTCAAGATCAAAATCAAAATCTGAGATCATTCATATTGTCAATTGCTTGCATAATCGACCTTCAATCATCATAGAAATCCAGTATTCAACTTAACTGATTATCTTACATCAAACTATCAAAATTTCAACTGGGTCAACTATGGTCAACACATGGTCAAACCTGGTCAAACTTGGTCTACATGACCTCTAAACGATGCAGAACGCATTCTCGAACGTGTATAACCACTTCTCAAATCAGTTAACATGCTTCTAAACTATAACATTGACTTTTCTTGTCAGATTTCAATTTTAATCCCGAAGGGGGCATGGTATTGCACATCATTCAAAGTTTGTAATCTAAATTTGAAATCATATCTTTCCTCAGTAATCAAGACAACAACCACATCTAGTTGCTAACTCATCAAAAGTCCTCATCGCTTGGGGAAAATCTATCATTGCTTGGGGCATATCAGATTCATCGAGATCCATATCAATCTGGTATCCTAATCTATCTTGTAAACTGTATCAGCTTTTTCATAACCATCGGTTCATTAGTGTTATTTCCTTGGTTCTTTGTAATTGAAGAGTTCAGATGTGATACCAATGTGATTCTTATTGACAATCGAGTCTGGAATCGGTCACTCACTTCTTTGCAATCATAAGGTTCAGAATCAGGCATTTTGACACTTTTTTTGTAATCAGCGGTTCATCGTTGTTATAGTTAACATTATCTTTGGTCATTCAGGACCTAGCATCATAAAATCTTTCAATCAGTTTCATATCATACATAGATTGTCTTTGAACCACTACACTTCGCACAGTAATTCAAAGAGGGGCAAAATTTAATACCCCAAAAATGGGCTATAGGTTCATTAACCTCCTACATCCTCAAATCGAATGAAATCGACATCGAAGTCCTAACCTAAGGCACATCAGCACATTATCAAATCTTAATTGATTATCCTAAATTCTGCATCGAGGAATATTCCTAGCAATATTCCTAATTATCTTAATTATCTTTAATTTAATGATTATTTGGTGATAAATCATATTTATCCTAAAGTTTGATTAATTGAATATTCTGAATATTTAATTAGTTAGATTTAATACTGCCACTTAATTATTTAATTGAATTTAATTACATTTATTCCTAAATTGTATTATTTTGACAATAAATCAAATATCCTATGACTAATTGATTAAATTCTTATTTAATTAATTAAAGTCAATTGTCAAATTTAATAATATAGTTTTTGAATAAAAGTTTGATTTAATAATTGATTAACCCATAAATCAATTGTTATATTTTTAAAATCAGTTGAAGTTGAGGATAAATCACTTTATTTATTTAATTAATTCATATTAATTATGCACATCCAAAAAAATAGTTAAACTTTAAATCAGAAAATCAATTCAAGTTGTTTTAAAAATAAACTCAACTCTCTTTTGAGTTGAAAGCTGATCTCAACTTCTGATTTAAATCAAAAAGCTAATTTGCATGATTTTTGTGAGTTAATTTATCTCTTAATTCTTGATAACTCAAAAATCAACCTGATTTTATCTAGAGTGATTTATGGCTTTTTCCATGCACCTCCAAAGTCCTGGATTTCTATAAATTAAGGCCTCAACTCTTCATTTTAGATCGATCCATGAATTGCATCCTCACGCTGGTGAATTGGTGATCGAAGAATCCATCTTTGCGAATCAAAGTTGTGAGATTTTCATTTTTTTAAGCATTCATATCATTTAGCATATCATTCTTAGATTAATTGCATATCATATCAGTTTTTCATATAGAATAGATTCGTATAAGTTTCTTTCATCTTATTGCATAGAAAATCCAAAAATATAGATTAATTTGCATTCATCTCATATCTAGATTCTTCATTCAAATCCTTCATTTAGGTGTCGTCAAGGTCACTGATCTCGGTCCAATCTGAGAATACATACTCGCATCTACTAGAAGGCAGTAAATCACTTGGTTAGATTAGCTTCCATTTCACTGCATGATTTTGATTTTAGCTAACCTCTAATGTTTTACTGAAGTGTTGTGTCTACAGCTAGGTACAAAATTCACACACACAATAGGTAGGATTGCTTTCAACTAACACTAGGAGATCTTTGCAATATTCTGATGCAGGTTTGGTAACTCCTTACCAAAGGGTCAATGTTCTCCCCATGTATGTCTCTCTGGTAAGATTAGGATAAATGATATAGAAGTAAAATTTATTCTTTCTTCAGTAAGTTGGATGGTAGAAGTGAGTGGTGTGACACTCAAATCTCAACAGCATGAATTTGAGTTAATTATAGATGGTATTAATGGTTTGAATTAATCTGTCATTTTTCCTTGCTTAATTGAATAATGTTAGTATATTCTTAAAGTTTTGCTGGTAGTATTAACCTTATTTACAGAAGCAAAAAGCTGTTGGACTGATTCCTAGTCTTCATGCGAATCCATGGAGAAGTTGGAGAAGGACGGTAACATAAGGTAGAAGAAAATTACAATTAAAATTTAATCCAAAATGGCAATAGATAGGGGTTAAAGGTAGTCTTAGTGCAATATATTTTGAGCCAAAGATGTAAATCTGGGAATGCATGGATAGCTCAAAATCAGTAATATGTAATAGTAGTAGGGACTAAATTAAGTTAACTAAGTACCATTAGTTTAAACTATATGTTGGCCACATTAGTTTAAACTATATGTTGGCCTCAGAATTTTAAGGGGTATGTAATAATCTGAGGGCAATATCTTTCTGGACTGAATAAGTGCCAGACAAGATTGGAGGTTTTCTTAATTGGACGTTCTTTCCTACCAGTGCCTACACCGAATAGAATTCTTTGTAAACTCCCTTTCTTTAATAAATAAAAAATTGGCCTTGGCCTTTTACCAGAATAAAATAAAAAATAAAAAATTTAATAACTTAATTTATTAACTAACATAGATTAAATTAAAATCTTAATTAAATTTTAAATCAAATTCAACTAAAAATAACAAACTATGTTTACTCCTCTAAGGTTAAGGACAAGAGGGAGAAGAAAAATCAGAATGGTAGAGATCTGGGTGAGGAGGAAGAAGAAAATGAGGTGGGAGAAGAACCTAATAAGGAAGAGGAGAGGGAAGGAGAGGGTTCAAAGAAGGAAGAGAGAACAAAGAAGAGTAACAAGGAGAAAAAAAGGAAGAAAGAGGAAGGGACTCTACACACAAAGCCTAAAACAAGGGTTGCAAAAAGAGAAGAGAAAAGACAAAGAACTAGGAAGGAGAAAGATGCTTCTGTTGGCTTTGATGTTGATGACCACATTTTGCAAGAGGTAAGGAGCATGGCTAGCCATGACATCAATATGGAAAAATGGCTTACTCAGGAAATGAAAGATATGGGTCACAATCTAAAGGCCCTAGAAGATGAAATGGAGTCTCTAAAAGGAAGACTAGAAAATTGTACTGAAGAGGTTTTGAAGAAGGTAAATATTAACAACAATGATGATAATTTGAATGCTAGAATTTATGTTATCGTGGATGATAAGCTGAAGGATATTAATGAAAAAATAAGCCATAATGGTTACTGCATAAGAGAAATTTTGAAGCATAGTAATGAGGGCCTCAAAGTCTTTGTATGCCTATCTGGAGAGCAGTCTGCTCGAAAAAGCTACCATCATGGTGGTAGATGATGATGGGGGTAAAGGTTAGTCTTTGGGGCCAGGTACAAGAACCAAAAGCAACCTCAAGAGGAAAGTTCTTGAAATTCCTAAGGAGCTTACAAGCCTGAAAGACTCTATTCAGAAAATGAAGGAAATGTAAAAAGAGGCTGAAAAGGCCACTGAAGCTAAGAAGTAACTGGTGTAGGTTTTTTGCTGGAAGGTTGTTGGTAGATCTGTTGTCGACTATTTTTTGGCTTTTTGTTCTAGTTTACATGTTGTTTGTTGGTTTAGGATCCTACTTTTTGTTGCTTAGCAGGCATTCTATGTTTGTAAGATCTTTATTGAAAACTTTTTGTAATCCTATGTAAATGGTTTCGGGGTCCATTCAAAACCTGTATTTACCTTAATAAAAAAGAAACTATGTTTACTATATTCTAATTAAATTAAAATTAAAATTTTAAACAATTTAAAATCAAAATTTAAACAATTTAAACATTTATTAATTTTTTTTTAAAATGTGGTTGGGGGAGGGAAGTTCCACTTCCCTTCCTTTGGGAAGGTCGCGGGATAGAGCCTGTGGAAAACCCTGTTGTGAAGCAGGGTGTCATGTCGGCTCCCCCACACACCCTTGTGTTGGGGATGGGGAATTGGGTCCCCCCCACTAAAATTTTATAAATATAAATATATATATGTATATATATATATATAATAAAAATTTAAAATGAATTTTATTTAAATATTTAACATTAAATTTTTAGATTTAAATATTATCATATTTCTAGAATATTTAATTTTAACATGTGAAACATCCAAATTTTAATTTAAATATAAACAGGGTGTATTCCTTCTCTTTAAACATTTAATGTATTTAAAATATTATTTCTCTCCCCCCTCCATATTAATATTATTAAAGTAATGCCAACTATTATTTTAATCAAATTTCCCCCAAACTATATACATTCATATTAATTTTATAATAATGTATTTCTAGAACTTGGATAAGGTTTGTACCAATATTAATAAGTTTAAACTTTAATGTAAGCATTATACTATTCATAAAAGGATTTATTAAGCACATACAACCTAACCAAACAGACAAGAAAACACAGACACAATAAAGGCTTTCCAAAATTTAAAGCCTACCTGTATTCTTGTGATGGAGATCCCTAGACTGATGAAAGTGCCCTTCCCGAGTCTAGCTTTCTCCCAAATCTTATTCACCTTCATGAGCAATCCTTCCCCACAAAAAAAAAATCCTCTCTCATGCTCATGAATTTCTCCCTATAGATAACCTTTTGGTAGTTCTAGAGGTCGAGGGTGTTGTTACCTATACAACAACATCCTCACCTAAATATTTAATAAATAATAATATTATTAATTAATGACTAATTAGTTTTACCCCTCAGATAACTAACTTTTACCTACCCTTCTCGTCCTAACTTACCCTAAACAAGACTATTAAATAATTTAACTCCACTTATATAGTTTTTTTATTATTATTATTATTTTAATTAATAGCAACTAACTCTTATATAAATACAATATATTTGGGTCTGCTTCTCAAGGTAGTTACTACCCCAATGACAACTTGGGACCCCTCACAAACAGGAGGTCTCGAGTTCCACTCCCAACCCTACACTAACAAGTCATACTAGAGAGAGAGTCTATGTGAGAGAAAGATATAAGGTAGGAGTAAATGTAGTATGCAATTAGTTTTATTTACTTTTTATATTTTATTTATTTCTTTTATTCACTTTGCATTTATTTTATTTATTTAAGGCCACAATATGCATCAAAATATATAGAATCACGATCATCACTAATATACTCATGAACATAACTACATATACATCAATAACTGAATATATATATATACGTATGCATATACATGTGCACCCATATATATGAATACTTTGTATATATTATTAACATATGGAGAGATAAAATAAACATCATAATCCTACACATCTCATAACCATATAAACAAGACCGACATCAAGGGATACATAAAACAAGGAACTCAAATCCACCCAAAACCAAATCAAGAGTCTGGACAAAATAATCAAAACTATAGGGTTTTCCCATGTGTGAACTTTGGTCCATCTTCAAACAAAAACAACAACTACTACTTCAAGGATTTTAAGGCACACTCAGAGCTGTGTAGCCATGTGGAGTTGATGCCTAGTACCTACACATACCTGCATAACCGAGCAACAATAATAACACATATACATCTATATAAAAATAATGATAGGAAATGGAGTGTGACATCATGTAGATCTCTTGTAGGTGTGACTATGACTTCCTCCCCTCATACAGAAACCATGCCAAGAAGGATACATATAAATCATAAAATGGGTTAGAAACATTAGACCATAATCATAATAAAATAAAACATATAAATTGATCTCACATGGTAAATATATCCATTAATTCAAAAAAAAAGCCACATCATAGTCATATCTCATAAAGCAAGTACACATCATATGAGAGTCCATAGAAGATACAAAACGTAATGTCAGGTCTAAACATAAAAAATAGTATCTCTAGGGTAGCAACTACATCATGTTTAATAAGGGAAAGTAGCGATCTAAGTCAATATTCAATTTATCAACTTATTGGTTCACTTTTTGCATTTTAGATTGTCGAAGTTGAAAGAGAAAAGAGAGAGACTACTTTCAGAGCTGTTAAAGAAGCTATACTAGAGACTTACAAGATGTCAGAGGAAGTTGAAGCATATATTTCAAGAAGATTCAAGTGAGGCATTGAAAAATAAAAAGGTAAGTTACCTCTCAAGTGCTTTAATTGTGGAAGGATGTGTTATTTTTCTAATGATTGCAAGTATAAGGAATATCAGAGTAAATCAGAAGATGGTGCACAAACGATGATAGAAAAGACTATCAAACAAAATGTGATTTCAGAAAAAGAGTAAATTTGAAAGGAAAGGATAAAAAAAGCTTATGTTCCATGGAAGAATACTTTTCTAAAGATGAGGATACTAATGAAACAATTGAGGAATCTCTTTTCCTAGATATTTAACAAATGAAAAAGGAGATTGAATTGCATGTCAAAGTTGTTGTAGGTGCACGGATTATAGATTTTGGATATTTAAATCATATGGCAGGAGACAAGAGAACATTTATCAAGTTTGAAGAATATGATGGTGGAGCAATCAAATTTGAAACAAAATTAAGTAGACAAATCAAAGGCATCGAAACCATTTCAATTGATGGTAGGCATATCACTAATGATGTTTAATATTTTGAAGGTTGGAAACATAATATGTTAAGTGTTAGTCAAATGTGTAAGAAAGGTTATAAATTTATGTTAAAAAGTGATGGTTGTATTATAAAAAAGAAACATAATGGCAAAAGGGTTGTTGAAGGTTTTAGGATTGTCGGGAGTATCTATTATATTGAAGATAAATGTGAGAAACTATGTTTTCTAACTCAATGCAATGTAAGATGGGGAGATGAAGTTGAGATGGAACTCAAACAAGACAATGAGAATTATGCATTGCTAAAGAATAGTGGGGAAAGAAAGTATGAATCAAAACTTACAATGGGAACTGAATGGGTTTTGGTAGACTAGAAGTAGGAAGAAAACAATAAGGATATGGTAGACTAGAAGCGAGAAGAAGACAAAAAGGATATTGTAGACAACAAGTGGGAAGAAGAAAAAAAAGATATGGTAGATGGGAAGTAGTTGGAAGATAAAAAGGAACTGGTAGACCAAAAGCAAGTGAAAGAAAAAAATTGTAAAATAGATACATGCAAAGAACAAAAAGGGGTTGATGAATCAAATACCTCCTATTCATTCCAGGTACTCATCTTTTGATGGAATCTAATTTCTTGCAACAAAGTAGGACACAAAATTAATGAACATAGAAGTTTAAAAAGGAGTTATGTTTTTAATGGAAGATGTTATCATTACAATAAGTTAGGGCATAAAGCAGTTCAGTGCAGAAATAGAGTGAATTTTAAGAACTTCAGTAGAGTGAATGAGAATAGGATTATTAAAATTTTCAATAGATACTACTATGGTTGCAATGGATATGTACATAGTATATGCTATAAAAAGTGAGTCAAATGGAATTACTAAATTTAAATTTAAACATTCAACTACACTATTTAAAACAACACTTAAGATTAGACTAAATAGACATGAAATAAAAGGAAATGAAAACCTTAAGCAAAACCAAGAAGTCTCATTTTAAGTGTAGATTTGTCCAATGGATTGGATGTTTAGTCACTTTTTTGTGCTCAAGCTTCAAGTGTGAAGATATTTTGGCACTAGTGTGGCATGGATGCATTTGACTTGAATCTAAACTAGCATCGTAACTTTTCTCAAAAGGTGGATGATTTGTGGAGGATTGGGATCTCAATTTAGAAAGTTTGCAAGGGATGAATGGATGGTTGAGATTGCTTGGTGAGAAAGGGTCAAGATGATCCACAAGAGAGCACATGGATTGTGCTTTCTCAAATGCATTTTATTGTGACAAGTGTCATAATGGGAGAGGATGAGAGGATATTGGGGGTTGTGGAAGATTTTTCATAAAAGCATATATTGTCCCAAATCTCAAAGGTTAAGTTGGGGGAATGTGACAATTTTGATAAATGTGAAGGGATTTGGAGAAGTGGGAAGGAGGAATAAAATATTCTTTGGAGGGGACAAATGTGTAAGAATGGGGATTATATTTGATTGGACTAGGTTTGAATTTTTTTTCCTAATCCTTTTGATTAGGATTGTGTAAATAATTAAAGGAGGATTAGGTCTAGATTAGGAGGCATGTGGGCCTATTAGGAGGATGTGATGGGAGGAAAGAGAATGAATGGAGGGATTAATTAGGTAAATAAGGAAATTTACCTAATTAAGTGAGGATTAGTGTGTGCAAGTAGGTTGGGTTGAGTTAGAAGGATGAGTTAGGTTAGGGAAGTGAGGTTAGGTGAGGGTTAAAGTTAGAAGTCATGTGCTCAAACAGATTAAATAGGATTATTTAGTCCCAAGTGGGCTAATAGGGATTAATGAATTAATTTAAATAAATAAAATTTATTTATTTAAATTAATAGAGGAAGGTGATTTAATTAATTAAATGGTCATGGGTTTCCATTAGATTAATTGAAATATAGCTAATTAATTGAATTAATTAAGCTAGAAGACTAACATAAATTAATTAAATAATAATGAAATTATTTAATTAATAAATACGTAGGAGATAACTAAATTTAATTAGAATTACTTAATCAAATTTAGGTGTCTACATTTTTTCCCTCTTTGAAATAACATTAGAATAATGTTATTTCAAAAAAGTTTAAAGTTTTGACGACATGAATAATTAGGAATAAGAAAGTTGCACTAGAAAATGAGAAATGATATTAGTTAGACAGGGTGATGCCCCCTCAAGAAGGTGGATGTGAAAGAAAAATGGATCTAGTAGTGTCTTGAAACAAATATTTCCCTAGTGGGATGGAAGGAGTGCAAGAAACAAAGCCTAATAGAGCAAACGAGGTGCAAAAAGGAGGTCCTAGGAAGAAATGGTACAAGAAATAGGCTGACCAAAGAATAAAGAAAATTCAAAATTGAATCTATTATGTTTCTCTTTTCTTCTTTACTTAGAATTTCAAAGGATAAATAGGAATTTGAGTACTAATTAAACTATCCTAAACTTGTTTAAGATTATCACAATCAACAAATTTATCTATCGTCTTTACAAACAAAAAATAGAAACAAGTACAATATGTCTAAAATAGAAGAAAATTTGGATTACACTGATATATTATTATCCTTACTCGTCCTTTAAATAAATATTAAAGATATGTCCTCTACTAAATAAAAAATAACATATTCTAATCACCCAAATTACAATTGTGATGCAGTTGATATTCAAGTTTGATATGTTGAGAATAATTGATGTATCACAAAATAAACATTAGAACAAGGAAAAATAAATTTACATCAATTTGGTTACTAAAAATGATCCAATATAAATAGTTAGAAAGTAACTATTATAAATAATTAAATTAGAGAAAAAATATGTATTTTCTGTATCAAGTGAATACAAATAATATTTTTTGTAAGATTATCATTATCGAAAACTTATGGCAGCTTCCCAAGAAAGGGCTAATTAAAAAAAGATGAAGGATAATTGGGATTACATTAACAATTGGATCAAAAATCACATAAGATTCAGACAATTTGGCAAAAAAGGAATTATTCAAATGAAAAGTGGCATCATCTAGACAAATATGGAAGTTGAGGATAACTGACAAATTGATTCTCCAATGAATAAAATGTTGGAAATATATGGTTGGTTGCTTTTTGTCATTGATGTCAAACATTGTGTTTCAAAGGTGTTTGTGTTGGCCCAAACACCATCGTCTGAGAATCTTCTATATTTGGAGAAGTAAGATTGTGTGTTGGTCATGTTTTTGTTACTAAACCTATAGAATAGTGGAAGACAAGTATATTTTCAAGTGTTACAAAAAAATGGAAGACATGTATGTATTTAGTGGAAGACATGTATGTAGTCAATACTATAGAATAGTGGAAGACAAGGATGTATTCTGGAGATTGCATTCACTGCTTCAAAGTTATTTTCTTAGGTCCAGAAGTCGTTGGTTTTGTCCAGATGTTAGTGGCTTAGTAACATAGTTATGTACTTGATTATGACAATCATTCAGTTATATTTTTTGAAAGGTTTCTACTCCAAAATTCAAGGTTGAAGATATGTAAATGTGTTTTGTATGGTATTTAGGTTTTAGTCTTGGTTGTGTTTTCAAGTGTTTCGAATATTGTTAAAAGTGTTCCAAAAATAATGTTTTCAAGTGTTGTAGTTATCATCAAGACATGGACTATTGGCAAGTGATATTGTTCCTGACATGGAATGTGGATCTCACCATGGCATGTGGAGGTCCAGATATAGTTGACAAGATAGGTAGTTCTTCAACTAATGTGTTTCTACATGTTTGAGATGAACAACTTCTAGTAATTGTAGATCTAGAAATAGGCTATGTGTAGCATGTTGGTGGTCCACTCTCTCTCCTCGAGTGGATCATGCTTCTTGATTTAGGTCCAGGTTATACATTTAATGTTTATCTCTTATCTAGATAGGTTTGTGCTATGTGTGAAAAGTGAATCTAATTATCTCTTATCCAATTGGCCCCATTCTATGTTTTGGTCTAGATGCTTCTGATATGGGACCTTATTGCATTTTGTTGTTTCCATGGCCAACTTGTACCTTAAATTTTAATATCATTTTGGCATAGCCAACCTTCTTGTAACCTCCAATGATCTATCTTGTATATAAGTACAATTGGTTCTTTTTCAAAATGTAAGAGTGAAGCAAGAGACTTGTGGGAAAACCAATGAAGATCTACGAGTAGATTTTTGAAAGAGAAAAATCTAGTTTATGTAACAGAAAATAAAGGGAAAAGATAGTGTGACAGAGTTGTGCAAATTAGTTGCATTATCAGGAGAATCTCTTTATCTATTATAAATAATTGTGTGTACCTTGTGCATAGGATAGTGCATCTTAGGTGTACACGTTCTTTGCAGTATAGTGCTACTTTGGTAGTGACCCTCAGTTTGCAAGTTTGTAGTAGTGAGCTCCTATCTGTATTCATTATTGTATTAGCAGTGAGCCTCCTCTTGTAAGTTTGGAGTAGCGATATCCTACCATCTTTTGTAATTAGACTATATACATCATAAAATTACCTTTGTGGGCAAGTGCTCGCCACAATTTATCCTAGTTTGGGTTTTATGCATATAAAATCTTGGTGTTCATGTGTTGCTATTTTTGTTCATTCTTTTCTTATTGTTTCATGTGATGAATATTGAATTTAGTTGTTTACTCTAGTATGTCTTTGGTTTATGTTGATCCACCCCCCCCCCCTTTCAACATCTAGAGTGTGTTCAACAATTGGTATCATAAAAAGGATCCTCTTGAAGAAGCTTAGCCACTCGAGGAAGATCTAAGATGGATCAGAATCTACACTTTCAAACTTTGGTATTTGATGGTACTAATTTTTGTTATTAGAAGGACAAGATGGAAGAATATTTGGAAAAGTTGCAAAATGGTATTTGGGAGGTTATTCAAACTAGTTTCTATCCTCCTTCTGGGAGAACCTTGACTACTGATGAAGAAAGACAAAATTAATCTAATATAAAAGAAAAAGCAATTATTTTCAGTAGTTTATGTGACATAACATCTGGGAAAGTGAAAGGTTGAAAAGGTACTAAATATATATGAGATAAGTTGTTCTTAATATATGAAGGAGATTTAAAGACAAAACAAGAAAAATTGATGAATCTCAAACAGAATTATGAAGTCTTAAGGAAGGAAAAATATGAGTGTTGAAAACTATATTTACATAGTTATTAATGTTGCTAATGGAATCAGAGCTTCCAAAGGACATATAGAAGACATAGATGTTATATTCAAGATCTTATTAACCCTACTAATGAGTTCATACCAATGGCATGTCTCATGCCCTCCTAGGGAACCCGAAAGGACAAGAAAAAAACAAGAGAAAAGTGGGAAAATAAATTATTTTTAAATTACTAAGTTTAACTAGGTAATTAAGTCCTAACAGGTTCCCTTACATGATTATTCCTTTAAATCCATATTAAACACATTTCATAGTGCATTAAGATTTAACATAAACTAAAGATAAAAATCATCTAATCCATTTAACCACATAAGAGAAAGTAGAGAGAGACAAGTGTACTATAAAAATTCTTTCTTTCTTTTTCAACATGACATAACATTAACACATTTAAATTCACATTCTCTAAACAATTACAGTTTCCATATTATTAACTATAATTTACTTTCAACAACAATAATACATCTTGATTTCCTTTCCCATAATTTTCCTGGAAATACCCTTCCCAGTTACATGATATCTTTTACAATACATGGCTTTTTAGGCTTACATTACATGAATATCACTTCGCATTTTGAATATATTTACAATTTTCTCTACATGATACAAAATACAAAACAAAGAGAAGAAATATCTTCAATAGCTTCATATGCTCCATGAAAATTCAAACACAAATAATACCTTGAAAATATTCACCACCCAACCACGTGGATCCATAAAGTTCCACTCCCTCATGCTAGGGGATAGAATCATCATTCACACAGGAAAACTAGGGCAATCTATGGTTCTAGGAAACCAACCCAAACTGGAAACAACACTTAATAAACAATAATGCTTTGCCTCCATTGTTTTGACATGGATTTTGGTTATAGTAAGTGAAATTGCTTGGCCCTCCTTTTCCTCCATTGTTATGATTGATATCTATCCTTGAATTTCTCTAAGAACAATTCCCATGTGATGTTGTTCATATTAACTAGAAGCCTCTCATCTTCTACTTGCCACCAGGAAGATGCCCCTTTCTATAGGTGCATTATTGCACATCTGGCCTTAGTGTTTCTACTAAAGGGATGCATAGTGAAACAACATTCGAGATCGAACAACCATGTCTTTTTTGCTGACCCACTTTCATCTCCATAAATGAGTGGTATCTTCACTCTAAGAAAATCCCTCATGTATGCTATGTTGGGGGTTTCTTCCTCTTCCTCTAAGTTCCTTCTTCTAGGGATTCTATCCATTTCCTGGTGATCAGATTGGTTATGGTTATCCTCATGG
Organism: Chamaecyparis obtusa; assembly: GCA_027943335.1. NCBI lineage: Eukaryota > Viridiplantae > Streptophyta > Pinopsida > Cupressales > Cupressaceae > Chamaecyparis > Chamaecyparis obtusa. The sequence continues at coordinate 1,769,117 of BSBK01001440.1, forward strand.
TTTATCATATCCTCTATTTGATCCAACCTTTGGATAATTTATTGCATCATTTTCCTTAACGAGCTCCCTCTGAACCCTGACTTTCATTACCATCTTCTTGCATGAAGCTTCAGTTCTGAGCATCATTGTAGTCCCCTTGGGAAATTTCTTGCTGAAATATGGGAGGAGTGTTTTGGGCACCACCCCTAGCTCCTCTATGAGTAACTAGAGGCATATTGTGAAGGTTTCCCAAGGATTACGTAAGATGATTGGTTTAACTAGAGTAGTTTTCTCTATTGTTGATAAGTTATAGTTTTAAGAAATATGGACCCTAGAGCTCCCAATGTAGCAACCTGGATCTTATACCAAATGTCATTCCCCACCAGGGAACCTAAAAGGACAAGACAAAACATGAGAAAAATGCAAATTTTTTTTTTTAACTTACTAAGTTTAACTAGGTATTTAAATCCTAATAGGTTCCCTTACATGATTATTCCTTTAAATCCATATTAAACACATTTCATAGTGCATTAATATTTAACATAAACTAAAGATAGAATTCCTATGATCCATTTAACCACATAAGAGAAAGTAGAGAGAGACAAGATTACTATAAAAAAATATTTCTTTCTTTTTCAATGTGAAATAACATTAACACATTTAAATTCATATTATTTCAACAATTACCTTTCTTCATCTAATAAACTTGCAAACCAAAAAAAAAATTGATCTCTCCAAACATAGACATCTCAAATTAAGTCTACATCTCATTTGAAAATGTTTGGCATAGTGCATCTTGTCCTCCAAATATGATATCATCAACACATATTTCAGCTAACAATATCCCTTTACCCTTTTTAGTCTTCAAGTATAGATTGTTATTGTCATTTGTTCTTGCAAATCCAATTTTGACCAAGTAATCATGCAATCTCTCATACCATGCTCTAGGGGCTTGTTTCAATCCATACAATGCTTTGTGTAGGTTACAAACCATGTTCCTTTTGCTTGGATCAACAAATCCTTATGTATGTTCAATGTATACTTCTTCTTCTAGTATTCCATTCAGAAATGCAGATTTGACATCCATTTGATAAACTTTGAATCCTTTTTAAGTTGCATAAACAAGTAGAGTTCTAACTCCTTCCAATATAGCAACTGGGGAAAATGTCTCCCCATATTCAATGCCTTCTTCCTATGCATATCCTTTGCATACCAATCTATCCATGTTCCTTATGACTTCTCCATGATCATTTGGCTTATTTTTGAATACCCACTTTGTTCCAATAACAATCTTATCCTTTGGTCTAGGTACTAGTGTCCAAGTTTTTTTCTTTTATATATTCTCAATTTATTCATTCATGGCTTGAATCCAATCTTAATTCTCAAGGAATATTTCATTGTTTTAGGCTCAAATTCACAAAACAAGCATGTTCAGTTTTTCAACTTTCTTCTTGTCATGACTCCTGAATATTTTGCTCCAATGATTTGATATGGTTTATGATGTCTTCTCACATTATGTACTAATGTAGGCTCTGGCCTCCTTTCTTCTTTCTCTTATTATTCAAGTTCATCTTGCAAATTCACTTCAGGTTTATTTTGTATCTATGCTTCCTCTTCTGATTGCTTGACTGATAGCTCCTAATGCTCAGCATCTTCTTGTTGTAACTTGACATATTCTTGTTGTTGCTTGACAACTTTGTTTTCTGGTTCAAATAAATTGTTGGGATCTCCTTCTTCCATGTATACAAAAGATTTGTAATCTTTAGGTTCCTTCTTGTAATCAATTTAATTCTTTTCTGCATATTCATCAACTTTCACATTTGCACTTTCCACAACTTTGTTAGTGTTAGAATTCAAACACTTATAAGCTTTTCTCTTAGTGGAATAACCTAGGAATATGCCTTCATCACTTTTAGCATCAAGTTTTCAATTCCTATTGTCCTTCAGTATATAACATTTACTTCCAAATACTTTTTTAGTAGTTCACATTAGGTGCATAACCATACCATAACTCAAAAGGTGTAGCATTTTTACCTTTCTTGACTTGTACTCGGTTCAAGGTATAGACAATTATACTTACAACTTCTCTCTAATACTTTTTTGCAATATTTTTCTCTATCATCAGTGTTCTAGCACAATCCATGATTGATCTATTTCATCTTCCTACTATACCATTCTATGGAGGTGTCCTTGGTGCAGACATCTATCTCTTAATTCCTCTATCATTCTAGAATGTGTTGAAATAATTAGATATGAACTCTCCTCCTCTATTAGATCTCAGACATTTCAATCTCTTACCTATTTCTTTTTCAACTTTTTCCAAATACCACTTAAACAATTGAAAGGTATTAGATTTTTCTTTAAGAAACATCACAATCATCATTCTAGAGTAGTCATCAACAAACAAAATAAAATATTTGTCACCATAGTAGCTTTGCACTCCAATAGGTCCACAAAGGTCAGTATGAACCAATTCCAAAATATCATCAGAAGTATAGGTTTTGCTCTTGAAATTAGACTTTGTCATTTTGCCTAATTAACATTGCTTACACATCACATTATCAGGTTTCTTCAATCTTGGTAACCCTCTTACTCTTTTCATCTTACTAATGCTTACAAAATTATCAAAGTTCACATGAAACAACTTCTTATGCCATAACCATACATCATCAAATTGTGCAAACAAGCATGTCTCATCAGATAGGTCTAGATAAAACAAATTACCTCTTGTTTGTTCTCCACTTCCAATTAGTTCACTAGTGGCATAAATGTTTTTAGCCTTTTTGTGATGGAATTCAACTCGGTAACCAGAACTCTTCAACTATGCAACACTCAACAAGTTATAGTTAAGTCCTTCAACCCAATAAGCATTATCACATATGATTTTATCAGTCAATCTTATTGATCATTTTCCCTTCACAAGACATGGTGCATCATTACCAAACTTAACACTACTACCTTTGTAATGATTTAAGATTTCAAACTTACTTTTATCACCAGTCATATGATGTGAGCAACCACTATGAATTATCCATCTATCACCTTTATTCACATATGAAATAAGTGTAGTTTTCTCATCTTCATCAAAATCATCTTTCATAGCAACATAAATAGCTTCTACATCATGATCGTTAGATTCATCAAATTCAATGTTAGTTTCTTCTTCAGCAATATAACAAGATTTCTTACCTTTTTCCTTATAGTCCTTATACCTTCTATAATCTCTACCATCCCATTTGTCTTTGTACTTTCTTTCACTTCTTTCATCCTTGTCATTCCTGTCAGGACGCCTTACTACAATATGACCAACTTTGTTACATGAAAAATAGATTATAGGAAGTTTACCTTTGAATTTTCCTTTTCCTCTCGGTAGTCTTCTATCCATAAGTGCCTCAAGATAATCAAGATCATCATCAGAAGTGTCACTATCACTATTCACACATCTTTCTTTTCCTTTCTTAGACTTTTGAAGAACCATTTGAGATTTTAATGGAGATTCAATATTATGAGTAGTTAAATTATCAAAATTTGACAACTCAAAAGTAGTAAGTCTACCAACTAGACCTTCCAAAGTTAAGTTATTACCAGGAGCACATCTCAGTTCTTGTATTGCAAAAACTTTAATAGCATAAATAGGAAGTAGGGTTCTCAATACCTTGCTAATAACAGTTTAATCATCAATATTTCCATTAGCTCCTCTAATAGCATTCACATCCTCTTTAACTCGGGCACAATATTGAATAATAGTTTCACCTTATAACATTCTCATTTCATCAAACTTACCTCTCAAGCTTTTAGATTTGGCTCTCAGTACATTTGTGTCTCCACCATAGATATTTTTTAGTGTATCCCACATTTTCTTTACATTGGTACAGTCCTTGATGTCTTCAAATTCAAGATAATTTAGGGTTGATGCAATCTCCAACATTGCTTGATTGTGTTCTTGCTTTTCCTTCATATTTTGGGTTGTCAAAGGTGTCGGTATTGTTATTTATTCATGTTCCACATAGTATTTTTCTTCATCTCCAATTCTAGCTAGGTGTAGCTTCGTAAAAAATTTCCATACAAGGAAGTTCTCCTTGTTCAACTATGGTACCTCCTTTTTGTACATCTTGATCTTTAGCTCCAAGTACCTTCAAAATTTTCCTTACAAGCACCACAAGCTCTAATACCAATTGTTAGAATGATTTTAGAATAACTAAGAGGGGGGTGAGTCAGTTATCCTTAGGTCCAGATGTACCAATTCAACTTTTAAACACTTCAACCAACTAAGATCTATTCAACAATCCACTCAGTCTCTATAGAATTTAACTAGTAACATAAACTTGCAGTCCATTGTCCAAATGTAATCAACTTGCAGAATATAAAACTCTTAATAGTATAACACATCAAATAACATTTGCACAAGTATGACACCAGGATTTAACATGGAAACCCAATTTGGGAAAAATCACTAGTAACATCCTACCAATTTTCACTCTTCTGAAGTGAGCTCTGTGAAGATCCAACACTGTTAAAGGTTACAATACACACTGTTAGGTGTGACCCTATTAAAGGATTTAATCACCCTGTCAGGAGATGCCTTTTTAGAGGACTTAATAACATCCCATTAGAATGTCACCCTGGTTAAAGGATTTACAAATGACTGTTAAGCCAACCTTGATTAAAGGATTTCAATTGATACAATGGTTAGAAAGTAATAGTAGGTTTTGATCTAATACATATAACTCACTTTTCAAATATAGATCCAATATAGCTCATATGTTTATTCATTGACCGACCTTCATTGTCATCTCCATCTCTGATCTGCTTGGAAACCCTTCAAGCAATCACCACAACTCAAATCTTCACAGCTCTTCACTTCTCTTCTCAACCTTCTTCTTAGGTTCACCAATCAACATAATCAACCTCATTCATAACCTCTAATTAGGTTATCCTTATATTTCCTCAAATAGATAGCTTAATATTTTGTTGCTTAATCATCTCCGTAGATGTTAGGTTTAGGTCAGATTCATCGGATCCTTCCAACATTTAATTCTCCTTCTTATCCTTCTAGATACTTCTCAAAAATTCTCTTTGAATCCATGCATAAAAATATTTTTCCATGCATTAAATGTTTTAGGTCATTCATCCTTATTGAATAGTCTCACAATAGGTAAAGATAATCATGCCATTGTCTCTCTTAGGGGTAATATATCTATGCTAAGGATTACCTATTCCCATCATGAAATGCATTTATATTGTCAACCCAAGGACATAGACTTGAAATGGGACAACACAGTTTGTGCACTAAGTTCCTTTAAGAGTCATAACACCTATGCTGTAGGAAGATAAAATGCATGAAAGGAATCTATGCTATTGCTGCAGGAAGGTAAACACACTTGACTAATTAATGAAGTTACTACAGAAAGCTTTTGAAATGAATCTAGCCTGTCTAACAACTCAAAACATTCACCATGTATATCTTCTACAAGTGCTACAAGAACATCCACAGTAGTAATGTTGCGGGAATAAAATAGTAACTCTACTTGAAAGCAAGGAAAATGTAGGAAACAAATCTACTCTATTTTAATCTAATCCACCTCCCAAGTGGGCCCCCCTTGGTTGGCTTCTACTAACTACCAACACAGAAAATAATCCAAAATCACTCTTCCATTAATTCTTCTTAACTGGTTACATAACAATTCATGAAGAACTAAAAAGAGAAACTTATGCTATATTTAACACACCATTCTATATTTTCTCATTACCTAACTAAGTCTATCAAATCCCTTTATAAAGAGGACTGACTCATATTGAAAACATAACATTAAAGTATGATTAAACCTTGCCAAATAAGGAGGTGGTAAAACAACCATGACATATTACAATTATTGAAGATAACAGAATAACAATTCTGAGGAAATATAGCAAGACTTATTTCTTATATTCTCTGGAACAACAACTCCTTTCTAGGCACGGTATATCCCTTGGAACCATGTTGGATTCTTCTGCCATTACTGGTCTTCTAACGCTCCTTCTTTAATGCGGTTGCACCACTCTCTAAACTGCTCCTTGTTTACCTGAAAGGTTAGTAACATTCGGTACACATATGCAAGTCAAAATTTCAACCCCTACTCAAATGTACTTAAAATAACTATATGAAGTACTGCATTATATTTATAATAGTCAGCAAAACATGTCATTCAAGCTACCCATAGGCTTTGTGGCTTTAGTTGTAATTAGCATAAGTTCACATAGGTATAAGTCATAAATGTTTTAGAAATGTCTATTAGAGCATAAAGAGTGTCAACAAAGTATGAAGATTATAACAAAACTAAGACATTAATTTGTCTCATCACTTATCTTCAACACATTTTACATATTCCAAGAATTCAACTGTGTCGGCTAGAAATCTCAATTCCTTCACAAACTGTAAAATACAGACACTCTGTCATCATTTTTTTCTTCTTCTTGGTCTTCACTGGATAACTCGATCATCGCTAAAACTCTTCTTCTTTGCAATCATTGTCTTTGCTTGGTTTAATTCCTAATACTAAGTAATTATTGATGCTCGGTCAACACTATATTTTCTCATCTTATACTGATGCTTGGTCAACACTAGCATCACTCAGCTTACACTTAAGTTTCTTAATCTTTTGTTCTTTTTATTGGTTAAGCCTATGCTTTCAAACTTTCTTTCCTCATTTCTTTTATGCTTCAAAACAACTGACTTCTTCACTTAGTTTCATAGATAAACAAAAAATTACCTTGTCAATGTGCCAACTAATCAAGTACCCATTTTAGTTTCTCACAACTCATCCTTTCTACTAGGTCTTCTTGTTATCTCCTCTTTTCAAATCCTCTTCATCAATCAAATGATATTGTACTCTACTACGTAGTAACTGTCTCAGTAGTTAAGGGTTGACATCAATGACAATATAACAATTGTTTCAATTGTAGTTTCCAACAAGAGAGAGTCTATGAGAGAGAAAGATATAAGGTAGGAGTAAATGTAGTAGGTAATTAGTTTTGTTTACTTTCTATATTTTTATTTTTTTATTTTATTTATTTAAGGCTGCAATATGTATCAAAATACATAGAATCATGATCATCACTAATACACTCATGAACATAACTAATTATACATCAATAATTGTATATATATATATATATATATATATATATATATATATATATATATATATATATATATATATATATATATATAGGTATGCATATACATGTGCACCCATATATGTATACTTTGTATATATGATTAACATATGGAGAGAGAAAATAAACATCATAATCCTACACATCTATTAACCATATAAACAAGACCAACATCAAGGGATACATAAAATAAGGAACTCAAATCTACCCAAAACCAAATCAAGGGACTGGAGAAAATAATCAAAACCATAGGGTTTTACCATGTGTGAAATTTGGACCATCTTTGAACAACAACAACAACAACAATTGGTTCAAAGATTTTAAGGCACACTCAAACCTATGTAGCCATGTGGAGTTGATGCATGGTACCTACACACACCTGCATCACTGAGCAACAACAATAACAAATATACATCTATATACAAACAATGATAGGAAATGGAGGAGGAGTGTGACATCATGTAGATCTCCCATAGATGTGACTACGAATTCCTCCCCTCATTCAGAAAACACGCCAAGAAGGACACATATAGATCATAAAATGGGTTAGCAAGGTTAGACCAATAATCATAATCATAATCATAATTGTAATCATAATAAAAATGTAACATATAAACTGATCTCACATGGTAAATATATTCATTAATTGAAAAAAAAGTGCCACATCATAGTCATATCTCATAAAGAAAGTATACATCTTATGAGAGTCCATAGAAGATACAAAACATAATATTAGATCTGAACATAAAAAATAGTATTTCTAGGGTAGGCACTATGACATGTTCAATAAGGGAAAGTAATGATCTAAGTAAATATTCAATTGATCAACTTATTGGTTCACTTTCTGCATTTTAGATTGTTGAAGTTGAAAGAGAAAAGAGAGAAATTGATTTCAGAGCTGTTGAAGAAGCTATACCAGAGACTTGCAAGATGTCAGAGGAAGTTGAAGCATATCTTTCAAGAAGATTCAAGTGAGGCATTGAAAAATAAAAAGGTAAGTTACCTCTTAAGTTCTTTAATTGTGGAAGGATATGACATTTTTCTAATGATTGAAAATATAAGGAATATCATAGTAAATCATTTGAAAGTATAAGGAATATCATAGTAAATTAGAAGATGATGCAAAAATGATGATAGAAAAGACTATCAAAAGAAATGTGATTTCATAAAAAGAGTAAATTTGAAAGGAAAAGGTAAACAAAGCTTATGTTCCATGGAAGAATACTTTTTTGAAGATGAGGATATTGATGAAACAATTGAGGAATCTCTTTTTCTTGATATTTAACAAAAGAAAAAAGATGTTGAATTGCATGTTAAAGTTTTTGTAGGTGCATGGATTATAGATTTTGGATATTCAAGTCATATGGCAGGAGACGAGAAAATTTATCAAGTTTTAAGAATATGATGGTGGAGCAATCAAATTTGTAACAAAAGTAAGTACACAAATCAAAGGCACTGGAACCATTTCAATTGATGGTAAGCATATCACTAATGATGTTTAATATGTTGAAGGTTGGAAACATAATATGTTAAGTGTTAGTCAAATGTGTAAGAAAGGTTATGAAGTTATGTTCAAAAGTGATGGTTGTATTATCAAAAAGAAACATAATGGTAAAAGGGTTGTTGAAGGTTTTAGGACTCTTGGGAGTATCTATTATATTGAAGATAAATTTGAGAAAGTATGTTTTCAAACTCAATGTAATGTAAGATGGGAAGATGAAGTTGAGACGGAACTCAAACAAGACAATGGGAATTTTGTATTGCTAAAGAATAGTGGAGAAAGAAAGGATGAATACAAAATTCCAGTGGGAACAAAAATTGTAAATCAGATATAGGAAAAGAACAAAAAGGGGTTGATGAATCAAAGACCTCCTTCTATTCATTTTAGGTACTCATCTTTTGATGGAATCTATTTTCTTGCAAGAAAATAGGACACAAAATTAATGAACATCAAAGTCTGAAAATGAGTTATGTTTTTTATGGAAGATCTTATCATTACAATAAGTTAGGGCATAAATTAGTTCAGTGCAAAAATAGAGTGAATTTTAAGAACTTTAGTAGAGTGAATGAGAATAGAATTATTAAAAATTTCAATGGATACTACTATGGTTGCAATGGATATGTACATAGTATATGCTATAAAAAGTGAGTCAAATGGAATGACTACATAAATTTAAACATTCAACTACACTATTTAAAACAAAACTTAAGATTAGACTAAGAAGATATGAAATAAAAGGAAATGCAAACCTAAAGAAAAACCAAGAAGTATCATTTTAAGTGTAGATTTGTCCAATGGATTGGATGTGCACTCATTTTGTTGTGCTCAAGCTTCAAGTGTGGAAATATTTTGGCACTAGGATGGCATGGATGTGTTTTCTTTGAATCTAAACTAGCATGGTAAATTTTCTCAAAAGGTGGATGATTTGTGAAGGATTGGGATATCAATTTATTAAGTTTGCAACAGATGAATGGATGGTTGAGATTTCTTGATGAGCAAGGGTCAAGATGATCCAGGAGAGAGAACATGGATTGTGCTTTCTCAAATGCATAGTATTGTGACAAGTCTCACAATGAGAGGGGATGAGAGGACAATGGGAGAGGATGAGAGGACATTGGGGGTTGTGGAATATTTTTCATAAAGGCATATATTGTCCCAAATCTCAAAGGTTAAGTTGGGGGAATGTGACAATTTTGAGAAATGTGAAGGGATTTGGAGAAGTGGGAAGGAGGAATAAAATATTCTTTGGAGGGGACAAATTTGTAAGAATTGGGATTATATTTGATTGGACTAGGTTTGACTTTGGTTTCCTAATCCTTTTGATTAGGATTGTGTAAATAATTAAAGGAGGATTAGGCCTAGATTAGTAGGCATGTGGACCTATTAGGAGGATGTGATGGGAGGAAAGAGAATGAGTGGAGGGATTAATTAGGTAAATAAGGACATTTACCTAATTAATTGAGGATTAGTGTGTGCAAGTAGGTTGGGTTGAGTTAGAAGGATGCGTTAGGTTAGGGAAGTGAGGTTAGGGGAGGGTTAAAGTTAGAAGCCACGAGCTTAAATAGATTAAATAAGATTCTTTAATCCCAAGTGAGCTAATATGGATTAATGAATTAATTTAAATAAATAACATGTATTTATTTAAATTAATAGAGGAAGGTGATTTAATTAATTAAATGGACATGGGTTTCTATTAGATTAATTGAAATGTAGCTAATTAATTGAATTAATTAAGCTAGAAGACTAATATAAATTAATTAAATAATAATGTAATTATTTAATTACTAAATGCGTAGGAGAGAACTAAATTTAATTAGAATTATTTAATCAAATTTAGGTGTCTACATTTTTCCCCTCTTTGAAATAAGGTTAGAATAATGTCATTTCAAAGAAGTTTAAAGTTTCGACAACATGAATAATTAGGAACAACAAAACTGCCCCAGACTATGAGAAATGACATTAGTTAGACAGGGTGATGCCCCCTCAAGAAGGTTGATGTGAAAGAAAAAGGGGTCTAGTAGTGTCTTGAAAGAAATATTTCCCTAGTGGGATGGAAGGAGTGAAAGAAACAAAGCCTAATAGCGCAAATGAGGTGCAAAAAGGAGGTCTTGGGAAGAAATGGTACAATAAATAGGCATGTAGGGTCCCATAAGGTGAAAATGGGGCCGTAGAAGGGTCCCATATGAGAAAAAAGGGGCCCGTATATTATTTCTATTAACCCTAGGCCTTTAGAGATTGGAGAGAATAGAGTTATTTGCACATGTTTTTAGAGCATTTTGAGCACTTCAGGTGATGGTAGAATTTAGAGCAGCGAGGCATCGAGTGGACATTGTGCGATAGGTGTGGTGTTGATGATGCAAGAATTGAGAGGTAATCTCCAAAAAACCAGCCCTTGTACTTTATGTTTCATTCATTATTTTCTTTATTAGTGTACAAAAGTGCGATCCTTCAAGGTCGTATCCTGCGAGATCACTCACGGATCCGATGAGAACGTGTTCCTACTGGAGCCTGAAATGATTTGTGTTGCGGGAAAGGGTAGGTTTGGTTCAGTTTATAGGATAATTTTTCTGGATTACTAGGCACATGAATGAGATATGTGGGATTGTAAACTTGGGGATCGGGGATCAATGGGAATGCAAACCCATCAATGTTATGGTTTGGGTTTATCAAGGATTGATAGGAAGGCATTGCCTCTAGACTATGCAAGGGAGTTTAAAATGCCTATAGGATTGAAGAGAAAATAGTTTTAGATAGAAAATGGGGAGAAAGGAAAATTAGTAGGAAAAGGTTCATGGCAAAGGGTGATGAAAAGTTAAAGTACCTATATTTGACTGGGGGGTTTTTATTGTAGTGCTTTATAGATGCACTAGTGTCACATGAGAGGGACATGGTCATTCTTAGTGTTGCAGACTAGTTCACACCAGTGGAGCAAACCAAAGTGGATAGGCTAGGCTTATGGTATCTAGTGAGGATGCCCCATGTTAGGAGACACATGGTGATTACATTATGTGAGGAGTATGAATGTGACACTTTGACCTTCCATCTCTCATTTTGAGATATGATGGTCATCATTGAGATGTCTATTAGATCTTTTAACTCCTAACTAGGGAATCACATGCAGTAGCACAACATGTGACCTGGGAAGAGGCTATGACGAGTTTGGTGGGAGAAGATGTGCCACTGCAACATAGATAGTTGGCACTAGATAGGTACCTTGATCAAGCCCCAACAACATGGAGAGTTCACTTTTATGTGTGTGGGATAGTTAGGGGCTATATCACTCCACATACAGGAGGGACGAGGGTTATAGTTGGATGGATCCCAATGATTTTGTAGGTTGTTTACATTGGACATTCGATGGCATGGGGGATGCCCATGCTTGTAGAGTTATATCAAGATCTGTATATGATATGCTTCCATGTTGGGGATTATTTAAGGAAGATTACAAGGCTCATGATATTGTTGGAGGTCTGGGCATAGGAACATAATGATGTCATGCATCCAGTTAGGAGGCATGATAGGTTGGTGGAGGGGTCGATAGTGTACAACTAGAGGGGCTTGCCGATGTAGATTACTAGAGAGATATATTAGATGTGCTAAGAGATGGGATTATATGGATGCCTTACATATGGATAGCAATTTGGGAAGAGGAGGTGTGACACATATTTATATGATCACACTGATATATATTGTAGACTTCTTAGAGTATGTAGTGGAGACATATTGGTTGGACATGGTGATGTGGTAGTTTGGCTTTGTGTAGGATGTGCCTAGGTCCATGCATAGGTTCTAATAGGTAACAAGGGAGAGAGGAGGGGAGTTTGGTATGTACTTAGACAAGACATGTATCATGGTAGACTAGAGATGCCTTAGGCCAACAAATTAGGATCCATGAGGTGGGCTAGCATACCCAAGGGTGATAGATGCATATACATCATGGTTGAGGGTGCTCCAAGAAGTTGGTAGGTCAAGATTAATACCTCTTGGTGTTAGGGAGAGATAGGAAGTAGAGCAGGGGTAGAGAATGGGGGCATGTCAGATGTTTGGGAGGAGAGAGGTAGCAGCAATAGTAGTTTAGAGAGCCTAATTTGTAGTGGGGATAGGGGGAATAAGATAGAGAGTTAGAAGGGTAGATTAGGGAAATAGAGTGGCTACAAGGATAGGAGCCTAGGGATGGACTGGGTTAGGGGCTATGAGATCAAGGAGAAGAGTTGTGGTATAAATAGTAGGAGGACAAGAGGAAGGGGATGATGTTGTGGATATTTATGATGGCCAACAGAAAGGGGGATGGGGGTGGTGGGGGATATGGTTCTTAGGAAGCCAGATGATAGGATAGAAGGGATCCAAACATAGGAACATAGGATATGGACACACAAGCCACAAGGGCACTAGTGACAGGTGGATAGGATACATGGGCATAGGTACTCTAGACACGGGCATCTAGATAGGTAGAGTCATCCTCCCAGGTGAGGGGACAATGATAGATAGGATTAAATCATTGGAAGAGTCTCGGGATAGATTGGATTATATGTACAGGGATAGGATAATAGAGAGAGATTCATTTTTATAGGAGTGAGACACTCTATGGGGGGAGAGGGACTCAATGACTCAGGAGAGACCTCTTAGTAGTGGAGAGAGATGATTTGAGGAGGTAGAGTGATGTGGCATAGGTGGAGAGAGACCAACTGTAAGTTATGGTAGAAAGATTGGTGTGAAAGGGTTATGATTTGGTTCATGAGAGGCATTCCCTAATGTGATAGTGGGATACTCTAATAGAGGAGAGGGAGACCCTTATATGGGAGAGGTGGGTGTAGAGGGTGAAGTTGTGTAGAGGTGGAGGACTTGAGGGAGGTTTGGGATGCCCTATATTAGGTATGAAGGTAGAGTGAGGAGAGGGTGGAAGGGCTTAGGAGGGAGTTGTAGGAGGATCATAGGATAGGAAGAGATGTAGGAGATGATATGCAGGAGATGGTGGAGGATATCATAGACCTGTTGGAGTAGATAGGCTTCTACAGGGAAACATACTATGTTATAGTACCACTAAATAGAAGGATTGAGTACATTTAAATATGGAGACCAGGTAGCTCTCATGGGGGTTCTAGAAGGAGGACATGGAGCTCAAGAAGAAGAACCCATAGGACAGGTTAGAGTCATAGAGTGACTTATTCCATGGGATCTGTATAGGTTGTATAGGGTTAGGGAGGGGATGACATAGGTACCTCATAGGTAGAGGAGGTAGGGAAAGTTACATATGTTGCAACATAGGGGGCATATATAGGCTAGTCTCTTAGGTACTCTTATTTACTTATACCATAGGCCCAAATAGATAGGATGATGACCTCCAGGGACCTCCCAGTCAGCCACCTCCAATTTTATTTGATGAGCATTCATGTATCCCATATGATCTTTTTTGATACACATGATGTATTTTGTACACTAGATATGACTTACCGATTCTTTGGATGTACCATAAAAATTCACTTTATTGATTCTTTGATGGACCTTATAGACTTATGGACTGTATATATTTTTTGATACATTTTTTGGGGCTATTATATATGTGGAGACTTGATCGGGGATCATGTGTATGCACACTTTTTATGTTTTTACAATGTATGGATGCATTTCTATATGATGGTTTATTGACGTGTTTGTGATACAAGATGTGATGTGTTGATGTGATGTTACTATATGATGTATGATTATGGAGATGTATGTATGATTATGATATGAGACTAACATGTAATGTATGATATGATTCATGATGATGGTTTATAAACTGACACCATTTTGCAAGATGCAATTTAATGTGTATGCTTATGAATTTATTTTGATATTTTGATTCTAGATGTATGTGATGTTGATGTAGAGCTTATGAGTTGTATGTTTGAGCTAAACTATAATGATGTATGAGGAATGAAATGTAATGCAATGATAATGGTATGATCTATATGTGTATGTGATGTGATGCAAATATGATGTAACCATGATTTGATCTAAAATGTGATGTATTTGATATCTCAACGTAATTAATTATGGTAAATGCAATTAATGGTTATGAAACTAGTTAATGCAATGTCATGATATAATAATTCAACTAAAATGGTATGATAATTAAATGGTTATGAGACTAAATGATATGATAATTCAATTAAATGAAATGAGATGGAATGATAATGCAATTATTGATGCAATTGATATGCCACTTAAAATGAAATGATTAATGCAATTGATAAGAAACTTAAAATGTATAAGGATATGATGTGATAGGGAAATAAAGAATTCTTTTTGAAGCTTGAGGGGTATTCCAAGAAGCAAATTGTCATGTAGTGAGTACTTATTTTGATTTAGCAATGTTAACGACTTGTCATGGTTGTAAAGAACCAAAGCTTTGAGAAAGATGTTGCATAGAACTGACACAATAAACATGCAAGGATATATCCATTATCAAATGTAAGCTGTGAAGGACTAGGGTGGATACAATGCTAGGATAATCCACAAACAAGTGATATTTCCTAAGTGCACCATGTAACTGTAAGGATCACATGTTGGAAATGCAAGGGCTATATCTGACTGGCCTGAAAACAAAAAGATCAAGACCTTGCCCCAACTTCTACCATTTGTAGTGCACCATAATATAAAGGATCATGGTGACCTTGAGGAGGTAACAACAGAGGATCCCAAAAAAGATAACCAAGAAACCAAAAGAAAACCCAAACTAGTAATAAATATCCACAAAATATTTTT
Source organism: Chamaecyparis obtusa (assembly GCA_027943335.1). Classification (NCBI taxonomy): domain Eukaryota; kingdom Viridiplantae; phylum Streptophyta; class Pinopsida; order Cupressales; family Cupressaceae; genus Chamaecyparis; species Chamaecyparis obtusa. Next base: position 1,784,499 of record BSBK01001440.1, read on the forward strand.
TTCCAAAGAGGGTCAGAGAAAACTTTAGTGGCGAATGTCGCCCGTCAGCATCCTACAATTTGGCGAATAAATTGCCCATATGGGACTGACCCCATCGCCCTGCATTTATGAAGATTGGGTCCATTGCCCAGGTCCATCGCCAAACACTATATTAAATTTTGTCCATTTCTTGCACATTTTTTCCAATGGCATATACATCTTGGGTATGATATATTTTTAAAATTTGCCTATAATTTCAACGTGGCCCCAAATGGACGCCCTATATTCACCCATAGTTATATATAAATATTTTTTAGGCGGCCCCAACTTTGCCAGTTATTTTACTGACACGTATCTCAAACCGATGGGTTTTTGCCACCTTTATTAATCATACCAAGGTACTGGCGACCCATAATCGCCTAGGAAATAACACAAGACGTGTTATCATTACACAGGCTTCGCCAAATATTTAGACACTAACCTAATACCTCCTGCCCAATTTTCCAAAAGAGATTAGTATAAATACATTCATACATCAGTGTTATTGTACACAATTTGGAATCTTGGATCGGTTCAATTTGATCGATAGCCAATTTCAGACTGTCTCACTATTGAGTCTCAACTGCTTTGGTGAGTCAAAGGTAAGTGATTATTATTCTGAATTTTTGCGACTATGTAAACATTGTATATTATAGTTATGTTGTCATTTGTCACTTCTTCAACAAGTAAACATTTTTTTTACATATTTTTATCACTAGGCTGGTAGCCAATCAAGATGTCGAACAAGAATAAGGGTAAGGCTCCGGCAGATGGGGAAAGCCAAGAGAGGCCAACAAAATGCAGAACCTTATCATTGTACTTTGGTCATGGTCGTGGAAATGTTTCTGGCCAAAATAGGGAAGCTAGTGTTACTTCATTACAAGAAGATTTTGAACCTAAGGTTGAACCTTCATGACATATTGAAGAAGTCAGTGAACCTGATATCTCAGATCATGATGAACGTGAAGAATATTTTTAGTTAAATACCCAGAGTAGCCATAATGATATAATCGACTTGGATGAGACTGAGAATGTTAGAAAAGATGATGGTGCAACTGCAGGGAAGAAAAGAAAATCCAAATCAAAGAATGATAGACTGTGGGATATGTCAAAGAATTTTCAAAAAGATTGGGTGTCAACATATCCATTCATTGAACCAGTGCCTAATCCAATTGAAGAGGAACCTCCGGTAGAATGTAGATGTAAGATTTGCAGCGTGATAAATAAGAAGGAAAAGAGGTTGCAGCTAAAAATTGACACCATAAAAAAGCATATTGGTAAAGTTTATGAAAAGAAAACCATAGATGGAGTTCAAAAATTAGTGATAAGATGGAAAATAGAGGAATCTCAGCATGTTAGGAATGTAGAATTATATGAATTTCAGCATAATATAAAGACGAAGCCTGGTGAAGTTAAAGGCTCTATTGAAGCTTGTTTTGGAAAAGCATTGGAAGTAGAACTAATGGGAAAAGCTATTCAGTTAAGTGTTGTGTTTAATATTTTGAGTAGAGGGCATCCAATGACAGACTACCCATCATTGAGTGCTTTATTACACTTTCTGAAAGTTCGTAACTATCCTAACAGTCACTGGTTAGTAAACAGTGGATGGGAATGGGCAAGTTGTCTTGCCGATGTTGAAAAAGAGGATTTGAAGGCAAAAATTAAAGAGTCAAATTTTATTGCATTGTCTTTAGATGAGGTCACAGCAGTAGACAATACTTCCTGGGTATGCATGCATGTTTATACTATACAAAATTTTGTTCGCCAACCTAATCTACTAACTGTTGCTAAAATGAGGGATAATGCGACAGTGAAAAATTTATTTCAACTAGTAAAGAGTTCTCTAATTGAATATGGAGGTATAGATGACATGACCATTGCCAAAAAGCTGGTGTGTGTTGGAGCTGATGGAGCTTCAGTAATGCAAGGCCACAGGGGTGGTCTTTACACAAAGATACAATCTTCTTGTGCACCCTACGTTACTCCCATTCACTGCATGGCCCATAGAATGAATCTAGCTTTTGGAGTTGTCAGCAAGCATGCTCCAGTACAAAAAATTGAAGTTTTAATCAAAGAGATCTACCAATACTTATGTCGAAGTCCGAAATGATTCAGGGAATTTCAACACTTTATTGAAGGACTAACCGATGGGAACAATCTTTTTAAGGATAATGATACCAGATGGATCTCTTTGGATGGACCAGCACATTGATTTTTTTTAGAATATCAATCATTGCTTGGTCTAATGAGCTCAAGTCATGACGAAGCAGGGCAACTAAAATTTCCTGCGCTGCTGTCAATGTTAAGTAATGTAGAGACACTGTTAACATTAGCAGGTCTTCTCCCCATGCTTGAGGAAATGAGAAATTTAATGAAAAAGGCCCAGCAAAGAGCTATGTATATCACAGAATATGCTACGCTCCGTAAGTTGACATGCGTGACGCTCGATAATCTCTATCATTTATTTGTTGATGAAGTAAAATTTGCCAGCTGGCTGAAAATCATAGATTTGGACAATCCTGATAACTTTTAAAAAATTGGTTCAAACGGGGGGTTATGTGCAGAAGTTCACGGAGTTGAGATACCAATGCACTACAATGCCAGGATCGAGTCTGAGGAACTAGGAAAGAATCCCAGGAGGTGAGTATCAAGTGTTAAAAGGGAAGACTTTACCAAGATTGTTGAGTTTGTAACAGCTTCAGTGAAGCACATTGCCTTTGATCTTTCCTCACAGATTAGAGCAAGATTCCCTCCAGTCAAACTACTTGAATCCATGGCTATTGTGTTTCCTCATTATTGGCGTATGAACAATCTGAAAGATTTTAAAAGTAGGCTACTAACTTTGATAGATCATTTTTGCAAAACCAAAGAGTTAGATGGAGTAACTCTAAATGGAATTTTAGATGCAAATCGTTTGAGAGAGAAATCAACTCATTTTTCATAGACAATGAGGGAACAATTTAATCTTATGGAGAACCCTATGGAAGATGGATCGGTAACAAGGCTTTGGAAAAACCTAGCTGAGAATGAATTGTTGATTGATTCAATATCAGAATATTTCAAGCTTGCTAAATTATGTCTAACCATGATATTGGGGTCGGTGGAGGATGCAAGAGTTTTCAGTACTTTGGGATTCCTAAAGTCAAAGCTAAGAAACAAACTTGACAAGAATTTGGAAAATTGCTTGAGGCTCTATACATCCAGGTATGAAGTCAATACTTTTCCTTACGAAAGGGCACTGAAATTGTGGAGGAAGAAATGTCAGAGAAGAGGAGTGGGAAACATGTTAAACCAAAGTGGGAGTGGGAGTGGGAATGCCAGAGACAATTATGTCATTGACCGGGACCCATGTACTAGCACTGGTACTGCTAGCGGTGAACATCAGTTAAGCGGAGGTATGCAAAGTGAAGAAAACATATCAAAGAACCAAGGAAGCTATGAAGTTGATGCTGATGAATCCAAAAATCTCAATGATGATATGGTGTGGCAGCTTGAAATTGAACCATTGTAGAAGTAGCACTGAAGAATTAGCATGTCCTAGGTATTTATTAACTTTTTCCCTGAAGTCTACTGTTAGTTTCTATATTTCATCATCAATCATGCATATCCCAATGTCAAAAACATGAATGTGGTTGATAATGTCATCAAGATTCAAGATTCAATTCCACAATTAATAATTATTAATGGTTTTCATTCGCAATATTCAGCTAATATGGTACAATTCTTGTAGTTTTTTCATTATTTTTTTTAACAACATAGCAATTCATATGTTACAATTCTTAGAGTTAGAAATATTGATTCTCATTAATTTAATTACAAATATGATACAATGTATCCATTCATTGATCAATACTAGTAAGAACACAACTCTCTGATTCTGTTTACAAAAGTCAATGACTCAATTCCCATTGGCAATTTAGTAAGCCAATGACCCTGAATTCCCTTTTATAGAAACAAGGGAGCAACAATAGCTTCAGGTCGATTTGCCTAATGTGAAGTCTCAAAATCTAAATCAGTAAGACAACTACAAGACTACAAGTCTACAACATCTCTACAACTTTAGTTGTACATTTCTGCATTTGACAGGCCGGTTTAGTAAATTAGCATAGGCAATAGCATCTACAAGACTGCAACATTGATCCTATTGAAAAAGCAAAGTTCAAACTTGTTACTTTAAACTCAATTCTAGAGTCTAGACTATAGTATGTAGGATAATATGAAAGATATAGAGATGATTGAAACTGAAGTACTTTCACATACTATGATTCAAGATGATTCTGTAAGTTTCTGTAGTATGCTCCATTCTTCTTCAGTTGGAAGGGAAAAATTTTTGATGGTATGGTAAATGACCTGCATTCTCGTCAGAATTCCATACTTGGAAGAGCAAGTTTTAAGCAATGTTCCTTCCATTAGTGCATGAAAATTTGTGAATGTTTTGATGCACTTTGAAATGCCTTCATGAGTTCTTCCCTGAGGAAGGTTGCCTAAATCAGAGGTTATTGTGTCCTCCAACTTTTGTTTGTAAGCTTCTCTTCCAACGAAACCCGTTGTTGACAAATCAGGTCCAGGACTTGGTAAACCAAGAGATATCAATTTGGTTGTTTTATTGTTCATCTTGGTGAGCTTTGGCCCAAATAAAGCAAGAACTTCTTCTGCTTCCATTAGTTTCTAACATTTATGAAATACAAAGGTCGCCTTTATTATTGAACCAATGCGGTCCTGAATTCCCTTGCTTGCCAATTGCCTGTCAGCAGTGCTGTTGATTTCTTGCATAATCTGCTTTGTAGTTTTTTGTCTCTGACCAAAACTTTTGTTCTCCTCAAGTTGCTCTTTCAGCTTCTCAAAAACATCTGTAAGAGATTCATAGAGTTCAAACCAATCACACAACCTATCAGCAGAAGACTTTATTTGCCCCCAGAAGTAATTTTTTATTTGCTGTACTGTATTATTTACATGGTCATTCAAGAAGTTTTCATAATTTTTAATAGTATTATTTGCCTTCTTTAGGTCTTCTTTCATTTCTGAGTACTGGTGTTCACTATGTTTTCTTATTTGCTCTGCTTTCTCTTCCCAGTCTTTTGCTTTCTCTTCCCACTCTTTTGTTTTTACCCTCTCATTTTCCAATTCTTTCTTTAACTCATTGTTTACCTGTGCAGCATTCTCCAAGTTTTTGTATAAATTTACTGAAGAGGCTTTTTCATCCTGAAGTTTTTATCCCTTTTTTCCAATTCTTTCTTTAACTCATTGTTTACCTGTGCAGCATTCTCCAAGTTTTTTTATAAATTTAATAAAGAGGCTTTTTCATCCTGAAGTTTTTTATCCCTTTTTTCCAATTTTTCCTCAAAGTTTTCAGTTCTGCGTCCATATGTTCTTGCTATTCAATTGCTTCTTTAGAGCCAGAGGATGAATTTTTTATCCTTTTCTCTAATTCTTTGCACCTGTTTATTGCTGCTTTCTCACTTGCCTTTACATTTGCCAGGTCTACCTTTAACTTATCTATTGTGCCCTGAAGCTTTCCTTTCTCTCTCTCCAACTTCATCACTGAACTGTAGACCACTTGGTTGGTCATTTTGGACACATTTATCTTGTCCACATTTTTAATTTTGGATAAATCCATTTGGAGGGTGCTAACTTGAAATTCAGATGGATCTAACTGACCCTCTAGTGGATTGTTATCTCTAGCTGGGGGCATAACAACCATGAATTCCATCATATCTTTATTCGGGTCATATCTAGTTAATAACCTGTTGGATGCAAGTTCTGCATCACGAGCTGCAGCAATTGCTTCCATCTTCATTGTCTTACTATTTTGTCTATTCTTGTTTTTTGATTTTTCATAGTTAGTTACAAATTCATTGTAATGAAAATCAAGATTTTGTGAGACAATTGAATGTTTGAATGGTGAAATAGCACTTGCACTAATGTACGAGCTTCCACCAATACCATGAGGATTACCAACACCTAGACCCATTACAAGTGGGGTTTGTGGACTATTTTGAGGGTTTTGTCCTGAAGGATGGGCAATTGTTGGACTCACAATCACCATTGGCACTGTTGTACTAGTACTACTACTAATACTTGTCATAACATTTTGCTTCTTTACACTTTCTTGACCTTCGGGACCAACCTTTCTTGCATCTACATATTGATATAATATCCTTTTTGGACCACTACTTTTAGTTGTACAAATGATATTGCTAGTTGTGGGAGTGACAATTGATTCAGATTGAATCTGAGTGCTTGGAACAGCTAGAAGTGGAACTCTATTGAAGCAGAAACAGATGGAATTAACTGAGTTGAAACCAATGTGAATGGAATTGACTGAGTTGATGATTGATCTCCATGCCCAAGGCCTGGTTTCTGACCATGTTTTGGTGCTACAGCTGGTGGTTCAGGTGCATACCAAACCCCTTCTCCACTAGGACCTAGACCACCAGAACCTTGGTAGCCCATTTTTTCTACAATTTCTACCCCTTTGCTATATAGAAGTTTGGTGGATGCATCAAATCCTCTCTTAATTGTTGTACTGGATGAGGGATTCAAAGAATCCTGGTCATCGTAATCATCATCATTATCATTGTGATATGCTTCAACTGGATGCTCCTTATTCCACAATTCGTTAAACATTGTATCCTCTTCCACCTCATTGAGATCTGTAGAGGTCTTTGGCTCACCGAGATTCTTCCTCATTTCCCAAAATTCAAAAATTTTGGTTCGACTCCATCTAGCATCTATACATTCATTCATTAGCTCTTTTGGAATACGTTTTGTAGATGGTTTATCAACTTTCTTGTAGAAATTGGATGATGTCATGGCCTGTCCTTTTCCTTTCTATTTGTGCAATGCCATTATTTGTGATGACAATTCCTGTATTGACATATTATTTTCAGCAGCATATTTCTCCATCTATTTTTTGACCTCCTCCCAGGAGTCCATGTTTTTAAAATTTTTAATCAAAGGCATACTTTCATGTTGATATTTGCTTGCAGAGTTCCCATTGTCTTTAAGCCTTGCTCCAATTATGTTTAGTGGATCATACTGCCAGTGACTGTCAACATCAAATTGAAAAATTGAAAAAAAGGCTTCTGCCACTTTGAATCCTCTTCTCTCAAATGTGAACCCTCCAAAGTAGAATGGCAAGGAGGAAAATATCATTTTCTTTTGCTGACCATTAAAGAGTACATCTGTGCTCTCCATTTGTCATACATATTCCAATGCAAATACCCTCTTTGTTACATGTATTGGAAGTTTGTAGGGTTCTACCCATGAACCGTAAAACCTTAACACAGTGTACTCTTCCATTAAGTACCAGTCAGCCAATTGTAGTTGACTTCCAAGTTGAATGCAATTTCTACAAGTAATAGGCAATCTAGGCATTGGAGTGCCTGTAATTTTATGGTACATTGGTGCCAAAAAGAAGTCTACAAAATTGTTGTAGTTCCTTCTATTATCAATCATCCTTATCTGAGGTGTCCACTCATATATTGGATTTTGGCCTTCAATCAGACTGCAAAGCTTGTTTGCCTGAAATAATGCACGATGCTTTGCTAGGAGAAGATAGCACAAGTAGGTTTGAATCTAAATGTCTTCTCTGAACCTCTTTGAATCATTAGTAATTGATCCTGCATGCAATGAACAATGTGCTCAATAAAACAATATTTTATTGGTTCTCTTTCAAAATGAATATGATAAAGCATTTCAAGAATGCTGGCACCCACTTGTTTGTTACTATCCAATCCCAAACAAAATGCTAGCAAGGAAATATTGTCCTGTGCCCATGGCACAAAAATTTCATAATCATAAGGAGGCCTATGATCTGAACTCAGACTACAACCGCTTGTTATTCCTCTAATATAAGAATCTCTCTGTTTTGCATCTAATTTTTCATAATCCTCTGCCAACTTTCCCAAGTCAATGTGTACATTTGAGTGTTGTTGTTGAAACCCTAGGTTCAACAGACTAGCAAATTCACTCTCAGTTATGGACAAGATTTCCTCCTGAGTATTTTTATTCACAATTGCTTTTCTATTTTCATCATAATTTTCGGCGCAGAGCATAACAATTTCTGGGCAAGGGAATACTTGAGGTAACACCATGTGTGCCGACCCAGCTTCCCACGGTGCAATTTTATTTGCAATTGCATTTACCCTAGGGTTAAATGAATAAAATTTTGAAGCCTTATTTGGATGGTTCCACTTGTTTTCAAGTGCAAATCTAATCTCCATTATACCCTTATTTCCATGAATAACAGGATCATGTATATCATGGAATAAATCACTGAAACCTAGTGTTTTAAGCATATTGTGGAATTCTATTATTTTTTCCATCATGTTATTCTTGTTATTTGTAGCTGCAAGCCTACAGGGGTGATTCAAAATTAAAACCTAATAGACTAAATTTTTTTTATATAATATAAACAGTAAAGTTGTAAATCAAGAGACTTGAAAAATTTAAAATGCAGGACGTAGATTTTCAGGATTTTAGTAGTTACACTTACCCGTTGACATTCATGTTGCCCTTAGTTTCAATTTTTGCAAAGAACTGAGAGACTTTATAGTTTGTTGCTTTCCTTGGACCTCAATCCTCAACCTAGAAATTAAGAATCTGTAACTTTGTTTCGATGTAAGTTTGTAAATGGTAAGTGGAATGTGATTATGTCAATGTGTTAACTGAGAAATGACACGTGTCATGATTTCAGGATGCATTTCAAAAGATAGGGTGTCTTTTTCCTTTCGGCCTGAAACTCAACTTCAGTCGTTGATCTATAAACATCCAACGGCAACGGTGAATGGTGTGGTACTGGTGGCCCCGTGGGTCGTGGGTCCCATTAACTAGGCTAGTTAGGATGACTCACATCATGAGTCAGACGTATCAGTGTCATGTCATCACCAAATTAAAATGACATTGTTATTTGTTGGTCGACCGAGGAGTTTAGTGACACGTGTAATGATTTCGGGATGCATTTGAAAAGATAGGGTTTATTTTTCCTTTCAGCCCAAAACTCAACTTTGGTCATTGATCTATAAACATCCAACGGCAATGGTGAACGGTGTGGTGGCCGCGTGGACTGTGGGTCCCATTAACTAATCTAGTCAGGATGACTCACATCATGAGTCAGACGTGTCAGTCTCACGTCATCACCAAATTGAAACGACATTGTTCAATGTCATTTGTTGGTAGACCGACGACCGTGTGAGGTGTTAAGTGACACGTGTCATGATTTTGAGATGCATTTGAAAAGATGGGGTTTCTTTTCCCTTTCGGCCTGAAACTCAACTTTGGTCGTTGATGTATAATAATCCAACGGCAACAGTGAATGGTATTGGTGTACTATTTTTTGTAAGTTGAAATATATTTCATATTTTATGATGTTACAAATTATAAATATAAGATATAAGTTTTTTTCATTTATATATGTTTAAATTATACTATGTTAGTTTACCATAATAAGAGTTAAAAAAAATTACATGTGAAAAGTAATGTTCAAATTCTATATTATAATTTGTGAATATTTTTTAATGGAGAGTAATTATTTAAGTATTTAAACATCAATCTCATTCGTAGAGATATAATTGTACTTCAGACTATGTAATAAATTAAATGTGGGAGACACCATTTTAAAAAAATTATTAAACTACAATTTCAATTAGTGAAGTTTAATTGTAATAGATATCTGAAGGAGGATATTTGTCGGTTATTTTATATATATTAAAATAAATATAGATAAGCTAGTCTACAGATAACTGATAAAGCATTGAAGCAAGTAATTAAAATATTGCAATCATGGTTACAGAGAAGTATAAAATATTAAAAACCATTTCTGCAATCACGGTTACAGAGAAGAAATATTGCAATCACGGTTGCACAAAGCACAAATTGAAATGAGGTAAAGCTTGCAAAATTTCCATTGTATTTTTCATAAAATTATATTTACATTCTCGACTTCATACTATGTCTATAAACAAAAAGAAACATACTCGACTTGATACTATGTCTATAAACATATTATATTTACAATCTCGACTTGATACTATGTCTATAAACAAAAAAAAAACCATAAACGACTACAGTACCAGTACCAATACAAGGTAATCTTTTAATATTTATATAAAAAAAAATTTTATAAAGAAAAATCAATTGTGCCCTTCTGTGTAGAATTATGCAGAGAGGATTAGCTGCATGAATTCGTCGAGCCACACAAATTGCCCCACCCAAGCCTCCTCTGTGTCAAGCTCAAACCACTTATGGAGAAAACCCCTGGCAATCAGCACCCATTTCCTATGGCGCTTCAATTGCCCAGCAGTCAGGCACAAAAGAAAAGGTTGCATGGCCACATTCTAGCCTGGGAGGAGAAGCTTGTGTATTTGACTTGCCCTAGGGATCCCCACCCCTAATTCAGCAAAGATGACAACTTGAACGTCGTCCCCCAAGTATTCCTCTTTGAATACCCTCCTCAATAGTATCACCATGTCAACCTTCGGTCCTCCAAGGTCCAGAAGGGAAGCCAAAAAATGAGACGTAATGTCCATGGCTACCCGGTACCTATCTTCATTGTCAAGAAACTCTCAGCCCAACACCATTCTAACAGCCTCTGTAACGAAAGGCCCACCATCCTTACAAATTGATGCTAAAAATTCATCAGAAAAGGAACCCAGAAAGGCCTTCTGGGCCTCCTCAAAAGTGCATCTAAGACAAATGGGAGTGTCCATCTTAGATTACTTGCAGACTGTAAAACTTAAAACAGTAAAACTAGAAAATTTAAAAACAAATTACTTGCAGAATGCGTCACTGTAGACCCTAAACAAACAATCAATCAATGTCGATGAATAATGAAGCTAGATCGTCTATAAATAGCCCTTGAATCCTTGATCGTTACTTACCAATCAATTATTTCTATCTTAATGGTATTAAATACATTGTCCTTGATATGCCTCTAAATCTTGCACGAAAACCTTTTCCCTAAATACATGCGTGTGAGAATTGAAAATTTTGTCCTTAATCTTTCACATCTGGCAGTAAATCTTTTCTATCGATAAAAAATTGTCAGAAATCGGCTGTACAATTTGGGAAGTGGTGTGTGGTAGCCAAAGAATGTCGCTGTCACTGACATGGCATTTAATTCTTTCCCGGTTAAGTGCTTTTAATACTCTGCAAACAACTTACCTTGATACGATCATACGTGTCAACATTCCGGTTAAGTGCTTTTAATACTCTACAGACAACTTACCTTGATACGTGTCAACATTCTGGTGACTACCTCAACAATTCTTCTTCCTTCAAGAAATGTTGGCTGAAATTAAACCTCAGCCATTGATCTTGGATCATCAGACGGTCTGAGTTCTCAAATAATACATTTAACATAATTACAGTGGTAGTGGCAAAGATTATGGTAGTGGCAAATAATACATTATGCTTCCATAATATAAGGTCAAACAACCACGTCTTTAAACCATCACTTGCCAGTTGCCAATAATTTATGTATGTTAGGTATGCTAGGTTAGGCTACTTATTTCCCATCTTTTGAATGATTAGGCTACTTATGCCAATAATTTATTTATTTTTCCATAATTAACGAACGATTAGCCAATACAATTATTTTTTCACCCTTCAAAAGAAAAGTATTTTCCTCAAATATTAAAATTTTTTACTTGAAAAGAAAATTATTCACCTCAAATATTATAATTTTTTACTTGAAAAGAAAATTATTCGCCTCAAATATTATAATTTTTTACTTGAAAAGAAAATTATTCGCCAGCAATTTATGAAATTTTCAATCCGGGGGGAAAAAATCGCCAATACAAACTATGAAAAATCATGGATTTGAAAAAAAAAAATCACCTAGATTAAAACAAATTACCCCCTAAAATAATGTACAATTCGCCAAGACTTTACACTTTTTCCTAAAAGGGGGTTTCTTAAAGTTATCCCTGAAGAGGGTGACTGATAGACTATGATTTTGATTACGTTTAACATGAGGAAGATTACATCCCTACAAGGACCAATGATGGATGGAATTGGAAACTTCATTTTGACAAAAAAAGGGGTGTTGGGGATAATCATGATGACAAAGGATCTCTGAATGAGACTTGTTGAAGTGTTGGGCTAGAGGAGAAAATGACTCCATCACACTCGACATGAGGGATGACCTAGGACAACAATATTTTCAAAGGAATCTAAGCAAGAACCAAACTGACACCTCTATACAATAGGAATACTTTTGATAGATATACACAACCATTATTTACAAAGCTCATGAATTAGGATAGTAGTATGATATGCAACATGCACGTGTGATGATGGAACACCCAGGAAATATAGATAAAATTGTGTGGATATGAATGGATAAATGAATGTGGAGGATAAATGCATGGGATGAAGTTTTGAATGATAATGGAAAGACCCTTTACACATGGTGCATGTTTCAAGGTTTTCACCCCATATACTTATTCAAGGTGTTTGATTGCCAAGTTTTCACCATTTGACGCTTATTTCTCTTTACTTTTTTGCTTTTTATATTTTTTTATATTTTTTAAGGACTTTTTATATTTTTATGATTTTTCAAACAATTAGGTTACACTACATGAGTTAGGCATAAAACATTTTCAAATGAATGATATTAATGGGATCATTCAGAGGTTCGCCTTCTAGTGTAGATAATTGATATGCCCATGAGACATAGTTTTTTCTAATTATATAAAGGCCAAGCCATTTGTGTTTAAACTTGCCCTTCTTTTCACAGTTTTGTTGTACCTTCTAATTTTTCTTTAGGACTACATTTTTCCCACATGAAAATGGTGTAGATAGATATTTTTTTCATATATTCTCGTAAGACTATTTTGATATATAGCTAGATGATCATATGCATGTATTTTCTCATCTAGTAGATCCAGTTGGGTGAGTCCTACCACATGATAGTCCTCATTAGTGATTAGATTTTTGAGTGAAATATGAAAGGATGGAAATTCAACCGCAATTGGTAAGACTTATTCAACACCATAGATAAGGGAATCTGGAGTGGTGCCTGTAGGAGTACATAATGAAGTACGATATGCCCAAAGGGGAGGATTAATATGAAGGTGTCAATCATAATTAGTTTCATTGAAAACCTTTTTAAGAATTTGCAGTAGGGTTTTGTTGGTTGCCTCATCATGGTCGTTACCTTGTGGGTAATATATGATAGTGGAGGGGATTCTAAAGTAGTAGATGATATGGTAAAGGATGAACTTGGAGATTTGTAAACCTATAGTGAGAGCTAGAGGAATTTATTCTACCCACTTTGTAAAGTTCTTTGTGGCCATGATAATGAATTTGTGTCCATTGGATGAAGAGGGACAGATCTTACAAAAGAGGTCAAACCCCAACATCAGAAGGGACATGGGGTGATGATGGATATAGATCTTGTGCTATCATGTAGATGACATATGCATGTTGCTAACACTATAGACATTTCTTGATAAACTCACATGTGTCATGTACCATAGTAAGCTAGTAGTATCCTAATCTGAGAAGCTATTTGGCTAAGACTATGTCACTCATGTGGGAAATACAAGTTTAGGTGTGAACCTCTTGTAATGCTTAGGTGGCCTCATTTGAGTCTAAACATTAAGAGAGGATGTCATGATAGCCTCAATGATATAGGATGTTGGAAACAAGGGTGTGTACAATATGAAAATGGGCTCACATAAAAGGGTTATTTCCCCAATTCATATGGTGCATTGGACTACAAAACCACCCCAAGAAAAATATGATTAACACCACTTGGTAAAAAGAATGCAAATTCTATAGTTGTGCTTAGAGTGTTTTTATTCCTTTGATATTTAAAGGTGAGGAGAGGAATGATATTGATATGTAAGAGACTAAATACAAACAAATTTGATCTAATCCAATTGAGAAATTGATGTAAAAGGGAATGGCAAAGAATTTTAATGCACCTAGAAATGAAATAGAAGTGAGTTTTTAGATCTGAATTCCTGACCGACAGAGTTTTGGAATGACCCATAACTACAGATATGAAGAAAAGAGACATGTAACTTGTTGTGCCTAAAATTTCACTTGAAATGAGGAGGGACACATTTTCATTGCTATCATGTACCTAGGAACATGTCATCATTGTCTTCATGTAACTAGGGTATTGGTCCAAAATTTGTAGGGTAGCTCTATCTAATCTTGATCTTACTAGATCTCCATCGACAACTTTGTAACCTATTCCCACACATAGAAAAATGGGGAAGAAGGTTGCATAAAGGGTTTTTCCTTAGTCAAAACCCTATAAGGAATCAACCTTGAAAATTAAATTAAATTTCATAAGGGAAGATGAAATATAAGCTAGATATGAATTGTAAATCACCTTATATCTTGATGGTGTAATGCTTCTTTGGATGTAATCACAAGTGTTAATGAAATGGCTTAAACTCCACAATGCTTGATGAAGAGCAAGAGGATTGTTTTGAAGAATTGAATACTTGGATGCTTGATTGTAGAAGAGATCTTGAACTTTGATTGCTTGATTTCTCATGAATGATTGAAATCTTGATGATGAATTCTTTCACTTGATAATGGATGAAAAAATGAGGAGAGATAAGGGGATTATATACATCTCCATCATTTTGGGGATTAAAAATTAAGTAGTCCAATCACAAGATAGGATCTCTCACCAATACCCCAACATAGGGCCTCGAGCCAAATTTGGACCTTAATTCAAGGTAACATGTCACCATTGGAAACATTTTCTGGGTACATCTCACCATTGGCAATATGTACCCTCCAATCATGGCACAATTTTGGATTGTGGGTCCTAAACAGTCAGTAGGTGTAGGATTTCCAGGAATAGCTCAATCTGGGGATGGGATAGGTCACGAAGGCCACAAATAAGTATGTAGGACCTAGGTGATGAAATGAATTATCTAATCAGAGGAAAAAGAGGAAAACACACCTAGAAATATGAGCCAACCTTAAGCCTTGAATAAATTGAAATAATATATGACTATTAATGTTAATTTGAAGGTCCAATAGGTGTTAAGAGAGCATGAAATCAATGTGTAAACCCATACATACTAAAATGGGGCTAAAATTTGTTCATAATTAAGGGTGCTTACTTTTTAGGATGGTACAAGGTGTAACAGGAGGATTGGTGAGAGAGATTTTTGCATTGGGTGTGAGTGAGATGTAGGATTATGATACCATCCTTTAAGTGGGCATATATGTGATGGTACCATGGGGAGTAGGGACCAACCAAAACATACACCATTTTAGTATCAACAATCTCATAAGCTAGTGTATGGAGCTGCTTGACTAGGAATTCATATTCTACAACATCATGTGGAACCTCTAGGAGAGATCCAATGGTGGCCATAGCATCTGCTACCTTATTCTATAATTTAGGAACTTGTGTGAATTATAGGGCATAGAAGTGTTATTTCATTCCATCTATCATTTCTTTATATGGCATCAGTTTGTCATTTTTTATTTGGAATTCATTCACGACTTGTTTGATGATAATCTGTGAGTCCCCAAAGATCTATAGCTCTGTGATGTTCTATTGGATTGTTGTTCTAATCCCAAATATGAGAGTCTCATACCATGTGATATTATTTGTGTATGGGAAGAATAGATTGAATAATATAGGGATATAATCACAATGGGGGTTAAAAATATGGTCCTTTCCCCTGATCCACAAAATGTGTATGATCCGTCAAAGTATAATTTCCATGTTGGTTGATCTTCAACCATATATAGGTGCTCATCTGGGAATTCTATGATCAAAGGGATAAGAATCCACTAATAATCCTTTGACCAACTGATCTACAATGGCTTTTCCCATAATTTCTTTGTGTTCTACATACTAGATTTTGAATTCACTCAAGAGAGTGACCTATTCAATCATGTGGTGCATAAGAGTAGTGTAGGAGAGTAGGCTATTGAGTGGATCAACTTTTGATATGAGCTTCATTGTATGACTAAGCATGTAGTTCCAAATCTTTTGGGTAGAAAATATCATTGCAAGCCATGCTTTCTCCATGGGGGAGTAATTAATCTCATATCCCACAAGGGTTTAGTTAATGTAGTAGATGGACCACTCTTTTCCATTATCATCAAGTTGGGCAAGAAGTACCCCTAGTGTTGTTGTAGTAGCTTAGATGTACAATATTAGGGGATTTATGTGAATATGTGGCATGAGGATGGGAGGATTTTCTAGATGCTCTTTGATATTTTTGAAACCCTACTAACATTGAGGGTCATATTTGAAAGTGGTCTCCTTGCACAACAAATGAGTGAAAGATTGGCACTTATCTACAAGTTGTGAAATGAACTTGTAAAAATATTGGAGTTTACCCTATAAACTGTAATACTATTTGAGATTTCTTGGGGGAGACATTTCTAATATTTCTTTAACCTTTTTGGGGTCCACTTCTATGCCTCAGCTTGATATGATAAATCCCAAGAGATTGCCTAATATGACTCTCAAGATGTATGGACTTTTTGGATTGAGCCTTAATTGATATTTTTGGAGCTAGTCAAATATGAACTTTAGGATCCTGAGGTGATCAAGCCTAATTATATATTTCCCAAAATATCATCCACATATTCCTTAAGGATTTTATGGATCATGTCACGGAAGATGACACTCATAGCTCTTTGGCATGTCACCCCTACATTCTTAAGGCTGAAGGGTATCACATTATAATAAAAGATACTCCATGGGGTTGTGAATGTTTTCTTATGCTGACCTTCTTCTACGATGTGTATTTAATTAAATCCATAGAGTTCATCCATGAGTGAAAAAATTTCTTGTCCTACTTTAATATCTACTAGCATATCAATGTTAGGCAATGGAATGTGATCTTTTGGACATGCTTTGTTGAGGTCTCTAAATTATATACATATTATAATATCTCCTACTGACTTAGCTACTAGGACCATGTAAATCCATTCTAATTAGTCAATGGTATAGATGAACTTGGCATCTAGGAATTTCTCTAGCTCTACTTTGACTAAGAGGGCCACTTTGGGGTACATCTTTTTGAGCTTCTTATTGACCGGTTTGGCCTTTGGATCCACAACGGGATGGTGGAACACTAGATTAGGGTCTAGCCTATAATGTGAGTGTAAGACCATAAAAATTTGATCGAGGCCTCATTAAGGAGTGTCTTGAAGGCTATTTGTGTGGCCTCTGATAATGAGGTAGACATGTATGTGATTAGTGGGCATTATTCTATTCCCAAATTGATGAGCTTGGTCTCTTTGATTAGAATAGATGATTTCTCTAATTGATACATTTTGATGAGTGGAAGAGGAGAGTCCTCATCCTCTAGCACCTCAAATAGTTTTTTACTATAGGATGAATCCTTTATTTTTACTTTTTTTGGGATCAAGAAATGCCTTAGAGGGGTTTTCACTAGGAGATCTATGTTTTTCTCTTTTATTTATAATTCTGTGACTAAGGACTTCCTCTTCCCAAAAATATGCCTAAGGAGTTAGCTTATAGATATGTGTAGAATCATGCCCCCATTCATGTAATCATTTTGTTTCTCCCATGAATTCTATGAGGACTTCCTCACTTTGAAACACATCAATGTAGGTGAAACTTGGTTGGTCCTAGTTTATGAGTTCAGGGTTTATGAGTGGAAGGTCGATGAGGTTAATGAAAATTTGGTGATGGATAGAATCTCCTAAGAAGGATTTATCACTATGGATATCATTTTAGGATCTCTTAACTTCCTCTTCAAGGATGTGTTTGGCCATTATGCTTTTGCCCTAGATATTAAGAAAGGTACACTTAGTTCCATTGGTGCCTACAATTGGGGCCTGATCATATCCAAGACCTTGATTTATTGCGAATTCAATGGGCTCAAAGGAAGCCTCCATGCCATTTTCATCATGGCCTATTCCACTATCCTAGTAATCCCATTTTTTTAGTAGTCATTCTATGGTATGTTGGGTATTTCTCCTTGAAATAGTCAAGGATCTTGTCATTTGTTTACGGAGGGTCCTAGTATAACCATTTGTTTATATTCAGTTCCATTTCCTCCTAATTTAAGCTCCCATTTGATAGGAATGTTGAGGATCCAAATTTATTGAGTAGGGGTTCCTTTTGTTTTGTTTGATGGGATGAGCATCCTTGAGTATGGGGATAAAGGGGAAATGCCGCTACTACAAATGCATCTAAAAGGTTGTATTCCCCGTAACCTTTTTTGTTGATCTTGATGGTGGAGAGGGTGGAAGAGAGGATGGTTTCAAGGTTTTCATAAGAGTTGGAAGATCTAGCAATAGAGGTACCAATGTCAATTCAGGACAATGATTGGAGTGGGGGAATGAAGCCTCAAGATGATGACAATATGGAAAAGGGTAGGGATCAGTGTGGTTGGTGACTTTAGTGCCATTATTGGGGAATTCAATGCACTAATGAAATGTGGAGGGTACAATCTGAATGAAATAGATCCATGGTGACAGGGGAAAATTTTATAGGGGAGGTCAAGATCAATGACATGGCACACCTTGTCCTTCACTATTGGGCCTACTTGAATGGGTAGTGAAATGGTATGCTTAGAGGTCTCTCTAGATAGTCATATACCTCGATGGTAATGAATTTATTTTTGATATCATCCTTAGTGTACCCCACTTGACTTATGAATTTCAAAGTACATATGTTTAGGGTCAAACCATTATCTATCATGACCTATTTTACGATGAAGTGATTGACTATGATGACAATTTAAAGTGGGAGGTTGTGATATGGTGAGATGAATGACATTTCAGGTAGCTTAAATGATAGACTGTGGGATGATGATAGGTGACCCATAATGGATTTTAATTATGTAGGTTCAATTTCATTAGGGACATGTGAATCTTGCAAGGCTTTAGTGAGGATCTCCTGGTGGATAGGTGACGTGCGGAGGAGATCTAGAATGGATATTTGGGTGAGCATATTCCCAAGGCATTCCAAAATTTTGTATTATGCAATGGAGGAAGATGTGGTCCTCATCATGTAGTTACTGCAAACTAAGTGTTTGATCCTTTGACATGAATCAAACCAACAAAAATTTTGACCTAGGTTATAGAATAAAAAATGTTCCCATAATTGAGATATGCAGTTGTGTAATATTTTCCATCACCATGATTATCTTGGTTCTTGTTTCATTGGTTTTGGGGTCCTTGATTCATATTAGTTGGGCCTTTTCCAACATCATGTTTAGGAAACATGTTTTGATAGATCTGTCAATTTGCATTTGACAAATCTTGTGATGGGGTTCAACAATGATATCCTTGCAATCTATGAGATCCTAGATATATTATTTTAGCTTCATGCACTTGATGGTAGTGTTTCCTTTGACATGGTGATAGTTGCAATACTCATTCTCCCTATACCAAGTAGGTTTAGGACTGGATTCATCAAAGGGTTGAGTTTGTGGGTAGATGCTCAGATTTTCATTGGCCATTCTATGAAATATTATGTCTAATGGTTCACCCAAAGAGGTGAATGTATGTTTTTGTGTGTTCTAGATGTAGTGTTTTGGTTGTCCCTAGGGGATTGAGATGGTATTTTTGTAGTCATCCATCAATTGAAAAATAGGTGGTGCTATATTAGGGGAAAGAACAAAAACCTATGTGTGCTTCATGTCAGTGGCCCCATCACCTATGACATTATTGTTCTTTTTTAGTATTGTGGATGATCGATGTTGTGTTTTTTGTGGTGCCCTTATTTATAGTTCTTAATTATTCTTTCATCCAAAAGGCCTCTCTTGATGTCATATTCCTTTTATTGGATGTTCTTGTAGGTGTGAATATAATTCATTTGCATGTTGATGTGCCATATTCAGATGGAGATTGTTAATGAATATGTTGACCATGTGTTTCTTTGGTGGTTAATGATGTTAAAATGGATTCACCACCATTCAAATGTAGAGGGGGAAATATGAGATCTATTCTCAAACCCAAATTCCCCAAGAAAGAGATCCGATTTGATCAACCTAGAGGTTAATACACAATCAAATCAATTTATAGTTAATATGGAAAAGAAAGGAGATCTAATGTTTCCCTTTGTGGAATGGATATTATGTTTGAAATATTGAACAATTGAAATACAACTACTAACCTCAAAATTAGGGCAGATCTGGAAAATGTTGAATTCTGGTGTCTGTGTGTACTTTCAGGAAAATCTAAAACTTGTTCTAGACTGGAAATGTCGAGACAGAGAAAACCTAGAAATCTTTCCTCAAGATGGCTCAGCTTGGGTTTGACCCTCATAAAAGGTCAAAAACCACATTCTTTATTTGAAGTCCGATTCGAATTCTATTTGCAAATCCCAGAAGTTCAATGAAAAGGGTATCCAAATTCACTCTCAGATCTGAAACTCCGCACGTGTACCTGTAATAAAATGGGGGTTTTCATTGTATGGGGGGTTTGCCTTGGTCAAACCCGAATTTAGGAATTAACCTTGAAATTGAATTGAAATATATTGTGCATAAACAAAGTAATTGAAACAAATCACCTCGCTTATGTTGAAGTCCTTGTAGAGGATTTGAATCCTCAAATCCACAAGTAGGAATGCTTCATTGGATGTAGGATGTCTCCAATCAATGGTATTTGATCTTCAACACCAATCTTGACTTGATCTTTGCATATGAGAAGGCTTGAATGAATGGAGAAGGATGGATCATCAAAGGGGGCTCCAAAGAGATTGAATCCTTCAATGGCTAACAATGGATCTCCTTGATGGATGAATGCTTGAACACGTGAATGCTTGAAGACTTCCTTGAAAAACTTGATTGCTTGATGGCAAGAGAAGATGTGATTGATGGATATGAAAATGAGAGAGGAAGGCCTCCTTTTATAGTGAACTAGTGCACACTCCTCTAAATGGGCCACCTTAGAGAATTAAATCCCAATTAGGTCCTCACCTTTAGAAAATATACCTAGATTAAATGCAATTAAAGGATTTACCATCCCGAAACCTGAAATGGCAAACCCGGAGGCAGGAAAATAAATTTCCCAAAAGGCCGAAGCCCAAAAATTAAGGATCTTGAAAATTTGGAGAAAGGGGCCAAAGTCAAGGTTGACCCTGACCTATTCAGGGTTGAGCTCGACCTTGACCTAGTCAGGGTCGACCTTAGACATTGATCCTGGTCTCAGGTTGACTCAGAACCAAGTCAAGAGGTCCCAGAGATGTCCAAAAACCTAAAATTGATGCCAGAACATGATAGAATGTCATGGATAGACATAAAATCCTATGATTACTAAGATGAAGGCTAAGAGGGTCCATTTCTAAATCCTACCTAGAAAATAGAGCCATGGAAGAGGTAAATTCAGGAGAATCCTTAAGATCCTAACCTTAATTTCACCTAGAATGAAGAAATCAAGTGCAGGGAAGAAGTGGAAAGTGGGGAGAAAAGCCAAATACATTTAAAGACCCAATCAAGGCACTTAACATGACCCCAAACCACTTACTCAGAGGGCTAAATGCTCTTATCATGGAAGTGCTTCCATTTTAAGATGATACATTAAGCCCCCACTTTAGCAAGAGTATGGACTCGATGCAAACTCTTGGTAAAGGAGATCAGAATAAAAAGATAATCTTATCTTAATCCAAAGGACAAAGAGAACCTTAAGCCCCTAGGGACTCAAGTCTTTGTTGACTCCTAGATCATAATAAGAGAGACATCTCTAAAGAGAGAAAGAAGGTGTGATTACCTCACCCAATGAGAACTTATGTCCCATTGTGAACCACACAGGAAAATGGTGCAACTGGAAAGATGGAATTGAACTGCCTAGTGAATGTGGCTACTCACTAGTCAACCCATCAAGGATTTATCCTTAGGAATATTCTATTCCATAAGATTAAAACCAAAAATAAAAACAAAAGAGATCCAATCTTAAGGACACTTCTGACCTTAAGGGATCACAATATATGTGTATTTGAAACTGGAGGGATCAAGAGATCCTAAAATATAAATCTATGCTTTAAGGATTAGTTACTAATCCAAAAAGGGAAAAGAAGTATCTTGAAAAATATGTGCGTATTGAAAAGTGCATGTGTGCAACAGGTGAGAAGAGCGTATGCCCCCACGTTAAAGTCATTGTTGACACTTTAACAGGAGCAATGGCTTTAACAGAAACATAAACAACTCCATTGATTATGTTTCCACATCGAGATGCCCCCAGATGAAGACAAATTAAGGGAAATATCACAGAAACATACAGAGAACACGGAAGGGATCTATCTACCATGGGGTCAGTAAGATCATAAGATAATATATATATGATATTATTGCAAATGAATTGACATCATTCCCCAAAGAAAGTAGAACTACAATCACAAAGGAGGAAAGATCACATAAGATATACAAAGGAGAATCTTTTTGGACCATGACGTGGAGACCAAAAAGAATTAGTGCTACCATATCTCAAATCCAAGTAGATTACACAAGGAAACATTTACAAACAATAACACAATTATGACATAAAATTGAACAACGCATAGAAGAATAGAGATACATATAGAAGAATTTGAACAACAGTTTTGATTCCTTCATCACCTTGCACCAACTGAGTAACAAGGATCATGTAAAAGAATCTAACAACATTTAGCAAACACATTACAGGAGAAGCATAGTACAATAGGCAAACACACAACAAAGCTACCACAAAGGACAAGCCGATCAAGTGTGCCACCTACTTCCCCCATCTCATTGTATATCATTTAGGTAAGGTGGGTAACTCGCAAGAGGGACTATATCCAACACAATAGGAATGATAGCCAGTTCCAAACAAGGATCCTCTTGAGAATCACTATGTTCGACACTAGGTGTAAGAGTTAATTGTGATGAAAGCATATTAGGTAAATCAATGTCAATGTCAATAGTCTCATATTCATCATTAACATCATCAGTATCATCAAGAGTATCTTCTTCATCCAAATTAATCAAAATAGGATCTAAGATATGAATAGAATCATCATAATCATGCATGCGAACATCATTATTAGTAGCAACATTGTCTAACACATTATGCATAGATTTATCCGAAGAAGGTAGAGATCTTTTAGCTTTAGCATGAGCATGACACTTTTTATGATGTTCATTAGCAGAGCGATTACATTTTGATTTATTTAAAATAGGTTGAGAACTAGGAGGAACAATCACAAGATCCTTCACAGGTTCTTTAGGAAGATTAATAGGATTATCAACCATAGGAGAAACAATCACAGGATCTTTAATAGATTTGGTAGAAGGAACTTGATTAACAAAACTAGAAGCCATAGTTAAAGGAGGTATTGAAGGTGTAGGTAAAAGACCGCAATTAAGATCCATAGGAGGTGAACTTAATTCAAGGATTTTACAATGTTTATAAGCTTGATATGATTGAAAAAGATTATCAGGTTGAGGAGGACATGAATTAGGTAAGGAAGGCCAAAAGAAATCTAGAGCGGCACAATCTCTAGGCCTAGAAGGTTGATATAGACTATGATTAATCATCTTCACTTCCCCATCATGAATGAACTTAAGACACTTATGGATAGGTGAGGCAATAGCGTGTATAGCAGTCAACCAAGGCAAACCTAGCTTAACTTGAAATTGATCAGAAGTAGGAACCACAACAAAGGTAGTGTTCACAATTTTTCCAAAAAGTTCAACTGGCAAGGTAATAGAACCAAATGAGGGATAAAGAAAACCATTGCAAGTCTGAATACACACATCTGATGTATCATAGAAGTCACATTGTAAGATTTTCATAAAAATATTTTCTTCAGTGATAACATTGACTAAGGAGGTAGGATCAATAAGACAACCACGAGTAGGTATCTGAGCAATCCTAGCAGTAATGTAAAGGGGACCATCAGGAGCTTTAATAATCTTAGAGTCATCAAAGGTAATCAAAAGTTCCAGAGGTCTTTTATTCTTAAATTGTTGTCGAGGTTTAGGTTGAGATTTCATTTTAGGTTTAGGTTTTGGTCGATGTTGAGATTGAACTTGAGGTTGAATCAGAGTTTGAATTTGAGGTTGAGGGTGAGGTGGAGATACAGACTGATCAAAATGCTCCACTTGATTAACAACATGATTAAGATCATCCATCTTTGAATCATACAGAATTTCCATAGTAGATGGTTGCGCAATAGTATTAGTATCATGTGTAGGTAAAGGGTTCGTATAGATTTGAAGGTTCTGATTAGGAGGAGAGATAGATTGATTCCCACTACTATCCAGATTATCAATAGATAAAACCTTAGAATCAATGAGATCTTGAACCTTATGTTTTAAAGAATAATATCTCTTAGTATCATGACCATTCTGATGATGATATTGACAAAAATCATTCTGATCAAAAGATTTAGATGCAATCATAGTAGGTAAAAGAGGTCGAATAGGAGGTAAAGTAATCATATTAGCAGCTAACAACCTATTCATAATAGCATGTAAAGTTTCAGAAAGAGGAGTAAACGTAAGATTTAATTGAAAAGCAGTGGATGTAGAAGTGGCATTATGAGATGCAACAACAACCTGATTAACAACTGCATTCTCTTGTTTGTTTATCTTGACATAATTATTGAATTTTTTAAACTTGTTTGGATTAGGAGCAGCATCACTCTTATCAACTGGAACATGAGCCATTGGAGTGGTGATCTCAAATTGACTCACTTGTAATTGATAATGATGAAGCGCTACACAAAGTTGTTGAAAAGAGGTAAATTCAGTAAGCAGAATCTTATCTCTAATATCCTTTTACAAATTTGAAATAAACATACATTGAATATCAATATTAGGAATAGGATAGGAAATTTGAGCATGCAAATGCTTAAATCTACCAATAAATTCAGTCAATTTTTCTTTAGCACTTTGTTTACAATGCATTAAATCAGTCAATGACACTTGCAGGCCAATATTATTTTGAAATTGTTGAATAAAGACATTAGCAAGTTGTGGGAAGATTTCAATTGAATAGGGAGGCAAGGAACAATACCATTGTAAGGCCTTGTCATGAAAGGTTCTAGCAAACAGTTTGGCTAAAATCCTATGGTCATGAGCATAATCACTACAAAGGATTTGGAATGTTTTAACATGATGAACAGGATCTCCTTTTCCATTATAATTCTCAAGATGAGGCATCTCACCTTGCTGAGGAACAAGAGTATGAATAATATCCTGGGACATGGGACTTCCCATGTCACATGTAGGAATACTAAACTTGTTTTGAGTTAAGGAAGTAAGTTGTTGTTGTAAGGATGACACAGTTTGAGCCAAACTGATGATTGTTGAATCATTAGAGGAAATAGGAGTAGCAACATTAGACACACTAGGTAAAGTGTAAGAAGCTGCAAGAATAGAAGACACAATTGGAGGAACACTAGGAACTACAGTTGGAAGCGGATTGGAATAAGTAAAAGGAACATTATGATATGAAGGTTGTGATGTAGGAAGGGACACAAGAGGAACACTCAAAGGCACAGAGGGAACCATTACAGTCACCAAAGAAGGAGTATAGATAGGAATACTAGGTAAAGGATTAGAAGAGGTTCAACAATAGTGATAGGAGGAATCAACCCTAAATCCTGAGCTTCTTGAGCTAAAGGTTTAACATTTGAATGCACAAGATGAGTAATACCACGCAAGAGGTTAACACCTTGATCACTATCATGGAGAACTTTCTTAAGAGCCTCTATAGCTTGAATGGAATCTTGATTATGGTTTTCTTGAAGAAGCCAATTACCCATTTTATCAAGTTCATTGGAAAGTTTTTGGACTTGTTCAGGAGGAACTCTTCAAGCATCATCCTCATCATGAGATGAGTGAGAAGATTTTTGCTCCATAGGAGGATTGGAATCATGAAGAATCAGGTTATCATCCAGGATCCTAAGGAAAGGAGAAGAAGATTCAAGATCAAAGGCACCCATGAGTCTACGACTTCTTCTAACTGGAATGTTATAAGTAGGACTAGTGGTAGTAAAGCTCATAAACCAATATATCGTAAATGAACTAAACTAAAAGCATGAAGATGAAATCTAATTAGCATGCAAGATCAATCACAAAGGAAAAATATAATACTAACAAGATAAAAGGAAAGCATAATAAGGCAAAGGGAAATCTAACACCAAAAAGAAAGAGAGTAAGCTAATCGGGTTCACCAAAATGAATGATGTTAAAATGGATTTACCACCATTCAAATGTAGAGGGGGAAATATGAGATCTATTCTCAAACACAAATTCCCCAAGAAAGAGATTTGATTTGATCAACCTAGAGGTTAATACACAATCAAATCAATTTATGGTTAATATGGAAAAGAAAGGAGATCTAATGTTTCCCTTTGTGGAATGGATATTATGTTTGAAATATTGAACAATTGAAATACAACTACTAACCTCAAAATTAGGGTAGATCTGGAAAATGTTGAATTCTGGTGTCTATGTGTACTTTCAAGAAAATCTAAAACATATCCTAGACTGGAAATGTCGAGATAGAGAAAACCCATAAATCTTTCCTCAAGATGGCTCAGCTCAGGTTTGACCCTCATAAAAGGTCAAATACCACATTCTTTATTTGAAGTCTGATTCAAATTCTGTTTGTAGATCCCAAAAGTTCGGTGAAAAGGGTATCCAAATTTGCTCTCAGATCTGAAACTCCACACCTGTACCTACAAGAAAATGGGGTTTTTTGTTGTATGGGGGGTTTTCCTTGGTCAAACCCCAATTTAGGAATTAACCTTGAAATTGAATTGAAATATATTGTGCATAAACAAAGTAATTGAAACAAATCACCTCGCTTATGTTCAAGTCCTTGTAGAGGATTCGAATCCTCAAATCCATGAGTAGGAATGCTTCAATAGATGTAGGATGTCTCCAATCAATGGTATTTGATCTTCAACACCAATCTTGACTTGATCTTTGCATATGAGAAGGCTTGAATGAATGGAGAAGGATGGATCATCAAAGGGGGCTCCAAAGAGATTGAATCCTTCAATGGCTAACAATGGATCTCCTTGATGGATGAATGCTTGAACATGTGAATACTTGAAGACTTGCTTGAATGCTTGAAGACTTGCTTGAAAAACTTGATTGCTTGATGGCAAGAGAAGATGTGATTGATGGATATGAAAATGAGAGAGGAAGACCTCCTTTTATAGTGAACTAGGGCACACTCCTCTAGATGGGCCACCTTGGAGAATTAAATCCCAATTAGGTCCTCACCTTTAGAAAATATACCTAGATTAAATGCAATTAAAGGATTTACCATCCCGAAACCTGAAATGGCGAACCTGGAGGCAGGAAAATAAATTTCCCGAAAGGCCAAACCTCGAAAATTAAGGATCTTGAAAATTTGGAGAAAGGGGTCAAAGTTGAGGTTTACCCTGACCTAGTCAGGGTCAAGCTTGACCTTGACCTAGTCAGGGTTGACCTTAGACATTGACCCTAGTCCCAGGTTGACTCAGAACCAAGTCAGGATGTCCCAGAGATGTCCAGAAACCTAAAATTGATGCCAGAATAGGATAGAATGTCAGGGATAGACATAAAATCCTATGATTACTGAGATGAAGGCCAGGAGGATCCATTTCTAAATCCTACCTAGAAAATAGAGCCATGGAAGAGGGAAATTCAGGAGAATCCTTAAGATCCTAACCTTAATTTCACCTAGAATGAAGAAATCAAGTGCAGGGAAGAAGTGGAAAGTGGGGAGAAAAGCCAAATACTTGTAAAGACCCAATCAAGGTGCTTAACATGACCCCAAACCACTTTCTCATAGGGCTAAATGCTCTTATCATGGAAGTGCTTCCATTTTAAGACGATACAGGTGGTTTGGACGGTAATCAAGTGGATGGCCTACCACCTTTGAAGGTAGTTAGCAAGGCTTTTTCCACCCTTCTATTTGGCATTGCAAAGGTCAAGGAGGGAGAGCTCATTCTCTATGTTGTGTGTATATTGCAACATAAGTTTTATGGAAAACTCTACCAATGTGTTGACTGTACCATATGGGATCTTGTAGAACCACTCTAGAGCTAATCCCCCTAAACTCTTGGGAAAGAGGCACATAAGATAGTTATTATTGTAAGAGACCTCTTTACAAGCCATTTAGAACTCCTTAACATGGTTGATTGGATCACCCTTTCCCCTATATTTATCAAATTTGGGAGTCTCAAAGTGTTTGGGAAAGGGGATCATTTTGATGGACCTATCAAAGGATAGGAGTAGACCTCCTAAAATTTGAAGGTTTTTGTCTTTTTCCCTATACGTAACTCCTTGAGATAATTTTTTATCTCTTCCTACATGGGATTAATAGGTTGTAGAGTGGGTACACAAATCACATTATATCCTGGGATTGTTGAATTTTTTGTCACCATTAACCCTTTGGGTTAGTTTCCATCACCTTGATTTAGTTGAGAAAATGTGAAGAGATAGAACTAGTAAGGAACACTTTAGGATAGAGATTTCAGTGAAACATTCCTCGTGTTTTACCAAAATAAGCATGCAAGGCTTCTACAAGAATCTAAGACTGGATTTTGGGGAGATATGTATATGGTCTCCCCAAAATTCTAAGCCAAATATTTATCAGGAATGAAAAGGCAGATATCGGGGAATCATGTTCCTTGTTTCACTGATGAGATCCATTGAAGTAGCTACAACTATCGTTGGAAGAAAAAAAATTAAGTTACGATGGTTCAAGTTACCCCGATGGGTGGCATAGGTGAAAGTCTTGCTGATATGTGGCCTAGGAAGCTTTGATGAGCGATGTTTTTGGTAAGACATATTTGGGTCTTTCTAAAACAACCACTTTTCAAGTTTACATTAGTAGGATGGTAGATGGGTTTTGTTGATAAGAGTCCATCGGTGAAGCTATAGTCATTAGAGGGAACAAAAATGGGTGGTCTAATAGTATAGGTTTCCTCAATGGGATTTTACATCGGTAAAGTCTTTTTGATATCCAAGAGGATTTTTTGATGAAACATCTACTTTGTTTGGCTAAAGAAGATCCTTTTTGATGTAACTGCAGTGTTCTATATAATCCAAATATATTTCATCGAAGGTTTCTTCCATCGAAAGCGGCTATTGATGAGACTTCCTTTTGTCTCATTAATATGCATGTTGTCGATATAACTTGAAGATCTATCAAATGCAAGGAAGTCTTGCTAACATGTCTTCTTTCATCGAAATTGAGTTTTGATAAATCATGATTTGGTTTTATCAACTGTCATAGTGGACATGTATGCATGGTGTGAATGAATAAATAGAGTTTTGCAGTGGCGAGATTTTCTAGTGGCTTCCCCAATGATTGATATCTTTTAGACATAGTTCAATCCACTCAGTTCAAAAGTATGGTTATTGGGGGAACTTTTCTTGATAATAAAAATAGTCATTGTGGGCTCCAAGGAGCAAGAAGGGCTCATCAGAGAATCTCTCACTGATGAAGAGAAAATAGAGGATTGGAGCATTAACTCTTTCAACTACAATCAACAACTTGTCTTCTCTTGTCCACTCATTAAAATGATGTCATTACTATAGTATGGTCTTGATTAGACTCTTCCAATCATCCCATGACCATTTATAGTTGCAGAAATATTGTTTCCACATTCCAATAGAGAACAAATCATGAGACAACCATGTGTTGGCATTTATTTCTAGTTGCAAAGATATTAACTTTCAATCTTCTCTATCACTTAGGAAGATCAACTTGCAGAGATCAGATTTTTTGATCCAATCTCTTTTTGTAACTCAACCCTAGAGGGGTTTGAACTCCAATGTTGTGATCAAAGTTATGCCAACTCTATAAAAGGCAATCGTGTAGATATTTTTTGGGTTCTTCTCTAGTTCATTGACAATGGCTATGCCGTGTAACTACAATTCCTTTTGTCTTGTATTAATGAAATATTTGCTTTCCCTCTTCTTATATTTAGTCATTTAGTGCATTTCCTTTCCTTGCATTGAATGAGTTCTTTTCCTATTCTTGGATTATATGTTGCATTATATATTCTTAGTAGTTGTCTTGTGAATGTTTTCCCTTGCAACATTGGTTAAGTTGTAATCTTCATGTTTGTTCTTGGGATAGAATTGGACTCAAGAACTGTATATGTTGAGGTTTGGTATTAAGTGTAGTTTTTAGAATATTTAATCTTTCCTTGTATTTATTTTTATTAGGAGATTCCTATGGAATCCCTACATGTATTTTGTCCTCTAGTCCAAGTGGGAGCACATGTCATTTCTTGTATTTCGTTTATTAAGGAAATTAGTTTTCCCTCCTTAAGAGGATGTTGCCACTTTGCACACACGTATTATGAATGTTGGCATTCATAGATTGGTGAGTTACTTTGTAACTTCATTCCTCATCTCTATTTAAGAGATGCTCTCCTCTCTCATTTCTACTCTATGAAGTTATTGTAATGAGATACTCTCTCTCTCTCTGGCTTTGCCTCATTCTTAATATCACAAGGGGTTTTTCTTTTCTTTTCCCCTTTTAAAATCTTCTTGTCTCCTTTTTGGCTCTTTTGATGTATGCTCCTAGTTTTGAATCTCTCATGGTAACTATCTTTCTTCCAAACTACTCACTTGGATTATTATTTACTTTTCATGCTCTTGATTTCCTATTTCTTTCATGGTATTAGAGCTTGGTTATCTAATCCTTGTTTTGAGTGTATGTGGATAAAGGTTACCATTTTGTGGAGCACACCTTCTTGGAGACTTTGTT
Source organism: Chamaecyparis obtusa (assembly GCA_027943335.1). Classification (NCBI taxonomy): domain Eukaryota; kingdom Viridiplantae; phylum Streptophyta; class Pinopsida; order Cupressales; family Cupressaceae; genus Chamaecyparis; species Chamaecyparis obtusa. The sequence goes on from BSBK01001440.1 coordinate 1,815,180, forward strand.
GAGAAGAGAGAAGCTCATAGTTTTTTGTGTTGCAAGATTTAATATTTTATTTATTGTTTTCTCTAACCCTCTTTGGTCAGCTTGTCGCTAGACAGTTGTGTTTGACTTTTTTTTTTGGTTTGGTTGGTTTACCACCAAACCTATTTCAATCTGTATTTAATTTTGATAACCTATGTTGGCAAACCGCAAGGTTTATCTTCTTTTCTCTCATGTTTCTTGCAGGTTATATACTAATCATTTTTACTATGTATTAATTATTCTTAATTGCAGGATTCAAATATAATATCTTAGATTTCTTATCTTTGTGCATGCAATTTTATTTCATTTATTTTACAGGCATATTTATGTTATGTATGTTATTCTAACATTTATCTCTGGTTTTTTATCATAGCATTTACCTTTGTGTATCTTTGATAACCTTTCATTTATCTTTCTCCTTGTGTACCTTAATGTCTTTTCCAATCCTTTGTATTGTGTTCCTTATCGTCCGCTGTCAGGAAGGCTATGCGGGCATATCTCTGTATTAATTTTTATTTTTCAAGAAGTTGAGAGATATTTCCCTATCGTTTTGTTCATTGATTCTCTTTCACTTTGAGTATCTTTTTTGTTGTCTTCTTTATCTCTATTTTTTTTCTTAGCATTCCTTATCTTGGTTTGCAACCTTCCCATCGTGCGTAAAACTTTTATACATTTTGATTAGCATTATTTTAGTCTTTCCTTTTCTTGCAGATATTCATGTGAGTTAGTTCGGCATTGTATTTATTTTTCCTTGCGTGATCTTTTTCCCTACCTTACGTATTCTTTCATTTTCTCTACCTTTACATAGAGCTCTATCTTTAGCTTTGGTTGGATGTTAACCATTGCGTATCTCATTCTTCTTGTACGGTTTGTCCTTTCTCCTTTGCATAACTGCAATATGTTTTCCTACATTGGGTGTTCCTTGGAGGTAGGTTAAGTCCCTGCTAACTTGGACTTTGACTGTGTTTTATTTCTCTCTTTGCATTAGTTCATCTGTGCTAGTCTTTTGTTTGTTTCTCTGCCGTGAAATTATATTGCGGTTTATTTATGTTCTCCTATGTCCCTAGCATAGAATCAGAGTTCTTTACTGAGTTTGGTGTTTAGTTTGAATTTTAGTTTGAACATTTTTTTTGGTTAGTTTGACTAATTTAAATACATTTAAAAGAATTATTTTAAAAATATTGTTTTATTCTTAGTTTTATCTATTTTTTATACATTATTTAATTTAATTATTTAAAAATAACAATAATTAGTTTTATTTTATTTTTAATAGTTTAAATCATTTGCTTAAATATTCATATAATTTTAATACGTTTTAATAATATTTAAATTATTTCTCTATAAGGAATGTTTGTTTAAAAGTTTAATTTATCTAGTGATTATCATTTTATCAATTTATTTTATGTTTAAATTCAAATTTTGATATCATTTAGTCATATATTAATTAATTTAACAAAAATTTAATTGTTAAGTTAAGTTATTTAAATCATTATTAACATTAAGATAAATTACATTTTAACATTCATTGGCATCCATTTATAATTGTTTCTAACTTGTTCTTGTTTCCTTAGAGTGTTCATTTCATTAAAAATTTTGTTATCATGTCTACATTTATCCCTAAGATCAAATTAAATAGTACTAATTACCATGCATGTAAAATGCACATTTCATTTATTTCTTGATTTAAACACATGTTAGATATTGCTACTGGTGCAACTTCTGCTCCAGCCACCACTGCAGCTCAAGTTGACATTGATGCTTGGAAAGCTAAAAATGAGGAGGCCCTTGGGCTCATTAGAATTTCTCTCAGTCTGGAATTATATGTACTTATTTCTAACTGTACTACAACTCACACAGCATGGGACATTCTAAAAAATACTTATGTTAGTCTGAATGAATCCAAAAAAAATCAACTCCAAGATCAATTGGAGGACCTCAGGTATACATATTTTGAAACCATGGATGATTTTTATTAAAGTTTGATTCCATTAGAAGTCAGTTAAATGGTTTAGGAGTAACTATTAATGATATTTGTTTAATTCATATTATTTTAAATAAATGTCTTCCTAGGAAATTTTAACAATTTATAACTAATGTGAATTCTCAATTAGCAATTCCTAGTTTAGCTACTGAATTAACCTATATCATTCTTCAAAATTTATTACGTCAAGAAAAAGATAAGTTTATTCAATTTGGTACTCTTAAATCTAATGAACATGCTTTTGTTTCTAAAAATCAAAATCATAACTTTAGATCTAATAATCACAACAATAACAATTCGTATTCTAGGCCTCATTATAACAACAATAATCATAATAATAGTCATAATAATCATCAAAGTAATAATCATAATAATAACCATCAAATGAATGGTCCTAATAAAATACCCCATTGCACCTATTGTGGGAAAGATGGTCATGTGACCAACAATTGCTTTAAAAATAAAAATGATAAGAATCCACTGAATCAAAATAATCAAAAGTCTCATCATAAGAAGAATAATGGTAATTCATCTCATCATGCTTTTGCAATAAGTTATAATGTTTCTAATCCTTTAGAATGGATTTTTGATAGTGGTGCATCTCAACATATTACATCTCATAGAGAAGTTTTTGATTCATTACAACCTGATACTTCAAATATTCCTTTTCAATTAGCCAATCATCATAGTTTCAAAGTTGAATATTTTGGTGATGTTTTGGTTCCTAATGGTAAATTGCATGATGTTCTTTATGTTCCTAAATTGAAAACTAATTTTCTTTCAGTTTCTAAGTTATGTCAAGATTATAAGGTTGAATTTCATAAGGATATTTTCTATGTTATTGATCCTCAATCTAACCAAGCTATTGCTAATGCTAAATTGGATCATGATAATTTGTTTAAGTTTTATGAATTTTCCACTTCAAGGTACTCATTGCATACTAATGTGGACTTTAATATTTGGCATGAAAGGCTTGGCCACTTAAATTTTGATTATATATCTTTGATTCAAAAAGAAAATATGGTTGATGGATTGCCTCATCTTGTTTCTTCCAAAATTATATGCCATGGATGCATGAGTGGTAAGATGCATAGGGAACCTTTTCCTCATGGTCAATCTTGGAGAGTGCATCATAAGTTGCACCTCATTCATAGTGACCTTTTGGTTCCCATGGATAATAAATCCATTCAAGGTTCTAGGTATGCTCTTACTTTTGTGGATGATTTTCCAAGATGAACTTGGATCTATTTTTTGCATAGTAAGGATCAAGTTCTAGATATATTTTTTGAATTTCATATGTTTGTTGAAAGGCAATCTGGTTTTAAGATTAAAATCCTTAGAACTAATAATGGGAAGGAATATGTTAATAATGCTTTTCATTCTTATTTGAAATCCTTTTGAATTAAACATGAGCTTACTATTCCTTATACACCACAACAAAATGGTGTGTCGGAAAGGAAGCATAGAACCATTGTTGAAATTGCTAGATGTATGTTGCATGCTAAAAATATGGATTATAAGTTTTGGGTTGAAGCTATTTCATGTGCTACTTATCTTATTAATAGGACTCCTACTAAAGCTTTAAAGGATAAAAAGCTTGAAAAAGCTTGTTCTGGTAGGAAGCCCAACTTGGCAAATTTAAGGATTTTTGGTTCCATTGCTTATGTTCACACACCTAAATAAAAAAGAAAAAAATTAGATGCTAAATATTCTCCTTATATATTTGTTGGGTATGATGAACACACTAAAGGATATAGAGTTTACAATCCTACTAATAACAAAGTTCAAGTTGCAAGAGATTTGTGTACTGCACAAAATGGAGTTCATGATTTCTCCAATGTTCAAGATTCAAAGTTTATTGGAAGAAAAATTGTGGTTGTGGAGGACCAACCTCCTTCTCTAAACCCTACTTTTAATGAATCTATTTATATCCTTCTACTGATAATCGTGATGATACTAATATCTCTACTCCTCATAGTGATGATTATGTTACTTCTAAAATAAATCATAAATGGTTTAAAGATTTACTTTATGAAGGTGGTGATTATATATCTATAATGGGTGGTATTAAACCTAGGAGAATTAATTTTTTAAATTATGCTTTGATGACTTATATTATGAATGCTAATTATCCTACTACATTTGAACAAGCTAACATACAACCTCATTGGAATAAATCCATGCAAGAGGAATATGACACTTTACTTTCTAATAACATGAGATTTAGTTCCTTTACATCATGGTACAAATTTAGTTTCATGCAAATAGTTATACAAAACAAAATTATATGATAATAATGAAATTAGTAATTTTAAAGCTAGGCTATTAGCAAGAGGTTTCTCTGAAATTGAAGGATTAGATTATAGTGAAACCTTTGCTCCTATTTCTAAGATGCCTACTATCAAATTTGTGTCTGCTTTATCTTCTAAAATGATTTGGCCTATTCACCAAATGGATGTTAAAAGTGCATTTTTAAATGTTGATTTACATGAAGATATATATATATATATATATATATATATATATATATATATATATATATATATATATATATATATATATATATATATATATATATATATATATATATATATATATATATATATATATATATATATATATATATATATTGTAAATTAAAGAAATCTATGTATGGGTTAAAAAAATCACCTAGGGAATGGTATTCCAAAATCAATGCTTTCTTTATCTCTCAAGGTTTTGTTAGAAGTAAAAATGATCCTAATCTCTATATTAGACATACTCAAGATAATATTGTTATTATTATTAGTTATGTGGATGATTTGATTCTCACTTCTAGTTCAAATTCTTTAATTTATGATATTAAGTTTCAACTTAATCAAAAATTTCAAATGACTGATTTAGGGATTTTACATTATTTCTTAGGAATGCAAATTTGGCAAACCCCTAAGGGTATTTTTTTTCTCAAAGTAAATATGCTAAAGATATTCTAGAAAAAATTAAGATGAATGATGCTACTCATGTTTCTATTCCATGTGAATTAGGAACTATGTTGATGTTAGACATGTAAAATCCTTTTGTGGATGCTAGAATTTATAGACAACTAGTAGGAAGTTTGAATTATCTAACTCTTACTAAACCTGATATAGCTTTCAATGTTGGTTTAGTTTCTAGATTTATGTCTAAACCACAACAAACTCATTTCAACATTTCTAAAATAATATTACGTTATATTAAAGGCACTATTAATGTCGATTTATTTTATGATGCCAATGTTGATTTTTCATTAAAAGGATTTACTTATTCAGATCTAGGTGGAGATCCCCGTGATGGTAAATCTACTTGTGGTTCTTGTTTCTTTGTTCAAGTCTAGTTTCTTGGAAAAGTAAAAAAGAACATTCTATTTCTCTATGTTCCACCAAAGATGAATATAAAGGATGTACTAATGCCTCTAAAGAAGCCTTATGGATTAGAAGATTACTTCAAGATTTGGGTCTACCTCAACAAGAGCCTACACCTTTGTATTGTGATAACCAAAGTGCCATTGCATTGGAAAAGAATCCTATTTTTCATGCAAGGACAAAGAATATTACCCTCCAACATCATTTTATTAGAGAATGAGTTAAAGACAAGAAAGTGTCACTTATCTATTGCAAAGCATAAGATCAAGTTGGAGATATTTTGACAAAGCCTCTTTCTAAAGATAAATTTAAATATCATTGTAAAAATTTGGGGTTCTACCCTTTGATGTAAACTCCCCAAGTAAAGATTAAGGGGGGGTGTTATAATGTTTAATCTTTCCTTGTATTTATTCTTATTAGGAGATTCCTATGGAGTCCCTACATGTATTTTGTCCTCTAGTCCAAGTGGGATGACATGCCTTTTATTGTATTTCCTTTATTAAGGAACTTATTTTTTCCTCCTTAAGAGGATGTTGCCACTTTGCACACACTTATTATGAATGGTGGAATTCATAGATTGGTGAGTTACTTTGTAACTCCATTCCTCATATCTATTTAAGAGATGTTCTCCTCTCTTATTTCTACTCTATGAAGGTATTGTAATGAGATACTCTCTCTCTCTCTCTCTCTCTCTCTCTCTCTCTCTCTCTCTCTCTCTCTCTCTCTCTCTCTCTCTCTCTCTCTCTCTATTTCTTAGGCTTTTCCTCATTCTTAATATCAAAAGGATTTTTTCTTTTCTTTTCCCCTTTCAAAATATTCTTGTCTCCTTGTTGGCTCTTTTGGTGTATGCTCCTAGTTTTGAATATGTCATGGTAACTATCTTTCTTCCAAACTAATCACTTGGATTATTATTTACTTTTCATTATATTAATTTTCTATTACTTTCAGTAGTCATAGGTAGATAGATCCATGTTTCAATCTAGTGCATCACCCCCTTTCCCTTTCATGGAATCCTTCTTCCCATTTTCCTCAAAAGTAGTAGCTTAGGTGCACCCTAATTGTAAAGGAAGTTAACCTTCTCTAGAGATTAAATTTCTTGTCAATTCCCACACTTGGAGGTTTTTTCAACATTTTATGAGGTCACTTAGGTCACTAACCACCACCTAAGCTTGTCTGAAGACTTTTTTGACAACAATTTTTGGCACAACTGGTGGGACAAAGATTCAAATTAGTTCAAGAACATCCCCTGGTGGACAATATAAAGATATCATTCATTGATAATGTTGGTTTTTTCCTCAATGCTAGCAACCTTTGGATGCATTTCATTCAAACACCATGGCAACTTTGAATGCAAATCTTTTTGTTTCAAGTAGTCACAGTACTAGTATATAATAGGATCAAATATGGTCTTTAATGTTTCTTTAGGATTTCTATGAAAGTGTTTGTTAAATTATTTAACATGGATTCCTTTCACAGAGATGCCTCCCATTTTTCCCCATATCATGAGAATTCTACCCCTTCACCATCATTTTTTCTATCTCAATCAGAGCTACAACCTAGTGTTTCCCCATGTTTCCCTGCTCAATCTTTAGAACAACCCCATAGCCTTGTAACCAATCTAGGAGTTAGAGAACTCTTTTACTATATGGACAATCCAGGCTTTGAATTTTTAGGCCTAGGCTTAACTTTTGGTTATGTTCATAATTCATATCTGGGTCTAGGCAATGGGGGATATGCTTTTATTGAACTCCTTATGGTCAGTCATTTCAAGGAGTTGTGTAAGATCAAGGAGAAGTGGGAATGTGATGCATAAATATGTGAGATGGTATATGAGGTGTATCATATATATATAAAGGCTCGAAAAAGATACCATGAGGAGAAGGATCATCAGACCCATCTCAAAGAGCAATAGGAGAAGAAAATAAAATAGAAGTATTTTGATGAGTATATTGCAAAAGGATTAGTTGCAGAGGAAAATAAAGAAGTGAAGCTTAAGCTTGCTCAATTCCAAGCATCCGGCATTCCTAGGTGCAAGTTTGTTACCTTCAGATAGGATAAGCCCAATATCTTACAAGAAGATGTACAAGAGGCAGTCACTCTTACCAAATTTTTCATTCCAAGCTTAGTAGCCCCTTATCCAATTGTTACAGCCACAGAGCCCACTCATCTACAAGAGGAGAGGAAAGAGGAATTATTACAAGAGTATATTGAGAAGGTTGTACAAGAAAAGACCTCTCTATAGATTGAGACCAAAAAATAAGTAGAGGACCCTATCCTCTTATTTAAAGAGATCCCCTCTTTTTTTAAGGGGAAAAATTAGAACATTCCAAGGAAAACCCTACCCTAGAAGATATACACTTAAGTATGCATGAGGTTTCTCCTCAACCTATGCATAATGTCACCATGGAGAAAATAGTCCAAGAAAGGACTTCATGGCTTATTTAACCCATACTGGATGATGTTGTGACATGGGAAATTTACATATCATGTGGGAGATTGACTAGTATAAACTTGATACATCATTTTCTGATATCAAGCCATCATCTCATAGATCTTCCCTACTATAGGAAAGAGAACATCTACAAGAGGATATTGAGAAGGTTGTACTAATGAAGGCATCTTTATAGATGATATAAATTGAAGAAAAAGAAGTACAACATGAGTTCCTATAGTGGGATTTCTCTCATGACACAAAGGATAGTCAAGGGGATTTCAAGGATATACCTATCCTTGAGCAAGAGTGTGTTAATATGCATGAGTTTTCCCTTAAACTTATGCCTATTTTTGGAACAAACATAGAAGAAATTGATAATGATGACAATTTTTTTGAAGATACTGATGTCATCTGCTCTTCCATTAATCTTGAGCCAATATCTCCTAAAATTGCATAACATAAGTTATAGAAACAAAAATTGAAGATCCCCACACCATCATCCATTCTATCAAAGCCAACCCCTTCAAGCCAATAGGATACAATTATTATAGAGCACAATAGTGAGGTCAAGATTGATAGATCAGACCAAGTGCCATTAAGAGGATGCCCCATTAGGAATCTACCTCTGAAACACATCAATAAGTTGCCCCATGTCATGCTTGGTTCAAAGCAAGAGGAATATTTCTACAAGGATGATCAAGTTTGTCTTGCTCATTAAGAAAATGTCCCAATGATGGAGGAATTTTTTGTTCTTAATATTGAGAGAACATTCCAAAAATAAGTAGTATGCTTGTTATGTTTTCTACCCTATCTAGTTTCCTAGATGCATGAAAGAAACAAAAAAATTGATTAGGAAGGGAAACTATTTTGTCAAGCTAGTTAATGTCTTTGTTTGGTATTTATTTTATGTAAATTCTTGTACATAGTAGAATAGGTGTTTTCTTTGCTTTCCAAGAAGTGCATGAGCACAACTATTTCTTGGTGAAATAGAAAGAATATGATTCTTTTTTCAATTACGGAGAGAATTTTGAGAGTGGTGTCAGAATATGACTATGTGCCCAATGGATTGTCAGGCTACTAATCTTAATAATTAGCAGGCTAGTATCACCTTGAGTCACCAAAAATGTTTACTTTTCTATCACCATTAACCCTCTGGGTTAGTTTTTGTCACCTAGATTCAGTTGAGAAATATTGAAGAGCTAAAATTAGTAAGGAACACTTTAGGACATAGATTTTGGTGGAAGATTCCTCATGTTTCACTGAAATAAGCATGCAAGGCTTCTACAAGAGTCTAAGACTGGATTTTGGGGAGATATGTATGTGGTCTCCTTGAAATTCTAAGCCAAATGTTCATCATGACTAAAGAGGTTGATATCATGGAAGTATGTTCCTTGTTTCACTGATGACATCCTATGGAGTAGCTACAACTATTGTTCGAAGGAAAAAATGGCATTCCAATGGATCAAGTTACCACAATGAGTGGCATCAGCAAAAGTATTATCTATATGCAGCTTGGGTAGCTCCAATGCACGATGTTTTCGATAAGACATCTTTGGCTCTTGTCAAAATGTATTCTTTTAAAGTTTATATCAACAATATGGTAGCTAGATTTTGTTGATAAGATTCCATCAATGAAGTTATAGTCATTGGAGGGGACAAAAATGGGTGGTCCAACAGTAGAGGTTTCTTCAATTGGATTTTACATTGGCAAAGTCTTGTTGATATCCAAGAGTAGTTATCGATGAAACTTATACTTTGTTTGGCCAAAGAGGATCATGTTTTATGTAACTATAGAGTTCTATATAATTGTAATCACCTAAAAATGGATAGGATCATCTAAGTGAGAAATCAAGGCAAGGATCAACACAATTAAATAGAATTAAATCAAGATCAAGATCAAATGAAAGATAAATGGCAATTGAACCTAAATCCAATAATAATTGAAAATCAAAAGCCATAAAATTAATTTAAATCAAACAAATCATGATTAATTAATTAATTGTGTAATTAATCTAATTAATTACATAGTTCAAATTAAATCAAATCAACCCATTCAAGGGGTACACATGGCTAAACAAATTAAATCAATTCAATTAATTAATTCCTATTTTCTCTCAACCACCAAATGGGAGGAAAATCAATCAACCAATAGGAATTGAGGATGAAGTTCACATGGATCAAGCCTAAATTGAATCTCAATCACTCACTTGGAGAATGCATCTTGTCCACTCATTTTGTCTTCTTGTCCCAAGCTTTGAGGACATAATATTTAAATTGTCTTCAAAGGATGAAATCAAGGACTTAACCCAAACTCAATCATGATCAACTCAACTACACCCCCTACCCTTGCAAAAATCTATAAAGGCAAGGCATAATTCACTCAACAATCATCCACAAATCTAAGAATAGCATCAAACCTCTTGCAAATTATAGCTAGAAAGGCAAATCTAGGAGCTAATTAGATCATTTCAATTTGGAATTAACATTGTTATTAGCTTTGCTTATCATTCTCATTTTAGGACTGTCACTAATGGAGGCTTGCTGAGATCTTTATCATTAGCATCCCTAAATAGAGATCCATAGAGTGCTTAATTGTCAATTATTAGCTTAAATAGATTGCTATTTGTGGTAATTTAGTGTTTATTTTGAATTATTGATGATACTAACCCTATGAAGGTACTTTTTCTAGTACACAAAATGGCATCCACCATGGGGCATTAGGCCTCATAAATTTATAAATTCAGAGAAGTAAAAATTTTCTTGCAAATCTTATTTTCTTCTCTATTTTGTAGGTGAAATAGCGAGTTTGACACTTTCTGCAGTGCTTTTACCAGTTTCTTCAGTGCTTCTGAGACCTAAAATAGCACTTCTACAGTAAATTTTTGTGCCTTTACATGGAGTTTCAATGCGTTTGATTCCTTCTATCTTATGTCTAATATTCTTTCAGCACTTTTGCCCTGACTAGCCAGCATGTTTGTATAATTCTCCAGCGTGTTTAATCTTTTTATGATGCCTTTGCTAATTTTATTAGCACTTTTAAATTATGTTTCAGTGCTTTTGAAAATTTTAGTAGTGTGTTTAATCCAATCCATAGTGCGTATAAGCATTTAAATAGCACTTTCAATAGATTCTATAGCGCTTTTGATTAAATTGAAAATTATTAGAATCTAACTTGTAGGAAATGATTTCTCTATGTCTACAGGATGACTGGTCATAAAAGAATAAAAAAACCAGAGACTAGATTCAATAATGAGGGAAAAGCTTTGACAAAAAGGATCAAAGAGGAGAATATTGCACACATCAAGCTGGTTTTGGAAGATTCTCAGCAAGAAAGCAAGGTATATGAACAATACTCAAAAGGTGTAGAAGCATATAAAGCAAAGTTCGTATCATTAAATTTGATTTATTCACCTTAATCAATTTTTTGCTAAAATTTGATAAATAAGGCTTAGATTCAATTTTATCTTTGGTTTCTTCATTTTGGCTAGTTGTGTTGACTAACTTGTTGGAGGAGAAGAAAATGGAAAGGAATGATTGCCACTAGGTGAGCATAAAAATACAAAATTCATCAAAAATGCCCCTAGCCTTAGCTAGCTTCGATTGAAGGTAAGCCTCAAACTTAGTCATTTTTTTTGCTTAAATTGTGGCTTTGTCATTTTCAAAATCTAGTAATTAAAGTAGCCTATTATTGTTTGAGGAATTTGATATTAGGCCTATGCTCTTCACTTTCTAAGTGAATCAAAATGCCAAAAGTGTCAAACTCCTTGATTAAAAGAAAGGCTAAGTAAATCAAGCACTAAATTTGAATAACCCCTTGTTTGTGGAAAAGAGTAGAAATACTCGATTCCCATTAGTTAGTGGGTTTGGTAATTGAACCTTGTTAAAAATGTTTGGAAATTGAGAAGTAGATAGGGATATGATCTTCACCTTTTGGTGAATCAAACTCCCAAAACCTATCTCTTTATTCCAAATTATTGATTTCAAATGAACATGCTAGATCAATAGTAGGCTCACCTCGTGAGATTTTCCTTAACGAGGTTGGTGAGAGGGAAAGCCCAAAGTGGGATACAATCACCTTTGCTACAATAATCTAACCCACTCTAAAATAAAATACATACATCCTTAATGGGGCGTGTGACAAAAGGGTGTTAAATTTTTGAACTTCCTCGAGTAGTCCTTCGGGATTGCACAAAACTCCAACATACCGATGGTGGGAAGCCTCTTAATATACTTGGAGGATGAAAGTTTAATATCCATTTTGAATAGAATCTTGATTAAAAACCTTGTTAACTTAGCAAATCCTACCTTGTAGAGTCATGTTTATGAACCAAGTTGTGAACTTGGTAGCTTGCTTGAAGTATCTTTTTGTGCAAAAACCTGTGATAACGTCCTTACAAATTCAAACACTTTTTATGTAGAGGGTTAAAATGAACAAGTGTACTTGTGATTTCTTTTGTTTGAAAAATACATACAACAAGTAAGCGATGTCCATTTAAAAATTCATCTTATATTTTTAAATCTCTTCATAAAAATAAGCAATTACCAAATTGGGGAATCAATTCAAAATCAAACCTTGTTGAATGACAGTTTCTACATGTTCTCACAACTCAAATTATCTTTACAAGAAGATGGTACTTGCATTGCAAAAGAGGTCCCCAAATTTGAATATCAAATTCCTTTCAACAATCATGACCAAGGGGATAGTCTCCCAAATCTATTTGAAAAGAGACTTGAATCAATGGATAGAAACTCCATGTTTCACGATTACCATCATGGAGGAAACAATGACAACATTAATAATGCTAACCAAGAGCCTAAGGAAACACTTGAAGAAAGGGCTAATAGAGAGGCTCAAGATAATGAGTTTCTTGAGGTCATGGACAAACTAATAGATAGAGATAGGGAGAAATTTTTCTTAAATCTAGCCCAAGAAGGGGTAAAGATTCCATATGATTATGATGTGGATCAACTTCAGAGAAATAAAGAAGATGAAAACCTGATGAGTTCTATGAATCAACAATTGAAAATGTTCCAAGCACAAATTGATTTAATGAAAAAGGTCATTGAACCTAAGCCATTCTCTATTGAGGCCTTGTGCCCATTCCCTTTCGACAAAAGCTTAGTCATGGAACCTTTTCCTATCAATACAATCTTTCCTAAATATGATAAATACATAGGTAAATCAGACCATAGGATCACCTTAGAGAGTTTTATGCTCTAAGAATTGAATTTATGCATAACACCACATACTTAATGAGACTTTTTCCAAGAAGTTTGGGAGGGAAAAGCATGGAATGGTTCTCCAAACTTCCACAAGGGATAAAGACTTTTGAGGAATTAGCCTCTAAATTTGTAATCCATTACTCCTACAACATCGAACATGAGATTACAATGCTCAAACTATGTGATACAAAACAAAAGGATGGTGAATCTTTCTTAGGGTTCCTTCAAAGGTGGAGGACCATTTTTGTAAGATATCCACAAAGTATCCCTGAGAAGGAGAAAATGGATATATTTATGAATAATTTAAATATGGAGATGAACTATAGGCTCCAACTTCAATGTCCCCCTACATTCGAAAAACTTATTGAGAATGGGATTAAGATTGAAGATTTATTGTCCAAAAGGGGAGAGATAAAAATTTTCAAAGACAATAAACCCTATACCAATACTGACGAAGGGGCAAGGATCATGAGGGGCCAAAGCCATGGCTCACCCTAATGTTCCAAGCCTTCAACACATAATGTGGAAGCAAAACACCAAAAAGTGAGAGGGAGGAAGCAAGATCTTCATTAAATTACATCAACAAATAGTATACATGCCGAGTTGTAAGGCCTTCCTGGTTTAGGCCAGATATTACAATAAATTCAGAAGTCCTCAAACATGTGAGGATCCATAAAATTCTAACTTCTAACTTCCCCTGATCTCTGACTCCCCTAACTCTAAACACAGACACTAAATTTATACAAGAGTCAACTGAACTGAGTCGGTCTTCAGATCCATAAAAAATGGAAGTAACGGTCAGATTAAGGACCACCAGCTTCCCAATAATGGATACCAGCATTAACTCCATGACCCTTGATAAATGCACACGTTGGCCCCAATAGGAAACAAAATAAAACCCGTCGGCAAGCAGAGATAACCAACCAGCAGCAAAGCAATACCGAGCACCAGGAAATTACCGACCAAACTTGGCAACCGAAGCAACCAACCAACTCAAGAGAAGAGAAAATTGACCAACACAGAGACTACCAACTGAACTTGGTAATCAAAGGAAACTGACCAACACAGGAAAGAGCAAACCGTCCAAACAGGAACCGAACAACACAAAAAACAACAAACATCTTTTTGGTGACACAGGATTGCCAAGAACTCAAGATGCTCCTGCATCAGACACCTGGAGTTGTTTTGAATGATTCATAGAATCATCTAGCAGATATGATCCAAGCTGCATCCAACTCAGAGTGTGAAATCCATAAACTGTCTTCCATCAGTCTATTCTTCCATTTTACCAGATATTCCATGTATTGTTTTCCTCTTGTGCTTTTTCCAACTCTTTCTTTCAAAATTAGTTCAACTTCCTCTTTTTGTTTCTTAGGATATTCTATCAGTACTGTCATTTCTTTATCAGATTCATAATATTCATACAAATCAGCAATTTTAAAAATCGGTGATATGTCCATGTCATCAGGTAACTCAATCTCATATGCATTTCCACTGCCAAATTTCCTCAATATTCTGCAAGGTCCAAACTTCTTCATCTTTAGCTTCCCATAAGTTCCAATAGGAAACTGACCTTTCTTCAAATGAACCATCACTTCATCACCAACATCAAAAATCTTATGTCTTCTTGATCTATCAGCTCTATCTTTATATTTCTGATTACTGTTTTCCAACTTCAACTTCACATCTTCATGCAATGTCTTCGTGTACTCAGTAAATTTCACTCCTTCAACACTTTTGTTGTTTTCATCCTCAATGTCTCTCAAGTTAGATATTCCTCTCGGTTGTATGCCATTCACAATCTCAAATGGTGTTCTTCCTGTACTCCTATTCATTGAATTATTGTACGCAAACTCATCTTGTGCCAACACAAAATCCCAATTGACTGGTGTGTCTCCTACTAAACATCTCAAAAGATTACCCAAACTTCTGTTTACAACTTTAGTCTATCCATCGGTTTGTGGATGAAATGTAGAACTATATTTCAACTCGGTACCAAATTTCTTCCAAAGTGTTTTCCAAAAATATCCAACAAACTTGCTATCTCGGTCAGAGATAATACTCCTCGGTAACCCATGTAATCTCACAATTTCCTTAAAGAAAAGGTCTGCTACATTCACTACATCTAATGTTTTTCTACAAGGTATAAAATGTGTCATTTTAGAAAATTTGTCCACAACCACAAATATAGAATCATTACCTCTTACTGTCTTTGGTAATCCAAGAACAAAATCCATACTGATATCAGTCCAAGGTTTCTCAGGTACAGCAATCAGTGTATATAAACCAGTATTCTGACTTACTCCTTTTGCAACTTGACAAATTCCACAACTTCTCACAAATTTCTAAACATCCTTATACAACTACGGCCAAAAGTACTTTTCCTTCAGCGAATTCCAGGTTTTATCAATGCCAAAATGTCCAGCCAAACCACTACTATGTTTCTCTTTTATTAGGTTAGTTCTCATTACTCCTCTTGGTATACACAGCTGAATACCTTTAAACAACATATCTTCCTAAATAAAATATTCATCCCATTTGGTATCATGTTGATCTTGTAAAGGTGCTCTGCACTTTCTCCATGGCTCAGAAAAATCAGGGTCATTTTCATACAAATCTTTCATCTCATCAAAACCAAGAACTTGAATTTTCATCTCGGTCATCAAAGATCTTCTCCTACTCAATGCAATAGCAACTCGGTTAATGAATCCACTCTTATGTTTTATCACAAATGTGTAACTTTGCAAATACTCAACCCATTTCATATGTCTCTAATTCAACTTGTTCTGACTACCCGAATACTGTAAAGCTTTATTATGTAATGCCAAAATAGGTAATTCGACAACCTTCTGCTTCAATGCTTGGAAACTCTTATCAGCTCCATGTGTCCACTTGAATTCTCTTTTGTCTCCTCTCATAGTCTCAGTCATAGCATTACAAATTGAACTGAAATTCCTTATGAACTTTCGATAAAAACTTGCCAATCCATGAAATGATCTTACCTCACTAGCATTCATAGGTGTAGGCCAATTCAAAATGGCTTCAACCTTTTTAGGATCCATCTTCAATCCATCAGCTGAAATAACAAATCCCAAATACACAATTTCTTCTTTCATGAATGAACACTTTTTTAGATTTATCAGCAACGTTTCCTCTTTCAACCTCTGCAAAACTTGTCTAACATGCAACAAATGTTCTTCTCTGGTCTTACTAAATATCAGAATATCATCAAGATATACAATCACAAACTTACCCAAGAATTTCTTCAAAACTTCATTCATCAACCTCATAAAAGTACTCGGTGCATTAGTTAAACCAAAAGGCATAACCAACCACTCGTACAAACCTTCTTTCATCTTGAAAGAAGTCTTCCACTCATCACCTTCTCTAATTCTAATCTGATGATATCCACTTTTCAAATCAATCTTTGTGAAATACTTTGCTCCAGTCAAACTATCCATTATGTCATCCATCCTCGGTATAGGAAACCTATACTTCACCGTTATCTTATTGATTTCTCTGGAATCAATGCACATTCTCCATTCTCCATTCTTCTTAGGTGCCAATATAGAAGGTACCACACAAGGACTTAAACTTTCTCTGATCAAACCTTTATCCAACAATTCTTGAATCTGTCAATTCAATTCCTGATTCTCAGTAGGTGTTAACCGATGAGGTGCCTTATTTGGTAAACTAGCTCCAGGGATTAAATCCATACAATGATCTATACTTCTCTTTGGTGGCAAACCATCAGGTACATTATTAGAAATGATTTTTCAATACTCGGTGAGTAACTTATCAATCTCCTCATGAATATTATCTTCCATTTTCTTACTCAGTTTGTTAGGGATTACAGCAAAACATACATCATCCTTCTTCAAAGAACTGACAAACTTTCTTCCTTCCATCAAACAAACTTTCACAGATGTATAGATATTACTAACAAATTCATCCATCAATGGCAACAAGACTTGTTTCTTTCCATTAGCCACAATAGAATACTTATGCAATCTTCCATCATATATAGCATGTCTATCATATTGCCAAGGTCTACCCAACAAAATATGACAACAATCCATCGGCATTACATCACACAACACCTTATCATAGTATTCCCCTATTTTCAAATTCACATAACATTGTTCATTTACCAAGAGAGTATGCTCATCTTTGATCCATGAAATCTGATAGGGTTTCAGATGCTTCAATCTTTCCAACTGCAATTTACCGACCATCTCTTCAGATGCCAGATTCTCTAAGCTACCACTGTTAATGATTACTTTCCACACTTTGTCAGCAACTCTACATCTTGTCTTGAACAAACTTTTCCTTATCGGATCTTCCTTCTTTCTTTCATTCCATAGTGCTCTCCTTACCATTAGGTTACTTTCCTTTTTAGGTTCATTCAATGATTCTTCTTGTACTACAACATTTCTACTACTACTAGCCTTCTTGCTTGCATGTGTACATTCAAAGGATTTGTGCCCTTCTTCTCCACAATTGTAACAAGTTCCTCAAAAATTTCCTCTACTGTAACCACCTCGGTAGCTACTACCTCTGCCTCTGGATGAACTTTCACCTTTCCACTCAGTCTTACCTTTGTCCAAGTTTGTTTTATCAGGTTCAGATCTACCATTTTCACCATTGAATCTACCTCTTCCTCTATGGAATCTACCACCTTGACCTCTTTGCCTTTGATCATGTCTTTTGTTTAGTTTCTCCTCGGCTTTCAAAGCAAATTGATAAGCCTCTTCAATACTTTCCAACTTAACCATGCTGATTTCTTCTTGGATAGAGTTTCTCAAACCATTCAGGTATCTGCCAATCCTTTCAATATCATCTTCATCATGACCAGATCTGATATCCAATTTATAAAATTCCTCAGTATAATCCTTTACTGAGCTATCCTTCTATCTCAGACTTTGCATTCATTAAATTAGGTTAATCTAATAGTCACAGGGTAAGAATTTTCTTTTCAACTTATTGACCATCTTACTCCATATTGTGATCTTATCTTTGCCTTTCCTTTTCCTATCCAATTGTAGATGTTCCCACCACAAGGATGCATGTCCTTTCAACTTAGTGCTTGCAATCTTCACCATTTTGTCTTTAGGGACACTTTCATATTCAAAATATTTTTCCATCTCAGTGATCCAATCCATTAATTCATCAGAGTCCAATTTGCCACTATAATCAGGAGGATTAAAGTGTGGTGTCAATTTCAAACTTGTCAAAGCTTTCAGGAATCTCTCTTCACCATGATCCATAATAGGTGTAGGTTCTGCATTAGGCTATTCTTCTTCGACCTCATCATCACTAACATCTTCAAGATGTCTGCCTCTTCTTTGGGTTGTCTCTACTGCATCTAATCTAGCAACAATCTGCCTTAGCATCTCTACCAAGCCTGGATCTACATCTCACCTCTCATGAACCATCTTGACAACCTTCTACAATTTTAGGTCAAATCACAATCTGCTACCCCACAACAAATCAACTAAGGTTTCAACAAGTTCCTGCAAACCTAGATCCACAGACCTAGATCAAGAATCTAATCTCGCTCTGATACCACTTGATGAAGGGGCAAGGATCATGAGGGGCCAAAGCTATGGCTCACCCTAATGTTCCAAGCCTTCAACACATAATGCGGAAGCAAAACACTAGAAATTTAGAGGGAGGAAGCAAGATCTTCATTAAATTACATCAAAAAATAGTATACATGTCGAGCTGTAAGGCCTTCTCGGTTTAGGCCGGATATTATAATAAATTCAAAAGTCCTCAAACATGTGAGGATCCATCAAATTATAACTTCTAACTTCCCCTAATCTCTGACTCCCCTAACTCTAAACACAGACACTAAATTTATACAAGAGTCACCCAAACTGAGTCGGCCTTCAGATCTGCAAACAATGGAAGTAATGGTTAGATTAAGGACCACCAGCTTCCCAATAATGGATACCAACATTAACTCTACAACCCTTGATAAATGCACGCATCGGCCCCAATAGGAAACAAAATAAAACCTGTCGGCAAGCAGAGATAACCGACCAGCAGCAAAGCAATACCGAGCGCTAGGAAATTACCAAACGAACTCGGCAACTGAAGCAACCAACCAACCCAGGAGAAGAGAAAACTGACCAACGTAGAGACTACCGACCGAACTCAGTAATCAAAGGAAACTGACCAACACAGGAAAGAGAAAACTGTCCAAACAGGAACTGAACAACACAGAAAATAGCAAACATCTTTTTGGTGACACAAGATTGCCAAGAACCCAAGATGCTCCTGCATCAAATACTAATAATAATCATTATATATCTAATTATACCAATAATAAAGGAGCCAACAATCACAATGACAAACCTAAACTATGGTTGAATAATAATAACAAAAATCTTGTGAATGATGGAGTTGTGGAAGCTCACAACTTGAAGGCTACCCCATTTAATTTATCAAGTGGAGAAAATTCAACATACAATGTGAATCAGACTAATAAAGCTCCTTTTAATAATGCCAATTCCAACAAAAACAACAACAATGACAACAATACTCCCTTCAATAATGCTAATGGAAACAAGCCTAAGCCTTTCTTTTCCACTTATAAAAGAGAAAATTCACCTTCTTAGGTGAACCATTGGAAAATGTGTTAAGGACTTTGGTGGCTAACAAGATCATTACTCTACTTGAGTTAAGACCATATGAACCCCAACTTAAGCCAAATTGGTGGAATGATTCTCACCATTGTGAGTACCATCATAATAAGGGTCATAAGACCAATGAGTGCATGAATTTGAAACATTTGGTGCAAGACCTAATTGATGATGGAATGATAAAGGTTGAGGGGCCCCAAAACAATGAAGATCATACGGCCTTCAAAAATCCCTTTCTAAACCATGAAAAGGGTGAGTCATCAAACACCAATCAAAATAATAAAAGAGGTAATGAGAAGGTCAACTTCGCCCATACCTATGATAACACAATTAATGCTTTAAGTGGTGATGAAAGAACCATAAATGTTATTGTGTTGAAAGAGAAACCAAGGGAAGCAACATCTAATATTGTAACTAGGGGGCAAGCTTCAAAAATTACTCTACCTGGAAATGCTCCAAGAATTGTTCTACCAAATCAAACCTCATCTTCATCATCAAAACAATATAACTTGGTAGACCAATTACAACGAACCCCTACTCATATCTCTATTCTAGAACTACTCAAACTCTCACCAACTCAAAAGGAGATTCTAACAAAAGCCTTGGTAGAGATGAATGTACCTCTAAATTTGGAGGAAGATAATTTTCAAAACATGGTGGGACATCTTATTGCACCTCATTGCCTATCTTTTTCAGATCAAGATGACATGTCATTAAATCACCCACAAAAATTGCCTTTGCATATAGAGGTTCTAATTCACAAGCATAGGGTAAAAAGAGTCCTTATTAATAGAGGGGCCAGCTTGAATATTTGTACCCTAAACTTGGTAAAAGCTTTAGGATTTTCTGAGGAGGCTATTGACCCAAAGAAAAATATAACTATAAAAGCCTACGATGATGAAGAAAGAGCTTCCAAAGGGGTCATAGTACTTCCTATTAAAGTTGGTCCAATGCAGAAAGAGACCATTTGTCAAGTCCTTGACCTAAAGTTGACTTACAATGTCTTATTAGGGAGGTCATGGATTCATGAAATGCAAGTTGTGCCTTCAACCTATCACCAATGTCTCAAATTCCCCTATCTAGGATAAGAAATCATGGTAAGTAGGGACTCAAACCCCTTCCAATATTGTAATAACCTAAAGCCTACCAATGATTCCCTAGTCCTGCATAATGTAGAAGGGTCTATTCCTCAAAGAATAGAGCAAGGTCAAAGCTCTAAAGATCTTCCATCTTTAAAGGGAAAAGAAAAAGAAGTTTTTGTTGAAAATATCCAAACTCCTACTAACCTAGCTACATCGACAAAAGGAAAAGAAAAGGTTAGTGAGGAGAGTACTCTTGAGACAAAGAAAGAAGACCAAGATGGATCCATTCAAATCTACACTAAGGAGGCTCATTACCAAAAAATGGACCATATGATGAAAAACTTTGAGAAACAATGTCAAATCAAACAAAAGGGAGGTGAATACTCCTTATCCATGATGGACTTACCCTTATCTCCAAAATCATGTGGAAAGCCATCTAATCTACCTCATAAATACAATTATCACTTTGTGAGGGCTAATACATCTTCATTCATGGAGGAAGAAGATAATAAAATCCAAAATTGGTTATACAAGGATGAAGAATCAAGTACCCATGAGAAGCGCATACAAAATATAAGTATTCCCACACATCAATATGGGAAAGGATTTCAAATTATTTAGAATATGGGATACAAAGGACAAGGACCTTTAGGAATGAGAAATGAAGGACTCCTTGAACCCATTGAAATGACATGGAGAGATAGCAAAGAAAAGACAGGATTAGGGTACCTAGAACAAGGGTATACTCAAAAGCACTATCCTAAGGTATATGATCAAATATTACAATTAGAGTCACATAGTGATGAAGACTTGAATGATTGGGAATGGGATACATTGTCAAATGAATCATGTCAAGATAAAGGTATTGATGTTATCCACACCTAAACTCCTAGCAAAGGGAAAGAATCAATTACAAAATCAAGCCTCAAGTTCTAGTCAAGTGGTCTTAGATAATGTCCCAATTCAAGAAATTCAAATAAATCAATGGGTAGGAGAATCCTATGTACCATCATGGAGACCTCCTATGGAAGAATCTAATATTAGGTTTAATCCATGAGATTTCTACCCAACGGAAACCTTAGAGGATTCTAGTGAGGAGGATTTTGACCCTAGTTCTCTAGAACATCTTGAAGAGGCACATGTTATAGACTTAAGTGATACAATGTTTTAACCTTCAAATGAAGTCATGCCCCTAAACCCCATCAGACTAAACCAAAACATTGATTCTTTGACCCTCATCTATCCGAAATTAATTGAATGGGATTCCATCAAACCTATCATCCTCCCAACATTTTTGAATGATAACTTGGTGTCCCAATACCTAAATGTGGTTGAACCTTCTTCTACCATGGAATATCAGGAAGAAGTGAAAAAGGAAAGTATCCAAACTCCTAATTCAATAAAAAAATGAAAAAAATAAAAAAAATAATAAATGGAAAGAATCTAATGTTGAAAACCACATTGTGGCAACATTAGATCAAAAAGAGAAAGAAATAAAGAATGATTCCAAAGGTGAAAACCAAATAGAGGCACTTAAGGAAGGGAGTTTGGATACTTTACCTGAGCACTATGAAGAAATATTTCCTATCCTGATTGAGCCAATAGAAAAAGTAAATATTGGATTAGGATTAGAGCCAAGGATCATACACTTAGCAGCATCTCTATCTAGTGAGGAAAGAAAAGACTTCATCAAATTTTTCAAGGAAAAACAAATCAATTTTTCATGATCGTATGATGATATGCATGGATTGGATCCAAATTTAATCATGCATCATTTGAACATAAGAGGAGTAAAACTAGTAAAGCAAAAATTAGGAAAGATGCATCCACACATAACTTTGCTTGTAAAAGTGGAGTTGGAAAAATTGCTAAAAGTTGGGTTTATAAGAGCCATTGATTATGCCCAATGGATTTCAAACATTGTACTAGTTCCAAAAGCAAACAAATCCATCAGAATTTGCATGGACTTTAGGGATCTCAATCTTGCATGTCCCAAAGATGACTTTCCATTACCAAGCATAGACGCCATAGTGGATTTGACAGCAGGACATTCAATGTTCTCACTTATGGATGGGTTTAGTGGCTACAATAAAATAAAGATAGCACCTGAAGATCAACACAAAATAGGATTTACATGTGCATGGGGGACATTCTATTGGAATGTTATGCCCTTTGGTCTAAAGAATGCTGGAGTGACCTATCAAAGAGCCATGACAACAATATTTCATGACATGATGCATAAGTTCATAGAAGACTATGTAGATGATATACTTTCTAAATCTCACTCAAGAGAAGAACATCTACCCATATTAGAGAAATTTTTTGAAAGATTGGAGCAATTTAAAGTAAGGCTAAATCCGAAGAAGTGTGCATTTTGTGTTCAATCAGGAAAGCTACTAGGGTACATTATTTTAGCAAAAGGAATAGAGGTGGACCTTGCTAAATTCAAAGCCATCATGGAAATGGAAGCACCTAGAAACATAAGTCAAATGAGATCTCTTCAAGGCAAGATCTAATCTATTCGAAGGTTCATCTCTCAATTGGTAGGAAAGTGCCATAATTTCACTCAACTCCTTCATAAGGACATAGTTTTCAAATGGGATGAGAAATGTGAAGAAGCTTTCAACTTGTTGAAGAAATATCTAACAAACCCTCCAACTTTGATGCCACCTATAAGAGGAAAGCCTTTGATTCTATACATTTCAACAATTGAACATTCATTAGGGGCACTCTTGGCACAAGAAGATCAATCAGGAAAAGAAAAGACCATATACTACATCAGTAGGACTTTGTGGTAAAATATGATTTGAACTACACCTTCATCGAAAGAGCATGTTTGGCCATAGTTTTTGCTTCCCAAAAATTTCACCATTATATGTTGTCCCACAAGATTCAACTCATCACAAAGATAGATCCCTTGAAATATCTTCTTAGCAAAACAACATTGAATGGAAGATTAGCCAAATGGGTCATGGTGCTAAGAGAATTTGACATAGAATATGTGGATCATAAATCTATCAAGGACCAAGTCATAGCTGATCAATTAGTAGAATCACCATTACAATATGATCATCTAATACAAGTGGAATTTCCAGATTCTGAAATTGTGAATGTTGAAGCAAAAACATGGCAACTATATTTTGATGGTTCCTATACACAACATGGATCAGGAGTAGGCATACTTTTGATTACTCCTCAAGGATATACCATTCCAAAATCATACAAATTTCTATTCCCATGCACAAATAACATAGCTGAGTATGAAGCATTGGTCATTGGAATAAAATTGGCATTAGAATGGAAAGTGACAGAGCTATAAGTCTATGGAGATTCACAATTATTTATCAGTCAAATTAATGATGAATATCAAATGAAAGATGACAAGATGATACCTTACAAAAATATGGTTGAGCATCTCAAGAAATACTTCACTCTTATCACATTTGAGCAAGTTCCAAGAGAGAAGAATAAAGTAGCATATGCAATGGCTAATTTGGCATCACTTCTCCAAATACCAGATCAAAGCGACATATATGAATTCCTGGTAGAAGAAGTTAAACAACCCGCATTTGACTCTACCCATCCTCATACTATTTGTTTGCTAACCACACATTAATCACCTTGGTATGGATACATTTACACATACTTAAAAGACAAAATCCTACCCATGGACCAAACCAGGAACCAAAAGAAGAGCTTCATACGCCAAGCCTCTCGTTATACCTTAATATCCAAAACATTGTATTGTAAGAGTCTAGATGGAATGCTTCTTAGATGTCTAGAGAAAGAGGAATTAGATATAGCCTTATGATAAATTCATGAGGGGATTGGTGGGTCACATTCGAATGGCTTAACCCTAGCTTAGAAACTTCTTAGGATAGGATATTTTTGGCCTACTATGGAGAAAGATGCTTGTCACTTTGCAAAAACTTTTAGAAAGTGTCAATATCATGGGAACTTGATACATGTGCCCGCACAAGAGCTTTATCCCATGACTACACCTTGGTCATTTTATCAATGGGGTTTAGAATTAATAGGAATGATTTATCCACCATCTTCAAATGGTCATAAATTCATTATCACAGCAACAGAGTACTTTACTAAATGGGTGGAAGTTGTACCCTTATTAACTGAAACGTGAAAGAAGGTATCCTTGTTTATCCTAAACCACATAATATGTCGATATTATCTCCCACATGCCATCATAATGAATAATGCAAAGCACTTAAAAAACAAGGACCTAGAGGAACTATGCACAAAGTTTCACATGATACATCACTCCTCATCAATATATTACCCCCGAGGTAATGGACAAGCATAAGAAACTAATAAGAATATCCTAAAAATATTGAAGAGAACTGTGGACAATTTAGGTAGAGATTGGCATATAAAAATAAACCCGACCTTGTGGGCTTATAGAACAAGTATCAGAATGCCAACATGAGCTACACCATTTTCCTTAGTCTTTGGAACAGAAGCAGTTTTACCTTTGGAGGTAGAACTTCCATCCTTAAGAGGATCTCTTCATGGTTTGATAAGTGAGGAATATTATAGGGTTGCTAGGTTGCATGAACTAGAACTACTAGTTGAGAAATAACAACAAGATTTTGATCACTTAAAAGTATATCAAAATTGAATGTCAAGGACTTATAACAAGCATATCAAGTCAAGAACATTCCAAATAGGTGACTTAGCTTTGTAAGAAAATCCCAAGAATCAAGCAGAAAGAGAAAAGAAAGGGAAATGGGAAGCAAACTAGTTAGGACCTTTTGTGATCACTTCATCTTTTGGGATAGGCATCTATAAGTTAGTTGATTGTGATGGAGAAGAGTTGCAAGAACTAATCAATAGCATTCATTTAAAAAGGTTCTACACATGAAGCAGATGAAAGAGTATAAAGAAAAAGAGTATCATAAAATCAGATGGAAAGCATCCTATTTATTGTATATAATCAAAAGAGATCTTGAAAATACCAAAAACATTGAAAAGAAGAAAAGAGCAAACAAATTAGAAATGCAGAAAAGATCAAAAATAGTGGAAAATTGAGCATGAAGAAAGCCAAAAACATTCATATACGATCCTCAAAAAGATGTTGCCTTGGTGAAAACCTAGCAATAGGCACCTTGATGATATGAATTTTTTTTTGAAAAAAGAGAAAATACAAAAAAAGAGAAAAAGAGAAAAAGTGCCTTAGTGAAAACCTAGCAAATAGGTGCCTTGGTAGAAAAAAAAGTAAAAAGCTTTAAAAATAGAAAAAGAAAGAAAGATCTATTCAATCAGTGAAAAATTGGTAAACAGGTGCCCTTGAAAGTCCAAGTCAGTTGCATACCTAGCAGTCATCCTTGTAAATATTGCATTCGCCAACATTTGTATATATTGCATAATAAAACCCCATAGTTGCATTTGCAAGTACCTAAAGATTTTGGTTACCTAATCTGCAAATTGTCCGAAGTCCCATAAATGTCATCATATCAAACTGGGGGAAATCTACTCTAAAGGAGGAAGGATTCATCAAAAGAAAATTTCAATCAGTCATCGAATCAATTCATCAAAGAGCAAGTAAAACACTCAATCAAATCCTCATTCCAATCCAATTTGAACTCAATGCAAAATTGATCTGAAATCTTACACGACCTTATCTTTATCAGGATTAAAAGTATGAAATGGATGGAACTACACTTGAAATATGGATTTGAAAAACATTGCAAAAAAATTTCTGAAGTGTTGACTTGATCGATGAAATCATGTCTTTCTAGCAAATAGATGAAAGTTTTTAAACTAGACAAGCTATGATGAAAGCATGATATTTTATGGATTTATGAATGACTATCTTAAGATCAAATTTTTAAAGCATGTATTATTTGTCTAAGGATGTGATCATCAAAGAATCATCGAGGACTTGTACATATGATGAAACTAAGATTTTTGTTTGTTTACGCAAAAGGATACCTTGGATATTATGATGTTCAATATCATAATACCAAAATCCACTTGCAACATAGAATCTGACAAAATTGGTATTCATACTCTCATGATTGACTTCAATCAGTGATAGTCATACCAGACAGAGATGGGAAATCAACAAAAGAGGTGCAAAAAGTATTCATATCATCATGGTTGAACTAGTGATGGTTGTACTCAATCAAGATTCCAAAAATTGCTCAATGATGAATATAAGCTCCAAATTTATGAATAGTGACAGTTAGTTGCATACATCCTAGATTAAATGCATTTAAAGTATTTGCCTTTCTTAGCTTCAAAAAATTAAATTGCAAGAGGAAAGAGAAAGGGGGTGTAGTCAAATCAAAAATCAAATGAGCATCAAAAAATATATGTGATCGAGTGTGTTGGAAATCAAAAACAATAAAAAACAAAGGTGCATTCCATTAGTTTTCTTGCATTCATTAGATTCATGTCATCTTACATTCGTTTAAGTTTTTTTCCACCCTATATTTCATTTAGATTCTTTGCATTAAGTTGCATTCATTTGATCTAAGCTCATTCCATATAGTTTAAATCATTTTCATAAAATTAATTGCATTAAGTTGCATTCATCATTCATATCTTACATAAAGTTCAATTCATTAAGTGCATTAGGTTGCTTTCATTCATAAATTTCAATTCATTAAGTTCATTGCATTAGGTTGCATTCATTTAAAATTTTCACTGATTTAGTACATTTTATGTAAATCAATCCATTAAGTGCATTTACCATTGCATTAATTAATGTTCATTACATCCATTAGGTCATTTCATTCATCATTAGGTTCATATTATGTAGTTCATTCAAAAACATGGCACATTGCATTATTCATTTAAATCCATACATTTAGTTTCATCATATATTATATACCATTGCATTATCATAACATTATACATCATTAACACCATGCATATATATCACATATAACATTTAGGATCATTAATCATTAAATATCCATAATCATTATTCATTACACCATATAGGTCCATAACATTTTACATCACATTTTCATACCATAAATCCATTGCATTCATATCCAGTAAATACATCCATATATCCATAAACATCATTACATCGCATTAACTATTGCATTATCCATCTAACATATCTATATATCATTTGCATTCATATCATAAATCACATCAATAATTTCTTATTGCATCCATTCATCTATTATATGTCATACATAAGACAACCATATAAGCATAAATAGAACATGTGCATCCATATTATAAAACTGCATTCTAAAAAGCATAAAACAAAGCATATAGGAGATAGAATCATATAGATCTGCATATCATAGTAAAACACCTAAAACATAAGGTCCAACACATGATGACATCACATAAAGTAAATATATCAAAATTGAGAAGCAAAGTCTATGGCATCATTATCATAAATCAAATAGAGTATCAAATTCTACGATATCATCAATGAAACATCTGGAAATCAAAGTCCATAAGAGTATCAACAAGTATCAAACACATAAGGGAACATCAATTGATCAAAAGAATACAACAAAGTCCAATGTCTCGATGTCAAAAATAATCATCATATACATCAATGAATGAAAGAATATATATCATATCAGACCAAATCAACTGGCTAAACCACCAGCGCCATCACCACCATCAGGACCAAGACCAGTATCAAAAGGACGGATCAAACTAGCCTATAGCCCATGCTGACTCATAGTGGCCATAAAAGCTTGCATCATTTTATTGAACTAGCTAACCTACTACGTGATCTATGAAACATCTGACTATAAGGCTCAAACCTCTAATGCATAGCTGTCGGAGCCTCTGAACTGGGAACCTGTGTACAAGGAGTCTATGGTGGAGGCATAGAATAAGATGGCATAGAAGATGGAATAGATAGAGATGGAATGAAAGAAGAAGAAGATGGAAGAGATGAAGAAGATGGCATAGAAGTAGAAGTAGGTGCCTGTGCTGATGGAGCCTGTGGAACAACTGGTGGAACAACTTGTGGAGGAGCCTGTGTTAGTCTACCCTGAGCCTGATCTAATAATGCCTATACTACCTAGGCATCCAACTGTCCCTGACATCTAGCCCAGTGACGGCCCTGTCTAGCTATCGGATCCATGACAACCCTCGATGCAACACCCTATCCACACCCCGACCCCTCATCTGAATACCACCCCTAGGAGGAATGGGAGCAGTAGCAATAACTGGTATCAATACTCAACCTACTCTAGCTGCTTGATGACCTGGTCATCCCTAATGAGCCCATATCCTACCACCACCCTTGCCACCATCCCCATCCCTACCATCATCCCCACTATGATCATTAGAATCCTCATCAATGCTCAGAATCCTCTCTATTGGATCTATAAACCTCAAAAAAGGGTTTCAAGCAAACCAATCTGCATAATCATCGATCATCCTGGCATCAATAATGTGACCTCCCATATCCCATGGGAGATGACCCAGCTGCTCTATCTCCTAGCAAGTTGTCCTAAAATCAACAACTGGCCCTATAGTGATCTCTTAGCCTGAACATGGGCATACATTGCTACACCCTGTGGCATACCCTGTACACGGTCATACTATTGTAGCACTCACCGGAAGTAAAATCTCTCAATAATATGAGGAGACCACCCTATCATCTAGTGTGGACATCACATGAATGGAAGCTCTATCACATCCTTAGGCCATGGCTCACATCCTAAGTATAGTTTCCAGACAACCTAATCCATATCATCGATGACACGGCACCAATAATCTAGCTTGCCCATGTGGGCCTACACAACCATACCCTTGTACATCTAGGAAAATGGCCATCCTAGATCACGGTGATGTGTTGCAATAGGTCTCATCACTAGGAGATGCTCCCATGTCCATAACTATAGAAAAATAGCTCCCACAGAAAGAGTAGAAGAGCATCGATATACAATTGTATGCAACTCATGATAGAGTTACACTAGAATGCATGATCCCCAATCAAACTGACATGGCTGAGCCATCAATTCCTCCTTAATAGGACCCCAACTAACCACAAATCCATGACCTCATCGATCTGGCATGAGGAAACCTTCAATCAAGGCACCCAATACAGCTGGTAGAATAGGAAAAGAATGAAACAGTGACCACTGAATATGGTCATCACCGACCGTGGGATCCTGGAATACCCAACAACATGTTGCACCATCATACACCTAATCATAAAAGACTTAACTCTCCTCATGTGGGAATTTGAAGGATGTGGTATCCTCAGGGGTGATCGTCATCTCCCCCATCGGCAAGTGAAAAGTGTTATGGTCCAAGTGCCATCTCTCAACCATAGCAGTGATCAACCCTCGATTCACTTAGAATCAAGGTAGTACGAGCAAGAAAGAAAGACCACATATGCCTATATGTCTCTGATCCACACCACTTAGGTCATTAATCATGTTGAAAAGCAAGGGATATAATCCTCAAATGGCCAGTGACTTAAGCACTGCCTACAAAAAGAAAGTTAAATCACATCAATTTTGAAAACAATTATCTCTTGAATTATCCTAAGTTAATCAAACATTTATAAAATATCAATTATTCATTCATAATGGAGCGGGAGCGAGCGAGAGAAAGAGTGGGAGGAAAAAATTTGAATCTACAGCAAGAAGGGAAGCTAGATGCTTCTAGTCAAGCTACAGGTTCTAATCATGTACCAGGAAATGCAGAGGTCACGGAGAATGCAGCAGAAGAAAAGATTGAAAACCCTTTGTATGATAATGGGAAGAGTGTTGGTGGGTCTAGCATGGCCCATCCCAGAAAGGATAGTGGTCTTGTCTTGGGACCAGAGGAGGAAAAAGGGGATAAAGCTGGTCCTTCTAAGAAAAGCAAAGGGTCAACGAAACATCAAGAGGATCTCTCACATGGTGGGAACTTAATCTGAGGTAAGGGGAAATGGAGTGGTCTTTTTGGGATAAAACCTACTGGAAAATCTTCTTTCCCAAAGATTGATATAGCCTTAGAACTAAATAAAGGGGTAATAGGGTTAAATATTCCTGATCAAATTATAGATCATACTGTCTCTAGAATGGCCTCAACTTTGATAGGAAAATTTATGGGTCCTAGGCCAAATATTGATTTGGTGAGGGCTTTTACCCTCCAGAAGTGAAAGCTCAAAGGTCAAGGTGGATGTAGTAGCAATGCCGAAAGGTTTTTTTTCCTTTTTATTTTCTACTGAAGAAGATCTTTCAAAAGCTTTGTGTGATGGACCTTGGACGTGGGGAAAATCCTCATTGTCTTTACAGAAATGGACAATGAATCTGGACTATAATAATAATTTCTTTGTTTCTGCCCCTATCGAGGTTAGACTTTCGGGTCTCCCTCTTGAGTACTGGCATGAGGATATCTTGGTGGCTATAGTCGGGTCTTTTGGTGAACTATTTACTATAGATCTGATGATAGTAGCCCAAACTAGACAAGTGTATGCAAGGATATGTGTCAATATCTAGTATGATACTGACCTACCACAAGTTATAAATCTTAACTCGAAAGTGGGTAAATGGGCTCAAGAAATAGAATATGAAACTATCCCTTTTGTATGCTTAACTTGTAGAAAGGCTGGTCATTGGGCAAAGCATTGTCCCTTGAAGACAGCTAAAGAAAAGAAAGATCAAGAGTCAAAAACATCAAAGAAGTGGGAATGGAGGATTAAAAAAGGGGAGATGCAAAATCCCCCTGTTAATAAGAACTCAAACTCAAACATGGGCGAGAAGCAGTCTCACTCACAAAGGGAATCAAAAGAAATAGAAGTTCATAAGGAAGCTGCTATTCCTAATGAGGAAAACAAAATGCAGGATCATTCTAGCTCAATAACCTCTTTGGAGGAAACTTGTGATCTCTCATTAGAGTCAAATCCTTTGCTGGCTTCAAGGGCCGAAGATAGCCTAAACTCTTCAAAGGGGAGGAAGATCTACCCAAGCCCATAGAAGAAAAATGAAACCCAAAAAACTCTAGATCAACTTAGTAGTGAAGCTTCGAATGCTACTATGCTAGAGTCTGATTCTAAGAATGATAGATCAGAAGAATAGTATGATGACTCAAAAATAGTGGAAGCAGAGAACAAAAGTCCATTGATCAGTGTTAAAAAAAAAAAAGATCTCCTGCAGGCAAAGGCTCTGGCTCTCAGCCAAGAAGAGAAAGCATTAAGGATCAAACCCCTGCAATAGGGAAAAATAGCTCTAAGGTGACACAAGGAGGCTCA
This sequence comes from Chamaecyparis obtusa, assembly GCA_027943335.1. Classification (NCBI taxonomy): domain Eukaryota; kingdom Viridiplantae; phylum Streptophyta; class Pinopsida; order Cupressales; family Cupressaceae; genus Chamaecyparis; species Chamaecyparis obtusa. Next base: position 1,847,139 of record BSBK01001440.1, read on the forward strand.
GCATCTAAATCAAACAAAAAATGGGGCCAAACCAAATTTGGAGGAGTTTAGACAAGAGGACAACAACAAAAGGCAGATACTAGAACACCTAAAAGAGAAAGGGGAAGAGTATCTGAGAAAGAACAGAGAGAGCTAGAAGCAAAACAGAACATAGTGGATGGAAGACAGCTCACCATCGATCAGGTCTGCCCTCCTAATTTTTAATGAAGATTTTATCTTGGAATATTAGAGGGCTCAATAGTCCTCATAAACAAGATGTAGTTAGGAACTTAGTTAGAGATGCTAATCCTGATATTTTTCTTATTCAAGAAACTAAAATTGTTAGAGATAAGATAGTTAAAATCAATTTGCTGAAGAATGGGGATAAGTTTAGTAGTGACTCTGAAGGGGCTTCTAGAGGGCTAGCTATCTATTGGAATACAAAAATTTTTACTTGCAACCTATTGAAAGAGGAAAAGAATTTCCTAGTAGTTAAAGTCAGCAGTATTAAGGATAATTTCTCCTGGACTCTGATTAATGTGTATGCTCCCAATACTAAAACTGGTAGACTCAATCTTTGGAAAAGTATTCATGACATCAGAAAGGATCACCCAGATGATAACTAGATGATGATGGGAGACTTCAACACACCCCTGAAAGAAGTTGAAAAAAAAGGAGGGAAAAATACCCAAGTGGAAAGTAGGGTTGATCTTATGGATTTCATAAGTAATGAAGGCTTGTTGGATGTTGACCTTGAAGGAATTGATTATACTTGGAAAAATAGAAGAGTGGGAGCTGATCTTATACAGGTTAAGCTTAATAGGGTCCTCGTCACTCATGGATGGATTGCTAACTTTTCTTGCTCCCTCTCATCTCTTAACCACATTGGTTCGAATCACTATCCTATCTCCTTTATTGCTAACTCCTTAAGAGGGAAAGGTAACACTCCCTTCAAACTAGAAAAAATGTGGATGACTCACCCAAATTTCAAAAATAAAATAAAGGAATGGTGGAATATCAAAGTGGAAGGAAAAGCTATGTACCAAGTGGCAAAAAAAATGGCAAATATCAAATCTAAAGTTAGACACTGGAACAAGGAGGTCTTTGGTGATATTTTCATAATTAAAAGCAAAATTCAAATGGATCTCAAAGAAATTCAAGACAAGATTCAGAGTATAGGGCTGACAGAAGATATGAGAAAAGAAGAAAATATTATCCTTGTTGATTATCATAATATCATATCTAAAGAGGAGACCTACTAGAGACAAAGATCCAGATCCCTATGGCTAAAAGCGGGAGATAGAAATACTAGATTCTTCCACTTAATAGTGATGAAACATAAAGCTATGAATAGAATCAACTCACTAGTTACTTCTAGGGGCACTCTCAATAAAGAGGAAGAGATAAGGAAAGATATGATGGGTCACTTTCCCTCGATTCTTTCTAGAGAACAAGATCTAAATCAAGATGATCAAAACTCTTTGTTGAGCTCCATCCCAATGATGTTGGAGGCTGAGGACAATCTCTTCCTTAAAGCTATTCTAATGGAGGATGAAATAAAAAAGGCTATCCAGTCTTTTGAAGATGAAAAATCCCCTGGGCCAGATGGCTTCCAAATGTTTTTCTTTCAAAGCTTCTGGGAATTATTGGAAAAGATATATGTGGTGTTGTGAAAGAATTCTATGGGTCTAAAGCTATTCTTAAATAGCTTAATTCCACCTTCATAGCTCTGATACCTAAAAGACCGAGAGCTAACTCTACTGATAGCTTTAGACCTATAAGTCTTTGTAACTCCTTGTATAAGATCATGTCTAAGGTGCTCACTACTAGGACTCTCAAGATTCTCCCTCATCTTATTTCTCCTCAACAGAATGGGTTTGTTCTGGGGAGGCAAATCCTGGACTCGATTATGGTTGTTCACAAGAATATTCATTCACTGGAAAAATCAAGGAAACAGGGTTTCCTCATGAAACTTGATCTATCAAAAGCTTATGATAGAGTTGATTGGGAGCTTCTTTCTAAAATTCTTCAAGCGTTTGGCTTTGATGTTGGAGTGATCAAGCTTATTATGCAACTTGTAACTATGGTTTCCTCTTCGATGATTGTGAACGGGGGATCCTCTCCTTTCTTTAGACCTTCCAGAGGGTTATGACAAGGTGATCCTATCTCTCCTACCCTTTTTGCCATCATGGTTGAAAGTCTTGCGAGATTCATTACCCTTTAGGTCTCTCAAGGTTTGATTTTAGGTTTACAGCCATCGTCTGTTGGTATTGTCTATTCTCATGAACAATTTGTTGATGATATGATTCTTATGGGAGAATCTACTGTTAAAGAGGCCAGGAATATGAAAAAGGCATTAAATGTATATTGTAGTGCTTTTGGTCAACTCATAAATTGGGAAAAGAGTGCCCTATTTTTCTTCAATACTCCTGAAGCTAGAATGAATAAAATCTCTGCTATTCTTGGTTACAAAATGGGAAGAATCCCAACCTCTTATCTCGGGCTACTGCTATGCTTGAAACTGGAGGCCAATTTATATAACGAAATCCTTGATAGATTTCATACGAAGTTGGCAAGATGGAAAGGAGCGATCCTCAGTCAAGCTGGAAAAGTCCAACTGTTGAAGGCCACTCTTCAAAATCTTCCTATCTACGCCCTTAGTCTATTCAAAATATCTCAAAAAAAATTTGAGTTAATTGAAAAAATCCAAAAAAGATTCCTTTGGATAGGACTGGAAGAGAAAAAGAGACTCAGCCTAGTGGCTTGGGAGAAGATTTGTAAATTGAAGAAGATGGGGGGCCTGAGAATTAGGAGCATAATTAATACCAATAAAGCTCTCTTAGCAAATCTTTGAAGATGAGAAAGAATGGAATATGATAATAAAAAGGAAATACCATCTCAATAATCTTGAAGGAATGCTCCAATCTCAAAATGATATTTAGGGATCTTTTGTATAGAATAGCATAAGTAAAGGCAAGAATCTTATAAGCAAAGGCGCTATTTGGAAGCTGGGAAATGGTAGAAAAATTCAGTTTTGGAATGATAAATGGATGTTAGATAAGCCTCTTATAGAGAATGAAGAATGGGGGAATGCTATCCAGGATTGTAAAGATTCTATTGGTGAATTTGTGAGTGACTATTGGAATAATGAAGAGTGGATAGACCTGGGGTTGAAGGATATCAGATTTAAAGAAGTGAATAAATAATTAAATAACTAGTTTATCAGAGAAAATGAGTATGATAAACTTATCTGGGGTCTGTCAACCTCTGGAAATTTCTCAGTTGCTTCTGCTTTGAATCTTCTCGTCCCTAATGAGGCTCAGCCTTTGTGGGTGCAGGTATGGAATAAAGACCTTACTCCTAAAATTAACATGTTTTTTTGGCTACTTGCCCAAAACAAAATCCTCACACAGGAAAACCTCATGAGAAGAGGGTTTCAAATGCCTAATAGATGTGCCCTGTACTATCAAGAAGCTGAGAACTACAATCATCTTATGATACACTGCTCTTTTACTAGAGAGGTTTGGGACACTATAATATCCTCGCTCGAGCTCAATTGGGTGAAACCTAACTCTATCCAAGAATTTTTCTAGCAATGGAAGAGTCCTTTCCATGACAAAAATGCTAGGGATATCTGGAAAATTGTCTTCCCCCACTTCTCTTGGCAAATATGGAAGGAGAGGAATAATAGAATCTTTAGAGAGAAAAAGGCTACTCCTTCTTTGGTTGCTAATTCTATAACTAGAAGTATACTGGAGAACTATAGAAGTATGGGAAAAAAAGACAGTAACCATTGGTATCCTCAACCTAAGAAGGACAATATTATTTTGTGGGAGAGACTAAAAAGTAGCTAGGTCTAGAATCCCAGAGATAATGTTATGTGGACTGCTCCTCCTTTTGGATGGCTTAAAGAGAATTTTGATGGCTCGGCTAGGGGAAATCCTGGAAGGGCTAGAGGTGGTGGTCTTTTAAGAGATGTTGCTGGAACCTATATAGGAGCGATCATTGTCTTGCTGGGTATCCAAATGAACCATGTGGTAGAGGCTGAAGCTGCACTCTACCTAGTTATGATGGCAAAAGATATGGGCTGCACAAAATTATGGCTGGAAGGGGTTCCCTTAATATAATTAATTGTATTAAAGGGAAGTCTGTGAGCTCATGGACTATAGAACACGTTATAAACAAAATAAAAATAATTATGAATTCTTTTGAAGAATACCATGTCACTCACGTTTATCGTGAAGGCAACAAACCAACGGACAAGGTGGCAAATGAAGGTACTTTGAGTGACGTCACCCAAAAGTGGAGAGGGGAAGCAAATCTTAAGGCTGAGATTATGAGTCTAATTAGCTATGATAGGATTAATCACTTTGAAGGAAAAATCACCTAATATGATGATGACAAGGACAAATCATTTACCGAGGAGGTTTGCATGTAAGGCGAAGTGTGGGATCATTATTTCAAATTTAATGAAGCACAGACACTGGATTAATATCAATAACCACAAAAGAAAAGATAAATAGAGAAGAAAGGTGAAAATCACTGGTAAGGAGCCAAACCAGTATATCAGAAAAAAGCTTAAAATGGGAGGTGGCTTGAAGAGAGAGGAACCTTCTGACTGTGAGAAATGGAGACAGGACAGAAAATTTTGGAAGAAGCTGAAGAAAGGGGGGGTTACGCAATTCATGAAGAAGCTTCATGGACACAACAAGAAGATCACTTCTTTGTTCACAGATGGCTGGGCTAATGGTAAAGTTCACCTATGGGGCAAGTCCTTCACTCTTACTATTTCTATTTTAGCTAAAATTACTGGTTTACCTTTGGAAGGAACCCATTTCCATAGAGGAAATCATAGGCTTGGAACTGAAGCTTTCTCTATTTTCCCTAAAACTGATGATGAGAAAGCCCTCATGACAAAGGGTAATGGAAACTATGTTGACATAACCAATATTGATGAATTCTAGGCCAAAATTTTGAAGGTTATGATAGAATATTTTACGCTTGATGGGCATTACTCCAAAATCTACAACTTCTATTTTGTTTTTGCTAACCATTTTAGACAAAATAGGAGGATTTATTTTCCTTATTATCTTATGAGTTCCCTAAATAGTAGCATTACAAGGCACAGGAAGAAGGCTAGTAATCCTGTGTTGCATGAGGGCTTGATCCTTCTTATATCCGACTACACCAGGGACAAAATTCCAAACCCTGTCCCTAAAAGGATCACTGGTAAAAGAAAGAAGAAGAATGAGGGGGAGACTAAGGAAAAGACAAGTAAGAAGAGAAAGAAAAATAAGAAAAAGGCCTCTGACAGTACTGGTGGCACATACATGGCCAACATTGAGGAAACTGTAAAAAGGCCTCACTCCCAAGGGAAGGGTAACATTGGGGAAGGTAATGAGGAGGATTTTGGAGAAGAAGAGAAAAAAAATGAGGAAGAGGAAGGGAACAATCAAGAAAAAGAGCAGGAAGAGGAAATGAATGATTGGTTGGTAGAGGAGAATGAAGAAAAGGAGGAGAGCAATCAAGAAGAAGAAGATGAAGAGGTGGAAGTGGATGAGGAAGAGGAAGAGGCCCAGGCAAATTCTACGAAAGATGAAATGGAAGAAGCCCTTGATCATAATGGTGGGGCCGATATAGAGGAAGAAGGCACTTAGGTGTTAACTATGGATGCTAAGAGTACTATCCAGGATGCCCCTATGGACGAAGATCTGATCAATGTTAACCCAGATACTGGGGATGGTAAGAACAGAGATGAGGATGGTAACGATGATGAGGGGTTCATAGTGGGAATTATGGTTGGCCAAGAGTATGATGGTAAGGAGACTGGTAAGACCCCCTCTACAAATGAAAAAGATGAAGACAACTAGGAAGTGAATAAGGAAGGAATGGATATGACGACCATGGTGGAGAACAACAACAATGAAGAGGAAACCTTAGTTCTCTTGAGGGAAACTACTATGCAGGGGGAGGAGAATAATGCCAAGAGTCAGGATAATGAAATGGAATGGAAAAAGGAAATGCAGGAAATGAAACTCCAGATCCAAGAAATGGAAAAAACCATGAAAAATATGACTACTAAGCTGGGAAAGATGGAAAATAAAGTTTTTGATAAGCTGAAAAATAAAAATAAAAATGAGGATAGTACTACCGAGATGGACAAGATAGTTAATGATAAGGTGAAAGACCTAGAAGCCAAAATTAGTAACATGATATTTGGTGTTCTGAGTCATAGCAATGAGGGCCTGAAGGTGATAATTATGAACTTGAATATGTTGCATAACTATCTGGAAAGGAACATGCTGGAAAAAACTACAATTACCATTGATGAGGATGCTGGCAATACTGGTCCAAGGACAAGAACTAGAGGCTGTATCCAGGGGAAGGTCCCTGAAAAATTGAAAGAACTGAAGGAGTTCCAAGAGACTATCTAGAAGATGGAAGTCCTCCAAAAGAAGGCTGAAGAAATGATAGCAGATAAATAGCTTGGTCTTGCTAATAGTTGTTTTGTTGCTAGTTTTTATTTTTGGTTTCTATGTTTGAACTGTGTTGTTGTTTCTTCCTGCTTTTGTTTTCCAGTAGGTGCTCCACTTTGAAACTTTAATGCTCTATCTTTTTGCTATATTGTAACTGGTTTTGGGTCCATGTAAAACCTACTTTTACCTTAATCAAAAACATTTACAAAATATCAAACCACAATCAATTTTCCTGATTCTATTTAGAGAGGATAGAAAATGTATCATCATCCATCATCTAAATCTAGATTAACGATCAAACATTCAAACTATGATTGACTCAAACTAACATCTTATGACACGCTAACAAATCAGGTTTATTACCTACACCAATCAACTAATGGATGATACTGAACAGTTTGGAAAATTGACTAAGGCATTTGCAAATTTTTTCTATCAGGTTAAAAGCACTATTTTACTGCTTAAAAGCACTAAAATGCAAAAGTGTTATTTAAAAGATTAAAAGCGCTAGCACAATGATCAAAAGTGCTAAAAAGTTTCATATGTGCTAAAACTATTAAAAAGCGCTATTTAAAAATTTGAACGCACCATTAAAAAGATCAAAAGCACTAAAGTAAATTTCAAAAGTGAAATGTGCCCTAAACACTACATGTAAAAGCATTGTTTCCTTGCGTGGAAGTGCTAAAAATAAGCAAACATGCTAAAAGAATGCTCAAACATGCTATTTCATTTGAAAAAAGAAAAAAACTAGGGTTTTCATTGAAAAATTCTTCTTTTTTTTTGGGAAATTAAAGCATGAAATTAAAAAATCAAAGGTTCAGGCACTTACCGAAGGTCCGTAGGTCGGTGGCCGATGATATCGTCGATCGGGCTTGAATCTATGCTCTCTAATTGGGATCACCATCATGAAAATCTTAGAGGGAGTCAGAGCAAAAAGTCAACTAAGTGAAAATGACTTTTTACCCCTTTATATAGGCCTTTTTTACCTAAAAAGGGCATCTTTGACCAGAAAATGCCCAGGGACCCAAAATTTTCACCAAATCTACCAAATTAGGGGCATTTGTCATCACATGAACACAAAATCATTATTGGAAATAAAATCAAAATTCAATATAAAATTGACCTAATTAACATGAAATGACCTAAAATGACAACTTTTCCAAACAATAATCAAATTTCATTTCATTTCTGAGGGGGCATACACTCGGATAATCAGAAACAATAGCAAGATCATCAAATTAGGGGCACGACCATCAAATCAGAGTGTAATATTTTATTAGAAAAAAATTTTCTTACCAATTGAAAGGGGCATCAAACATCAAATCATATCGAACCAAGTACCATATTAGGGAACTGTCATCAAATCAACCATCAAGACATCAAATCAATCAGAACTACATCAATCCTATCATCAGAATTTGCATCTTACATCAAACATCAAAATCTACCATTGACAGAATCAGGACCTTATATCAGGCAAATCAGGACATTCTTTGAATTGACACGCTTCACACGTCAACACAAAGAGGGGCATTTGTAATCACCTGAAAATGGACAAGATCATCTAAGTGAGAAATCAAGGCAAGGATCAACACAATTAAATACAATTAAATCAAATCAAGATCAAATCAAAGATAAATGGCAATTGAACCTAAATCCAATAATAATTGAAAATCAAAAGCCATAAAATCAATTTAAATTGAACAAATCATGATAAATCAATTAATTGTGTAATTAATCTAATTAATTACATAGTTCAAATTAAATCAAATCAACCCATTCAAGGGGTACACGTGGCTAAACAAATTAAATCAATTCAATTAATTAATTCCTATTTTCTCTCAACCACCAAATGGGAGGAAAATCAATCAACCAATAGGAATTGAGGATGAAGTTCACATGGATCAAGCCTAAATTGAATCTCAATCACTCACTTGGAGAATGGATCTTGTCCACTCATTTTGTCTTCTTGTCCCAACATTTGAGGACACAATATTTAAATTGTCTTCAAAGGGTGAACCAAGGACTTAACCCCAACTCAATCATGATCAACTCAACTACACCCCCTACCCTTGCCAAAATTGATAAAAGCAAGGCATAATTCACTCAACAATCATCCACAAATCTGAGAATAGCATCAAACCTCTTACAAATTAGAGCTAGAAAGGCAAATCTAGGAGCTAATTAGATCATTTCAATTTGGAATTAACATTGTTATTAGCTTTGCTTATCATTCCCATTTTAGGACTATCACTAATGGAGGCTTTCTGAGAGCTTTATCATTAGCATCCCTAAATAGAGATCCATAGAGTGCTTAATTATCAATTATTAGCTTAAATAGATTGCTATTTATGGTAATTTAGTATTTATTTTGAATTATTGATGATACTAACCCTATGAAGGTACTTTTTCTAGTACACAATAATCTACAAATGTTCCATCGAAGGTTTCTTCCATCAAAATGGGTCATCGATGAGACTTCCTTTTGTCTCATTGATATGCATGTTGTTGATATAACTTGAAGATCTATCAAATGCAAGGAAGTCTTGTCAACATGACTCCTTTCGTTGATAGTGGGTTTTGATAAAGAATGATATGGTCTTATTGACTTTGTGGTGGATGTGTACGTATAGTGTGAATGCATAAATATAGTTTTGTAGCAACATGATCTTCTAGATGCTTCCACGATGATCGATAGCTTTCAGTAACAATTAGATCCACTCAGTTTAGTTAGATGGTTATCGGTGGAACTTTCCCTGATGATGAAAATAGTCATTTTAGGCACCAAGGAGCATGAAGGGATTGTTAGGGAATCTCTCATTAATGAAGAACAAATACAGGATTGGAGCATTAATGTTTTCAATTGCATCCAATGACTAGTCTTCTCTTCTCAACTCATTAAAATGGTGCCTTTACTATAGTATGGTCTTGATCATTTTCTTCCAATCATCTCATGACCATTTATGGTTGTAGATAGATCGATTCCACATGCCAACAAAGTTCAAATCATGAAGACAACTATGTGTTGGAATTTATTTCTAGTTGTAGACATATTAACTTTCACCCTTCCCTGTCACTTAGGAAGATCAACTTGTAGATATCATATTTTTTGATCTGATCTCTTTTTCTAGCTCAACCCTAGAGGGCTTTGAACTCAAATGTTGTAATAAAAATTATGTCATCTCTATAAAAGGAAATCTTGTAGATATTGTTTGGGTTCTTCCCTAGTTAATTGAAAATGGCTATGCCCTGCAATAGTGATTCATTTTTTCTTGTATTAATGAAGTCTCTATTTTACCTCTTCTTACATTCAACTATTTAGTGCTTTTCCTTGTCTTATGTTGAATGAGTTCCTTTTTGGTTCTTGTCTTATATGTTGCATTATATCTTCTTAGTAGTTGTTTCATTTTGAGTGTCTTTCCTTGCAACATTTGTTAAGTTGTAATCTTCATGTTTGATCTTGGGATATAATTAGACTTAAGAGATGTGTATGTTGATGTTTTATCGGTATTAGGTGTAGTCATAGGTAGAGAGACCCATGTCTCAATCTGGTGAATCACCCCCTTTCCCTTTCATGCAATTATTCTCCCCTTTTCTCTCAAAAGTAATAGTTTAGGTGTACCCTAATTGTAAAGGCAAGCGACCTTATTCAAAGATTCAACCACTATTGTCAAGTCCCACACTTGGAGGTTGTTTCCATGTTTCACAAGGTCTCTTAGGTCACTAACCACCATCTAAGTCTGGGTGCAGACTTTTGTGACAAAAGGTACTATAGACATGTAAAAATGGCCTATTGCTTTAATGTGATGACATTACTAACATTCCTCCTAAATTGCTAAATAATCTTTATTATTTAAAAAATATATGTCGTTCTACCATATTCTAATATCAAAATCAGCATTGCTCTCTAATTTCATAATTAAGTGATTTTAATTAATTACTTTGAGCATTGAACGTCTAAATAATTATTTCATCATCTATTCATCTATAATATAATTTAATAAATAACAATATTTAATTATACCCTACCTTATTATAATTAATTAAATAACATTATTGCATTTCGGTAATAATTAAATTAAATTCTATCTCATGATTAAATAAATTATATTTATTTAATTACAACTAACCATTTCTCTCATAAATAAATAAGTAATTTTTTATTTATAAAATATCTCCACATGTGCAAATGAATAATATTTTATTTATTTAAATTATAATTATCCTCCAAAATTTTAACACACACTCACTTTGAGTTAGCTTTTCAATCACAACTCTTCACTCCACAATTCCCTTTCCTAACTATTCAATCCACATTGTTAATTCCTCCCTCAACAATCAATTAAGTCTTCCATCAATTTTGTCTTATAATCCATGCAATCAATTAACTCACCAATCTATTTTGTTATCTCACTAGTCTATTGAAGTCAACTCTCCAATATATTTGTCGACAGATTAATCTATCATGTTAAACCAAGCAAACAACTCACTTGAACTCTCATCCACTCTGAGTTCAACTCCTCAATCATAGTCAATCAGCCCTTCAATCATGTATTCTTGGTTTAAACCTCTAAAATCTTATAAATAGAGAGCCAAACCTTTGGTTTTGGTAACCACAATTGCTTTGAATTCTAATGGTGGCATAATCTTGAGCTCAATTCTAAGAGCCCACACTGCATGAGAAGAAGAACACCAAGGAAGGATTTTATGGTTTGCATATTCATGTTTATGATTGATTTCATAATATTTTATTGATTATGTTTATTGTTTATCTTGCATCATTTCTTGATTATTGGGAATACTAATTGCACTAACAATCCCTTTGTGATTGATATTTTATATATTATTACATGTTTCTATTGATCCCCTATTACCCGATTATAGGTACATGGTATGGATCAGATGGTGGTGGGTAAGAAGGGATTTGGTAGGGATTTTGTGAGACTTGGTGAGAAAGTTGGGAAGTTGTGTATGCAGCCTATGATGGTTGTTACGAAGGATGTTGAGTGTGATACTAGTGTGGAGGTAGTTGGAGGTGTTTCTGAGCTAGGTATGTATGTTGGGGTTGCAATTATTATTGGTAGAAAGGTGGTGGTTACTACTTTTGTGATGGTTGGTAGGAGGAGGTAGGTGTATGTTTGACCCATTTAGGTTGGGTATGCGGTAGCATTACCAAAAGGTGGGTAAGCACCTTGGGTGTTAATTGCAGTAGGATGGGGTACAAGATAGTTCACATATGTAGATGGTAGGTTGGTATGTGAACCAATCCGATGTGGGGGTATCATAATTTGGGCAACAATGGATGCAAGCATACCCAAACAATTGATGTATGTAGTAGTGGTTGTGGATTTTTTTTAGGTTGAGTGGGTTGAGTTGTGAACTGCATGGAAAGTTGAGAGGTAAAAGGGTTGGTGATGTGTGAGTGGGTTTGAACACCTAGAGCTTGTAACACATCTTATGATAGATATCAAGAGTTTGATGAGGTTTCTTGTGTAGCCTAAGGGCCATATGTTGTATGAGTATCTTGTTGGAGGGAAGATGGTTGAGAAATGGATGTATCCTATTGTGGTTGTGTAAGTTTGTATAACTAGTCTTTCGTAGTGCTTCATAGAATTAAATGATGGCATTGTGGTAACTATAGGGGGTGGAGGAATCAATGGTTATTTTTTGGGCCCTATGAGTGGAATCCCCATGGTAAATTGTGGGTGTTGTTGTTGCACTTGTGGGATGAAAGGTGGTAGTGATATTTTTATGGCAACTTGTTGTAGTGTTTGTGTACTAGTATCTTGTTGTGATGGTTTTGATGTGGATGTTTTTGGTGGGTCTACGGATGGATCCCTAACAAGTGTAAAGGGATTTTTTGTGATATAGTATGCACCACAAATTGATTATCAATGAGATAGATGAGTTTCAATATGATTAAGAAGAGATGGTAGATGCCATAAAAAGATTCAATGATTGTTGTACAACACAATTCTATGCCTCAACTTGTACATGGAAAGGAGGTATCAGATTAAATGTGGTGAGTTCTTTCAGGACAAGAGTACCTTTGCATGCACAGTTGGTAATGATAGCTTCGTGATTTTTTCCTATGATGGCATTAACTGTGGATGCATAATGTGGTTGGATCATGAAGGCTTTCATAGTGCTTGTGGTAGGGATTTTGTCCTGGTTGACCATGACCTCCACAGGTTGGACATGGTTAAGTGGATAAAAGATGACCATAGCACTAGTAACATCGACCCCAAAGCCAAATGAGAGACTAATAGGAATATTAGGATCAATGTCCTTTCTCTTTTTTGAATATGTATGTGGTGGCATGTAATGTATGACCTATTATGTATGAAAGATGGGGTATGAAATAGATCTAAAGATGTCCTAAACATCTAGGGATGGATGATGATAAAAACCTAAGGGATTGCTTGATACTATATTGAGAGTTGAAAATCACCTAGTGTAGATTTGGGTGGATGTGATGGTAAAATTAGGATAAAATAATGTTCTTATATGGTGAGATAGTCAATGTAAACCAACCTCTAGATCGAGGTAATGTGGCAACAATGAAAGGATAAGATACCCTAAACAATGCTTAGTCAAAAGGGGAAGCTGCAAGATGGAAGTTTGATTAAGATGTATACAGGAAATAACTCAATAATGTGAGATTAAGTGTGGATGTTTTGACTTGGATGTTTTCACAAAGAAGAGGTATATTGGACTGATTAGATGAGTTTTGGTTTAGTTTGGATCTTCTTGGTGGTGACCTAAAACTCATTTGAGTTAAAGTCAAGAAACTTGTCATTCAGATTATACTTATCCCTATAGCCAATAATTTTGGTGTGATAGTGGATATGTGGGGTATGTTCTTTCCTATGAGAAATGTTATTTTCAACCTCTATGGTGCATTGATGATGTGTTTTTAGGTGGTCTTATTCTTTATTGGATCTACACTCATGAGGTTATTAGATAGTGACTTTCTTAAATTTTCTTGAGTCAGACATTTGTCAAAAATTTTGAAGTGTAACCTAGGAGACATGACTAAGGTAGCCAATAATAATGAGGTTTTGATAAATTTTATGCTATGACAAGAGAAATCCCAGTGGAGCTAAAGACATTCCTACCAAAGTTTGAAGGGTAAAATTTTAGCAAGCATTTTGATGGAACATGATAGTGTTCATGTGGTAGTAGGTAGACTGACTTTCTATAAGCTCTCATGTAGAAGTTTTAAAAAATGTAGATTTTGGTCAAAAAATTATGATGGGTTGAAAATGGTCTTGACTGATTTGTGGTGGAAAACCTACCAAACTATGGTGTCGATCTCACAAAAGTTAACCAATAATGATGAATATGTTAAATATACCAGAGTTTGACATATTTGCCAACATCCTTGGTGAAGCTTTTGGGACAATAGTTTTGGTGATGTTCCCATACAAGTTTACAAGCATTCTTGCGAGAATGAGTCTTTAGGTTGACTTAATTTTTTTGAGACTTGGTAGACTTGTTTGTAGAAAAATTATGTTTTTTTAATAGCCACAACAAACATAAATGACTTTCTTTGTAACCAAGCACTTTACAACTTAGGTTGGCAAGGATACTATTGTTGACCAGGTTGAATAACTGAGAGGGGAGCCCGGTGAATCAGGTATTATCAAACAATTTCCTTTACTTATGTTAACCTAGTGAATAATTAACACAATCAAAAACTTATAACAATAATGAACATGAAAGAACAAAAATATTAACACCATGAACACCATAATTTATGTGGAAACCCAAGATGGGAAAAACTGCATAGAAGCTAATTCTCATGAAAAGAACACTAATTAAGGTTATATTGGTTAAGGTGATTTTTAGAAGGGCTCACTGTCAGTTTTCTCATTGCTGGTAAGTCTCACTGTCAGTTTGGCTAAGTATCCTGAAAGGCTCACTACTAGTACAAATAGGCTCAGTGTTAGAATATAAGAAATGAAAATGAATCCACCACTGAAGTCACAATTACCAATAATCAATAACACAAAAATGATATAACAGTTGGCTACCAGTTGCACCAACTTGCATATACATCAATGTACAAATCCTACCTTTTCATATTTGCAATCACTTTGCATGTTACTCACATACAAGCATGCCACAATAAATAGAATCATCTCTCTTATACCATGTCATGCCAACAACTAGGTTGGCCTAATGTAATTTTAAATAGGTCACACCGAAGCCTAAATAGGTCACATTAAATAATTCCTATGGTGGAAAGGAATGACACATGAACCACCTCACACAATACAACTCGCCTCGCTTAGAACAACACACTACATAATCACAAGATCTTTGGAACCAACAGATAGGGTCTATACATTATAATGAAAATACTTGGACAAAAGCATAACAACCACTTTCCAGATAAGACCATACCCAAACAAATGAACCACATTATGTTGCAAGATAAATGGGACCAAAATTAACATGACTAAAGATAAATCTTTATGAAACATCATCTAGAGCACACTCTACTAGATCAACAAACATCCAATCTACATCTACACATAGGATATGTTGACATAAATGACAAAAACAATGATAGTGTGAGCATCATATTCTAAAAATCTCCCCCTTTCTCACTGATGGAAACATTAATCAATAACAAAGAAAATAAATCACTATCAAAATATATCAACATCAAAGTATTATGTTCTTCTCCTCTATTCTTAGCCCAACTAGCAATGAGCCTTACCAGTAGTGAGAAAACTGACAAGGATCCCTTTTAAAAAATTACTTGAACTAGTGTTATTTTCATGAGAATTAGTTTCTCTGTGGTTTTTCCCATCTTGGGTTTCCATTGAAATTATAGTGTTCATGGCATTGATGTTTTTATGCTTTCATGTTCATATATGTTATAAGTTTCTGATTACTTTAATTATTCACCATATTAACATAAGTTAAGGAAATTGTTTAATAATAATTGATTCACCCCCCTCTTAGTTATTCTACCTATTCAACAATTGGTATCAAATCTTTGGTTCCTTGGAGAGAGCTTAATCACTTGAGGTAGATCTGATGACACACAAATTGAATATTCCTATGTTTAATGGATCTGATTATAGTTCTTGGAAAGAGAAGATGAGAGGATACATAATTTAAATTAGTTACACTAGGAAAAATGTGGATATATTGTATGTTTACCTCAAAATGGCCCTACTAATCAAGATGAAATTTCAGCTTATGAGGAGAATGAGAAAGAAAGGTATGCAATTTTTAGTGCCTTATCAAAAATTGAGTTAGCTAAGGTAATTATTTCATTAAATACTACCTATGAAGTTTGGGACAAATTGAAATAACTCTATGAAGGCAATGATAGAGTCAAGTTATCTAAGAATCTAATAGCTAAGGGTCATTATGAGAACCTGGTAATGGAAGAAGGTGAAGATATTAGAAGTTACTTTCAGAGGGTTGAAAATGTAGTGAATGAAGTCAAGAATCAAGGGGGTATTATTACTGATGAAGATGTTATGGAGAAGATCTTAATGACCTTACAAAAGAGATAAAGTGACAAGGTCTCAGTTACTGAGGAATTTTATGATCAAATTAAGTTTACCAGAGAACAACTATTTGACACCCTGACCACATTTGAGTTGAGGAAATTTGGAAAAGAGAAGAGCATACTTGAAACAACCTTTAAAGCCACAAAGATATAGGAAGATCCAGGTGGTGATGATTTAGATGAGATGGAAGTAGACTTTGCAAGAAAGTTGAAGAAAGGTACCGGTAAATACAAAGGCATGTTACCTCTTAAATGCTTTAGATATGGAAAAATTGGTCATTTAGCAACTAGGTGTCCTGAAAAGACTAACTGACAGAAGTTTAAGAAGTTTAATAAGAGGGCCTACTATGTTAATAAAGATGCTAGTATATCAGATAAAGAATCAGATTAGGAAGGCTATTTGTTTTTGGCAGGAAACAAGAAAATCCTAGATTTGATATTTCTAACATCTGCCTAGAATTTGATAATAACATTAAGACTACATTGTTTGTTAGAAGAAATAAGAATGAATGGTTGATTAATAGTGGATGTTTGAATCATAAGACTAGTGATAAAAGAAAATTTGTAGCACTTGATAAATATGATGGTGGTCTTGTTAGATTTGGTGATGATAAGGAAACATATATTGTTGAAATTAGTTCTATTACTTTTGATGGAAAGCATAACATTGACAAGGTTTACTGTGTGAAGATTTTGTGTCATAATATTTTGAGTGTTGGACAAATGTGTGAAAATGGATATGATAATGTGTTTAAGAAAAAAGTTTGTGAGATCCAAAAGAAGTTTGAAATAATTATTGCAGTTGGCAAAAGAATAGGAAGGAACATGTATCAACTTGAAGGAGCTACAAAAATTTGTTTATTATCGTGGTTTGATGATAGTTGGATTTGGCATCGAAGGATGTGCCACATCAATTTTGACAACTTGGTAAGAATAATTTCATTATGTGTAGTAAGAGATTTACCAAGACTATGTAAACCAAACAACACTATCTCTAAGGGATGTTAGGAAGGAAAAAAAATAATGGAGTCATTCAAGGAAAAAGATACTTTATACTTTTCATTGATGATTATTCTAGATTACCTTGGGTTGAATTTCTAAGAGAAAAATTAGAAGTATTTGATAAATTCAAGATATTTAAAGCAAGAGTTGGAAATGAAAGTGGTAGGAAGATTAAACGTTCGAGATCTCATAGAGGAGAGTTTACTTATGATG
The DNA here is from genome assembly GCA_027943335.1 of Chamaecyparis obtusa. NCBI lineage: Eukaryota > Viridiplantae > Streptophyta > Pinopsida > Cupressales > Cupressaceae > Chamaecyparis > Chamaecyparis obtusa. The sequence goes on from BSBK01001440.1 coordinate 1,864,344, forward strand.
AATTTGAAAATTTCTATGAGAAACATGGCACTAAAATAAATTTTTAAGCTCATACAACACCACAACAAAATGGTGTAGTTGAAAGAATGAATCAGACATTGTAGGAAGTAGCAAGGAAAATGATCAAAGAAGCAAGTTTACTAGAAGTTTAATAGAGAGAAGGAAATCATATAGATGTGTACACACTTAGCAAAGTTCTTTACCAGAACAATTATGAAAAGACATCATATGAGCTATGGCATGGAAGGGAACCCCTAATGAAATATTTCAAGATTTTGGAAGTAGATGTTACATCTGAAGAGATTAAGAAAACCTTGGCAAGTTTGACAACAAAGCTGATGAAGGTATATTTCTAGGATATTCTAAAAAGAGAAAAGTGTACCAGTGTTACAAAAAGAGACTGAATAAGATAGTTGAAAGTGTGAATGTGAAGGTTGATGAAGATGTTTAGAAAACTCCTGAGAAACATCTTGAATATGAATCTGATATAGAGGGAAGAAGAAGAAGAAGAAGAAGAAGAAGAAGAAGAAGAGGAAGAGGAGGAAGAGGACAAAGAGGAAGAGGAAGAGGAGGAAGAGGAAGAGGAAGAGGAAGAGGAAGAAGAGGAAGAGGAAGAGGAAGAGGAAGAAGAAGAAGAAGAAAAGGAAGAGGAAGAAGAGGAAGAGGAAGAGGAAGAAATTATTCGAATGAAGAAGAAGAAGAAGAAGAGGAAGAAGAAATTATTCGGATAAGATCTTAATTATTATGGTTTATGTCAATGACATAATTTTTGGAGGAAAATATGACTTGTGTAGAAAATTTGCAAAGGATATGCAGAAGGAATTCAAGATGTCTATGATTGGTGAGTTGAATTTCTTCCTTAGATTACAAGTAAATTAGAACAATAAAGTAATTTTCATTTCTTAGTCCAAGTATATCAAAGAATTATTGAAGAAGTTTGGTTTGGAGAATTCTAAACTGATATGTACTCCTATTGTTATTGAATGTAACTTGACTAAAGAAGACAACTCACTGAAAGCTGATGCAAGTACATATCAATGATTAGAGGATTAGTGTATTTGACATGTAACTTGACTAAAGAAGACAACTCACTGAAATTTGATGCAAGTACATATCAATGATTAGAGGATTAGTGTATTTGACTACTACTAGACTAAATATTGTGTATGTCATATGCTCATAAGCTATATTTTACCAAGAACCAAAAGAGTCACATGTTATAGCAATAAAGAGGATCTTTAGATATTTGAAGAGTAGAAAACATTTTGGTTTATGGCATCCAAAAGGTTTAGATTTCACTCTGATAGCTTATACTAATGTTGATCAGGTCAGATGTATGGATAATCAATAAAGTACTAGTGGTTGAGCTTATTTCTTGTCTCTCAGTTGGTTGCTTGGTCAAGCAAGAAGCAAGATTCTATGACATTATCTACTGTTGAATCAAAATCCATTGCAACTTCCTCATGTTGTACTCCTATATTATGGATAAAAAAAATTTAAAGGATATGCCTGTATAGTATATTATGAACCTATCTCAATTATGTGTGATAATACCAATGCTATAAACATTTCAAAAAATATCCTGCAACATTCTAGGAAAAAAAAAATCTATCAAGTATCATTTCTTAAGAGAGAAAGTGTTGGAAAATGAGGTTAAACTTGAATATGTATCTACAAAGGAGAAGAATGAAAATATCTTTACAAAACCATTGTACAAAGATACTTTTGAGTATCTTAGTTAGAGGTTGAGGGTTCTGGCCCTTTCTAATGTTCATTAAATGCACTGCAGTGTGCATTGGTCCAATACACTTCATGCTTATTCTTTTATAGATCAATGTTTCCAGTGGTTTCCTCTCAGGAGGAGTAGAGTGAGTTAGTTATGGGGAGTTTTGGCCCTTTTCAATTATTGTCTAAGGTTGAGAAGGATAGAGGAATTTTATGCTGATATTTTTTGAAAGTGAGTTATTTTCTTTGTTATTGATGAATGTTTCCATCCATGAAAAAGGGGGAGATTGTTATAATGTGATACATATGCTATCATTTTTGTTGTATTGATGTCAACATATCATATTCATAGATGTGGATTGGATGTTTTGGTGATCTGGTGGAGTGTTCTCTATATGATGTACCATAAATATTTATCCTTAGTCCTGTTAGTGCTAGTCCCATTTATCTTGCAACATAATGTAGTTCATTTGTTTGGGTTTGATCCTATTTGGGGTTGTTGTGCTTCGGTCCAAGTATTTGCATTGTAATGTATAGATCCTATCTATTCGTTCTAAAGATCTCAATGATGACGTGGTGTGTTTTTATAGGTGAGGCATGTTGTACTATGTGAGGTGGTCCATGATTCATTCCTTACCACTACAAGAATGCTTTGATGTGACCTATTTCAAATTGCATTAGGTTGACCTAGTTATTGGCATGGTCTGGTATAAGAGAGTGATGATTCTATTTGTTGTGACATGCTTATATGCAACTAATATGCAAAGTGATTGTGAATCTGACAAGAGAAGATATGTGCATTGATTTATATGCAAGTCAGTGCAACCAATAGCTGATTTCTATATCATTTTATTATTGTTGATTATTGGTGACAATGACATCAATGGTGGATTCATTTTCATTTCTTATATTTTGGTAGTGATCATATTTGTACTAGCAATGAGCCTTTGTATTTCTGGATAGTTATCCCAATTGGAAATGAGCCTTACCAATAGTGATAAAACTGATAGTGAGCCCTTGTAAAAATCACCTTAACTAGTGTCACATTAACCAATATTCTTTTTATGAGAATTAACTTCTCTGTGGTTTTTCCTATCTTGGGTTTCCACGTAAATTTGGGTGTTCGTGGTGTTGATATTTTTGTGCTTTCATGTTCATATATGTTATAAGTTTCTAATTGCTTTAAGTATTCACTAGATTAACACAAGTTAAGAAAATTGTTTGATAATAATTGATTTACCTCCCCCCATCTTAGTTATTTGGTCTATTCAATAGCTATTTATTGAATTCCCACTTGGATTCCTCCATATACCTCAAACAAAGAAGACAAATAGAGTTTATAGTGTCACTGGATCCCCTCCATGACATGGGAATAACTATAGCCTCTCACCCCATAGGTTAAAAAACCTTGAGGATTTTCTCTCATAATGAAGGGTGTGTGTAGGGCATCTTAGTTGGCATGGGGGGTCTCTCGTGTTAGCAAATATATAGGGATTTTAGCTTCTAAAAACACTGGCTAATTAGTAATTTCATATGTTTGAAAGGTTATTCTTGCACTATATTATACCAGTTAGAGGAATCCCTTAGCCTATAGAGGTTGCACCCTATAGGTTTTTATACACCATGCGGGTATTGAGAGGTAATATCATCACAACATAACATCACTTGGTAGTGTGACCTCTAAATCAAGCACTACATTTTTATATAGTGATTCAAAGTACTTGGCTTTAGAAATTGCCACTTAATTTGTTCCCTCTCACCTGACCTTATGGGCTTCTCAGGAGGTAGACCCTCTACCTAAAAAAAGTGAGTGTTGCTAACACTTTTCTCTTGCACCCAATACCACAAGAATAAGGGGAGATGATAGTGTGTGTTAGCAATAGGTCCACTATACACGTGCAAGCACACAAAAAATACAAGACATTGGGTTCTTTTTAGTCCAAAATGAAGATTCCTAAGTTAAGAAAACACACAAAAGCATGGAAAATTCTTTTTATCTAAAATAAATGGTTCTTGTAAGCCCAAAAATAAGTGTTCCTACTTAGTTTGTTTTTGTTTGTTTGCAAAAAGTAACTCCCTTGCAAAATATGTTAGTAAGGGGTATTTGACAAGTGAAAGTTTGTGAATCTGCTGGAGTTTCTATCAAACCCACTAATCTTGCATAGAAAAAGACAATAAGAAATCTGCAAGCATTCCTGCTAGTGTTACTATTGTTCTCACGGGAGTTAGTTTTAATAAAAATCAGAAATTGAAAAATAAAAAAATAACTAGATTTAGATTTTTACTAGGTTTCTATTACATGCAATCTTGTCGATCTAAATCACATTCATGTTGAAGTACTCTCCAGTAAGAAATAGTAAAAAAATAACAATAAATAGTCAATTTTAACCAACTTTACTAGATTTTACCAAATTTTGTTGTGCATGTTCCCGATGATCATACTCGTGTTCCCTCCAAATTACTGTCTAGTAAAAAAACTAGAGAACAGATAGCAATACACAATCAACATTCACCAAATTTACCTGCAGGCATTCCTGCCAAAGTTGACAATCGCCAAAAATCAATGGAAATGATAGTCTGGTGGGATCGCATTCCTGTAGAACCTTTAAGAAAACTTGCAATTTTGGGGCGTGATCTTGCTAGAGTTTTTTGAGCAGTTGTTCAAAATCTATGAACTTACTTTTGGTGTATGAACCTTCAATCATGCATTCCTTGGTGTGACAAGTTAGAAAGAAACAGAAATGAGCACTCAAACAACCAAAAACCATTAGGAGATTATTTTATTAGAAATAAAGAGAAATGACCCGTGAATTGGGTCCTACTACAAATGCCAAAATGTATGCTATAAAAAGTGAGTCAAATGGAATGCCTAAATAAATTTAAACATTCAAATACACTATTTATAACAACAGTCAAGATTAGACTAAGAAGACATGAAATAAAAGGAAATGCAAACCTTAAGCAAAACCAAGAAGTCTCCTTTAAAATGTATATTTGTCCAATTAATTGGAGGGGTTCTCACTTTGTTGTGCTCAAGCTTCAAGTGTGGAGATATTTTGGCATTATGATGGCATGTATGCATTTTATTTTAATCTAAATTAGCATAGTGACTTTTCTTAAAAGGTGGATTATTTGTGAAGGATTGGGCTCTCAATTTATAGAGTTTGCAAGGGATGAATGGACAATTGAGATGGATTGGTGAGGAAGGGTCAAGATGCATCCAATAGAGAGCACATGGATTGTTCTTTATCAAATTCATAGTATTGTGACAAGTGTCACAATGGGAGAGGATGATAAGACATTGGAAGTTATGGAAAATTTGTCATAAAGGCATATCCTATCCCAAATCCCAAAGGTCAAGTTCGGTGAATATGACCATTTTGAGAAATATGAAGGGATTTGGAGAAGTGGGAAGAAAAAATAAAATATTCCTTAGAGGGGACAAATGTGTAAGGTTACCAAATGACACGGAGTTGAGGATTAATATTGGAGTTGATGGGGTCCAAGGTTTGACTTTGGTTTCCTAATCCTTTTGATTAAGATTGTGAAAATGATTAAGGAAGGATTAGGCCTAGATTAGTGGGCAAGTGGGCCTATTAGGAGGATGTGATGGGAGGAGAGAGAATGAGTGGAGGGATTAATTAGGTAAATGGGGATATTTACATAATTTAGCGAAGATTAGTGTTGTAATTGGGTTGGGTTGAGTTAGAAGAATGGGTTACCTTAGGGAAGTGAGGTTAGGTGAGAGTTAAAATTAGGAGCCATGTGCTCAAATAGATTAAATTGGATTATTTAATCACAAGTGGGTTAATAGGGATTAATGAATTAATTTAAATAGATAAAATATATTTATTTAAATTAATAGAGGAAGGGGGATTTAATTCATTAAATAGTTATGGGTTGCCATTAGATTAATTGGACTATAGCTAATTAATTAAATTAATTAAGATGGAAGACTTACACAAATTAATTAAATAATATTGTAATTATTTAATTAATAAATGTGTAGGAGAGAACTAAATTTAATTAGAATTAGTAAATCAAATTTAGGTTGAGCGACACCTACCCATTTGGTTTTATCATAAGTTAGCCACTTGTATCTTAAATATTAATGCAAGTATTATGAAATTATTTTCATGTGTCATGACCTAATTGTTCCCCTACACAAAAACTTATCTATTGGCTTATGCGCATGTGCATTAATTTGTTTTAAGTTATATTTCTTTGGGCCTTGCTTGTCAATGCGTCAAAATTCTTTCTATGTCTCCTTGAGCTCACTACTTGGTCGTGTTTGAGTCTAGTTGTTACTTTTTCATATCTCTAATGTTTACTCCTTGGCTCATTGAATACTTTAGATTGCTTCAACAAGTCATCAAGCTTAGTGAAGAGTTTGATTTCTCTCAACACATTATCAAGTATGACATAGAAGCTGATGAATTACATCACTTTAAATAGCTATGAATTTTTGTCAAGGGTTTTTACTAAACAGAGTACCAAATATTAATTTTTTAGGGTATTTCCAATGACTCTCCTAAGAATATTTCAATTCCAAATGACATCATCACTATTTTCTTAGTTCTTGCATATGCTTTTCCAAGTGTAGCCATACCCATTTATAGTTGCAGATGACTTTTTGTACCATTTATTTTGACAAGGACATATTTCAATACCATATCCAATTGTAGATCCATCTTAGGGGATGTATTTCACCTTCTCGACTATTGAAGTGCTTTCATTAGGCCATTTCCTATCAACCTCATGAACTCAAATGTATATGTAGGATCAATTTTTTATAACCTAATATGGTCAGTTTGGGGTTTGAAATAAAATGTAAAATCTCTATTATGCCTACACTATAAAGGAAATTTTTTTGGAGTTTGTAAGAGTTATGAAACTCTCTAGGTTTCATACTAGGTAGAAAATGGTGAATATCCTTGTGTTTTCTAGATTTCTAAGTCATATGTTTGATGAATTATAGATTTCACATTTGAAATAATTAATGAAAATATCACGATGTGTTGTCTCCTACAATATTCTTTCTTAATTGTATGAATTCTTCTATTCAGGGTAGATAAATTCATCTTTATGATTTCCTCATGAATGTGTAATGCATTATTTAGTTTTCTTTCAAGGAGAGAAGTAAAATACTTATTGTGGGTTGTAACACTTATTTAAGAAGTCCAGTGATTTAATCTAAAATATGATACGCGGTGTAACTAATTTGAGTAATGTGTGAATATTTAGGATTATAAGTGCATTTATAATCATGGTTCATTAAGCATCTAATTCATCCCTAATGGATTAAGGCATTGGTCATAACCTGGTTAATTTTAGTAACTATCAAATTATAAAAAATCAGTTTCCATTACTATTGATAGGTTTAGAGTTAGAGTTGGTTTTCATCTCTCAAGGGTGTACTAATAATTTATATCCAAAATAGAGCCAATTCTAAAAGTATTTGTGTATTCTAGTTATATATATTGAGAGTTATCTATTGATTTGTAATACTTATTTGAAACTAGTTGATATCCATAAGTATTACCAAGTTTACCCACATAGATCCTATAGAGCTTGAAGAATAGGAGGACTTTCTCCTTTCTTGAAAAATCCTTGTCAATTGGCCACTGGTCTTAAATATCCATAGACATGAGATGGAAAATTCTTAGGATTTTTTAAGGTTTCAATTGGAGTAACCAACACCCCTTAAGCTCATCAATTAATAAGTAGGAGATATTTTCCACAACAAATTAAATTGTGATATTGCTATCAGGACTCAACTCTGTATTTTTTGAGTCAAACTCATTCACTCATGTTTCATGAGTAGTAGTTCACAAGAACCCATCTATCATGAGAATGAATGGAACACATAACAATTATTTCATCTAGGTGATACTCACAAAGGTGAAGCACCAAGACTTCTTAGGAGGTCACCCATTGTGAACCACTACTCATGAAACATGGGTCAATGAGTTTAACTCAAAAACTACATAGTAGAATCTTGATATAAATATCACAATTTGACTTTCTATGGAAAATATCTCCTACTTATCAATTGATGAGCTTAAGAGGATTTCTAATGAATGGTTCATAAGGTAGAACACTTTTTGAAAGTTTTGCAATTGGGGTTGCAAGAAAAGTGGGCTTAACCTTGGAGGAAATGTTGTAGTTAAGTGTGCTTAAGCTGGAGTAGTATTATGATGGGTGACCTCTTGGGAAGTCTCAGTGCCTTACCTCTATGAGAATCACCTAGATGCAATGAGTGCTAAGTGTTCAATTAATTCACATGAGAGATGAGTTATTGTGAACCACTACTCATGAAACATGGGTCAATGTATTTGACTAAAAAACTACATACTTGAATAATGATAACAATATCACAATTTGACTTGTGAAAAATATCTCCGACTTATCATGATAGAGTTATTGTTAGTATTAGGGATAGGTTTAGAGACAAAGTTATTATCATTGCTAGGTTAGGGCTAGAATTAAGGTTACTATTAGGGTTTAATTAGGAATCTAATATATAAGTTTTAATTAGGATTAAGGTTCAATTACATTAGGGATAGCCTATTTAATAGTTTACTCAAGGTTAAGCCTAGGGCTATGGCTCACATATAGTTTTGGTTCAATTAGGGTTATGGTATAAATCTTCAAGTTGGGCTTACAATTCAATTCAAGATTCATGAGATGTATTTGATTTAAGTTTAAGCCTAAATTATAATTAGTGTTATTCTCTACCATGTTACACTATTTGGTTTTCCATAATCACTACCCTCTGGTCTACTTGATATGGTATCCTAGATTGTAAAATGATTCTCAGTTGTTTCATATATCAATTAAAGGATTTGAATTCCATAGCTATGAGTGTCTATTGATAGTGAGGCAAAATCTAGTTTTGGATGACAAGGCTCATATGATTTAATTTCATACCTTAAAATGTATTAAAAATCATAGAGATTAATGATTATGATAACCATACAAAAAAATGTAGTTCTTATTTATAGATTAAAACACTATGTTTTGATATCCTATCCAGCCTATTAGTCTTTGAGATGCATGTAAAATAATGACATCCTAGGTGGAGAAGGTTAGAGTAATGGTTAATAATTAGTGATCTCTATGAGCAATAATAGTAGACAAACACTCATTAATGATTAACTATTATGAAGACATTGAATACATAAAGGTTAATCAAATAAGTCTAAGATACTGGCCAAAAAAGGAGTACGCCATAATTGTAGAGTTTGCACAACCAATAATTGTGGCTAATAATGATATTTTCTATTAAATGTGTATTTACGACAAGGAATACATACAAAATGCAATACATAAGGTTCAAATGAGGACTACCACAAAGAAGTAAACATGTAAAACTCTTACCCATTCCTTATGTGGCTTTATGCCAATTACCTATATAAAAAGTATAATTAGTGTCAAAATAGGGTTAGGCTTGCGATTTAATTAGGTTTAGCATTTAGGTTCAATTATGGTTAGGGTTTAGGTTGGCTTTTATTATTGTTTAATTATGAAAAAATATTTGATTTAGGGTTATGTTAGCATTAGGGTTAGGTTAGAGTTAGGGTTTAATTAGAGTTATAAGAGATACATTTCATTTAATATTAAAATAAGCTAATGGTTCAATTAGGTTTAATATTATAGTTCAAATAAAACTAAAAGTTTTAGTTCAGGTTAGGTTAAGATTTTGATTTGGATTAGGGTTTAATAAAAATTATGGTGACTTGATGAGGGCTCATTTAGTGTTAGGGATACAATTATGGTTAGATTTTAATTAACATTAAATTAGGGTTAAATTATCAAACACTAACCCAAACCTTTAGCTTATATATAACCAAGTACTATTGACTCTAATTCTATCTATTGTCCTAATATTGTCTTTAACACTAACCCTAACGCTTATCTTCTTCCCAACTCTAACACTAACAATAATCCTAACCCTAATCTATCTCTAATCCCAATCTTAATCATAAGCCCTTGTATTGTCATAAAATGGAAGCACCCATGTTAGGACATGTTTAGCCCTCCTTAGTGTATTTTTTGGACTCAATTCAAATGCCTCAGATAGATTCATGGATGTGCATATGCATTTGTTCCTAATCAGGCCCTATCATGCCCCTTTCTCCACTTCTTTTTCCCACTTTCTGAGAAATTCTAGAAGGCCTTGCCATTTAGGTCTAGGAAAAATTTCAGCCCTAACCTTTAGGTCTAGGCTGAATTTTAGCCTTGAACCTCAGGTCTAAGCCTAATTTCAACCTTGACATTTTGGGTCACCCTCTTCAAGATCCTGGACCCTTTCAGAATTTCAAATTTCTTCTCACCTTCTGGTCAGCCCTTTTTTATTTTAGAGATGAAATGGGTATAAATAGAGGTCTTCCCTCTTCATTTGATACATACACAAGAGCTTACATTCAATCACACACACATACAAGCCTTCATATTGCATTCTAAAAGAATTCATAAGCATTTTTTGAGCATTCAAGGAGATCCTTTTGCAACACTTCAAGCATAGGAGATATCTTGCATTATAGGATATTTCAAGGATATTTGAAGAAGTCATTGCAGACATTTTCATCCTTATTTCATGTTCTTGCATCCACCTTTCAAGACCTATATTCCTTCCTTGATGATAGTAGAGTTGGCAATCAAGGAAGGGCTTCTTCATTCTTCATTCTTGTGTATCCAATTTGAGTACATGAGCACATCTACATCCATTGATCTATTGAATTGGTGAGGTGGATCTATTGTATTTGATTGAGATATACTACTCTTATACAAGATTCAATTATATTGGAGCACTTCTTCATTCTGATGGAATACAAATTCAGATCCTCCTCAAGGGTTTCTACAAAAGTAAGGTAAATTCATACATTTGCTTTACTTTTTACATACATACTTTTATATTTACATTTAAGGTTGATTCCTCAATCGGGGCTTGATCGAGGCAAGCCTCTCAAAAACTAAACAAAACTATTTTTCTTGCAGGATCCTATTTTTGGGAGTTTCAAAACAAGACACATTCACAGATCCAGAGAAAGAGAGTTCAAAATAGAAGGTCTAGGCCAACCCCAAGTCAACATAGACCTAAAAAATCAGCCTAGTCTTGGAGTAGAAGGATTTCTGGGTTATGTTCGTCTTGTAGTTTCTCGTTCGAATCCAGTCCTGGTCATTGTTTTGAGTAGTTTTGAGTGTAGAAATATAGGTCTGAAGGGGAGTCTTCTTCTAAAGGTGAGTTTTCAATTTACATTATTTACTTTGTGTATTTACCTTTCAGATCTTTCATATTTTATTAGATTTAGCATCTTTCCTTCTTTCCTAGTTAATTTCCAAACCCTAGGCTTAAAGGAACTTGTATCTTCTTTCCTAGCTCTTGGATCTTTGTTTGCATTATTGCTCCTACATCACTTTGGTAGTGCTAATATACTTGGATCCAAAAACTTGGGGTATTGGGTTAGAGGATCTATTTCTTTGTGGCCCTTCCGAGGTATATTTGGCCACAAAAAAGTGGGGTGTGTTACACTTCTTATCCTCATCTCACTTTCCCCCTATGCATTTTGGTGAATCTGACACTTCCATGATTTGTATCTTTTGATTGGATGTTAGTTTCCCTTTGTGCATCTTACCTTATTTGTTTCATGGATAGATTACATTGTGTGCTTTGTGTATGCATTGTTTCTTCTTTTCATTTCATTTCATAGTTGGATTTAGGTCTATAGTTAATACTTTGTTGTGGTTAGATCTCCCCTTGGTGTTTGAAAACCTTTTGTGTAATCTCCCTTTATCTTTCCTTTCCTTTGTGTATGAGATTCATTACCTTAAGTCCAACCTATAGCATTCAAGTTAGAAAAATTTGTAGACTAGTGGGTTCCTTTGACCCTGATTCTTCCTTCTCTAGGAATCTTGATGATAACTTGATCTCTCATGATCCTAACCCTTCCATGGAGAATAATTCTTCTCATTCATCCCATGATGAAGATGAAGCCCTAAGATTTCCTCTTGTTCAAGTCCAGAAGCTTACTAGTGACCTTGAAAAGATGGAAAGTTGGCTTATTCAAGAGAATCATAACCCAAATACTATTGTTTCTATTGAAGCTATTAAGAAATTTATTCTTAATGATGAGAATGGGGATAACCTTTTGCATGGTATCTCTTTCCTCATTACTTCTAATGTTAAGCCTTTATTCAAAGAAGTTCGGGAATTATGATATGTTCCACCTGTTATTAGTGTTGAACCTTCATTGCCTATCTTTGTCCATATGTCTAGCATTCCTACATATGTACCTTCTCTTGTGACCACATATGTGCAAGTTTCAAATCTTGTCAATGTGAGTCTTCCTAATTTCTTCATTTTGTCTCTTCCTGTGAGTGTTCCACCTATTTCATTTCATGTACCTCATAGACTTCCTATCATAGTGTCACTTATACCTATTCCATTCCTCTTCCTACCATGGTTCCAAGTGTTCCTCCAGTTACTTCTTTTGTCCATGTCACTTCATGCACTTTCCCTAGTGTATTGAATGTGGCTATGCCTCCTATTTTCTCTAATGATTCCATCATCATTACTCTTTCTCAAACAATTTTGTCCTTACAACAAAAATTTGCTTCCTTGACTCAATCTAAGTTTAATGTGCCTACATGTGATATGGGAAGTCCTTTTTCCTTAGAAATTATCCACATGGTTGTCCCTCAACAAGTTGATATGCCTCACCTTGAAAATTACAATGGTAAGGGTGAACTTGTGACTCGTGTTAAGACCTTTCAAATCCTATGTAGCGACTATGCCCATAACTATATGATAATGGCTAAGTTGTTTGCTAGGACCTTTTGTGACAAGGATTTGCATCAGTATTGTTCCTTGCCTCCTTATTTTATTGATTCTTTCTAAAATCTTAGTAATGCCTGCATACAACAATTTCAAAACAATATTGGTCCACAAGTATCTCTGACTGATTTGATGCATTGTAAACAATGAGTGAAAGAAAAATTTGTTAATTTCATTGGTAGATTTAAGCATTTATATGCTCATATTTCTTATCTTGTTCTTGATATTGATACACAACACATGTTTATTGCTAATATATAAAAAGACATTATAGATAAGATTTTGCTTACTGAATTTACCTCTTTTTCCCAACTCTGTGTTGTGCTTCACCAATGTCAATTACAAGTGAGTCAATTTGAGAGCACCACTCCAATGACTCATGTACATGTTGATAAGAGTGACGTTGCCTCTAATCAGAATAAATGTAATATAGTGCCCATCCATAGTTTACTTTTTTAGTTTTATATTGCCAAACTCTTTAAGGCCACTTTCATGTGTACATTGGTTATTTCAACTTTATTATGATATTTTTGGATGTATGACATTACATGGTGATTTGATATTAGATAGTTTTGAGATATCATATGTTTTTAGTTAGATTATGTTAGTTACTTTGATGATGATTATTTATATGTTTAAAATATTGTCTATATTCATGGTTTTACTTACCCCATACTTGCATGTGTATGGCTATCATGTATGTTTTACCTTTTTGTTTGACGTGTTTGATGTGGTTGAGGGACAGAGTCATAGTTACCTGCTTGTGGGATCCACACGAAATTTTGATCCCTACCAATGCTTGTTATACATATATGGATGTACATGCTTGTCTTTTATGTAGGTTTTCAGGTACTGGGCATCGACTTCCTTGAATTGTCAGGATGAGCATGCCCTATCGCAATGTTTCAATGGTAAGAGAGGGGAGATAACATTGGGGTTCAAATCCTAACCTAATCCATTTTATTGTCCTAAAATAGTGGACAAGTTTATGATATTTTACCTTTCTGAATTCGTCCAAGTGACGTGAATTCCTAAGACTTTCTCTTGAGCATGATTATTGTTTTATTAGGTTTCGTTAATTTTTCTGATCTTTGGTTGGTTGGCATGATTGTTGTGAAATGGTTAAATGATTTACTAAGATTAAATATGTGGTTTAAATAATTAAATCTTATTAAATATATAAAGTTAAATGTGAGGGTTTTCAGTTAATGAAAATTAATTAAATATATTTATTGATTAAAAAGACTTAATAACAAGTCTAATTGTGAAATTTAAAAATTTAAATAATTATTAAATTCAAATTAAAGATAAATTAGATAAATAATTATATGATTAAAATATTATTCTTTTAGTTAAAACTGATATGTAATTAAGCTGCACAATCAATTAAAATAAATAAAAGAATAAAGTAAATGTTAGGAATTAAGTGAATTTATATAAACAAGAAATATAAAAAGTGCATTGAGTTATTAATTAGGAAATTGATTAAATCATGCAAAAGAGAGATTGATGTTAACAAAGTTTGCGGAGTTGAGTTAAGTTTCAGGTTTTGCATGGTTGTGTTCGAGTTCTATGCTCTTTTTTCTTTATGAGGAGGATTTGGCCATTATTCTAGACACATATATTTGTAGGTTTTAGATGGAAGGATTAAATTGAAGGATTTTTTGTGAAAGCTTTGAAATTTTTTGATAATTTTAATTTTTTTTTAATTTAAAAAATATATATAAATACATAAAAAATGTATATAAATGTATATTATCTTTATATATACACACACACTTTTTTTATATAGAATTCAATATTTTACAAATAGGATTATTTGGCATTTAATCTTATTTAACTAGGGGACTATATTAGTTGATATTTTCATAAATTAATTAATATGGAGGATAAAGTTAATTATTAATTTATAAATTTTATTGATTAATCGTTAAGGAAATGGTTTTCTAATTTGTGAATTTTATTATGAAATTATATTGTTTAAGTAATTCCAAACCTTAGAATCAATTTATTAACATTATAAATTTATTTCCTTGTTATTGGAATTTAATTTAAGAATGTAATTATAGTTTTGTTAGTGATTATTTTTAATAAGTTAATTTGTGTAATGGTGTTTTACAAATTAGTTCACTATTATTAAATTATTTTTAAATGTCTTTCCTTCTACAATTGTGAGTTAGGAGGGGGTCTTTTTACATCATCCTTATAGGATTGTTACCAGAGGAGGGGTTAGAGTTAATGTGTTAGGTTTGTTTGTCTTGCATACTTGTATGACATTTGATTTTTTATAACCCAACCTTATGAAATTTTTTATTTTGTTATGATGGAAATTGGTTATGTGTGTTCCTATGATACTTTGGAACCAGGTTTTGACATTGATGATTCAAGATGATTTATGAGATGTTTTGAGATTTATGAACTTAGGGTAGGTTATCTAGGTGTTAAAGGGCAAATGGCTTGCTTTGGAGGCATTAAAGCCCAGAAGTGGCTACCTGGGTATCCTTAGTAAGTTACTTAAATAAGTGATAATATAATACATTAAATGGGGTTTTAAAATGAATTAATAAGATAATGGATTCATCTTCCATGCCTTGAGTGCTAGTATAGGTTGAGGATGAGAGTGGGAGAATATGGTTATCCATCTAGTAGTGACGGTGAGTTCTGGCATGATCGGTTATCTTTGTCTACATGAGAGGGTTTCAAGTTCTGCAAATGTTCACACTTGGGAGACAGAGTCCAGTGAGATCATTCCAAGGGGTTGACATATGTGATCAAACATCCCTAATTTCATCTTATATTTCCTATGTGTTTTGGTTACCTCTGGATTAGTATGTGTACCTTTGATTTTTGAGTTGAACCTTTGAGATAGGAAACTTATAAGATCCCTTGCTTAGTATTACCTGCTGATTGATTTTGGTATTGTTATCTGAGTGGGGTCTAGTGTTATCTCCTTAGCACAGTGGGAGTGGAACCATAGGTTTTTATGAAGTTGGGAGGTAGTGATTCTCTTACCACTTGAAACTATGACGTTCCTATACCAGTGCTGGAAGATCCTTCTTGTGATTCTTTCTTCCTTGGAGATTTATTCCTATTCTTTCTTTTATTTATATTTTGTACTCAATTGTATTTACATACCCTACAACTTATGCAATGGATGTGGGTTATCATGTATACCTTATGGTTTAGATGTATTTATTTATTCTTTTGAGATGATGTATTATGTAGAAGACTGATATGATTATCGTACTTAATAGATTAAATTGTATTTTACATAATTCTATGTCAAGGAACCCTTGAGATTTGTAATCTATAATTGAGATTGTGTATATGAGCATATATGGACTTTATGTTTTACTTACTCTTTTTTATTCAATATTATTTTTATACTCTTAAGAAAAAACTTATTTTGTAAGATTAGTATCAACTTTTAGATTAAATTTTCCTAGGTTCCTTGGCAGGACATTACACTTGGTATCAAAGCCCATGTTTCTACAATGAGAAATCTCAAAATTTTGTATTCCCATTAGATGTCTAGTAGTTAAAACATGAAACAAAAACTTAGCCATATAAAACTCTTGTATTTAGACTATTGGTTTATGATTACTTCACATTTAGTTTCTGAATTATTTAAGATATCATTCTTCTTGTCTGAATGTTGTAGGAAAGATGGTCACTGAGACTAGATCTATTGCTAGAGGTCATATTGGAGGTTATAGTAGAGGATATGGAAGGATAAATCTTCCTATCCCTCCTATGAGTCATAGATTTGAGCTTCGAGTAGGGGAGAGAATAGTGGTGAACATCATAATGATTCAGGAGAGATTAATGCTATGCAAATTATCTAGACTATTCTAGAGGGTCTACCCATGTAAGATAAGGTTGAACATGAAGCATCATGTCATTATGATAATGAGGAGAGTCATAGATCTAGGAATCCTAGAGGAAGGGACACAACCCTCAATCAGGGAGCCGTAAAGGCCAATCAGATGAGAGACCTTTTGAGATCATGACCTCCTCCTTTTAATGGTCTTGGTACTAGTTTCAAGGTAGAGATTTGGCTCATTGCATTAGATTGATGTTTTTCCATGCAACAATTTGATACCAATGTTAGCGCAAGATGTGTCATTATGCACCTCAAAGGTTTTACAGCTTCTTAGTGGAAGATTGAGGAGCATAAACTAGAAATTACAATGGAGACTGTCACTTGGGATCTATTTCTTGAGAACTTTTGGGATTGCTTCATATCTGATTAGTGGTAGCAATAGCACACAGATGAGTTCCACAAACTATGACAATGATCTATGATTGTCCGAGATTATGAGCGTTGTTCCTTCAAGCTCAAGCCTTATGCAGGATTTAGTGATAAGTCACCACTTATGTTGCAACACTTCATTAGGGGACTTAATGGTCACATCATTGGAGGAGTTAAGGTTTTCGAATTGAAGACCCTTAAGGAAGAAGTTATTAAGGCTACCTTGGTGGAGGTAAATTTGGCTTTAGGGCATGGTGGACATGTGGGAGTTTAGACTGGTGTTCCTACACCTTTAGACTATAGAGGGAATCAATCCCAAGGGATAGGGAACTTTAGGAAACCTCCTCCCTCCTTCCGTAATCATCAAAAAAAGGAAATAAACCCTCTAGCACAAAGCGATGATCCTCAATCTAAGAACTTCTATAACTTTTCATGCAACAGGCACAACCAGCCCAGCCAGCCTGCATAGAGAACACATTCAGTTGCTAGCAAGGATAGTTTTTAGCAGTCTAGTGTACCATCTACTGGGAGAGGTCATGGTAGAGGAAATGGTTGTTTCTCATATGGATAGTATGGTCATATTGTAGTAAATTACCCTCAACGTGCATCACAGTTTTCAGGACAAAGACCTATAGCTTTTGAGCCTACAGTAGGGGATGCCAACAGATCTCACAGAGTATTTGCAATAGTGATCATCCTTAGGTAGAGCATCATGCACTATGGTAGAAACTTCATGTGCTACTAGAGGTATTTCTCTTTCTATATTATTTGATTTAGGAGCTGCAAATTCTTTTATATCTCCTTTTGTAGTAGAGAAGTGTGGGCTAGTAATAGTAAAGCAAGACATTGGTTAGTAAGTAGAGCTAGTCCCTAGGGAAAAGATATCAACAAACTCTCCAGTGCATAAATGTGACTTGAACCTAGGTAAATTCATTACCTTGGTTGACCTTTGTGTGATCCCTTTGGGATCATATGATATTGTCCTTGGGATGGATTGGCTAGGTTCTCATAGAGCCATCATTGATTAAAGATAGAAGATAATCAAATGCAAGGATGGTGTTGGCAAGGATTTTGATATTGTGATAATTTAGTGTCTTATATCTCTTTGTATGATTTATGCTATGCAACTTAAGTGAAACATGTGAAATAGTTGTCAAGTATTTGTTGTAACTATGAATGAGTTGGATGAAGTTGAAACTAAGGAGAACACCCTTGATCATCCTACTCTTCAGGAATTCATCGATGTCTTTCCTAGTGAGATTTTAGATACACCACCAAAGCATAACATAGATTTTTGCAAGGATGGTGTTGGCAAGGATTTTGATATTGTGATAATTTAGTGTCTTATATCTCTTTGTATGATTTATGCTATGCAACTTAAGTGAAACATGTGAAATAGTTGTCAAGTATTTGTTGTAACTATGAATGAGTTGGATGAAGTTGAAACTAAGGAGAACACCCTTGATCATCCTACTCTTCAGGAATTCATCGATGTCTTTCCTAGTGAGATTTTAGTGTAGACACAGAAAATTGGCAAAAGGCTTAAATCAATCAAAAGGTGCAATCAAATCATCAAATAGCATGAAAAATCAATAAATGGAACAAAGGCAATTCAAATCAAAGGAAAATTAAATAATTAAATGATTAAATAAAGCTTGAAAAGGGAAAAAACACTACGAAATTGATTAAATTCAATTAATGACATAGTTGTTGAAATGAAAAATCAAAATGAACATCTTACCCTTCATGGCTAAATTTAATTACTTTAATTAATTAATAAACACTAATTTCCCTCAACAAAGTAAAAAGGAGACAAAATGGACACAAATCACTCACTTTTGTTGAAATGGTCCAGCCTTTTGAAACCATTTGATGCAGAGCTGCTATTTATGGAAAGTTACTATTTTTGGTAATTTTTGTATGTGCTCAGAATGATCTGATTTCTTTCTTGGAGGTTCATTTTGGTCATATAAGTCTGCCAGTAAAGTTTCATTGCCAGATCAAGTGTATATTGGAAGATATTGAAGATTTTCGATTTTGGCAGCACGGTACAAAAACTTTGAACTCAGTTTTGAAGGCTTTAGAGGCCCCGGATGAGGTCGAAAATTTGGGTGTAGGGCGCTTGCGCCGGTCAAGCCTGTACAGCACTTTGTGGCATTTCCGAAATGGGGTTATAATAGCCGAGCGGGTCAACTGGTGATGACTTATGGTCTTTGGAAGTTGGGCTACCTGAAATGGCGAAAAATAATTTTCTTCAAAATTTCTGTTCGGGTTTCAAAGGTTATCTTGAGCCGACTATGATGTAATAAAATGTAAAATAAAATAATTCTAAGTTCGGTCGGCCTTATTGGCTAAAAATTCTGGAACCTTCCCAGGCGGTGGAAAATTGCCTATATAAGGAAGGCTGTATTATTGTCTTAGGCAGTTCAGAATAGTTTTGGGTAGTAGATTCGAGGCTTTGTCCTATAGAATATTGTAAGGGAATGCCCATGTGGCTTTGCATATTGTAATTCTAAAAGTTTGTAATTCCACATTGTGGAGATAATAAGAAGCTAATTTTTTGTTCTTGCATATTGTTGTTGTTTCTCTATTTCTGTTATGTGTTTGTGGTATTAAGGGGAGCACCCTTCATCAAGTGGTATCAGAGCAGGTTTTCTTGAGTGTGTAAACAGATCGCCGACTGTGAAGCAGTTTGCACCAGGACCGTGGTTAGGGTTTCAGCACGCATCGCGAAAATGCCTCCACGAAGAGAACGTGGCGGAAGACCTGGTGCTGTGACACCTGAGGTTAGAGAGCTGCAGAGACAAGTGCGAGCATTGCAAGAAGAGATTCGCAAAGGAATGAATCTTAATATCAGAGACGAAAACAAGGATGAAGCCGAAGAAGAATATCAAGAAGGAGAAATTGAAATTATGAACCAAGAGGAAGAAAGACTTTTTCGGGCGATTTCCAAGATTGGGAAAAGACCTAAGATTGAGGTTCCTACATTTTCTGGAAATCTTAACCCAGATGAATTGATCGACTAGACCAATGAATATGAAGAATATTTTGAATATGAAGATGTTGAGGATCCTGATAGGGTCAAATTTGCGAAGGTCAGACTGAAAGGTCATGCGAAGATATGGTGGCAAGAGATTCAGTTGGAGCGAAATAGAAGGGGAAAGGAGAAAATCACGAGATGGGATCGGATGGTGGATAAATTGAAGTGACAGTTCATTCCTGTTGATTATGAGCTTGACCTACTGAAGAAAATGCAGAGTTTGAAGCAAGCAGGAAGATCTGTTCAGGAGTATACATAAGAGTTCTATCGACTTCTCATCAGAATAGGCCATGCAGAAGCTGATAAGGAGAAAGTTGCCCGATACCTTAATGGGTTAAGGCCAAGCATCCAGGAGGAGCTGAATCTGGTTCGAATGAACAGTATTGAAGAGGCATACCAGTTTGCCCTAAAAGTAGAGGAAAAGCTGAACAAGAAGTTTGAGAGCAGACAAAACAGAAGAGGTCGCGGTGGACGATCTGGTGGACGATCATATGGTGGCCGAAATGAAGATAAGAAAAAGAAGGATGAGGCCAGTAGCAGTCAAAATCAGCGAGGAAATAATTCCAATCGTTTCCAAGATCAGAATAATAGAGATCAGAGAGGAAGAGGAAGAGGACAAGGATCTGGAAGAGGTGGCTTCTGTGGAACATGTTTTCACTGTGGAGAAGAAGGTCATAGGGCATTTGAATGTCCTCAGCACCAAGGAAGAACAGACAGGAGAAATGAAGGCCAGGCCAGAGTTGCACATGTAGATGAAGATGCCAGATCATCAAATTCTGAAGATGTTGAAAGAGGAGAAACGTTGATTAACAGAAGAGTCCTGTTGAGTGGTGAGAATGAACCTGAGCAAAGAAGGAGCCTGTTTCGCACTAGATGCAAGTGTGAGGGTAAATGCTGTGATGTGATTATCGATAGTGGAAGCACTGACAATTTGCTGTCAGAAGAGATGGTGACAAAGTTGAAGCTCAAGAGACAAAAACACCCACATCCATATCGGATTGCCTGGGTGCAGGATGACCACAAGGTCATGGTCAGTGAATAGTGCCCGGTAAAGTTCAAGATCGGCGGATACCCAGATGAGGTATTGTGTGATATCATATCTATGGATGCATGTCATATGTTGTTGGGTAGACCATGGCAGTTTGACAGATGTGCTGTACATGATGGTCGTGCGAATACCTATTCCCTGACAAAGGATGGAGTGCGGCATAAGCTAAAACCATTGAAGGAGACTGAAGAAAAGGTATGTGGTACTGCAAGGATAACTCTTGTTGATGGAAGAAATTTCCTAGATGGTATGAGGCATGAGCATGTATGTTTTGTTTTAATTCCAAAAGCTGGTAAAGAGGAAGTAGAAGATGTTCCTGTAGAAGTTGCAGATTTGTTGAATGAGTTTCAGGATATTGTATCCGATAATGTGCCTGATGGATTACCACCAGTCAGGAAGATCAGTCATCAGATGGACTTGATCCCAAGAGCGAGTTTGCCGAACAAGGCAGCACACAGAATGACACCTGTAGAAAGTGAGGAGTTGAACAGACAAGTACATGAGTTGTTACAGAAAGGATTGATCCGTGAGAGTCTGAGTCCCTGTGCTGTACCAGCGGTATTAGCACCAAAGAAGAATGGAGAATGGAGGATGTGTACAGATTCTAGGGCAATAAACAAGATCACAATCAAGTACAGGTTTCCATTGCCACGAATGGATGATATTATGGACTGTTTGAGTGGAGCTGTGTATTTTTCAAAGATAGATCTAAAAAGTGGATATCATCAGATTCGGATCAGAGAAGGAGATGAATGGAAGACTGCCTTCAAGACAAAGGAAGGACTGTATGAGTGGTTAGTCATGCCTTTTGGGCTAACCAATGCACCGAGCACTTTCATGCGGCTCATGAATGAGGTTCTGAAAGAATTTCTAGGTAAGTTTGTCATTGTTTACCTTGATGATATTTTGATTTTTAGCAAGACATTGGAGGAACATATGATGCATATTCGTATGGTGTTTGAGAAGTTGAGAGATGAGAAATTGTTGATTAACTTGAAGAAGTGCAGTTTTGTGAAGAAAGAGTTAGTGTATTTGGGATTTGTAGTTTCAGGAGAAGGTCCAAAAATGGACCCAGAGAAGGTACAGGCTATCCTTGAATGGCCTACTCCAAGGAGTGCTACTGAGGTAAGATCTTTTCATGGTCTAGCTAGCTTTTACAGAAAGTTTATCAGAAATTTTAGCAGTATTTGTGGACCCTTGACTGAAACAATGAGAGGGGATAGAAAAGAGTTTAAGTGGACTAATGGGGCAGAAAAGAGTTTTCAATTATTGAAACAAAAAGTTACAGAATAACCATTTTTAGCACTTCCAGATTTTAATAAGGTGTTTCAAGTAGATTGTGATGCTAGTGGTACTGCAATAGGAGCTGTTATGAGCCAAGAAGGTAAACCTGTTACTTATTTCAGTGAGAAGTTAAATGATGCCAAGAGGAAATATTCTGTTTATGATCAAGAATTTTATGCTATAGTTCAGGCATTAAAGAAGTGGAGACATTATCTGCTTCCTAAAGAGTTTGTTTTGTATACTGATCATCAAGCTTTGCAATATTTGAATAGTCAAGGAAAGTTGAATCAGAGGCATTTGAAATGGGTTGAATTTTTACAGAGTTATACATTTGTTTTGAAACATAGGAGCGGAAAGTCTAATAGGGTTGCAGATGCTCTTAGCAGAAGGTAACTATTGCTGACAGAAATGCAGATTGAAGTGGTTGGGTTCAAGGAACTCAAGAATTTGTATCCAGAGGATCCTGATTTTGGTGAAGCTTGGAAAGCTTGTACAGAACCTGTTACTCTAGACAGGACGAAATGGTTGGATTTCATCATCCAGGATGATATGCTATTCAGAGGGAGTCAGTTGTGCATTCCACGAAGTTCTATGAGGGAGAATCTCATCAAGGAGAAGCATAGCGGAGGATTGGCTGGACATTTTGGTCGTGACAAAACCCTTGGTTTGGTTAGTGAGAATTATTATTGGCCACAGTTGCAGCAAGATGTGAAGAAGTTTGTACAGAGTTGCAGAGTATGTCAGATGGCGAAAGGAGTGAAGCAGAATACAGGTTTGTATCAGCCATTACTTGTACCAGAGAAGCCTTGGGAGGATATCAGCATGGACTTTGTTCTTGGTTTACCGAGGACACAACGGGGACATGATTCAATTTTTGTAGTAGTTGACAGATTTTCAAAGATGGCACATTTCATTCCCTGCAAGAAGACTAATGATGTTGTTCATGTAGCAGAATTATTTTTCAGAGAAGTAGTGAGACTTCATGGTTTGCCAAAGACCATAGTTTCAGATCGGGACACTAAGTTTGTTGGATATTTCTGGCGTACATTGTGGAAGAAGTTGAAGATAGATTTGAAGTTCAGTTCATCACATCATCCACAGACTGATGCACAGACAGAGGTGGTGAATAGGAGTTTGGGAAATTTGCTGAGATGTTTGGTTGGAGATAAGCCAACGGGATGGGATTTGATTTTACCACAGGCAGAATTTGCATACAATAATTCTGTCAACAGGAGCACTGGTAAATCACCATTCCAGATTGTATATGGAAGTAGTCCAAGAAATGCATCTGAATTGAGGAAGATAGATAAAGGAGAAATAAGTAGTGCTGAAGCTGAGGATTTTGCAGAACACTTGAAGAACGTCCATGAGGAGGTGAGGAAGCATATTACCAAGATGAACGCACAGTATAAAGCTAATGCAGATGCGAAAAGGAGGCATAAGGAATTTCAGGTTGGTGATGAAGTCATGGTTCATTTGTGGAAGGAGTGGTTTCCAATTGGTACATATAACAAGCTGAAAATAAAGAAGTTTGGACCATGCAGGATATTGAAGAAACATGATTCAGGAAACGCATATGAGGTAGAATTGCCTACTGAGCTAAATATTTCACCAGTATTTAACATTTCAGATCTGACAGAGTATCATGAAGGAGGTGTTGAAGATGAGATCACAGCAGCACAGTGGAGTATTCCAGCAACTAGTTCAGACACTAAGAAGATTGAAGATATACTGGACAGTCGTGTTGGCAGAAGCACAAGGAACAGGACATATGAAGAATATCTGGTCAAGTGGAAAGGACGACCTGTTGAAGATTCATCATGGCTAACAAAGGAGGAGGTTAACCGTCTTGATTTTCCTCTACACACCTGAGTCGTGACAGGGTCACTTCTCAAATTACCCCGGGTGTCTGATGCAGGAGCATCCTGGGTGTAAGAGCAATCTTGCATCACCCAAAAATATTTCTATTTTTTTTTTTGTATTCAATAAGGGCTATTTTGTGCAGAGCTGCTATTTATGGAAAGTTACTATTTTTGGTAATTTTTGTATGTGCTCAGAATGATCTGATTTCTTTGTTGGAGGTTCATTTTGGTCATATAAGTCTGCCAGTAAAATTTCATTGCCAGATCAAGTGTATATTGGAAGATATTGAAGATTTTCGGTTTTGGCAGCAGGGTACAGAAATTTTGAACTCAGTTTTGAAGGCTTTAGAGGCCCCGGATGAGGTCGAAAATTTGCGTGACGAGCACTTACGCCGATCAAGCCTGTAGAGCACTTCGTGGCGTTTCCGAAATGGGGTTATAATAGCCGAGCGGGTCAACTGGTGATGACTTATGGTCTTCGAAAGTTGGGCCACCTGAAATGGCGAAAAATAATTTTCTTCAAAATTTCTGTTCGGGTTTCAAAGGTTATCTTGAGCCGACTATGATGTAATAAAATGTAAAATAAAATAATTCTAAGTTCGGTCGGCCTTATTGGCTAAAAAATCTGGAACCTTCCCAGGCGGTGGAAAATTGCCTATATAAGGAAGGCTGTATTATTGTCTTAGGCAGTTCAGAATAGTTCTGGGTAGTAGATTCGAGGCTTTGTCCTACAGAATATTGTAAGGGAATGCCCATGTGGCTTTGCATATTGTAATTCTGAAAGTTTGTAATTCCACATTGTGGAGATAATAAGAAGCTAATTTTCTGTTCTTGCATATTGTTGTTGTTTCTCTATTTCTGTTATGTGTTTGCGGTATTAAGGGGAGCACCCTTCATCAAGTGGTATCAGAGCAGGTTTTCTTGAGTGTGTAAACAGATCACCGACTGTGAGGCAGTTTGCACCAGGACCGTGGTTAGGGTTTCAGCGCGCATCGCGAAAATGCCTCCACGAAAAGAACGTGGCGGAAGACCTGGTGCTGTGACACCTGAGGTTAGAGAGCTGCAGAGACAAGTGCGAGCATTGCAAGAAGAGATTCGCAGAGGAATGAATTTTAATGTCAGAGACGAAAGCGAGGATGAAGCCGAAGAAGAATATCAAGAAGGAGAAATTAAAATTGTGAACCAGGAGGAAGAAAGACTTTTTCGGGCGATTTTCAAGATTGGGAAAAGACCTAAGATTGAGGTTCCTACATTTTCTGGAAATCTTAACCCAGATGAATTGATCGACTGGATCAATGAATGTGAAGAATATTTTGAGTATGAAGATGTTGAGGATCCTGATAGGGTCAAATTTGGGAAGGCCAGACTGAAAGGTCATGCGAAGATATGGTGGCAAAAGATTCAGTTGGAGTGAAATAGAAGGGGAAAGGAGAAAATCACGAGATGGGATCGGATGGTGGATAAATTGAATCGACAGTTCATTCCTGTTGATTATGAGCTTGACCTACTGAAGAAAATGCAGAGTTTGAAGCAAGCAGGAAGATCTGTTCAGGAGTATACAGAGGAGTTCTATCGACTTCTCATCAGAACAGGCCATGCAGAAGCTGATAAGGAAAAAGTTGCTCGATACCTTAATGGGTTAAGGCCAAGCATCCAGGAGGAGCTGAATCTGGTTCGAATGAACAGTATTGAAGAGGCATACCAGTTTGCCCTAAAAGTGGAGGAAAAGCTGAACAAGAAGTTTGAGAGCAGACAAAACGGAAGAGGTCGCGGTGGACGATCGTATGGTGGCCGAAATGAAGATACGAAAAAGAAGGATGAGGCCAGTAGCAGTCAAAATCAGCGAAGAAATAATTTCAATCGTTTCCAAGATCAGAATAATAGAGATCAGAGAGGAAGAGGAAGAGGACAAGGATCTGGAAGAGGTGGCTTCTGTGGAACATGTTTTCACTGTGGAGAAGAAGGTCATAGGGCATTTGAATGTCTTCAGCGCCAAGGAAGAACAGACAGGAGAAATGAAGGCCAGGCCAGAGTTGCACATGTAGATGAAGATGCCAGATCATCAAATTCTGAAGATGCTGAAAAAAGAGAAACGTTGATTAACAGAAGAGTCCTGTTGAGTGGTGAGAATGAACCTGAGCAAAGAAGGAGCCTGTTTCGCACTAGATGCAAGTGTGAGGGTAAATGCTGTGATGTGATTATCGATAGTGGAAGCACTGAAAATTTGGTGTCAGAAGAGATGGTGACAAAGTTGAAGCTCAAGAGACAGAAACACCCACATCCATATCGGATTGCCTGGGTGCAGGATGACCACAAGGTCATGGTCAGTGAACAGTGCCCGGTAAAGTTCAAGATCTGCGGATACCGAGATGAGGTATTGTGTGATATCATATCTATGGATGCATGTCATATGTTGTTGGGTAGACCATGGCAGTTTGACAGATGTGCTGTACATGATGGTCGTGCGAATACCTATTCTCTGACAAAGGATGGAGTGCGGCATAAGCTAAAACCATTGAAGGAGACTGAAGAAAAGGTATGTGGTACTGCAAGGATAACTCTTGTTGATGGAAGAAATTTCCTAGATGGTATGAGGCATGAGCATGTATGTTTTGCTTTAATTTCAAAAGCTGGTAAAGAGGAAGTAGAAGATGTTCCTGTAGAAGTTGCAGATTTGTTGAATGAGTTTCAGGATATTGTATCCGATAACGTGGCTGGTGGATTACCACCAGTCAGGAAGATCAGTCATCAGATAGACTTGATCCCAGGAGCGAGTTTTCCGAACAAGGCAGCACACAGAATGACACCTGCAGAAAGTGAGGAGTTGAACAGACAAGTACATGAGTTGTTACAGAAAGGATTGATCCGTGAGAGTCTGAGTCCCTGTGCTGTACCAGCGGTATTAGCACCAAAGAAGAATGGAGAATGGAGGATGTGTACAGATTCTAGGGCAATAAACAAGATCACAATCAAGTACAGGTTTCCATTGCCACGAATGGATGATATTATGGACTGTTTGAGTGGAGCTGTGTATTTTTCAAAGATAGATTTAAAAAGTGGATATCATCAGATTCGGATCAGAGAAGGAGATGAATGGAAGACTGCCTTCAAGACCAAGGAAGGACTGTATGAGTGGTTAGTCGTGCCTTTTGGGCTAACCAATGCACCGAGCACTTTCATGCGGCTCATGAATGAGGTTCTGAAAGAATTTCTAGGTAAGTTTGTCATTGTTTACCTAGATGATATTTTAATTTTTAGCAAGACATTGGAGGAACATATGATGCATATTCGTATGGTGTTTGAGAAGTTGAGAGATGAGAAATTGTTGATTAACTTGAAGAAGTGCAGTTTTGTGAAGAAAGAGTTAGTGTATTTGAGATTTGTAGTTTCAGGAGAAGGTCCAAAAATGGACCCAGAGAAGGTACAGGCTATTCTTGAATGGCCTACTCCAAGGAGTGCTACTGAGGTAAGATCTTTTCATGGTCTAGCTAGCTTTTACAGAAAGTTTATCAAAAAATTTAGCAGTATTTGTGGACCCTTGACTGAAACAATGAGAGGGGATAGAAAAGAGTTTAAGTGGACTAATGGGGCAGAAAAGAGTTTTCAATTATTGAAACAAAAAGTTACAGAACAACTTGTTTTAGCACTTCCAGATTTTAA
This sequence comes from Chamaecyparis obtusa, assembly GCA_027943335.1. NCBI lineage: Eukaryota > Viridiplantae > Streptophyta > Pinopsida > Cupressales > Cupressaceae > Chamaecyparis > Chamaecyparis obtusa. The sequence goes on from BSBK01001440.1 coordinate 1,892,052, forward strand.
TAAGGTGTTTCAAGTAGATTGTGATGCTAGTGGTACTGCAATAGGAGCTGTTATGAGCCAAGAAGGTAAACCTGTTGCTTATTTTAGTGAGAAGTTAAATGATGCCAAGAGGAAATATTCTGTTTATGATCAAGAATTTTATGCTATAGTTCAGGCATTAAAGAAGTGGAGACATTATCTGCTTCCTAAGGAGTTTGTTTTGTATACTGATCATCAAGCTTTGCAATATTTGAATAGTCAAGGAAAGTTGAATCAGAGGCATTTGAAATGGGTTGAATTTTTACAGAGTTATACATTTGTTTTGAAACATAGGAGCGGAAAGTCTAATAGGGTTGCAGATGCTCTTAGCAGAAGGCAACTATTGCTGACAGAAATGCAGATTGAAGTGGTTGGGTTCAAGGAACTCAAGAATTTGTATCCAGAGGATCCTGATTTTGGTGAAGCTTGGAAAGCTTGTACAGAACCTGTTACTCTAGACAGGACGAAATGGTTGGATTTCATCATCCAGGATGATATGCTATTCAGAGGGAGTCAGTTGTGCATTCCACGAAGTTCTATGAGGGAGAATCTCATCAAGGAGAAGCATAGCGGAGGATTGGCTGGACATTTTGGTCGTGACAAAACCCTTGGTTTGGTTAGTGAGAATTATTATTGGCCACAGTTGCAGCAAGATGTGAAGAAGTTTGTACAGAGTTGCAGAGTATGTCAGATGGCGAAAGGAGTGAAGCAGAATACGGGTTTGTATCAGCCATCCATTACTTGTACCAGAGAAGCCTTGGGAGGATATCAGCATGGACTTTGTTCTTGGTTTACCGAGGACACAGCGGGGACATGATTCAATTTTTGTTGTAGTTGACAGATTTTCAAAGATGGCACATTTCATTCCCTGCAAGAAGACTAATGATGTTGTTCATGTAGCAGAATTGTTTTTCAGAGAAGTAGTGAGACTTCATGGTTTGCCAAAGACCATAGTTTCAGATCGGGACACTAAGTTTGTTGGATATTTCTGGCGTACATTGTGGAAGAAGTTGAAGACAGATTTGAAGTTCAGTTCATCACATCATCCACAGACTGATGCACAGACAGAGGTGGTGAATAGGAGTTTGGGAAATTTGCTGAGATGTTTGGTTGGAGATAAGCCAACGGGATGGGATTTGATTTTACCACAGGCAGAATTTGCATACAATAATTCTGTCAACAGGAGCACTGGTAAATCACCATTCCAGATTGTATATGGAAGTAGTCCAAGAAATGCATCTGAATTGAGGAAGATAGATAAAGGAGAAATAAGTAGTGCTGAAGCTGAGGATTTTGCAGAACACTTGAAGAACGTCCATGAGGAGGTGAGGAAGCATATTACCAAGATGAACGCACAGTATAAGGCTAAGGCAGATGCGAAAAGGAGGCATAAGGAATTTCAGGTTGGTGATGAAGTCATGGTTCATTTACGGAAGGAGCGGTTTTCAATTGGTACATATAACAAGCTGAAAATGAAGAAGTTTGGACCATGCAGGATATTGAAGAAACATGATTCAGGAAACGCATATGAGGTAGAATTGCCTACTGAGCTAAATATTTTACCAGTGTTTAACATTTCAGATCTGACAGAGTATCATGAAGGAGGTGTTGAAGATGAGATCACAGCAGCACAGTGGAGTATTCCAGCAACTAGTTCAGACACTAAGGAGATTGAAGATATACTGGACAGTCGTGTTGGCAGAAGCACAAGGAACAGGACATATGAAGAATATCTGGTCAAGTGGAAAGGACGACCTGTTGAAGATTCATCATGGCTAACAAAGGAGGAGGTTAACCATCTTGGTTTTCCTCTACACACCTGAGTCGTGACAGGGTCACTTCTCAAATTACCCTGGGTGTCTGATGTAGGAGCATCCTGGGTGTAAGAGCAATCTTGCATCACCCAAAAATATTTCTGTTTTTTTTTTTGTATTCAATAAGGGCTATTTTGTGCAGAGCTGCTATTTATGGAAAGTTACTATTTTTGGTAATTTTCGTATGTGCTCAGAATGATCTGATTTCTTTGTTGGAGGTTCATTTTGGTCATATAAGTCTGCCAGTAAAGTTTCATTGCCAGATCAAGTGTATATTGGAAGATATTGAAGATTTTCGGTTTTGGCAGCAGGGTACAGAAACTTTGAACTCAGTTTTGAAGGCTTTAGAGGCCCCGAATGAGGTCAAAAATTTGGGTGACAAGCGCTTGCGCCGGTCAAGCCTGTAAAGCACTTCGTGGTGTTTCCGAAATGGGGTTATAATAGCCGAGCGGGTCAACTGGTGATGACTTATGGTCTTCGGAAGTTGGGCCACCTGAAATGGCGAAAAATAATTTTCTTCAAAATTTCTGTTCGGGTTTCAAAGGTTATCTTGAGCCGACTATGATGTAATAAAATGTAAAATAAAATAATTCTAAGTTCGGTCGGCCTTATTGGCTAAAAATTCTGGAACCTTCCCAGGTGGTGAAAAATTGCCTATATAAGGAAAGCTGTATTATTGTCTTAGGCAGTTCAGAATAGTTCTGGGTAGTAGATTCGAGGCTTTGTCATACAGAATATTGTAAGGGAATGCCCATGTGGCTTTGCATATTGTAATTCTGAAAGTTTGTAATTCCACATTGTGGAGATAATAAGAAGCTAATTTTCTGTTCTTGCATATTGTTGTTGTTTCTCTATTTCTGTTATGTGTTTGTGGTATTAAGGGGAGCACCCTTCATCACCATTTAAATGATTGTCCCCTCCTTGTCCCCCTATTTATGGACAAAGCAAAGCCAATTGACCTTACCCAAGCATAACCATGGTTATCTCACTCTACCCCCTACCCTTGGGAAAATCTTATATATTGAAGGCATTTAGAAGCATAATTCATCCACTCCATATCTTTGAATTGCAGCAAAACTCTAGCAATTTGCATCCACATCACTCACTTGTCATTTTTCATTGTTAATTAGCTTAAATTGCTTTGATCATAGTAGATTGTTTATCAAATAGAGCTAGAATTTGATAGAATAGATCTAAATTTGTATATCATATAGCTTAATTCTCATCTTTAGAGTGTCACTAGTGAGGATCATAGCTGAGAGCCTCATTTACCACTTTATTTTAGAGATCCATGAGATATTTAGATTAATTGTGCATTATTTAGATTAGTTTGCTTTGAATAGTGTAATTGTCTTTTAAATCTTGTTATTTCATGAAGGTGTAAATCACTCACACACATTTAGATACACCACCAAAGCATAACATAGATTTTTGCATTGATCTTGTTCCAAGAGAACAACCTATATCTAGAGCTCTTTACCAGATGACCACACAAGAGTTGAATGAGGTTAAGTTCCAATTAGAGGATCTTTTGGTAAAGGGTAGTATTTAGCCAAGTGTTTCCCCAAGGGGAGCACTTGTACTCTTCATTAAGAAGAAAGATGGATCTCTATGCTTGTGCATCGACTATAGGTAGTTAAATAAGGTATTGATCAAGAAAATGTACCCTTTGCCAAAGATTTATGATCTCTTTCATCAGATAAAAGGGGCTAAGGTATTCTCAAATATTGATCTCAAATTAGGATACCATTAGTTATGCATCCAGGATGCAAATATTCACAAAATTGCATTTTGCACTTGCTATGGACATTATGAGTTCACAATAGTCCCTTTTGGTTTGACAAATGCCCCATTTGTTTTCATGTACCTAATGAATGGAGTATTTTGTTCTTACCTTGATCGTTTCGTTATTGTTTTCTTTAGATGATATATTGATATATTCTAAATCCATAGAGGAGCACAAGGAACAACTACGAATGGTTTCTCAGTGTCTTCATGACAATCAATTGTATGCCAATATGGAAAAGTGTAACTTATTTTAGTCTGAAGTTTAGTACTTGGGGCATGTGATCACATGTGAGGCTATTTCAATAGATTCTTCCAAGATTTAGGCTATAGTAGATTGGACAACCTCCGCCAATGTATCTGAAGTTCGTAGTTTCATGGGCTTGGCAAGATATTATCGCGGGTTTGTTAAGGACTTCTCTAGAGTTGCATATCATATTGCTTCTCTTCAAAGGAAAGGGAAGAAGTATGTTTGGACAGAGAAGTGTGAAGAGGATTTTCAAGAATTTCAAGAAGTGTTTGACAAGTGCACCTATTCTAGCAATACCTAATCCAACAACTGATTTCATGGTGTGTGTTGATGCTTCTTTGGAAGGTCTAGGAGTAGTCCTTATAAAGGAAGGATGTGTGATTAATTATGAATCTTACAAACTCAAGGATCATAAGTTGAACTATTCTACACATGATTTGAGTTAGCCACATTAGTTCATGCATTAGTCTGATGGAGACATTTTCTATTGGGACAACTATTCAAGATTCATAGTGATCACCGTAGTTTGTAATATATCTTTACCCAATGTAATCTGAATGTTAGGAAGAGATGATGGATGGAGTTTCTTTGTGAGGTAAGAAAAATTTGGTAGCTAATGCCTTGAGTCATAGGAGGCATGAGATATCAGATTTGACTCTTGGTGTAGATTTGTGGAGTTGTATACTCTAAGAACTTTCTACAAATACTTGGTACTATACACACTAAAATGGTGCACTTCTATGAACCATTACATGTAAGGTTGCTCAACAATGAGGCCTCACAAAGCAGCTCATAGCTCTCTATGCATGGAGTTGCAAAAGACTTATGAGTTTTGCTCTCAGCTAGAGCTACAATAATGTGACCTTGCTAGTCAACCATGCAATGAGAGATTCAAGTGAAGACAAAGGCAAGAGTGCCAATGTCCCCAAGAATCAAATATGCAATGCAATGCAATGCAAACCTATATGATGATGCAATCTAAACTATGAAAGGAAAGTACAAACTATGCTATGAAAGGAAAGAACAAGTATTACCAAGCCTTCCTATTTAGACTATGTGAGCTTATTCTATTGCATAAGAGAAAACTAAGCTAATATGTCATTATCATGCAACTAAGAAAGAAAATATGCAACTACAATGAAATGCAACAAGTCTTCAATGTCTTCAAACTTCAAATGCACCTAAAACCTGCAGCATAACATTAGCATAAAACATGGATATGCAAATGGAGGAGAGAGCTCTCCTTTTATAAGAAATGAGGTGAAATGGACCATGGAGATTAAGAGGCAAAAAGTCTTAATCAGCGGTGGAGCTTGAAAGAGGAGCAATCTATGTGCACACATATCCTCCAATAGGAAAATAAGAGTTGACTTTATGTCCATATGAGATAAAAAGTGCTTTTTTCCTTTTTATAAAATAGGAATAATACTTTATTTGTGCAACATAGGATAAGAGGAAAAGTGGGGGCTTTTTATTTATTAAAAGAGGAGGAAATATTCCTTTTAGGTAAATAAAAACTTAGGATAAATGGTTAGCCCAAGGATAAAAATCCAATATATGATCGAATTTAAGATTTAATCAAGAAATTGATAATGTTGAAAACATTGATTATTGATAAAAATGATTCAGGATTGATAAATCAAATAAATGGGGCCCAAAGTCTAGGCGACCATTTTTGGGTGCATACATTTGCCCCTCTTTGACTAATGTGTGATCGATTTGAGAACACATGTAGTCAAAGAATGAAGTTGAAATGTGAGATCGATCTGGGATCACAAAACAACTTAGATGTGAGGTCGATTCGGGATCATATCCAGACAAAGCATAAACAAAGGCCTTTGAACATGAGGTCGATTCAGGATCACATTCAAAGTAAGAGATAAGAATCTCAAATTTGAATGAAAGCTCACAAAAGATGTTTGAATCAGGAAAATCAAGCAATTGGAGATGAGAATCCCATAAGTACTGCCCCCTCGGAATCGAAATCGAAATCAGGTAGAGGAGAGACAGTAAATTGATAAAGATTTGATCAAATCATAATGAAATCACAATTGAAGGTAAATGATAATAGGATAACCATTAGGCAATGAAACATGCCCCAGCAATGAGCTAGAAGAAAAGAGATAGGGTGAATGAAAGACTAGAAAAATGAGAGACATGAAAAGGAAGAAATTCCACCGAAAATCAAATTATGCCTCAAAAAGTCAGTCAACTGCTCAGAAGAAAGGGAAAATTTGGAAACGCGACTCGGATTTCGATTTCAAGTCCGAAAATGGATAGAAAATGATGTGATATGAAAGACTAGAAATGAAAGATATGATCAAGAAGAATCAGAAAATAAGCACAGTTGACCAACTAGTCCGTAGATGATAAAAAGGAGAGCTCTCTCCATATGCAAAGTGCAAAACTAATCTAACATGAACCTAGAAATGCAAGCTACTATGAAAGTGGTTGACTTGCAAGGTCACAATGCTTATAGACATCTAATTATCATCATCGAGCGTTATTGGTAGCGTCGTAAGATCATACAATGCACACTAGCATAACTATGTGGATATGAATATGATCTTTATCAGATAGAAATGTGGAAATCTCACCTAGGCATCAAAGACATATAGGTCAAGATGACTAATGCAGTGAGATCACCTAAATTTGATATAGCGAGATTATGCTTGTATCAAGACACATGAAAGTCAGGATAACTAGAAGCATGCACTCGCAAAACAGTCAAGGATAATACCTTGTCAATCCATAAATGTCAAGTAAGACTAGCATAAGTGCTCATGACAGTTAAGATCAACAAAATATACCCACAAGCAGATAAAGAAAGAAAACATGTTCTCATTCCCTCAGTCTTCTAGCTATGCATCATCAAAAACTTCTCAGGGAGAGACCACTCATCAAAGAAATCCTCATAAACAGCACACAAAGAAAAAATAAAGTCATCATATCGTCATCGAGTTAATTGTTTAAGTGTGTGTGTGTTGGTCATAGAGTCAGACTCTGAGTATCGCATCTGCACATGAGCACTATCACATTATACTTAGACTATAGGCAAGACATCTAATAAGTGTTAAGAAACACTCGACGCAAGGGTAGTGTTGAAAAACACTGTTTGGGGTGGTGTTGAAAAACACCTATTGTGAAATGCCCCAAGAGACAAACGCAACTAAAGGACCAATGCTACCAGTTATGCCCTCTAGACAAAGAGAAAGACCAATTCCAGACCAAGTCAAATAAGGTCAAGGCATGATGGAAAGTGGCTAAGTGTCGAGGACACATGCTAACAAATAGGAGTGCAAAGGCCTCAAGTAGCACCTGTTTCCAAGTTTTCACCACTTGGAATCTTTTTTTCATTTTTTCATTTTTTTAGATTTTTTGCTACCAAGGCACCTATTGCTAGGTTTTCACCAAGGCACTTTTTTCTTTTTTTTTGAATTTTTGAAATTTTTTTATTTTTTTAAATATTTTTTCAAGACTTTTTATGCTTTTTAAGATTTTTTCAGCATCATATATCAATTTTGTTATTTTTTCAGGATCAATAAAATATGTACAAAGGATGCCCCCAGACTGAATAGGCATCAAACTCTTTAAGCAAGATCACATCGTGTAGTCCCAATGTCTAGCAAGGTGAGGGACAAGATTGATGAGCAAGCTGGTGGATGAAATGGAGGAAAGGAGAATGAAGGTGAAATGGAAGGAAGAAATCCTCAAGGTCAATCTCCTCAAGAGTACCCAAGCTAGGGAAAAATTGTCTTGCAAAGCACATTTGGATAAGCAATGAAAGGATAGCATAGGATAAGCCTCAAAAGTGTAATGAAAAAGAAGGAAGGAATGCAGTCCAAAGGAGTAGACATGTCAAGAGACTTCATAACATCGTATTTTACTCTTTTTATTAGATCAAGACCAAGGGGGAAAAGGATAACGAAAGGCTAGAATGAATGAAGGAAAATGAATATGAAGGCTAAACATGAATGGAATAAAAACAAGATCATCATAAGATAGCTCACAAAATAGCCAAATGTTCGTGTATAGATCAACATTGTCAAGATCAAAGAGAGATGGAATGGATGAAATATGTAGAAGAACTACGCATGACGCCTGATTGCTAAGTTTTCATCATGGTACTTATCCAAGGCGCCACAAGGGAGTGGTTTTCACCATAGGATGAATTTTTTTCTTTTTACTTTTGCTACCAAGGTGCCTGTTTCCAGGTTTTCACCATGGCACATTTTCAAATTTTTTTTTTTTTATTTTTTGCTATTTTTTTGAATTTTTCTATTTTTTGGAAGAAGGCAAGCTTTTTAAATAATGCTCCTTGAAAGAATAAACCATGATGTGTCAAGGATTCAAAATGATATGCTCAAAGATGCTGAAGGGGAAAGGAAGATGCATGAGGAATAGGCAAATGAGAAAAAAAATGATAGAAGGTAGAAGGATAATGAATGGAAGGAATGTGAAAAGGTAGATGGAAAGAAAAGTAAGATCAACGTCAATACACACCTTGAAGGGTGATGGAAAAAATGGAGGAAATGTAAACCATATTCTAGTCCAAATGCAAATCATATTCTGGTTCATTATTGCTATCTGACTCCTCAAAGAGAGGATTGGTGTGCTTGTTATAATTCTCAAATGTGAATGGAGGAATACGAGAAGGAATATGGCAAATGTGTAGCAGAGGTTGTGGTTTAGGCGCATGGAATGGAAGAATGTTTTTGGAAGAAGATGAAGTGGAAGCCTTTGGAAGCTTGAATGTCAACTTCACTTTTTGTTCAATATTAGACTCATTTAAGAGAGACTTTGGAATCCATATAGCCTTAGGCTTTTCATTTCCTTTTGATGATTTAGAGATAATATCTTCAATGATGGATTTTGGAACCCATACTTGTCTTGTAGTTTTCTTCTTAGATATCTCTTTTGACTTTATGCCTCCATGTCGACTAGAGGAGACATGGTGATCTTCTTTTTTTGATGGATTCATGTATTGTTTCTTTTTCTTATATTGAACATTCAACTTACTTCCAAAAGACTTGGGACTTGTGGAAGAAGAAGGAGGATATGACCGGTTTAGATGGGTGGGTGGATGAAAGGGATTCAAGGGTATGCATCTATGTTGATCTTGAGGAAAGATAGGAGATGGAGGGATGTAAGGACCCAAAATGGATGACAAATTAGAAGAATTAGGAGGGGAAAGTGAAGGGACATAAGGACCCAATATGGAAGGAAGACATGAAGCCCTTAGTATTGGTGGAGGAGGTCCAAGGATGGATGTGGAAGACACACAAGGATAATCAATAAGTTCATCAACATCTATATGACAATCAAGGACATTAGCATCTTTAGAGTGAGCATTAGAGTTTTCAACAGAATCATGCACATCTTGAATAGGAGCAGTTTCTTTGATAGGATCATTCGTAGCTTGCAAAGATTTAGGAAGAGCAGAAAGCGAAAGTGAACATGGAGTGGTAGAACAAGATGGAAGACTTTGATCTTGACAAGTTGCTTTGGATAGCATAAGTGCATCATTTTTTTCTTGATTTTCAATAGGCTTAACATCAGAAGTAACAACACCATTTTTAATAACCTTAATGGAAGTATCATCTTTGGAAAGCGCAAGTGCAATAAGGTTATTTTGATTATCAATAAGCTTAACGGTGTAAGTAGTAGCTTGATCTTGCTTAGAGGAAGAATTAAGACATGGTGGAATGAATGGGGAAGGGTGTAAAGGATCAAAAGAACCATGAAACGGATAAGAGACATCATGAAAAGAATTGGATGACATGGAGGGTTCTTGATCTTGATCTTTCTTTATATTCTTTTCTTTATCATTTTTAGAGTCCTCTTGACATGGAGCCACTTCTAAGGACAAGGAAGCAGGTTAGGATTGTATAGAAGACTTTGGAAGAGATGGTGAAGGACTAGCTGAAATAGGCATTATAGCGGATGAAGGCTTAGGCTCTTTAGGTTCGACATTATTGAAAGTATTTGCAGCCAAGTGAAGGTTAGCTTGAGTTTCTTTAAGAGGTAGCCCTTGAGGATAACTATAGGGAACCACATGAAAAGCCTTAGGATCTTTGTTGGATGAAAGATTTGTGATAGATTTGGAAGACTCGGAAGCTTTAGGAAGTGTGTGGGCATTGGAGGAAGTCGAGGATGGAAGGGAACCATCACAAGACAAAGGTTCAACATTAATATGATCTTGCTTGAGAGTGTAATCTTTATTTTCAGCATGAGAGTTTTTAGACAAGACATGCTCATAGTATCTTCATTTATAATCAGCACGGAAAGCTTTCTCTTCCTCAATAGAAGTAGATGTATCATATTGTTCACAACAAATATCATAATTTCTCTCAAAATCAGAATCATATGGATCACCATCACAATCTATCCAATAGGATGACCCTTTAGTAAGCCTAAGCACACGATGAGGAGGACTCTTAGGAATAGAGGTGCCATAAGTATTGCTACATTGTCCATCATCATAGTCATCATAGTCATCAAAGGTAGGTGTGTCACTCTTTGTGGAAGAGACATCACAAGGACTATCACGTTGCTCTTTATGGTATGTCTTCTAAAGAGAAGTAAGACTCTTGGGAGAAGTAGAAGAGGAACGAGATCTTGAAGAAGAGGAAAATGAAGACCTAGTGGAAGAAGAATACTTGGATAATGAAGAATGCGAATAATGTTTAGAAGAGTCATGGTAAGATTTGGAAGATGAATAGTGTTTAGAAGAATCATGATAAGACTTAGAAGATGAAGAATGAGAATGATGTCTGGAAGAGTCATGATAAGACTTGGAAGGTGAAAAAGAATGAGAAGATTTAGATGATGAAGAATGTTTGGAAGAAGAAGATCGTGATATGATCATGTTTATGATTCTAGCAAAGGCATCTGATTTAATCATCTTTTCTTTTATTTTTGCTATAAATTCATCACTCATGAGAATTTTGGAGGAACAACACTTTTCGAATATGTCAATGAGCTCAAGATCGTCTATTCTTAAGAGAGGTTCCTTAACAAGATAGTCAAGATTCATGGTTATAAAAGAGGAGGAATCAAGCATGGAAGAAATGAATAGATGAATAGAGGAAAGTAGACTAGATAGTAAGAGGAAAAGAATCAAGAAGAAGAATAATTTCCCATGGGAATAGAAGACTTTAGAAGAACATGAGAAATGGAGAAGAAAGAAGAAGACTAAGAGCCGTCTTGTGCAATTGATACCATAACATTCATTGAGATGTTGAGCAACATGACAACACCTAGGATCTAAGATCTGGACTGACCAAGGAAGACTGAAAATAGAAGACCCTTGGTAATAGGATGACCTCACAAAATGTCAACACCAAACTAGGATAATCAAAGTTCTTTATTGTCCAAAGAGAGATGAAAAGATAGAAGCAGGGGCTTTACCAACACTGTCAAAGAGGTGCTTCAAATCAAAGGGTGACTACCCTTGCACTTTTGAACCAGGAGGTTGGGCTAGGCCAAAATATAATTGAAATTGAGATTAAATAAAAATTATTTGGACAATAAGAGTACGAGAATTTTCCAAGAATGTAGCTCACACTTTTAGAGATAAACTTTCTCACCAAGAACAACCTTCTAATGCGATATTTCTCTTTGGCTAATGCGATACTGATGTTGATCTTGACCAATTTGTGCAAAATTTTGAGTTTTTAAGGTCTAATTTTAAGTTTTCTGAATCTGAGGGTGAAAATGTCTGATTTCAATCACAAATTCAACAGCATTTGAACAAGTTTGCAAACAGTAGAGGATCAAACATGTCTCCAAACACTTGAAACAAGGGCAAAAGCAACCTTGCCAAGACAAACACTTGTGATATCAAAATTGAAAAAGCACCCTATGAATGCTACCGATTGTTTGTATGTTAAGAACGTTTACACTGGTGTCACACAATCGAAGACACTTCAAGCAATATCTACAAGACAAGGCTCAATACTTACCAACTTAGCCCACAACTTGATTCCCCCTTGCCTCACACCAAGTGGTTACCCACAAGAGATATTGGCTTTGTCGTGGAAGTGTCAAACGACACAACCAAAGGGACACATATGGTGAGTATCTTAAGGTGATCCGGGTAAACCACTTGGATCAATCATTGCACTAAGAAGATAAGCGGCTAAATAAGGTGGCCTCTAACCTATGGTTCTTAGTAAGGGCTTCCGTTCATAACACCCCTCTTGCTCCTCATAAAGGACTAGGACCTCACGGCCTCAAGAGTACCTTAAGCATTCTTGTTCAATGTTTTCCCCATGGTCGCAATCCCATGAGCTACTTACATCAAACGAAAACAAGTGTTATGTCTATCAAGGTTTTTGGTGTCCTTGATAGCCTTGAGATTATAGTGAGTTGGAATCACTTGCCACCAAGGAAAATGATGACAAGGTTGTCCCCACTTGAGTCGTTCCTCTTGATTGCTCAAGAGCAGGCCCGTTAAAGGATTCCTAAACTAAACAAAAATAGATCAAATCTTGAGGTTCAAGGTTTTTGATTCACCACAAGGGTGAAGAGCATACTCCCCTATCTCAAGAATCTCTCCCAAACACACCAAGCAAAGTTCATTTACCCTCTTGTTTTCAAAATTCAAAGATGGGTCAAGATTTTCTGGTTCACCATAATGGTGAAGAGCATACTTCTCCTACCACCCAAGAATTCCTACAACAAGATCTTAAGTGCCTAATAAATGAAACAACTAGTTTTTGCCACACTTAAAAAGGAAAGCAAATAAACAAGCAAGATTTTTTTTGTTTTTTTTTTGTTTTTATGCTTGGGCAGCCCTACAAAAACTGTTAGTAGCCTTTTTTGACATGCATTTTTTTGACAAATTTTAAATAATGAGAGCACCTACAACCACAACTTGTTAGACCAACAAGAGTTAGGAGAAGCAAAATCCAAAATCTACCAATGATTAGTACATGAAAAATTAGATAATCTGCAAAAATATCTAATCAAATGATAAAATTTGAAAATGAAACCATCATGGTTGGATTAGGCTCGGAAAGACCTTTCCAACGATATATCACACTTAAACTTTTGATACCATTTGCAAAATTTTAAAAAAAATGGGCACCCATTTTCCAGAGCAGCACGGATTTGAAAACGCTGAAAATTTCAAAAAATTTCAAAAAGATAGCTAAGAACCCGAAACTTGCAAGATAGATAAAATAACTCAAAAATAGGTCACTGCCAAGTACAGACATAGTATCGCGCGATACTTCACCCGACACCAGGCGATACTTCTCAGTCCGCGCGATATTTTACCTTATGCCAGGCGATATACCTCAGTACTGGTGGGCGATATACTCCAGGCAGGTCGGGTGATAGTCCATAAAGGGTGAACTATCACGCGATATTTCTCTTCAAAGCAGGCGATATTTCTAGCAAGCGCGAAGTATCGCACCGCTATACAGAGATATATCGCGCGATATTTCTGAGAAGTATCGCGCGATACTCTGAGAAAAAAAACCAGAGACTGAAAATGAAGCTAAAAATTGATGAAAATATTGACGGAAAATGCAAAATTAAAGGGACAAAGCTAATCTACTCAGCCCCACGGTGGGTGCCAAAAATGTACACACTAAAATGGTGCACTTCTATGAACCATTACATGCAAGGTTGCTCAACAATGAGGCCTCACAAAACGGCTCATAGCTCTCTATGCATGGAGTTGCAAAGGATTTATGAGTTTTGCTCTCAGCTAGAGCTACAATAATGTGACCTTGCTAGTCAACCATGCAATGAGAGATTCAAGTGAAGACAAAGGCAAGAGTGCCAATGTCCCCAAGAATCAAATATGCAATGCAATGCAATGCAAACTTATATGATGATGCAATCTAAACTATGAAAGGAAAGTACAAACTATGCTATGAAAGGAAAGAACAAGTATTACCAAGCCTTCCTATTTAGACTATGTGAGCTTATTCTATTGCATAAGAGAAAACTAAGCTAATATGTCATTATCATGCAACTAAGAAAGGAAATATGCAACTACAATGAAATGCAACAAGTCTTCAATGTCTTCAAACTCCAAATGCACCTAAAACCTGCAGCATAACATTAGCATAAAACATGGATATGCAAATGGAGGAGAGAGCTCTCCTTTTATAAGAAATGAAGTGAAATGGACCATGGAGATTAAGAGGCAAAAAGTCTTAGTCAGCGGTGGAGCTTGAAAGAGGAGCAATCCATGTGCACACATATCCTCCAATAGGAAAATAAGAGTTGACTTTATGTCCATATGAGACAAAAAGTACTTTTTTCCTTTTTATAAAATAGGAATAATATTTTATTTGTGCAACATAGGATAAGAGGAAAAGTGGGGGCTTTTTATTTATTAAAAGGGGAGGAAATATTCCTTTTAGGTAAATAAAAACTTAGGATAAATGGTTAGCCCAAGGATAAAAATCCAATATATGATCGAATTTAAGATTTAATCAAGAAATTGATAATGTTGAAAACATTGATTATTGATAAAAATGATTCAGGATTGATAAATCAAATAAATGGGGCCCAAAGTCTAGACGACCATTTTTGGGTGCATACAGGTACAAGGAAGTGAGAGCTAAGATTGAGTCAAGAAGATCTTTCGAAGGTAGGTTTTTAGGTTATGTTTTGAAGTTAGATAGTCTTTTTTGTTATATGAGCTAGATGTATGTACCTCCATCAGATGATCTTCATACCTTGATTTTGTTAAAAGTAGTGGTTGTCATTGCACCAAAAGATTGACCTATTAATGCCTGATACAACCACTAGACTTATAAAAGACACAGGAGGCTGTTAAACCATGTCATGAATCCCGAGGGGAGTGCTGACCATTTTGCCAACAATATCCCCCTCAGCATTACCCGAGGGGATTCAAACCTGTGACCAAGCTCTGATACCACTTGTTACAAGTAATCATTGTCGTTGCACCAAAATATCAACCTGTTAATGCCCGATACAACCACTAGACTTATAGAAGACACATAAGGCTATTAAACTATGTCACGAATCCTGAGGGGAGCGCTGACCATTTTTCCAATAGATTTTATCTAAGGCTCATTGTTCACCTTACTTGTCACATCTAGGTGTCAAGAAGATGAATGCAGATGACCTTCGACAACAATATTATTGGTCTGGTATGAAACATGATATTGTTAATTTTGTGGCAAGATCTCTAGAGTTTCAGAGGGTTAAGGAAGACCAACAGCATCCAACAAGACTTTTACAACCTAATCTCATTCCATCATGGAAGTGGGATATCATCTTGATGGATTTCATTGTAGGTTTACCTATGAATCTTCATAGACATGATACCATCATGGTTATTGTTGGCCGGTTGACCAAAGTGGCACACTTTTCTCCTATGAGAGAATCCTATACAAAAAATTCAATAGCTAGAGTCTTTATCCAAGATATTGTGAGATTACATGGCATTCCCCATAGAATTATATCAGATAGGGATCTATTATTCACTTCTATATTTTGGACTTCTTTGCAACATGATCTTGGAGCACAACTAAATTTTAGTTTGACATATCACCTTGAGACCAATGGTTAGATAGAGCAGGTTAATCAGGTGCTAGAGAATATGTTGAGGATGTATGCCATGGATAGATAGACTCACTAGGAGGACTATTTATATTTGGTCGAGTTTTCCTACAACAATCTTTATCATAGCTTGATTGGTATGTCACCTTTTCAAGCTTTGTATGGTTGTCCTTTTCGTACACCTTTACATTGGGATAGGCTAGAGGATCATGTTTTGCTAGGTCCTTAGATGATTTGAGATATGGAGTAGTAGGTGGAGCGTATCTGTGAGTACGTGACCATAGTTTAGGATAGACAAAAAAAGTATGTAGATGCTCATAAAGTGGATAGGTAGTTTGTAGTTGGTGTTAAGGTGTTTCTGAGAGTGTGTCCACGAAAGATTCTGATTCATTATGGAAAGGGATTGAAGTTGGTGCCTCATTTTATTGGCCCATTTGAGATTCTTGAGAGGATAGGATCAGTTGCTTACTGTCTTTATTTTTCACCTAGCTTATCTCGTATTCATGATGTTTTCCATGGTTTGGTACTTAGACAGTATATACTATATGTTGCACATGTTCTTGACTAGAATACTTTGCAAGTAGAGGACAAGCAGCTGAATTTGGAGCTAGTTTGCATACTTCAGTGGTGAGAGTTGACCCTCAAGGATCGCTCTATTGAGCAGGTAAGGGTCCAATGGGACCCTACTGGTGAGTCATTAATAACTTGGGAGGACACGATGAAATTATGAGATTTGCATCCCTATTTGTTTATAGGCTTCCAAGAGTAAGACTAATTTTAGGGGAGGTGGATGTAGTGCCCACCCATAGTTTTCTTTATCAGTTTTATATTGTCAAACTCTTTTAGGCCACTTTCATGTGTGCATTGGTTATTTCAGCTTTATTATGATATTTTTGGATGCATGAAATTACATGGTGATTTGATATTAGATAGTTTTGAGATATCATATGTTTACAATTAGATGATGTTAGTTACTTTGATGATGATTATTTATATGTTTAAAATATTGTTTATATTCATGATTTTACTTACCCCATACTTGCATGTGTATGGCTATCATGTATGTTTTACCTTTTTGTTTGATGTGTTTGATGTGGTTGAGGGACGAAGTTGTAGTTACCTACTTGCAGGATCCACACGATGTCTCAATCCCCACCATTGTTTGTTATATATATACATGCTTGTCTTTTATGTAGGTTTGTAGGTACTAGACATCGACTTTCCCAAATTGTCAGGATGAGCATGCCCTATCACAATGTTTCAATAGTAAGAGAGGGGAGATAACATTTAGGTCTGAATCCCAACCTAAGCCATTTTATTGTCCTAAAATAGTGGACAAGTTTTTGATATTTTACTTTTCCAAATTCATCCAGTTGACATGAATTCATAAGCCTTTCCCTTGAGCATGATTATCATTTTATTAGGTTCATTTAGTTTTTCTAATCTTTGGCTGGTTGGTGTGGTTGTCGTGAAATGGTTAAATGATTTACTAAGATTAAATATGTGGTTTAAGTAATTGAATCTTATTAAATATAGAAAGTTAAATGTGAGGGTATTTAATTAATAAAAATTAATTAAATATATTTATTGATTAAAAAGACTTAATTAAAAGTCTAATTGTGGAATTTAAAGAATTAAATAATTATTAAATTTAAATTAAAGATAAATTGGATAAATAATAATATGATTAAAATAATATTCTTTTAGTTAAAATTGATATGCAATTAAGTTGCACAATCAATTAAAATAAATAAAAGAATAAAGTAAATGTTAGGAATTAAGTGAATTTATATAAATAAAAAATACAAAAAGTGGATTGAGTTATCAATTAGGAAATTAATTAAATCATGCAAAAGAGAGATTGATGTTAACAAAGTTTGTGGAGTTGAGTTGAGTTATGAGTTTCCCATGGTTGAGCTCTTTTTCTTTATGAGGAGGATTTGACCATTATTCTAAACACACAAATTTGTAGGTTTTGGATGAAAGGATTGAATTGAAGGATTTTTGTGAAAGCTTTAGAAATTTTCAGGGTTTTTGGTCTTTTTCGTGGTTTTTGTCAATTGGTGGTTTGAGGTAGGGTTTGAAAAACCTAACAAATTAAATTCTTTTATTTAAAAAAGTTTGTTTTCTTCATGCCTGTTCGATCTGGTTGATATATTTTTGGTTTTCTTATCGTGCTTAAATTTATGGTTATTAAGCTTTTGAGATCTTGTTTTATTAATACCTGGTATGTTAAGAAATACCATAATTAAATCTTGTTTTAAATCAGTTAGGATTTGATAAATTTTTGTGGTAGAAAATCTTAGGGTTTGTATCAAATTGAATTATCCAAATAATTTTGTTTCTTGGTAGTAGCCAGTTATTAGTTTCCTCTCTGGTAAATTTTATAGAATATATATATATATATATATATATATATATATATATATATATATATATATATATATATATATATATATATATATATAATTCATGATCTATTCATTCTTTCTTTTAAAAATAAATAAATATATGTGTGTGTGTGTGTTGTTGTTTTGGATCAGAGAAGTTTTCTAATTAAATTAATTAATTAATTAAAAAAAAAGTGTGTGATAGTTTTGGAGCCGAGGGGGGTTTCCAACCCTCACCCTCGACAACAGGGGAGGTGAGCCAAGCCCATCCTCTCCCCTTTGTAATTGATAATTTTGAAGTTTATATATATATAATTGAATATTTTACAAATAGGATTATTCAGCTTTTAATCTTATTTAATTAGGGAACTATATTAGTTTATATATATATATATATATATATATATATATATATATATATATATATATATATATATATATATATATATATATATATATATATATATATATATATGGGTAAAAGTACATAGTTGTGTCGCACTAGAGGATATTTTTAATGGTTCTGGCTGAAACGGTTTCGGTCGGAATAGTTCTGGTTGTACAGGTTCCGACCGGAAATACATGACATACACAAGGTGCCATGTGGCATCAATGTGGCGAGGGAGTTTCGGCTAGAATCAAACTATGAAAAACTATATAAACCCCAAAAATGGGTTGGGTGGCTCATCCACATAATCGTGTTTGATCGCCCTTAGTTCCGGCCTAACCTGTTCTGATTGAACCTATTTCAACTGAACCTATCTAAGTGGCATCCCATGTGGCAACTAAATAAGCAAAAAAAGGTGAGTCTCAGAAGTTCTCACTTCTGGATCATTTGAATTCTCTGTCAAAATTTAACTTTCTGTAAAATCTAAAAATATTGTTTTGTAGAGCTCGAAGTCAAGATTATGGTCATGTAATTTTTATTATGTTTTGATTTCAAATAATATATTATAAGTTGAAAATACTTCAAGTAGGTATTTTAACATTTAAGAACATGCTCGTTCAAAAATAAATAAAAATAACAAATCATGTCAGAAAAATTTTAAACTTATATTTAACACTAGAGGAGAGAGTCCTCTTCAAGAATATATAATTTTTTTTAATGGTGTATATTTGATAGGGAAAATTTGGTGGGAACAAAAAATGTTGATTTCGGGTAACACCAACTTTGGATAGTTATAACAGACAAAATATATACCAAAATCCAATCTTTTTTTTTTATGCACTAGCTATACATGTCATCTAAAATATATTCTGAAATTAGAGGAAAAAAAGATTATTTGCATATAGTTCTTGGGTGGGAACTAGACCCTAGATTTTCAGCATATATCAGCAATAAAAAAATGGACTTAAAAAATTAAAAAACTATGTCAATTTTTTTTAAAAAAATTATAAGCATAAACTTCATCAAATTTTACACATTTCATTAGTTTACATCATCTTCAAATTCTAAACAGAAATGCCACTTTTATGTCGTTAAAGTTGAAAAATTTGCATGTTGTCGACCTTTTCCTTTATAAAAGTGTGACACAGGTTTGTACTTTTACCCACATATATATATATATATAGAGAGAGAGAGAGATGAATATTTTGTAAATAGGATTATTTGACATTTAATCTTATTTAATTAAGGAACTATATTAGTTGATATTTTCAGACATTAACTAATATGGAGGATAAAGAAAATAAATTAATAAATTTTATTGATTAATTGTCAAGGAAATGGTTTTCTAATTTGTGAATTTTATTATGAAATTATATTGTTTTAGTAATTCTAAACCTTAGAATCAATTTATTAACATTATAAATTGATTTCCTTATTATTGGAATTTAATTTAAGAATGTAACTATTATTTTGTTAGTGATTATATTTAATGAATTAATTTGTGTAATGATGTTTTACAAATTAGTTTACTACTATTAAATTCTTTTTAATGTCTTTCCTTCTACAATTGTAGGTTAGGAGGGAATTTTTTTATGCCATCCTTTTAGGATTGTTACCAGAGGTGAGGTTAGGGTTAATGTGTTATGTTTGTTTGTCTTGCATACTTGTATGACATTTGATTTTGTTATAACCTAACCTTATGGAAGTTTTGATTTTGTTATGATGGAAATTGGTTATGTGTATTCTTGTAATACTTTGGATCCAAGTTTTTACATTGATGATTCAAGATGATCTATGAGATGTTTTAAGATTTATGAACTTAGGGTGGGTTATCTAGGTGTTAAAGGGCAAGTGGCTTGCTTTGGAGGTGCCAGAGCCCAGAAGTGGTTACTTGGATATTCTTAGTAGATTACTTAAATAAGTGATAATATAATACATTAAATGAGGTTTTAAAATGAATTAATAAGATAATAGATTCCTCACCCATGCCTTAAGTACTAGTATAGGCTAAGAATGGGAGTGGGAGAAGATGCTTTCCCATCTAGTAGTGATGCTGAGTTTTGGCATGATCGGGTATCCATGTCTACATGAGAGGGTTTCAGGTTTCACAAATGTTCAAACTTGGGAGATGGAGTCCAATGAGATCATTCCAAGGGGTTGACATATGTGATCACACTTCCCTAATTTCATCTTAGAGTTGATAGTGTGTCGGTTGCCTTTAGATTCTAGTATGCGTACTTTTGAGTTTTGAGTTGAACCTTTGAGATAAGAAACTTATATGATCCCTTGCTTAGTATTAGCTAATGATTGATTTTGGTATTGTTATCCGAGTGGGGTCTGATGTTATCTAGACTCAACATGGTGGGAGTGGAACCACAAGTTTCGACAAGGTTAAGAGGTAGTAATTCTCTTAGCATTTGAGACTATGACGTTCCTATACCAGTGTTGGAAGATCCTTGTTGCGGTTGATTATTATTCTTTCTTCCTTGGAGATTTGTTCCTATTCTTTCTTTTATTTATATTTTGTACTCAGTTGTATTTACATACCCTACGACTTGTGCAGTGGATGTGGTTTATCATGTACACCTTATGGTTCAAATATATTTATTTATTCTTTTTAGATGTTGTACAATGTAGAAGATTTATACGATTATTGTACTTAATAGATTAAATTGTATTTATGTAATTCTACGTCAAGGAACCCTTGAGGTTTGTAATCTATAATTTAGATTGTGTAAATGAGTATATATGGACTTTATGTTTTGCTTTTGCTTTGTTATTCAATATAGTTTGTAAACTCTTAA
Source organism: Chamaecyparis obtusa (assembly GCA_027943335.1). NCBI lineage: Eukaryota > Viridiplantae > Streptophyta > Pinopsida > Cupressales > Cupressaceae > Chamaecyparis > Chamaecyparis obtusa. The sequence goes on from BSBK01001440.1 coordinate 1,913,051, forward strand.
GAAAAAAATTATTCTATAAACTTAGTATTAGCTTTTAGGTTAAATTATCCTGGGTTCCCTGGTGGGGCATTACATATAACAAACTAAACAACTATGTCAAGATTAACAAGGCATCGACTATGGTAGATGAACAAGTAGTTGTTGCATCCGAAGGTGTCGCTTCTACTTCCTTTGTTTTCCACTCAAATCATAAGTATACTCCTCTTTCTAAGTCTTTACAAATTGTAATGGAAAAGTTATTAAATGTTAATATCATTAAACTTCCTCCTATTAAACTTGTTCATCCCACTACGATGGCTTCCAAGTCATTTGATTCCAAAGCCTTTTGTCAATACCATCATCAACCTAGCCATGATACCAAGAGGTGTTATTCCTTGAATAATACTATACACGACTTGATTGATTCCAATGCTTTATCTATTGATGCAGATGATAGTAGTGGAAACAAAATTGTAGCACCTCCTAACCAAAATCTTCAAATTTATACCAATCCTTTACCTTCACATTATACCAACACAATTGTCCAACCTTCTTCATCTTATATGAATATTTCCTATGATAACATGTTGAAAGAAGAAAACAACCATGTTGTTAGTTATGTGGAACACGAACCTCCACATGAACATGAACACGAACCTCCACACGAACCTCAACGTCAACCTAAATGTAGTAGAGAGCATGTTATTACCTTTAACTATTCTAAAACCATTAAGGCTCCTGATGGTCCACTTTACATTGTTGCTAGGGTTGCTAGGACTCCTTCCTATGGTTGTCTTGTTAAGCCTACGTCTATGGTGAATGTTATCACTGAAGATAATCTTTTTCATAAATATTTACTATATGATTTCTATGATATGATAGATGCTTGTACTCAGACATGTAATGGATTCCTTTATAGACCTCATTGTTACATCTCCTTGCCTATTGAGCTTTGTAGTAAAGTGGCAGATATTATTTTTATTGTCAGCCCTACTTCTGATCAATTGCAAGTGAAGCTTGGTCTCCCTTGGTTATCTTCCATGCAATCCATTGCTTCTCCTATTCACAAATGCATTAGATTTCTTCATGATGATGAGATTAAGACCATTAACCATAGTCTCTATCACCCTTCTAGGCCTAGGGATTGTGCTTCCATTGACTTTTTTTGGCCTTCCTTACCTATAACACCTTTGACTCATCTTGATTACCTTTTTTGATCCTATCAAGCCTATAAACATAGAAAGATCATTGAGTTAAGCATGCCTAAGCTTGATCTTACCTAAGGTCTTTTGCCTACACCACCTATACCTCCTTTGTCTGACTCTTTGACTTCCATTGAGAAACCTCCTACTCCTGTCTCTCAACTTAGTGTAGTTCCTTTTATTCCCCCTTCACAAGGAGAAAAGGACCTGATGTTGATTGATCCCACTCCGCAACCTATCTCTAGTAAGACCAAACATAACCAACATGCCCAGGACTGTTGAAAAAAATGTAAAGCTAAAGACAAGGCATGTGTGCATGCTTCCAAAACAATATTACCTTCCTTTGACTAGCCTATGGTTGAGCCTATGGAGGAAGTTAATGATCCTAATAATGTTAAAATGGATAAACATGATGATTATATTCACATTTTGGATTCTATTGTGATTAATATTGATGAGGAAGATACATTTGATGATCCTATTGATACTAACAATGCTTTACATGATAGTGATAATAATGAATATGAAACTATTGATATTGATCATGATTTGCCTAACATACTTTCAAAACAATTGTCAATTACTCCTAGTCTCAATCGCAGTGACCCTCAAAATGGTCCTTGTTTGCAACAGGCTATTGTTCTTACCGTGTTGGATGTTGCTCCTCTTGTGAGTTTCCCACCTTCCCTATAGGATATAGACCGAGATTGGGGGGGGGGGGGGGGATACGCTTGATTAGCCTCTCTAGCATGGTAGTCTTTGTGTGCTTTCTTGTTGTGTTGTGTTTCCCCCGCGTTGTGCTTTCTATATGTTTATCCCTTGTTACTATGTTGGCGCAAGGTGATAAAGGAATCACAAATATTATATCATTATATTCGATTTGTATCTTGCTTCTTTTATATGTCATTACATGTTTTGTTGTACATGTGTTATTGTTTGTAAATGTGCCTTTGTGTAGTCTATTTGGGATTTGTGATATGCTAGCACCAAATATTTTTGGTCTCTCTGATGTTGGCCCAAAAAGACTCTTCTTTGCAACTCTTATGTATTTTTCCTCCATTATGTTGTAGTTCTACTTCCTTTGGCGAATGATGACATAATATTTCACATATTATCTTATGATCATACTGACCCTAGAGTTAGTAGATCTCTTTTTTGCTTCTCTTTATGTTATGTGCCCATTTCCTTTGATTTGTCTTTTCTTGGGGGGATTTCATAGTGGAAACGTATCTAGTGGACGCATGTACGCTTTGTTAAAGTCATCGCTTCGTTAAGGTGCTTGCAATAGATTTAAAGTGGGGCATATGCTCTGCTCACTTTTTACACACACTCACTTTTACATACAAATTTTCTTTATTGAATCCTTTTATGGATTTCTACATGATCCTAAAGGCCGAATGCTCTTTTGATCTATTCTTAGATTACAAAAAATCCATAAGTTTGATCCCTTGGAAGTTTCTCTCTTTGATCCCTTAAGGATGTATGCATCCTTAGGTTTGGATCACCTCTTTTTCAATTTTACTCTTTTAGAAAATAATTTTCTTGAGGGTGAATCCTTGATGGGTTGACTAGAATGCACACACACACTTGCTAGACCATTCAATGCCATCTTTTACAATATCTCTATCTCTTTGTGTGGTTCACAGTAGGATGTACACTTCTTACTAGGCAAGTTAATCACACTTCTTTTCTTTTATGTTTTTGTTAGTGATATTTCTCTTGTTATGGTTTTGGAGTTAATGAGGACTTGATTTCATTGGGGGCTTGATGGATTCTTTGTCTCCTTCATCATGATGAGATCATCTTATGCCTTTTGCTTTACTTTACCAAGAGTTTGTGTTGAGCCCTTACTCTTGCTAAAGTGGGGGCTAAATGTATCATCTTAAAATGAAAACACCCATGTTAGGACATGTTTATCCCTTCTTATTGGATGCTTTAGACTCAATTCAAATGCCTCATATAGATCCATGGGTGTGTATATGATTTCATGCCAGTTCAAGTCTTGTTTTTCCCCTTTCCCCGCTTCTTTTTCCCACTTTCTGAGACCCCAAGGCAATTCTGGAAGGCCTTTCCCTTTAGGTATAGGCTAAATTTTGGCCCTAACCCTCAGTTGTAGACCATATTTTGGCCCTGACCTTCCAGGTCACCCTCTTCGAGATCCTGGGCCCTTTCAAAATTTTAAATTTCTTCCTGACTTATGGTCGACCTTTTTTGATTTAAGAGATGAACTGGGTATAAATAGAGGCCTTCCCTCTTTATTTGATACATAAACAAGAACTTACATTCAATCACACATGCATACAAGTCTTCATGTTGCATTCAAGAGCATTCTACAAGCATTCGTAAGCATTTTTAGAGCATTCAAGGAGATCCTTTTGCAACACTTCAAGACTTCAAGCATAGGAGATCTCTTGCATTTTAGGAGGTTTAAAGAATTCATTGGAGGCATTTCAATCCTTCTTTCATGTTATTTCATCCACCTTTCAAGATCTAGCTTCCTTCCTTGATGATAGTGGAGTTAGCAATCAAGGAAGGGCTTCTTCATTCTTTATTCTTGCATACTCGATTTGAGTACACAAGAACATCTACATCTATTGATCTATTGACTTGGTGAGGTGGATCTATTGCATTTGATTGAGACATCCTACTCTTCTACAAGATTCAATTACATTGGAGCACTTCTTCATCCTTGTGGAATATGAATCTAAATCCTCCTCAAGGGTTTCTATAAAAGTAAGGTAAATTCATACATTTGATTTAATTTTTACATACATACTTTCATATTTACATTTAAGGTTGATTCCTCAACCGGGGCTTAGCCCCTCAGAAATAAAACAAAACCATTTTTCTTGCAAGATCAGGGTTTCAGGAGTTTGAGATCTATTTTTTGGGAGTTCTAGAACATGACATAGTCACAAATCTGGAGACAATGAGTTCAACAAAGAAGGTCTAGGCTGAAGTTTGGCCTGGTCCTGGGATGGGCTGACCCCAAGTTGGCATAGACGTGAAAAATTGACCTAGTCTTGGAGCAAAAGGATTTTTGAGTTTTGTTCATCTTGTAGTTTCATTTCTAGATCCAGTCTTAGTCATTGTTCTGAGTGCAAAAATATAGGTGATTTTTCAATTTACATTATTTACTTTGTGTATTTACCTTTCAAATCTGTCATATTTTATTAGATTTAGCATCTTTCCTTCTTTCCTAGTTAATTTCCAAACCCTTGGCTTAAAAGAACTTGTATCTTCTTTCCCAGCTCTTGGATCTTTGGATCTTTGTTTTCATTAGTACTCCTACATCACTTTAATAGTGCTAATCTACTTGGATCCAAGACCTTGGGGGCTTGTCTTAGAGGATTTATTCCTTTGTGGCCCTTCTGAGGTATAGTTGGCCACATAAAAGTGGGATGTGTTATACTTCTTATCCTCATCTCACTTTACCCCCTATACAACCCTAAATACAAATCTTAACCCTGACCCTAATAATCCAAACTCTAACTATGATGAAAACCTTTAGCCTGATTATAACCCTAATCATAATCTATCCTAAATCCTAACCCTAACCCTAATCCTAATACTAACCATGATGCAATCTATAACCCTAAACATAATCTTAATTATAAACCCTAATATTAACTCTAAACCTAAATCGTAACATAAACATTAAATCCTAAAGCTAACCCTAACCCTAATAAAAAATAAACTATCTGTTATCCCAACACTAACCCTAATCAAAACCCTAACCCTCACCATAATTCTTACCATGATATAAACCTTAAACTTAACCATTATCCTAATCCTAAAACCATGCTTGTAATAATCAACTATAACCCTTATGATAATGCTAACCACGATGTAAACCCTAACCATAACCATAGTCCTAATTATAATCCTAGTCCTAAAACCTAAACCCTCATCCTAATCCCAAGCCCTAACCATAATCAAAACCCTAACTCTAACTATAATACTAATTATGACATAAGCCCTATCCCCAATCAAAATCCTAAATTTAACCATAATAGTAACCATAATGTAAACTCTCACCTTAAACATAATCCCAACCCTAACTCTAATCCTAACTATAATCAAAACCATAACACTAACTTTGATACTAAACATGATGTAAACCCTCACCTTAACCAAAATTTTAACCAATAATCTTATCCTATAGCCTAATCCTAACCCTAAATCCTAATCCAAATATTAAACCTTAATCATAATCCTAATCACAAACAAGATCATAATCCAAACCCTGGACCCAACCCTAACCTAACCATGGCATAAAACTAAACCCTTATCTTAACCCTAATCCCAATCAAAACCCTAACCCTAACCATAATTCCAACTGCGACATAAACTATAAAGCTAACCATAATCCTAATCCTAAATCCTAAATCCTAAATTATGATTCTAACCCTAAACCCTAATACTAACAATAAAAATAATCATGATGTAAAGCATAACCCTAACCATAATCATAACTATAACCCTAATCTTAAACCCTAAACTTCAGTACTATCCCTAATCCTGAACCCTAACCTAAATCAAAACCCTAACCCTAACCATAATAGTAATGATGGTGTAAACCCTTATTCTAATCATAATCCTAAACATAATCTTAAACATAATACTAACCATAATCCTAATCTCAACCTTAATCCTAACCTTAAACCTTAACTCTAATCAAACCCCTAAACCTATTCATGTTGAAGATTTGCCAGCAGGCCAGTACTGACTATATGTTTGTCATTGATGACAACATATGGAAAGTAGCATGTGTGGAAGTCTTATTCAGTAAGCCTTCAGTATATGATGCATGGGCATGATATCAACATGATATCATGGGCACAGAGGTTAACTGTAAGTACAGATAGTTATATAGCAGCTTGTGTCAGTAGTGTTCTTGACAGAGTTACATGTAGTGTTCTATGTATGGTTGTCTGTACAGTTGTCTTATGGGCATGCGCCCTAGGATATATGTTGAAGACATGTTAGTGATGTTTTAGTTATGAACGCATAGTCTAATGATGAATGCAAGTGAAGTTATGCAGTCATTATTCACCAGTATCAGTTTCTTGTGTTTGTTTAGAAGAGTCGACATAGATTTTATTGGTTCTTCAGTTGTGCCTATCTTGAGGATATGCACCCTTGGAGTTAAGCTTGGAGAAGTGTTATTGATGTTTGGTTAAGAGCGCATAAGTTAATTCATCTTATAAAGAAAGTTCTAGTTGTTTTGGTAGAGCCAACATTGTGTAGCGTGCATCTACAATTATATTATATGAACAGGTCCCAGAATGTGTTGCACCCATAGTAGAGCCGACAGAATGTTTGTTGGAGTTTATTATGGTTTCTCTAATATGATTTCAAGGTGGTTCTAATAGGCCAACTTGATTATATCATTTGGAGGAAAGATATTTATAGGCAGTCATTTGTGATTGCTTGAGTGTGGTTCATGGTTGATTAAGCAGAGTAGAGTAGAGTGTGTGAAGTGGTGGAATCATCAAAAGAAGGTCTATGTGACCAAGTAAAGTACTTGTGCTATTAATTGGAACTGATCTAGACAACAGGTCAAAGCACAGTTCACCAAGATCTAGATATAGTGTGTATCTGTTATTTAGAAGGTTGTAGCCTTCGCCCATTTGAGCAGTGAGCTCTCAGACAGTGCGTCCTCTCCCCTAATAGGGATAATTGTAAAAGACTCCTAACAGGGTCCGACCCTTAACCAGGTCTACTGTACTTAATATATTGTAAAGCTACTCCTAACAGGATAAATGATCTTATAGCAAGGATCATTATACACTAGTACAGAATATTAGTGGGTATCAAGTCCCATCGGAGTTTTTACCTATTTGGGTTTCCCCGTAACCAAAATATTGGTGTTGTGTTCAAGTGTTCTTTCATTGTGTTTATGCTTTATGTTTAAGTATACTTAATTGGATAAAGAATTGAAACTTATAGATAACTGATTCACCCCCCCCTCTCAGTTATCTCTTGGGACTATTCCTAACAATTCATAATACCAACCATGATATATTCCCTTATCTTAACCATATTCCTAATCACAATCCTAATCCTAACTCTCCCTAATCAAATCCCTAACAATAATCATTATAATAGCCATGATGTAAATCCTAACCCTAACTATAATCCTAATCCTAAATCCTAAACCCCATTCCAAATCCTAACCCTAATCCTTAATCTTAATCAAAACCTTAACCATGATATATATCTTCCATGTTGCATCTTGATTGCTACTAGCTTATATAAGGGAGTGGCTACAATTCTTTGGTTTGATATTTCCTCTTCCATGTGTGCTATTGGGGTATTATTTTGCCTATTTTCCATAACCTCCTTTCAAACCATTTTTTTTTGGCTTGAGGTATTAAACATCCTACTTCACATTGATTTCTACTCCCACATCTTAGATAGGAAAAATCTTCAAGGCCCTACTTTAATAAGGTGTTCCCATATCCCTCATGAAGAAGTGAGTTGAATAATCTTAGGAATCAAATGAATTAAAATTAATTCAATTCAAACAATTAGAATCAAATCACCTTCCACCATATCAAAGCTGAGGACCAACCCTATCTTAGATCCAATCAAATAGAGGTAATCACCTGACCAATATTTGTTTGACAAATTGTATAGGCATATCCAAAACACATATTGACATGATACCATCAATCTAGGTTTAAAAGTCTTAGTCCATACGTGTGGTAGGATTTGTGCTGATGATGGATGGATCCTTGATGCTGCTTCTTTTTTAAGGACCTAGATATGATGTCCCTTTACACTTATTCAAGACACATCGTTTGAAATTTTTGGTGTGAGAATGATGGATAACAATTTTAAAAAAAGGGTTGGCTTAGATTCAATGATACAATTTAAATTTTGACAAAATAGGTCAATCTCATAGTTATCAAATTGATCTTAAAATAGAAACTTACAATCAAATATTAAAAATAATTTTGTATAAAGATTGAATACTAATTTTAATAATCAAATAAAACTTAAAGTAAAAAGTGACAACTAGACAAGATGTTATATTAAAAGAAAAGCGAAACTATAATGCATAAAGTCTCTTACAAATAATGAGTGATTTTTTTAATATAATAAAAACAAATAGGGAAAACAAACACAAATACACCAATGATTGTAAATTGAACCCACATTAGGGCAAAAATGCATAGGAACTCCTAAACATGCATTACCTACCTAGATAGTCAAGTTTATTCTAAAAATAAACTTAAAATAATGGCCCTTCATGATGATAGATTTTGAAATTTGAAACAGCTTACAATGAAATTTGAAGACAATAAATTTCAAATCCAACGGTGGACAATCGTCAGATTTCCTCTCGCCAAAATATACCAAAGACTTTACATTTGACGAGGTCCGACGATCCGGATGCTCACCTGCCCCGTCTCCCGTTGATCTGAGCCGTTACTTTTCGAGGACTTGCTCGCTATTTAATCTCGCATATCAATTCGTCTTCTCTCGGCCTTTTTTTCTTCTTCCTTAAGGAGGGTTTGTCAGATCGGAAGGAAGGCAAATTTGTGCAAGGAGATTGTGGTTTGAGCAATCGGGGCGTGATTTTCTTCTCACTCGATCGACTGCGCTCATATTGAGCTCACGTTTGAGGGTTCTGTGTTTCAATTAGCCTCGAAAATGACGGAGAAAGAGAGAGAAAATCATGTGTACATGGCAAAGCTTGCCGAACAGGCTGAACGATATGACGGTAAGTTTATTTTCATTTTTTCTAGATTTTGAAGGGATTTGTTTTTCGGTATCTGAATGTAGAATTTTTCTGGGGATTATGGATTCTTTTTTTTTTCTAGGGTTTTTACTCGAGAAGAGATCGGATTGTAGTGTGTGTAGAATCGGATCTGGGTGTGATATTTTCCTTTACAGTTTCTTTCAGTCTGCACGTCCAAACCATTGTTTTTTTGTTCTTTGAAGGTTCAATGGTCGTCAAATTATGTTTTTATTCTTAATTTAAGAAAAGGAACATTTTAAGTACTGTTTTCCCATGGGTTGATAACATTGTATTTATCGTCGATTATTCTGGGTTTATAGAATTTGACGACTCGATACTATTTCTTTTTTTAAGGGTTACCGATAAGTGGTTCAGGGTTTGTTGATCTGTAGTCGATGACGATATTTTATTTAGGTTCCGTACTTTAATCTGTTCGTTTAAGGTTGTTTTGATACGTTAGTTGTGGTGAAGCGTGATTAAGTGTGACGTTTCGAATTTTCGTCCGGAATGGTTCCGCCTTCATCAGAGGACCTCTTCTAGTTTGTAGATTGATGCCACTTTTTTTGGTAATTGTTCATAAATTAGTTCTCGAGTAGTTGGATTTACACACGATAGGTTTGATATAGGTTTCAATGTTGTGCTTGGGGGATCCTCAATATAGAAAATGGAAATTTTTCTTGGCTCGTTTATGTATTCTTTGTAGTTTGTACTTCTCTGCATTGGCATGTACTAAATGCTATTAGCACGGTGAAGAAGAATTTCATTATTTGTATATAGAATCTTAATAATCAAAATCTGTTGATGAGATTCACACCCATGCCAATAGCATAATGACATAGCTTAAGTTGTAGTGATTGACATACACATGCGAGCTATTTGGTTCTGTACTTTTGGACACGAAGTAGTTGTGTGTTGTCTATTCTGGTAGATCTCTCTATCATGTTGCAAGTTAATCTGCCAAATCAACTGGTTGACCTAGATGCAATGCTCAGCTTGTGCCACAGCTCAGTAATGTTTGGATTTTTGCTTTGCTATATGGATCTCCCACACCGCTATGATATTTGAGCATCACATGTCATATTTGTTGTGTAGAGGTTGCAATTTGTTAAGACCATGTTTTATGATGCATAGATTCAGAATCTCTTGCACAATTTGTTAAGACTGTAATTTGTTTGGACTGACTTTTCTATTATTATTTTTTCTTTTATATGTTTCAATTATTCTTAAAGAAGAAAGATCCAACATTAATTCAAATGAGCCTTATCTTGTGATCATATATATGCCTTGTAGAAATGGTGGAGTCAATGAAGAAAGTTGCCAAATTAGATGTTGAGCTGACTGTAGAGGAAAGGAACCTGCTTTCAGTTGGCTACAAGAATGTCATTGGGGCACGGAGGGCTTCATGGCGCATCATGTCATCCATTGAGCAAAAAGAAGAGGCAAAGGGCAACGATGTTAATGTTAAACGGATCAAGGAATACCGTCACAAAGTTGAGGATGAACTTTGCAGGATTTGCAATGACATTCTTACTATCATTGATGAGCATCTTATCCCATCTTCTGGCACCGGAGAGTCCACAGTCTTCTACTACAAGATGTAATTCCATTCCTCTTTTATTTGATGTATAGGCTGGTTGTTTTTAGTTTGAACCAAACATTTGCTGACTGTGCGTTGTATATGATATGTCAAGGACAAACTTTATTCTAGACTTAAATATATTAGATGGACATTTGCTTGCTTAATTTTATTGATCTTCTTGGGAAATTGTTAACTGTGATTCTTGAAGGCTTGCCCCGATTTTGTACTGACTCCTTTGGTGACATTATTTTTTCAGGAAGGGAGATTATTATCGTTATCTTGCAGAGTTCAAGTCTGGAAATGAAAGGAAAGAAGCTGCAGACCAATCTCTCAAAGCTTATCAGGTAGATTAAACATTAAGCACTTTACTTTGGAAAACAATTATTCTTAATTACCACACAAACAAACTTGTGTTATGAGAGAGAAGTTAAACTGAAAACAGCTTACTTACATGGCTTGAATAAAATATTGCAGGCAGCTTCAAATACAGCAACAACTGATCTGCCTCCCACCCATCCTATTAGACTTGGTCTGGCACTGAATTTCTCAGTTTTTTACTATGAAATTCTAAATTCACCTGAGAGGTGAGTTCTATGATTCTCCAGATGGGAGTTTAGTTTTTACTGATTATGTTGTTCAACCAGTTGATGGGTTAATTTTGACACCTATGCTAGCTGAATGTTTCAGGGCCTGTCATTTGGCCAAGCAAGCATTTGACGAAGCAATTGCAGAGCTTGATACTCTTAGTGAAGAGTCATACAAAGACAGCACATTAATCATGCAACTACTGAGGGATAATCTTACCCTCTGGACATCAGATTTGCAGGAAGAAGGGGGTGAGTTCTTTTAGTAGTATTAGAATTATTTTTTAGGTCATGCTGTTTTAGTTTTAAAAGTTACCTAAAAAGAGGAATTAATATGCTGCTTCATTTTTTTCCTGAATGATTGTATAATTTGTTTAACAGGTGAAGATCAGGCTAAAGTGGATGATGACAAAATAGAAGAACTTGAGGTTTGTGAATGACATCTCTCCTGATTGATATCGTCAGAATTAGTTTGTATTATTATTGTCAGTTGTGGTGCCATGAATTTGAAAGTTTAATACATAATTTATGGGTATTCTAAAGTTGAATTTATTCACTAAGTTAAAAATACTAACTTAACATTGGTTCTTATGCCTCCTGGTTTTGCAGCACTAGCACTGAGTGCAGGGTTTGCATGGTGGTTTTTTGCTTCGAGGCAGTTTATAATGTCATTGATAGTTTTTTAGTACTGATTGTTGGTCCTAATATTTATGTGTGGGACTGAACATCTGTATTCATGATTTATATCAAGTTGTTCGCTTGAAGCAAAATGTTGTTAGAGTGTGTTGGAACTTGGAAGCACAATTGCCTTTGTGCTTACATTCATTATGTAAGCACTTTTGATTTTCCAGTAACATGTGCATTAAAAGGTGATGCAGTCTCTTATAGGGACAATGGTTTCAATATATGGTGTTTCACATTGTCCCAATTAAGTTGGTAGGGTACTCTATTTTTCCACCCTTGATGTTGGCTGGTCTGGTCCGGAGTTTAAAAGTTGCTTGCTTTTTGTAAAAGCATGAATTTGTAAACTTGGAATGAAGATTTAACAGCTTGCTCTAAAATTCAGATGTTTTTTTGCATTTGGTTCTTATATAATGTGTTTTTATATGAAAATGAAATATATCTATGCATTACTAGTTCCCAAAAACTTAGATATGAGTGCATTTTGAATGCTACCTGGATGTATTCGTTGTGTTTTCTCTCAACTTGGTGGACCTGTTCTATATTGATTCATAAGTCTGTTGCCATTGAAGTTATGCTAAACCTTATGCTTCCTGAAGATAATTTTGCTCAGTAGAATTTATGTTTGTCTAGACTATAGTTGTACTATTTAAGGCTTTTGCTTGGGCCGCTGTCTGGGCAGCTGGGATGATTGCAGAGCTTATAAATTTTTTTTTTGAGATGTTAAGTAATTTGGTGATTCTACGTCCACATAGTTTTTATCTTTGTGGGTAGTGAAGGTTGGTGCAATTCACTTTATAATCTGACAATAAACTGAAATAAGTGTAAGTCGGGTCAACCTGGTACAATAAACTGAAATAAGTGTAAAGTCTGGTCAACCTGGGGTCATTGCTTAGTTTTGGGGTTACTGTTGAAGTTTTAACTTTATTGCTTGTTTCCTTCTTGTATTAAATGGCCTTGTTTCTTAAATTCTTAGGATTGATTTTAGAAGAACATGTTATTTATTTAGACAGAGGCATTGAAATTGTTTATTACTATAACTTTTAGTTAGTTGTTATTTTATTTATTTATTTTAATTGAAATTTGGATTACTACCATACTCTGGGGCCCTTATCTTTTTGTTTTGCTAGTTTTGATGCATCTATTTTAGTTCAACATTTGTTTATGATTGTGTATGCCAAGCACACGCTTTGTAAGGTTTTTCCTAATTTAATGTTAACATCTCATGAATTTTGAATATGGTATCCTCTATTGACTGCATTGTAAACTTAGGGCTTCCTTACCAAGGTCAAGTAATGTACAATCTTGTGTTGTACAAGCAATATACATGACTGCCAACATGTTGCCTTTTATCCTTGCGGTTAACATACAATCAATGTTTGTGTAATGTGTTTGTGAGAATACATTAGAATCCATTTGTATTGTATAGTTTTGGGGCAACTGTTGTAAATGCAATTTCATAGGATAGCATGTGGCAGTATGATTTTGTAATTATGATAGTTCTATAATTTGTTTTGCTAAAGAGCAATTAATATGTTGTTTGTGGTAAATACTTGAGCATAAATGGAGAAAATCTTGTTAACAGTTGTGTGCTATTGGGTGCAAGTTCCTAATAGCATTAGATTTACATAACTTGCTTCTTTAGCTCTTTGGCAATGTGTTCTTTTTTATTCTTACATTGCAATAATTTGCTTCTTTAGCTCTTTGGCAACGTGTTCTCCTTTATTCTTACATTGCAAGAGGAAATAAAGTCAGCTATTTTATGGTTAATAGGCATAATGCTTATTGGAAATCTAAGGTACTGTATTTTTGTGACCAATATGAAGTTTATGTACTTACCTATTTAGTATTTTCCGTTGCCTACTTGAAGTTGAGGCACATGCACTAAATCCAATTCACTTCTGCGTTGGATATTATTTAATTATATTATATAAGTATGAAGAAAAAATCTTAGGAACTGTTATTCCAACTCTAATTTATAGGTAACTTGCATGGATGGCAAATTTTTGTTAAATGCTATCAAATTTTGAAGTGCCTCGAACTGGTCAAGGTCAGTAAGAAACCTCAACAGTTCATTTTTAACTAGCTAAATGTAAGAGGCAATGTCAATCCCAAATTAGGAAATGTTATTTAAATTTTTTTGAAGTGGTTCAAAATGTGTCGATCAAATGCAAACTGCTACTAAGCAAGCTGAAAAATACTTGAATTTTACATTTTATGTTTCTGTATTACAATTTAATTTGAAAAGATAAAAGACATAGAGCTTTCGTAAATTGTGAAAGGGGCCAGAGAATCTAAATTCATCAATAGAAGCATAGAACCATAGGAATAACTATGACCCATTAAAGAAACTGCCTACATGAATTCAACCCAAGTCTTAACCTACTTTGGTTGGAAAAAACATTTCCAGGCAATTAACATCTACAGCTCTTTGAAAAAAGGATAGCTAGCAAATCTTTAGTCTACTTCAATAAGAAATCCCTCTTTCATCTTTCTCCTTACCAGTAGCCTATATGCTATCTTTAACCTCTATTTCTGCCCAGAGCCTCTTGATCTTGCAATTTCCCTTTGTTCTGTAATTTCCCAGCATATCTGAAGTTTGTGTGAGTTCCTTTTCTATTAATTTATACCCAAGTATTCTGACCAGAAGGCTGTGAAAGACAAAACTAGTTTTTTTCTGGATTGAGCTGTTTTGACTCCCAAATTTGGTAAAAACTAATTTTGTAAAATTAGCCTTACTTGATTTTTATGCCGAGGGGGGTCTACAGTCATAAATGGATAAAAAACCGGTCTCAATAAATATTCTGCAGGTTTAAATTGATGTTTGCACGGACTTCTCACATTACAACTCATCCTGCCTGGTTTTACGTAACTGTCGAAAGTGCAAGTTGCAGCAGTACTTGATGGATGTGTACACTACAAAATCCTGTTGGCTGGAGTGCTTGATGGGCATTACAGAATGATTGCTGAAGATTAAGTACCCCACAACTTAATCAATCTATCACAATATTGCAAATGCCTGTGACTATTCTAATGGCTGTTAGGAGGGAAACTGTTCTCACTCAGTCCTTAGGCTTGATCGGTTTTCTAATTTAATTTATCTTTTGCATTATTTTATCAGGATTTGTCCCCATTTCTGCCGTTTGGTGATGGTGGTGGCTGAGTCAGCTTATTCTTTATGCCAACAATAGTGAGGATTTTGAGCCCCCAAAACTAATTGTGGCTTTCACATTAAAACAAAATGCTTAGGATGCTATTTTTTTCGCAAGTCTGCCCCACTATGATTATCTCTATTGTGGCATGCCTTTGTATGAGGATCTGACTCCACAGAAAATGATGGATGCAGATGATGTGCTGTTTGGTGATGGTGGTGGCTGAGTCAGCTTATTCTTTATGCCAACAATAGTGAGGATTACTCTTTATGCCAACAATAGTGAGGATTTTGAGCCCCCAAAACTAATTGTGGCTTTCACATTAAAACAAAATGCTTACGATGCTATTTTTTTTGCAAGTCTGCCCCACTATGATTATCTCTATTGTGGCATGCCTTTGTATGAGGATCTAACTCCACAGAAAATGATGGATGCAGATGATGTGCTGTTTGTGTCCTCTACTATGAGTCCCTTGCTTTACAACTCTAGATTTCCTTACTTTGTTCGCATGGCATGGACCAATGCTTTGCAGATAAAGGACACTGCAATCTCCTTATTTTGTTTGATGACAGATATATCAGAGGTGCACATGTGGTAAACCTTCCTTCAAACCCACAAATGGTGACATATAAGATTAAAAGCATTCTGTGTTTTTGTGATATGAGGGAGGCGTTTGTGTATAATAAAATATGTCCTTAAATCATGATTTTAATATATAATTGCTGCTGTAAATAATTTAAAATGTGTTATTTTATAGTGAAAATATATCTTTCTTGTTGCCAAGTTCTGCTTAATCATTTTTGTGAAGTGGTTATTGTTAAACATTTTAGAGTTAGGGTGAGAGTTTGGCGATGACGAAGACCTGTGGCTGTTGGTGTAGCTCTACTCTGGCGGAAACCTCTTTAATGTGCACTTGAGTTGCATTGGAATGTGATATTTTATTAGGCTTTCTGTTTGGATTTTAATATACGCATTTACTTCTTAACAGGTGAAGTTTAATGAGTCAACCTTTCTTAACTACAGTAATACATATGTCAATTTGACTGTATTGGGATTGGTCAAAGCAGTCCATACCTATATGCTTAAAATCTGGATTCCATTAATGTTTCTGCAGGAAATCATGTTGCTTACATGTACTCTAAATGTGGAAGAAATCACTCCAAACTTGATGTCATGGAATACCATGCTCACTGGGTTTGCTAAACAGGGACATGAAAAGGAGACTGTCAAATATCTGAACAAATGCAACATGAAGGTGTAGAGCCAGACCTTATACCCTACATTTGATTTCTCTATATGTGCAACCATGCAAGGTGGTCTTTACTGTTTTGGTACATGAATTGTAATGCCTTGAGTAGAGCATTATCCACACATGGTAGGGTTTCTTGGGGATGTTGTACTTCTTAGCAGGCAAAACTTTAAATAGCAAACGTGGATTGGATCTATAGCTTTATTTTGGCAGAACTTACTCGGCATGTACAGTTTTCATGTTATAAGGGAACTTCAATAGCACACTGCTAAATTGATTCTGATATTGGACCACAAAATGCTGTTACATATTTGTTGCTTACCATTGTTTTATTAAATTTGGATAGTGTAATATTGTGCATATCCAAAAATGGGTAACCATGCCTTTATCATATATAAGTCTTTAGTTTCACAATCTCCAAATGTCTATTCCTGTGTCCATTCCTCTGATCATCAAAGGGATGGGTATTTCTAAGTAAGGGTTTGAGAATATTGATCAGCTCTCCTCGGGTATACAACAAACCCCATACACTAACATTCACAATATGTGAACATGTGATGGATGGAAGTGGCCAACTGTTGGATAAACTTGAATTTGTAAGAGTGACAGTGGATTGAAAGGTAAGGTCAAGTTGCAAGGTAAGATATCAGCCAGTGCAATTTGCATTTTCTTTAGCCCTATCTATGGTTGTAAGGTGATGTTTTAATTGAATATTTCCAGACAAAGCTAAATGGTCATAAAAAGAAATGAAAGATCTCTACACATGTTTTGTGATACTCTATGCTACCCTAGAACTCAGATAAGTGTGAATGACTATTAAGAGGGAAAATTTGATGTTCAATTTACATTTTAAAGATGTAACCTGGTTATTGTCCAAGCGACCAAAGTTAAGAGATGTTTATAAAGATTCCAGATAAAATTGATCTCCTGATCAATGTAAATAAGGCCTAGTAATGAAAGTTACACCCATATTAAGGATACAGATATTTTGTCATTTTTTAATACATGTCATAGCAATTAGTACTGACTGCTGGGCATGGTCTACTTGTTTTTTAAGTTATTGATGTTAGTTTTCTTGAATTTCCTGTTGAATGATGTTATGCTAGCAATAGTCCATGATCTTCCGATCAATGTAAATAAGACTCGGTAATGAAGGTTACACCCAGATTGAGGATGTAGATAGTTTGTTATCTTTAATACATGTCATATCAATTAGTGCTGCCTGCTGAGCATGTTCTACTTGCTTGTCAACTTAAATTATTGATGTTATTTTTCTCGAATTTTCTGTTGAATCAAGTTCTTGATTTTAGTTTTCTTGAATTTCCTGTTGAATGAAGGGCTATGCAAGCAAGAGTCCATGATCTCCCGATCAATGCAAATAAGGCCTAGTAATGAATGTTACATCCACATTGAGGATGCAGATATTTTGTCATCTCCAATACAAGTCATATCAATTAGTGCTGCCTGCTGAGCATGGTCTACTTGTTTTTCAATATAAATTAGTGATGCTATTTTTCTATAACTTCCTGTTGAATCAAGTTATTTATGTTAGTTTTCTTGAATTTCCTGTTGAGTGAAGGTTATGCAAGCAAGAGTCCATGCATCCTGATCAATGCAAATAAGGCTTAGTAATGAAGGTTACATCCACATTGTGGATGCAGATATTTGTCATCTTTAATACATGTCATATCAATTAATGCTGCCTGCTGAGCACGGTCTACTTGATTGTCAACTTAAATTACTGATGTTATTTTCCTTGAATTTCCTGTTGAATGAAGAGTTCTGCAAAAGTCCATTTTATTGAACCCACAATGTTAATATGAACAGTCCGTGCTAGCTAGGCATTATTGTAGGTTCATAATAGTGCTTCTTTTGAGAGGGGGAAATTCCTTAGCATTAAACAATCTGGGAGACACCTGCTCGCATATTGCAAAAACTTCTTTGTGAAAACTCATACTAATGAAGATAAGAACAACCTTGGAAAGTAACACTATATTCTTTTTAAGCCAAACCTACTTTTGCAAGCAGCCCTTGCCCAGTGATCAGTGCTAACAAATTCAGTCACAACACTATTGTGTCTAACTTGTTTCTTATTGGAGATCATTTTGTTAATTTTGATATCAAATTCTATGTTAATTTTGTTAATTTTGAGAGAAAAATGGAGAGAGAGAAAACAAACAAGAGAGAGAGAGAGTTTTTAAATATAATATAATATAATATATAATATTATAATATATTAATATATTAAAATAAAATAATATATAATTTAATAAATGACACTTCAAATTTCAATTATTAGTAAATTAAAAAAGATTGATATTAATATATTATTTTATTACATTTGATATAAAGATACATATTATTTAAACTATTTTTAAAAAGATAAAATATAGATAGTTTTATAATTATGCTAAAGTGTAATTATAAAAATATGCATATTTCAAAATATTATTTTCTATGATTACCAAGTAATATAAAATGGTATAGTTATATTCTTAGTTTAGTAAATTAAGTTATTTTAAATATAATATAATATAATACATATTAAGTTATATACAAATATTAATATATAATATATTCAAATGATTTATAATATATGACACTTCACTAAGTTTTAAAAATATAATATTAAATATTATTCAATAATATTTGATATAAAAATATACCCTAATTTAAAATATTTTCAAAAGGAAGGAATATAAATATCTTATAATAACCTTAAAGGCATAATTATTAAAATATGTATATCCTATCCTTCTGAAAATATCATATTTCTATAGTTATTTTGAAGGTGTGATTTAAATTGACAATTTTTTGCTTTTTATATATAAATAATTTTATTTAAATAGATAATAGGCCTAGGTCATTAAATTAGTTTATTGAAAAATTAAAAGTACAACTCCATTCAGTGCGGACACCGGTAGGAAAGAATGGAGTAAAGAAAACCTCCGGTCTAGCCTGGGATCGATAAGATCTTGTACAATAAGAAGTTTACAAATCTCATTACAATAGGCCAATGACCTTATTTTCAATATGGACCAAGCCTAAATTCTATGTCTCTAAGTTGTAAGATCATGATCTTATTCACATCGATCCCTTTTACATTGTAGCTCGGGACAAAGGTCCTAATCATATATAATTAGTACATATAAATGTGAAGGAATTCCTTCGTTTTCGAAGTCTATATTTACATAACCTTCTAAGGGCATTCCCTTAGTTTTTATATATACCTAAGTAGATACACTGTCATAAATTTATAACTATATTCGATGGTATGCTGTAACAATTGATTATTCCATTCCATTCGTTCTTAGAAAGTTCATTTTCTCATTCTATCCTCTGCAAATATGCTTATACCCATTCTTGCACAAATCCCAACACCACATTCTATATCTACGAAATACAATTTAGCTAGAAGACATATCTAAAGATCCTCTTTTTTTGTTAGGGATAATTTCAAAAGCCAAAGGAACATTTGTGATTAATTAGAAAGGTTAAATCTCACATATAATATCTGTATCAACTGAACATAAGATTTTCTAAATGATTATTTCAACTTAACTCTAAAAGGACAAATATATGAGTAAGATACGTAAGATTGAGAGTATATATATATATATATATATATATATATATATATATATATATATATATATATATATATATATATATATATATATATATATATATATATATATATATATATATATATATATATATATATATATATATATATAATTTTAAAAATAAAATTAATATATGTGAATATGCATAAGAAAAATAAATTTATCTATTGATATAAATATAATTGTATAAATGAATGAATACACAAATAATGATGTATATGTATTATTCAGTTTGTCAATGAGTAGATATACTTATATTTATATCATTAGATAAACATATGTTTATTCATCTCCCTAATAGTTTTCTGTCTATTTACTCAAAAATTGCAAATTGTAACTTGTCATTTTCAAATAAAATCTAGATATACCTTAAAAGTACCTTAAGAGTGCAATACACTAATATGATTGGTACAATATCCAATGGAAGAGCATTCATACTTACGCAAAGGCCGTGCTAAAATCTGAAAATGAGCTTGAACTAAAAAACTGAGGTGTATTCCTTACCAATTGAAACATAATTCTCCTCTTAAACCAAACCTTCTCCCATAGACTGAGCTAGCAAAGATAACCTCATACTACTAGAAAATAGACTAAAAAGCATATGCTCTCAAATTTCCAATTATTCTTAAGGTCGTTATTCATCCAATATCCCTAAAAATGTCATTATATATTTAACCAATTTGTAAATCTGCCAGCATACTAAGCTACACTGCTCATGGAGGGCCACAAAGTCTATACTTTTTTATTAGACATGTCAGGATAAAGGGATCAAAATAGTATAGAGGGCTGCAAAGAACCGAGTGATTGCTTACCAGGGGCATTCCATAACTACTATTAATCACAAAAACCTACCACTATCTGAAATTGGATAAACCTTTTTATATGCACTGTTTACAAGGGGAGGCTTGATGCACAAAAGCCTTTAATTGTTTATTATTAAAATTATTTTAGAAGAAAAATATTATTGAACCAACAAGATATGATTACATAGTCTTTTAGGTGGTTTCATCTGTTGCCTTGGACATCTTTGGAGACTCCTCATTTCTCCTTTTTTTCTTTCTAGGGTCTGCACCCTCCATTCTAACCTCATTCATTTCTTCATTATCCGAATCACTAAAGTCATCTCTGTCTGTCCTCCCAACATTGTCTTAATGCCAATAATTGTATAACCAATCTACCTCCTTCGATACCCAAACATGCAAGAAGAAAAATAGGAAATCTAGGTTTCTCCTTATGATAGGAGTTCTAGACATTAGAGTAGTCATATCTATAGATACAAGGATCGAGGAGGATGGTATCAACAGACCATTGAGCATAGGCATATCATAAAATCTTGGTCTAGTTATCGTGATGTCCCCATGAATATTCTATATCACCAAATACATACCACCAAGGTATCCACCTGAATGGCCATAACTATGAACATTGCAGGGATATTGGAATTGACCCTATAATGATCCTCATTGGCGAGAAATCCCCTTTCCAAAATACGATAGACAACTCTAAGGATTAGGGAGTACGTGTTCAACACGACATATTTTAATTTGTTGATTGTGATTTCACCATCAAAGGATACTTGGGGCTTTGTACCCTTTAATTTAATGGGAGTTGACATGGTGATACAGTAGTAGAATAGAGAGTGTGCGAAGTGCAAAGGGGAATTTCTCACAAGACTACAATGGAGGCATATAAATAGACTCTTCCACTTCTTGACTTATATTTCTAAAACCAAGTGTCTCTTGAAACCTACATATTCAGACCTGTCTCTTGAACATACTCTACAAGAAGGGGTCTTTAAAGGAACAAAACTTGCCTTCGCATTTAGCTCTACCTAATATCACTCCAAGTTCTAGTTAAGGATCATCCTGAATTTACCTAGGTATGAATTAAAACCGAATAAACCTACATCAATTATTCATCACTATTCTTTGGAAAATAGCCTTCCAAGCTATATTTGAAAGAGTCAATCAAAATAATATTATAACTACTTATAGTAGTCCCATTCAAAGTATAAAAACTATTGATTTAGAAGTAACATTCACCGCGGAACCATCCATTTCTTTTCTAAGGAATTCATCTTATACCTATCGTATGTCACTCACCCTTGCAAATAGTTATTAATCTCTTTACCTAGGAGCCTTCATAATTATCTACATAACAACTAAAATCAAAGATGTTTAAATATTTGTAAAAGATTTTAAACAATTTAAATAGATAACAATACCTATTTCAGGGACAGTATTGGTATTTCTAACCATGCCCATTTTGAAAAAAAAATAGAAGAGTATTAACCTTATCCATAGCTAAGAAAGGATTTGTTTCTAAAACAAAACAACATAACGGGGATTTCTGCCTGAGCTCTAAGAAAGTAAATTTATAATTTAAATCACATGGTAGGAGCTTCATCCAAAAAGATAGTTTTATCTACTAAATTAGCCATTCATTCATTATAATATTTAAGACACTTATCACATAGACCATCAATTATGAACTCTTATGCCCAACTTTTACATATTCTATCTATAACTAGATTCTTATTAAGTATCTATTATGTAATCTATGCATTGTTATGCGATATCCCCAGGCGACAAAATGAGGATTTTACCCAAACTATACTCTTAAAGTCTATAATAATACATAAAATCTTTCCTATTTTTTATTTAGAATAACCAGTTCTTCATCTGAGTCATTTTCTTCCTCTGTGTCAAGCTCCATAGTCTCCTTCCCTTTGGCCGATTTCCTCATCTTCTTTTGCTAGCTTGTTTTAATTATTTTTGGTGTAAACACATGGATTCTATCTAGGGATATACCTTTGAACAAGTCTAGAATTCCATACCCTTCATCCTTCATATATTCCTTGAACCATGTCATATCATTGGTTGATATCAGTTTGCACCATTTTAGCAGAAACCCTACATTCCTTTCAACCTCTTCCCATGCAACTTTAAACAACTCCTTGTTCTTAAAAGCCATAATGGGGCGTTTGATCAAATCCATCCTTCCCATCAGACTTCCTATCTCTTCCTTCATATACTCTTTCGGTTGAGGAATCTCCAGATTCTTGTCTATACTATAAATTGTTTCTTCCAAACCAAGGAGAATCTTGTCCATGAAGATATCCCTAAATAATTGTACCATGTCTTCCCTAGAAGCCTTAGCCAGAAAGAGGTAATAGATGAAAGAACTGAAAATGGAGCCATTAGTCCTAAACGTAAACTCAAAATCCTCTCCTTTGTTACCAAAGATCTTCTCGACTGCCCTCCGAGTTAATCATCTAAGATTCTCAAAATCCTATTCCATCTTTCCGACTAAATGCTCCCACGAAATACCATTTCCCTTTTCTTTGTTTTACAAAACACCATCACATTGGTTTCCATTTCCGAGCTACCACTCTTTGTACTCTTAGAATGATAACTAGAAGCTTGCCAAAATTACTTCTTACAAAAACTATAAAATAAGAGTCTACCATTCCTTGTTTTGATTTATAATCATTAAATGATACATTGCTTATGGGTCATGAATACTTTTCAATATGTAGGTTTGCAATAAATTACTGCTTGTGTCGTAATAATGAAATGAAATAATAAGGATGATAGCAATCATCTCACGACTAATTTGCTAGATATCCAAGTTTAGAGATTCATTATACCATATGCTAAAATCCCTAGTAATATAACACCTATCGCTTTATTGGTATTTAGTTATAACTAATTCTTCTAACTATGTTTTATTTAATTTAATGCATGGAGGATCAAAGCTTGCTCCTATTATAAGTCATCATGAGATCTAGTTCTAGGAAGCTTTAGAGGTGTTAGGGATGTGATCTATGATGAGGGCTAAATAAAAAGGGAGTTTAATCCTTTGAACTTTTAATTTTGATGGATATAATGGTCATAATCATTGAATTGAATAATTAATAATGATGATCCTGACATCCCATGTATAGCACCTTAACTACTAGGGATAAGAGGAACTTAGATCTTATCCAACCTTACCTTTAGGAATTTAGAGAGATAATATGAAACCTCCGAATGAAGGTACTAATCTAACAGGTCTCTAAGAAAGAGCTACCTACTATCACTAAAAGAATCAGTAGATGCAGGATTTGATTCTTGCTTACATATAAATGTCCTCATGATACTTATTGTTGGTTAAATTAAAAGTTCTATAGATTAAGAAAGAAATGACTTAATCCGCCTTAACTATACAGTATAAGAGAATTTATAATTATTGTTTATGTTTTGTGTTTATCTTATTCTAAATTTAAGTGCATCATTAGAAGATCAATAATATTTATCTTCTATTTACAATTTCAATCTTATTTTCCTCTGATTACATACCCCGCCCTATCTTACTATTTGGATACCTTCAAGGGTTCCTACCTGAGTTCTGTAAGCTTTTTGACTTCCATACATGAGATTGAAAGCCATGCAAATTGAGCTTCCAAATTTCTTGAACAATGATTTAGAAATACCAAGGTGCATTATCTATATTAATATATCCTCTAATCATCTCACCTGAATCACCATATCCAAAATCTTCTAGACTTACTTCTATCAAACCGAATGCCTAAGTAAACTAATCTTAGAATCTAGGAACCCAATTAATAAAAGAAACCCCAATAGGATCCCTTGAAGATTATTCCTCAAGCCATAATAATGTGTTTATTATAAGATAAATATATCAATAACTCTTAAGGAAAAATGCAAGATTCTAAAAGCTTTACAATGAAAACCATTGATTATAGGATGTCCCTCTGTCAAGGTATTAAAATACACCTTTATCCAAAGGCATCAACCATGGGCATCTACATACTAGTAAGAGAAAACATTAAATTTGTTATAAATTTGAAAAGGGTTCAAGCATATAACCTTGCCTCCCTTTGGAAATTTCAACAAAGCTTAGAAACATATTAATAGGGTAGATGTATATGTGTAAATAAGCTAGAAAATTCTAGCAGACAATTAAGTATGGACATTAATACCTATATTGTTGTATACTTACAAAACACGTACTTATGTGAACATAGATAAGAAAGTATTATTGTAAGGAGATAAGGTGACAACAGAGTAGAAGTTCCAAAACCTATTAAGCTTAAACATTTAGATGTGATCATGATTAATGTTATATTTTAAAATATTTGATATGATTACCATTGGCTCCTTCATTAGCTAACATATCCGCTTCTTTGTTTCCCTCCTATATATATGTTTAACTTCTACTACTTGAAAAGTATCCAAAATGTCTAGGACTTCTTCCGATTTTGCATTTAACAGCCAATTAGGAGTTTGTTTGGATCTAATGGCATTAATGATGACTTGAGAGTCGCCTTCAATTTCTAATTTATGAATTCCTAGTTCTAAACTAAGTTTTAAGCTTGCAAGGACAACATGACATTCAAGCATGTTGTTGGTAGCATGGCCAAGGGGGATAGCATATCTAGCAATGATCTCTCCAGTCCAATCATGAATAATAAAACCTACACCTGCAACACCCGGGTTCCCTCAAGAAGCCCCGTCGAAGTTTAATTTGTACCAACCATATAGGGTTCTACCATTTACAATTTAGTATTTCAGTCTTTCTAAGAGGACCCCCTTTCCCATATAAAGGAGGGATTATCAAATTTTGCATTGTTTCCTAATATTGTTATCCCAATTTGAGGAGTCTTCTGAATTGGTTTGTTTAAGATGTCTATTATTTAACACTTCAACTATACTTTCTTCTATCTTGTTAATCAAAGTGCTATGGTCCATTTTATTGTCATCAAATATTCTTCTATTTCTCTCTTTTCATATCTCCCATACCATAATGGATGGAGCAATTATCCATATATCTTTGTATAAGATTTTTTTGAAATAAAGAGGGCCAGGATCTAAGGAAATCAGTGATATCTATAGCAGGGAAGATTTCCATCCTAAGCAATTTCTCAGCTAACCCCAACATGCTTTGGCATACAGACATTCCAAGAGAATATGATCAGTTGTTTCCTCATGTTTCTCACATAACAAACATCTAGATGGACCTTCAAAGCCTATCTTTTTAAATCTATCTATTGTAAGAATCCTTTTTTGGAGGGAAGCCCATAAAAATATTCCCACTTTAGGAAGGCATGCATTGGTCCAACATAGGTTTAAAGGAATATTAAGAGAGTCCAATTTCTTCTCTTTGACAACAACCTTGTACCCATCTTTGACCTTATATACCCCATTGTTTTCTCCACTCTAGATAATTTTATCTGACCTGTGCTTAAGGGTAATAGAGCTTTATTTGAGAGTTTCTATTAGATTCTCTCTATGAGGGGTTGATATTTGGATGATATCCAGGTTTTTCCATTGATTTCTTGAGAAGGGCATTTCTTCCTCCATGGAGAGATATTCTTTGACTGACTTCCCCCATAGTTGAGTAAGAATTTATTTTGTTTCTGGAGCAAAACCCATTTTGTCTAGAGGAATGTTACCACCCCAAGAATCACCCCAAAAGAGAGCTTCTTTCCCACTGCCTATATCCCATGTGAGTCTGTTATTAATGATGTTCCTATTTCCTATAATAAAGTCCAGATTCAGGATCCTTTAACATGATTATTTGATATGAAGATATTGATAGGGTTTGCATCTAAAATGTACTTATTTAAAAGAACTGATGCCCATTTGTTATATGATTCTTTAAGTAGATTCCATACTAATTTTTCTCCCAGAGCTCAATTTTTCCATTGAAAGTTTTTGATACCTAGCCTACCATACGAGGTAGGTTTACAATTTTTTTCCCATTTAATAAGAGCAATTTTGTTCTAGTTCGATGTTCCCTGACAAAAGAAGTTCTTAAGTTGTTTATCTAAACTCAATCAGACATTACCTGGTAAGGGAAGGACTAACATTTGATAGGTTAGAATTGCTAATAGCACAAATGAAATCATTGTATCTCTACCAACACTAGATAGCCATCTCCCCTTCCAAATTTCTTTTTTGGCTTTAATTTTATCCAACACCAGGACCCATAATTTAGTATTGCAAGCACCTTTATCTATTGGAATTCCTAGATATTTACAAGGGAATTCACCTAGTTTAAATCCTAGTATGTTACAAATTTGTCTAGCCTTAACAGGGGGTGCGTTCAGAAAGAAAACTTTTGATTTATTGGCATTTAATTTTTGTCTTAATGCTTTCATAAATACTGATAAGATATATTTATATTTCCAAACTACTATCTATACCTATAATGGGTAATACTTCTGAAGCTATCCCTGAAGCTTCAGTCATATGCCATTGAATTAATTTGTCTCTAACCTCATGTTGAACTCTAGAGAGATTTGACATCATCTTTCCTATTATCTTCATATTCTCTTCTATATTAGATACCAAATCTGCTTGGGATAGTTGTTGATCGTTGAAATTTTCTATCTTCTTATTCTCCTCTATTTGATCTTCTGCCACTATTTCTTCTACAAATTCTTCCACAACTTTCCCACACACTTCATTGTAAATCTTAGCGATTTTGTTTGTTAATGATCTCTCATACCTTGCCACATCTCTAGCTGTAGTAGAGATTTGAGCATTATTTTTGTCCACATTTTGCTTTGAGGGTGATAATACCATTGCCTCCCTTGACTCTGGTTCAACAGGGGAAGCCTTGGGTAGAATATCGATTACAAATCCCCCCTCTACTCATTAAAGCATATGGATATGTTTCCTTGAGAACTGATCCCACGAAATTAAGGATCATCTCATTTAGGAATATCCTCATCGATTTTTGGTAGAAGGAGAGGGACTATTTTGAAAGAGGATTCCCTACTCTTGATTACTACCGGTTTGATAGTTTTAACATTGATATTCATCCTTACTATGATAGTATTATCTAATTGAGGAAACTCAGTTTCTATTGAGCCTACATAGGTGCCTAGAAAATTACCTATTTTCCTAAAGTATTCTTTGTTAATGAGTTCGGAAGGAAGGTCTTTAAGTAAAAATTCTCTTTGAACCAATTTTTTTAATAAATTGCTAGGGTTAAAAGAGGGGCACCAATCAATGACAAAAAAATCCGATCCATATAACCTAGGGAATCCATCATTTAACAAATTTTCATTTGATTTCCTATATTTAAAATTAATTAAAATAAATTCATCAGGGAGCAAATCAATACCTACCTGGTTGGAGAATTTTTCCTTTAACCATCTCAAGATTTTATCAGAAGAGATCCCAAAATCATTCCATCATACAAAGACCCCATATTCTTTGCAAAGATGTTGAGATCTTTCGATCATGTCATCATGGATTTCCAAGATCAAAGCAGTCTCTTGGGGATGGGTTGTAATTGTACACACAAAAGTAGTGCACTTCTATGAATCCTTACAATCAAGAACACTCAAGAATGAGGTCTCAAAAATTGATCCATAGCTTTCTATGTATGGAGTTGCAAGATTGTAAAATTGCTCTCAGCTAGAGCTAATAAACTTAATGACCTTGCTAGTCAACCACACAATGAGAGATTCAAGTGAAGACAAGGGCAAGAGTTCCAATATCTCCAAGAATCAAATGAAAATGCAATGCAAGTAAACTAAGATTGAAGATGCAAGCTAAGCTAAATGATAACAATGCAATGCTTGAAAGGAAATCTAATCTATGAAAGGAAAGTGCAAACTAGACTATGAAAGGAAAGTACAAGTGTTACAAATCCTCCTATTTAAACTATGTGAGATTAATCTATTGCATAAAGGAAATCTATACTAAGAATGCCATGATTATGCAACTATGAAAGAAAACTAAATGAAATGCAACAACAATGTCTTCAAAGCTTGGATACAAGGATGTCTTCAAGGAGCTCCAAATGACCTAGAAAACCTATAGCATAACATTAGCATAAAACATGAAATGGATATATACAAATGAGGAAGAGAGCTCTCCTTTTATAGGAGATGAAAAGGAATGGACCATGGAGATTAAGAGGCAAAAGACTTAATCAATGGCGGAGCATCAAAGAGGAGCAATCCATGTGCACAAGTATCCCCTAATGAGAAAATAAGAGTTGACTTTTGTGTCCATATAAGACAAAAAGTGCTTTTTCCCTTTTTATAAAATAAGGATAATGCTTTATTTGTGCAACTTAGGATAAGAGGAAAAGTGGGGGCTTTTTATTTATTAAAAGGGGAGGAAATATTTCTTTTAAATAAATAAAGACTTAGGATAAAATGGTTAGCCCAAGGCAAATAATAAAAAATGATGAAAATAGGATTTGATCAAGGAAATTGATATAATTGATAAAATGCTGATTTTTGAAAAATATTGATTCAGGGATTTGATAAATTGCTAAATGGGGGCCCAAAGTCTAGGCGACCATTTTAGGGTGCTTACAGTAATGACCTATGGTTTATGGAGGGATGATATATTTATCTGTCAATGAGGAGGAGAATAAAGATTAGCATTAGGGTTAGGGAAAGATTTATCACCAATTACTAAAATGGGCTTTTCCCTGATTCCCTCCATGTTCTAAGTAGAGGACTTTTGCCTGCGATGGGGAGGAGAATATGGGACAACCTTAAGGGGGAAGGGTTATTGAACTTCTTATCAGGGCTATCTTCCTCCTCCATCGATCAAAGTTTTAGGAATCTGTTGGTTGTAGGTATCAGATAGTTCAAGATGGAATTCATCAATTTTCTGACACTAGAGGGATGCTCAAACCACAGTCACCCAAATCAATTTCTCCTTCTGGACTCGACAGTTGACCATTGTTGGAATTCATAGCGAGTTTTGAAGAAATGAATTCCCTCCATGTTCTAAGTAGAGGACTTTTGCCTGCGATGGGGAGGAGAATATGGGACAACCTTAAGGGGGAAGGGTTATTGAACTTCTTATCAGGGCTATCTTCCTCCTCCATCGATCAAAGTTTTAGGAATCTGTTGGTTGTAGGTATCAGATAGTGCAAGATGGAATTCATCAATTTTCTGACACTAGAGGGATGCTCAAACCACAGTCACCCAGATCAATTTCTCCTTCTGGACTCAACAGTTGACCATTGTTGGAATTCATAGCGAGTTTTGAAGAAATGAGTTCTCCTTGGAGCTCGTTCATCCCCCGTGCCTCCATCTTCTGCTCTTAGCAGACAAAACATCATTAGTCTAGCCATTTTGATAACTCTAGGAGACAGGGGGTCCTTTGAGCCCCATGAGAAGTCGCAGACGACCAGAATTGGGAAAGATTATTCCTTTCAGGAGGCTGGAAAGGGTTAACATCAGTAGAGAACCCCAAGTTGTGGGAAGGAAGTGTGTGTGTATGCTAAACACCTTCATGAAATTAGGATTATTAACTATCAAATCAAAGCAAATACAATATAAATTTAACTAAG
Source organism: Chamaecyparis obtusa (assembly GCA_027943335.1). Taxonomy (NCBI): domain Eukaryota; kingdom Viridiplantae; phylum Streptophyta; class Pinopsida; order Cupressales; family Cupressaceae; genus Chamaecyparis; species Chamaecyparis obtusa. The sequence goes on from BSBK01001440.1 coordinate 1,943,188, forward strand.
AATTGAAACTAAAATCCATGACATCTCATGGTTCTCTAATTAGATGTGGTAAGTAGAGCTCTCAGCTTAATCTCCACTAGTGACACTTCTAAAATGAGAAATTATGATGCTACAATGTTTAATCTAGCTCAATAACTCTCAAATTGATACAAAGATAATTCAAATGCTCTCAAATGCTCTTGATTGCTATGAAATTGTCTATAATAAAGATGCTTTGCAAATGAATTTCTAAGATGATTATTGCTCTCAAAATGCCTCATACTTATAGTAAATTCCCAAGGGTAGGGGGTAGAGTGAATTAACCATGATTTACCTTTGGTTGAGTCAAAAAATTTGCAATGTTCATAAATGGGGGGACAATTTAAAGGTTTGTCTCAAAGCTTTGGACAAAAGGACAAAATTGAGTGGATGAGATGAAAGATGAATTTGTGTGATCAAGATTCAATTCTTTTGAGTGATTTGTGTCTTTTTGTCCTCAATTTTCATTGGTTGCTCAACTTTGTTGAAAGATATTATGATTTATTAAATTCAATTAATTAATTAAATTTAGCCATGTAGGGAATAGGTTCATTTTGATTTTGATTTAACAACTATACAATTAATTGATTAAAATTAATTATATAGTGCTTTTCACCCCTTTAAGCTTTGATTTAATTATTTAACATCATTATTTGATTTTTCCTTTGATTTAATTGATTTTGTCCAATTTGATTTAATAAATGTCCATTTAAATTAATTTGATCCTTTTTTATGAGAATTAGTGCATTTTGACTAAAAATTTGCAATTTTGACGATTTAAAGCACTTGCCCATTTTTGAGTGTCTACATGAAGAAAGTATTTAGTATATAAAAAATTAGAGATCTGTTTCTTACCCCGATCAAACCAAAATTTCTCATCAAACACAAAGTTTGCATATTGTTGCAGAGCCATTTTAAAAAAATTATATATAAATAATTTTGATCATCTATTTATTTTAATTTTATTTTAATTTTATTTTAATTTTATTTTATAGGCATTAGGCCAAGGCCAATAATTTTTATTAATATTTTAAATGTTTTACAACTCTGTTCAATGTAGGCACCGAGAGGAAAGAACAGAGTGAAGAAAACCTCTGGTATCACCCAAAACTTATAAGAAGTCTAGATTATAAAGGTTGCAAGTTACAATTCCAACTTCAAATAATGTGGGTTAGCTACAAATGTCTCTTGTGCTTTGAATTACAAATACATTAACTACCATGTTGTTGAGCATCATTTTTACAGGAGACAACAACTAGGAATTTGGAGTGCAAATTCACCTCTTGAAAGAATGACGAAAATCATTCCTAAGGTTCCTTTAGGCTACGTCTCAACGGTATGGATAGCTCAATTGAAGATAAATGTGAAACTTTTCATGGGGAGGCCTTTGCTGGTTTGATTCTCGAAGAGGTTGCAAAACAAATTTTAACAAACAATATTTTTTTGCATTTTTTGAATTACGATAAATATGTAATTCCTATTTGTAATTTTAACACGAATCTATGATTAATTAGATTTCTAAATAAATAACAAAAGATTAGGGTAATGTGAAATCAAAATCAAACAACTTATAAGAAAATTCCTAAAGGACATAAACCATTGATATATTAGACTTGCAAATTAAACCACCAAGGAATTTTTAAGAAAACCCACACATTATGAATAAGAATTGCTCACAAGTCATAAGATGAAGATGCAATTGTCAATGAAATGCAAATAATAGATGCAAGGTTCTTAAAATTCATCAAATCATGAAGCCACCACAAATGCACACACACACAAGACAAATTCATCCTTACACACGAAAGAAACAATTTCCCAATAGTTCATCACAATAAGATGATACAACACTAATAAACTCTAGAATTAAATGATCACATATATAATTCACAACCAACATAATTGGCTCTCTAAAATTCATAAGTTAGCAGCATTAATCCATAAATCTCGCATAGATAGCAGAATAATCACACCATGAAATGAAGCACCAATCACATATAGCTTTATTGCAAAAAAATATTGACCCTAATTACATTGTTTGATGCATTTTTAAAGTGCTTCACCCTTTGAAAATAAGGAATTCATAGCTAGGGATTTCTCTACTCATTAAACTAAAAATAACATCTAAACTAAAGCTAATTGAAACAAAACTACTCTCAAACTACCTCTAAACAATCTTGCACAAATTTAATTCATCTGCATTACATTTACAAGAGGAAACAAAGCTAATTCCTCTAAGCAAACAAGATATCAAAGTTGGAGTTCCACTGTTCACTAAACTAGAGTCATGACTCCCCTTTGTATACTCAATTGATTGATATCCCCAAGGTTATAAAAAATGACTCCAAACAGATGAGCAATCTAACCCACAACAATCTCTTTATGCAAAAAAATCTTTGTTGAAACGACCCAAGAATTTCGGACCCCGACCCTAATTCTGAAAAGACAAGTTGAAAAAATAACTAAGTGTAACCCTTATGACTCCTAGAATTTTCAGACTTTCAGAGTCCGAAAGGCCGAAAAGATGAACTGGAAAAATGACTAAGTGTCAAAATTTCCTTACTACAAAATTTGACTAAGTTAAAATTGAACACTTAGTCTTTCAGAAGGATTTCTGGATGCACCTTGCAGAGTCTACTATCTCTTGCACTTCTTTGAAGTTCGTCACTTGAATATCATCAAGGCTTTTTTGTTTCTTTTCCCTAAAGGCACCCAATTCTGTAGCAAAAGATTTAATCTCCTCCTCATGTCCCAACAATCTTTGCATATCCTCTTTTTGATAGAAAAGCTATTGGAGGTCTTCCTTCATATTTGTACTAGCCATAATTCCCATGAACTATTGTACAATACTTTTTATGGGGCACATTATGTGATTATCTTCATCTTCATATAAATCAAGGTCAATGCCTTCAAATCATTCTCATATTTCTTTGATCTAGATCATTGCTTCCTCTTGTTTTTTAATCACTTTATTTAGACATTTTTTTATAAAATTTTATCGTTTGACCTATGTCTTTGATCCAGGAATCAAAATTGTCAAGCTCTAACCCTTCATATATCTTAGCCAAAACTTGGACACACTGTTATTTTCATGTCCCTAAGAATCCTTTTCCACTTCTCAATCTATACATTCAACCCTTCCTCGTTGCATATCATGTCCACCAATTTGGCGACCTCTTGAAGAATAACTCTAAACAACCTCAAAATTGCTTAGAAAGTGGCCAAATTTTTAAAATACGCCTTCCAATATGAACATGCATGAATGAAAGAATGTGGTATATTTGCTGGTAATTATGGGGCTGCTCTCTTCTCAAGGATAGCCTGTAATGAGGCTTTCGGGTTATCTAGGTCAATGAGACCTATTGTTTTCATAATGAATCTCTTCAAGGCTTCATTTTTCTCTGTTCATACCCTTATTTTCTCTTCATCTTTATCCATAAATTCCAAGGCATGTTTTAACCCATGCGTAGCCAACATTTTACTCCCCTCCCTTGTGGGTTCACCTAAATCAACCTCATCAAAAGTATAGTCTTCAAGAGTTATTTATGCAATGCTAGCATTAATAGTTGGTACAACAACCTATGCTTTCCACTGGCCTCTATGGTCCTAAGTGACATAATAAATTGTCTTTGCCGGGGTGCTAGATTTTTGTCCATGAAAAATATGACCTAAAAGAACCATGTCGATGTCTTCTTCCTTAGTGTATACCCTTCTCCTTGGCTGTATCTCCTTAGTGAACCAGGTGGGCTTGGTGAATGGGGTGATTGGATAATGTAGAGGAATAAAAAAGAGAGTTGTTGCTTCTTCTATTCGAGCTTCCACCTCTTCCTCTTCTTCTTTCTCTAGAGCTTCCCTTTCTTTTGAATTTTCTTCACCCTCTAGCTCTTCCTCTTCTATTTCCTTATGATGTTCTTCAGTAATTGGCTCCTTTGGTACGTCCTCATGAGGAGGACTACTCTCTTCCCTTTCTAAATCTTCAAGAGCTTGTTGGTCTTCCACATTCTTAGAGATTAGATCATAAGAAAACATGGGAGTGGGAGGCAGAGGAGTAGGAAATTGAACTGAAGGCAAAGGAGTAGGTTGTAAAGCTAGTGGAGAAGTTGGTGTAGGAAGTTGAGATTCAGATTGTTCTGTCATTATATCAACTTCACTCTCCTTATCAACTGGGGCTCCTTGTGGTAACTCTGCTTGTTCAGATTCCTCCATTTGTATGTTTGGGAGATCCTAAGTAGCACCCTCTTGACCTTCTATCAATTCCCTTGTGGGCGGAGGCATTTGTGGATCTAGATTTTTTTAGTAGTTGGTTCTTCCATTGTTAGTTCAGTAGCGGGGGCGGTGAATTGGGATAGAGGAGGAGAAAAAATGAATGACACATGTTCTTCAATATTTTCCTCTGCAGTTGGTACTAGTTGTTCTGCCATTTGATCCTTGAATCCAGAGATGTCCTTAAACAAAAAAAACATAAAAATCATCTGGACGATGGGAATCCTGAGGATCCATACCCTACAACTTGTGCAGAGGATGTGGGTTATCATGTATACTTTATAATTTAGATGTATTTGTTTATTATTGAGATGATGTACTATTTAGAAGATTTAGAGGATTATTGTACTTAATAGATTATTATTTTTACGTAATTCTACATCAAGGAACCCTTGAGATTTGTAATCTGTAATTAATATTATGTGTATGAGTATCTATGGACTTTATGCTTTATTTCCACTTTTTTATTCAATAATGTTTGTAAACTTTTAAGAAAAAATTATTCTATAAACTTAGTAACATGTTTTAGGTTAATATCTCTTGAGTTCCCTGGCAAGACATTGCATCAAGCGGAGATTTTGGTTGAGATGAAGAAAGTAAAATAGTATCCTAAGGTATGAAACCTATGCCACACTTAGTAACTTGTATAGGAGGATCTATATGAATCTTAATACCTTGTTCATTAATGCCAATTCCTAACTCATTGTAACCTTACTGAGTAGTGATATCATATCTCATATTGTAATTTGCCTTTAATGTAGATGGTGAAGGGGATTCATCTTGAGCTTTGTGAAAATGTGTGGTATAAAGAGGAATAGAAAGAGGAATATTCTCCTTAGGATAAGTTCTATCACTATTCTTATCATATTTAGGTGGTGAAGAAGAAGAAAGCTTTTCAAGATCTTCTTATTTACTTAATATTCTTAGAGAAAAATTATAAAGAAAATGTTGGACATCAGGATTATGAATAATGTTTTGATAAAAGGAGGATTTTTTAAGGTCATTCAAGGAATTACATAAACTAGTTTCCTTAAGCCTATCCATTAAAGTAGGTTGAGGAAGAGATCTAGGTCTTGCTAAAATAGAATTAAAAGGATTGATATTAATGTTATCTTTAGGTTCATTGGAAAAGGCACTTATGTAATCCACATATTCCATGCATTTTGTAAAAAAATTAATGATAAAAAACACATGCAATATTAATAAGAGACTTGAAACATGCCTTATAAGGGAGAAATATATTAGACAACCTTATAATTCCATATGCAAGAATACCATGAAGGAATACAAACATCATAAAATGAAAGAAATCGTGATTCACTCCATGTGATTGATAAAGAAAAGTAAGGAGAAATGTAACCACATATGTTACCACACACCAATCTAACTGAGTGAAATCCATTGTTAATGAAATTTATCAAGCACACAAAGGAGATATAACACAAAAATAAGAAATATGTAAGAGGAGTTAGGTTCACCAAACTGTACAATAGGAAATGGGAAGAAAAGGGATATGCAAACAAGTAAATCACTTCCTATTTCACAAATTGCACATTAGGAAGGGAAATATCCCCAAAGGCTCAAGGGGTGACTTAAGCACTCAATGGGGACAAAATTTCCTTCTCTAAATATGTAATTATAGAAATGGAAATGATAATATAACATGAAATATAGATAACCTATTAGGAAAGTTACTGAAAAATTGATAAAAATAGATTGATACGAACTGATAATGAGTGAAAATTTATAAAAATGGAAACTAGAAGTCAGATCTAATTTGTGATAGAAATATGAGCTCAAAATAGTAGGAACATGGCAGCAATGGTGACATGTCCTCAGGACATGACACCAATGGTGACGTGTTCCCTATGGTTTTGTTTAAAAATTTCATAGATCCTATGACTATACCTGTTCTACCCAGATTTGATTTGACAACTCCATATCCTATTCCTACACACAAAAAAATAGGGAAGAAGATTGAAAAAGGGGCTTGCCTCAATGAAACCCATATTTAGAAATCAACCTTGAAAGGAAATGAAATAACATGTTGTCATGTAGCAAAGCCTAGATCTAGAAAATGGAGTATATCATACCTTATGGATGCAAATACTTCTTTAAAAGTGATCAAATATGTTGATGCAATAGCTTTGACTAAACACAAAAACCCAAAAGGAAATCATGCAAGACAAAACCTTATGGAATATATGTTGTAATTTGCAACAATGTTTGATTGGGGGGAAGAGAGAGAAGACTTTAATGAAAATGGATGAATGTGGATCTCCTTCCTTGATAGAAAAATAATTTTCTTGACCTCTAATGGGAGAAAGAAGATAGATCTATGGAAGAAAACACCTTTATTGCTAGAGAATGATGAATGCTTGAATGCTTGAATCTTAATGGTTCTTGATTACTTGATTTGCTTCCTTGCACTTGACAATAATTATTGCACTTATGAAATCTTGATCATGAATGGTAACAATGAATAATCGATCACAGATGCCAAAATGAGGAGATATAGGGGGTTTATATATATCTCACATCAATTGGGGGAGTTAAAATTAAGAAGGATGACCATGAGATTGGATCTCCCCCCTAAATCTTGACATGGGCCTTTGGGCCAAATTTGGGCCCCATTCTCTTAGGACATGTTTCTAATGGAAACATTTCCTTAGGAGAATGAGCCCATATTTGATTTAGATGTCAGAGATCTAAGGTGAGTGTGGATTTTTTATTACATCTCATTCTGGGGTTGGAGCATATCACAAAGCTTTAAAATAAGCATATAGGGCCTGGGTGAGGAAATGATTTCTGGGATTAGATGAAAAAGAGAGAAGCATACCTAGAAATAAGGGCCAACCTGTTAGGATTAACAAGGTAGAAATAACAATTACATGCAAATATAACCAATATCAGAAAACAATAAACCACACAGAAGAGAACACAAGACACAAAGATTTAATGTGGTTCACCCAATCCCTGGGCTACGTCCACCAACAATGAGTCCAATATTTTATTATCCAGTGATTACAACTTGATTACAATCTTTAATCCCTTACAGCTCAATTTTGTCGCAAGTACTAAAATCATACATCATAATGAAATCCCTAACCCTAAGCCATATTATACAACATTTCTGCCGCTTTAGGGTTAGAATGAGTTACAACATGTCGGCCCAAAAATTACCGAAAATATGTTAGCCTCAAAAAAATTTGCCTCGAGGGTTGCGCCCTCGAATCCTCGCTCTTGGGGTCTGCTGCCCCAAACCCTTGCTCGGGGCTCAGCCCGGCCCCGAACCCCGGCAAGGTCAGGAGGAAAAGTGTACAGTACTTTCCTAATCAGTCACCACAAGCTAACAATCTCCCACTTGGGGAGTGATCAAACTCCACACCAAACAACAATCTCCCACTTGGAGATTGATCGTGTAGCTAAATTGCTACCCTGTGAGGCTCCCACTGGATCCAACCACCCTGGACTCAACTGTCCCTTTATTCTGTTTAGTCTAGTAGACCAAATAAAGTTGAACATGAGTTCAACTTCTCCCCTTGTTACTACCTTTGTAAACATATCTTCTGGATTATCATCTATATGTATCTTTTCCAGCTTTAACTGCCCATCATCCAAAACTGACCGAATGAAATGGTACTGCAACCGTATGTGTTTTGTCTTTGAGTGCAAAGTAGAATTCTTCACAAGATGAATGACACTTTGGCTATTTGTATGTAGAAAATTACCCATCTGAGGATGTCCCAATTCTTCCATGAAGAATTGAAGCCATATCATCTCCTTGGCTGCCTCTGTAGCAGCAACATACTCTGCCTCTGTAGTGGATAAAGCAACCACCTTTTGTAGTTGAGAAATCCAACTCACTGCTATCCCACCAACAGTAAATACATAACCTGTAGTACTCCTCTTGCTATCTATATTTCCTACCAAATATGAGTCAACATAGCCTTGTATCATAGTAGTAGAACCCCCAAAGTGTAAACACTTACTGGATGTACCTATCAAATATATGAGAATTCATTTGATTGCATTCCAATGCTCAATACCATGGTTACTCATATATCGGCTAACAACTCCCACTGCGTGTGCAATATCGGGCCTAGTACATACCATAGCATACATTAAGCTCCCTACAGCTGAAGCATAAGGTACCTTAGACATTTTAGTCTCTTCTTCTGGTGTCTTGGGACACATATCCTTAGTCAATTTCAAATGACCAGGCAAAGGTGTGCTGACAGCTTTGGCATTCTCCATAGAGAAATGTTGCAACACCTTCTCAATGTAATCAGCCTGAGATAGAGACAATTTCCTATTTTTCCTATCTCTGTAAATTTTCATACCAAGGATTTGTTTTTCTGCCCCCAAATCCTTCATAGAAAATGAATGTGCTAACTGTTGTTTCAACCCCTTAATGTGATCCATGGTAGACCCAGCTACAAGCATATCATCAACATATAAACATAAAATAATGTAGCTGCCATCATCCAACCTCTTAAAATAAACACAATGGTCAGAATGACACTGACTATATCCATGCTCATTCATAAAAGTGTCAAATTTAATATACCATTGCCGAGGTGCTTGCCTCAAGCCATATAAACTTTTCTGCAATCTGCACACCAAATTCTCCTTACCCTTGACCTCAAAACCTTGTGGCTGGACCATATATATTTCTTCATCCAAATCACCATGAAGAAAAGCTATTTTAACATCAAGCTGCTCTAAATGCAAATCTTCAGTAGCCACAATACTTAAAATAGTATGAATATAAGTCATTTTAACAACTGGAGAAAAAATCTCATCAAAATCAATACCTTTTTTCTGTGCAAATCCTTTTACAACTAACCTAGCTTTAAATATTTTCTTACCTCCATCGTCTTCTTTTATCTTGTAAACCCATTTATTCTGTAAAGCCCTTTTACCTACAAGTAACTTGCATAAATCCAAAGTCTGATTTTTCAGCAAGGAGTCCATTTCATCTGTCATTGCAGACTCCCATTGAAGCTTTGTATCCACCTGCACAGCTTCATTATAACATTCAGGTTCACCAGTATCTGTTAACAAAATAGAATACAAAGATGGAGAAAATCTATCTGGAGGTCTACTTAACCTTGTTGACTGTCTAACATTCACTGGGGTGTGTGGTATTTGTTGTTGCTATTGTTGCGGAGCATAAGGAACTATTGGAACATCAACTTTTGGAGTATCATCCAGTACTACATAGTCATTTTCTTTCTTCTCATGCTGTTGCAACAGATCTTTGTACAATACTTTCTCATTGAATATGACATCCCTGCTTCTTACAATTTTATGATTTTCAAAATCCCAAAGCCTATAACCAAATTCATTAATGCCATATCCAACAAATACACATTTCTTTGACTTACTTCTAGCTTGGTTCTGTTTTCAGAATCTATAAGTGCAAAAGCTTCACAACCAAAGGTTTTGAGAAAAAAATAACTCACCTTCTTACCACTCCTTGCACGCCTCTTATTGTCCTATTCATGCGTTCAACCACTCCATTTTCTTGTGGAGTCCTTGGTATAGTTTTTTGCCTACGAATACCATTAGAGGAACAATAATATTCAAATTTTGTGCTACAATACTCACCACCATTATCAGATCTGAGACATTTTAACCTTTTACTAGCCTCATTCTCAACCAAGCATTTCCATTTCTTAAAAGTTTGAAATACATCAGATTTCTATCTAAGGAAATAAATCCATACTTTTCTTGTTGCATCATCTATAAATGTAACATAATACAGAGAGTCACCAAGGGAAGATACCTGAGCTGGTCCCCATACATTTGTATGCACAAGCTCTAATCTCTCATTTTTCTTTTCCTTCCCACTCTTCACAAAACTACCTCTCTTTTGTTTTCCATAAACACAACTTTCACAAAAATCCATATTGACACATTTCAGACCAGGTAAAACTTTCTTTGAATGTATTAACTTTATAACTTTTTCACTCATGTGCCGGAGTCTATTGTGCCATAGTGCTATGTCAGAATCTACAACAACGGTTTGATGTTCTTCCTGCTCAACTACAGCCACTGTTCCTGAACATTCATTATCTTTTGAAATAATTAAAGTAGAAGGAACAGTATGACTTGTACAAAGATATAAGGTGCCTACTTTCACACCTTTTGCTACTACTACGGAACCTTTTGAAACCTTCCAATTTTTATCATTAAAAGTAACTGTGCAACCCTCATCAGTGAGTTGCCCTGCTGAAATTAAATTCCTACTTAGCCTTGGAACATGTCTTACCTCTTGTAGTAGCCAATGATTCCCATTGTGCAACTTAATCTTGATTTTCCCTTTTCCAACAATTTGACAGGGTTCATTATCTCCCAAATAAACTAGCCCAAAATCTCCTTGGACATAATCAATAAAATAACCTCTATGGGGTGTAGCATGAAATGAAGCCCCCGAATCTAACACCCATGAATCATCAACATTTTCTAAAGACAAGAGCAAAGCATCCTCTTCGGATTTGTTACTTACCACATTTGCCTCCTTGTTTCCATCATGTTTGTCTCCTTGATTTTTCTTTCGAGACCAACAATCTTTCTTCTTATGACTTGGTTTTCCGCAGTACCAGCAATCATTTGGCCCTTTCGATTCAGACCTCTTTCCCTTTGATTTTCCTCTTGATTTCCCATGATTTCCAAAGTTGTTTCCTCTATCTCTTGTTTTGCCTTTGCTTTCTGCGTTCAATACACTACCTGATGTGGATGCCCCTGAGCTTTTCCTACGAATTTCCTCACTCAATATAACACCAATAACATTATCAAACTTTAGGGTATTATAACCAGAAACAAAATTACTAATAGCCATTACCAAGCCATTCCAGCTTTCTGGCAAAGAACACAAAATCAAGAGAGCCCTAACCTCTTCATCAAAATTAATTTTAACTGAGGCTAACTGACTTGTAACTGTATTAAACTCATTCAAATGATCAACGACTGATCCACCTTCTACCATTTTTATATTAAATAAATGCTTCATAAGAAATACCTTGTTTGAAGCTGAAGGCTTTCCATACAACTTCACTAGGGTAACCATCAGATCTTTAGCTTTCGTTGCTCCAGTAATATTGAATGCCACCGATTGTGCCAGGCATAAATGAATACTCCCCAGTGCCTTCTTCTCCAAAATATCCCAATCTTCCTGAGACATTGTTGCCTCTTTCTTGGCCATTCCCTCTAATGGCCACCATAGATCCTTCTAATAGAGATAGTCCTCCATTTGCATCTTCCATAACTGGAAGTTCTGCCCATTAAACTTATCAACCTTCAGCCTACCCTCGTCTGCCATTTCTCCCACTTAATCGAGAGACTCTCCCACTGACTTGTGAGACCTGCTTCAGAGGATAGATGAAAGAACGAAGGAAATAACCTCGCTCTGATACCACTTGTTAGGATTAACAAGGCAGAAATAACAATTACATGCAAATATAACCAATATCAGAAAACAATAAACCACACAGAAGAGAACACAAGACACAAAGATTTAACGTGGTTCACCCAATCCCTGGGATACATTCACCAATAGCGAGTCCAATATTTTATTATCCAATGATTGCAACCTGATTACAATTTTGTAATCCCTGACAGCTTAGTTCCGCTGCAAGTACTAAAATCATACATCATAATGAAATCCCTAACCCTAAGCCATATTATATAATATTTTTGCCACTTTAGGGTTAGAATGAGTTACAACATGTCGGCCCAAAAATTATCAAAAATATGTCGGCCTCAAAAATTTTTACCTCGGGGGCTGCGCCCCCGAACTCCCACTCTTGGGGGCTGTCACCCCCAAACCCCCGCTCAGGGCCCAACCCGGCCCCAAACCCCAGTGAGGTCAGGAGGAAAAGTGTACAGTACTTTCCTGGATAGTACTTTCCTGATTAGTCACCACAAGCTAACACAACCTCGAGTTAAAGCAAGATTGAAAGGAATGGAGGACCCATATTTAAATTTAGGTATCCTTTAAGTGCTATATGAGGTCCTACCATAGAAAATACAATAAAGTAGGCACAAAATGGTCCTTAAATTGAACACTACTTAGGTGCTTACAATTTAGGACTATACAACTAATATTCTATCTCAGCTTCCTCCTTGTCCCTTTGACTTATCTTTGTTTCATATTCCCCCTCTTTACTCTTCATTACCATGATACCATTTATTGACTATATGATTACTCCAATTAGTGGATTGGAAACTTTGTTATTCTAGTGTTTTAAAAAACCTTCTACTACCCCATCACTATTCCCTTGAATAAGATCCCCAATTAGGTCATTCATTAGAGCTTCAATCAACCCTTGATATTGTCTCCTATCTATGTAGACACTAAAAATCAATTACTGTATGCGGCTACACTTTTCATTAACATGTCTTCTATGTTGGTTGTTTGGTCTTCATTATTTACATTGATGTTGTGTCTTTCTTTCGTTAATTAAATAATCTTAATTATTTAATTAATTACTAATTATGTCCAGTGATTCAATCATTGTCCTATTAGTTTTTCCTCAATCAATCTTTCATTAGTCTAATTAAATAATTTTATCAATTATTTAATCATTATGTCTTGTTGGCATTAATTTGTCCTAGGAAAAATAATTATTTAATTATTTTGTCCCTTATCCTAACATCCCTCCTATGATAGATAAATATTTTTTTAAATTTGTTTTTAGTCTTTTTCTACCTTTCTCATAATTAAATAAAGTATTTTATTTAATTGATTAGTTACCTAACATGTGGGTGAATTAATAAATTAAAATTTATTAATTTGCTCCACTTTTAACTCCACCCCACTCAATTGCTTTCCAAATCCTCTCAACTTTTAACTCACCTCCTCTTCACTTCTCACTCCCCTCTTTCCGCTTTCCTCTCCACTTAACTCCGAACTTGCATTTCCCTCTTCACTTGAAAATGGAACTTTCCCATTTGTTTACACTTAACTAACCCTCTCAAATGATCAGAGCTATCAATTGTCATTCAATTTTGTACATTGAATTAATTTTAAAAGTCTATAAATTAAGGTCAAAATCCTCAATTTTGACAACTACAACTCTTTGTTTATCCTTGTTATCATCATTTTTGTTGCATTTGTACACTTTTTATTGTGAGAGAAGCATTATTATAGAAGAATAAGAAGAAACATTGGAATAATGTCAAATAAATGCTTAGGATTTGAGTTTGTTTATTGATTTCATGCATTTTATTTTAATAGTTCTATTGTTTAGATTAGGCTAATTACCATGATTATTACTTTCATAGTTAGCCTATGATATCATGTTTATTTTACCCATATTCACTTATCTGCAATCTTTGCTAGGTTTTCTACCACCTTATTCATAGCTTCTACACAATATTTAAGTTGAGCCACCATCAATTCCTATTGTATCCTCCACCTATCCATATGGTAGAATTCTTTCTTAGCCAGCATCTCTTCATTCACCAAGACATGAGGTGACATATACTACATCTCTATTAGTTCTTGCAATTCCTCTTCAACCTGTTCCAAGCTTTCTTTGCATCACCCTTGTAGTGTCTTCATCTTATCCACTAACTATGATGATGGAAAATACCTTGGCACTGCCCACTGGAGTGTTTCTTTTGCTTCCTCCAAGGCACTTTACACCCACTCATCCAACACCATAACTTTATATTTTGCACTATTTATGGATTGCACTTCCTTCGAGTTACAATCACATGATTCTTTGGTAAATTGCTTATCATTTTCCCTAGTTATACCATTAACTTAATGAATTGGGTCATCTATATGATTTGATTCATTTTCTCTTACATATTTCTTTGATCTCTTTTGAAACTCTCTTATATGAATTCTACCTGTTCTCTTAACCAAGTGAAATAATCTGTTCTTGATGGGCAATCTATATTTGTGGTGATGATGTCATAGTCCCTTGATGTTAAATCTCACATGGATCCTTATCAACATTAAGGATGACTAAATGTAACTCTCTCTCTCTCTCTCTCTCTCTCTCTCTCTCTCTCTCTCTCTCTCTCTCTCTCTCTCTCTCTCTCTCTCTCTCTCTCTCTCTCTCTCTCTCTCTCTCCAAATCCATTGGTGCTTGTGAAAAACTTAACTTTGGGCTTCCCTTTCTTCTTGGTTGGTTGTGAGACTCTCAACAGATTATGAAAGCCCAATGGTGCTAATTTTACCAGTGCCTTCAGTTGCAACTACTTTTGTGACCATTCATGTACTTTTTTCTTATCTTTCTCTTCTTCTTGATATTGATGAGTTTCAACAGTCTTTTCCAAACTCAATTTTCTTACTTTATTGTATTGAATTGAACTTTAATTTTATATGAATAATTCCCCCTGGCATGTATTTAATGGGACAATAGTCTTGATGTTATATTATATTGCATTATTTCTATCCTCAAACCTTCAAAAATGTTGATTCGTAAATGAACAAAAAGTATAGTATTTTAAAATCTAAATTAAGAATTATGATGAAAACTTATTTCTTTTGATGATATTAGTCAATATATTATCAACTTCTTAATAGCTTTAAATTAAATGGAATTACATTATAGATGTCATTTTCATTTATAAAAAAACTTAGGAAGAACATTTACAACAACTTGATATGACATTACAAATTCTTGCAATTTATCAACTATGTTTCAAGCATAGAAAGTGTTCCTTTGGTCTAATAGACATTATGTACTTGGGCCATGTAAAATCAACTGGCTCCTAAAAGACCCAAAGGATTTTATGTATTTTTTAGTTTCATTAGATATTACTGTAAGTTATCAAAGATTATTGAAACATTACTACTCCATTCACAACTTCGTTTGAAATATATGACTTTTGATGGACCCCTTTCATAAAATATTATTTCATGGTCCTTCAAAATTCTATGTATATAACTTAAATCCTTTCCATGATTGATTTCTCCTAACCATTTGTAAATGAAAAAAATTAGTGTTTTTCCCATGCAAGATGGTCAACCCACTGCCTATATTACCAGGGTATTTTTAGAGAACAATTTGTATCCTCCACTTATAGAAAGGAAATGATGGAGATCTTACACATGATTAACAAATGACACCAATATTTAGTAGGTAGATATTTTTATATAAAAACAAATAATCATAGTTAAATACTTTTCGAAGAAATGAGTATCCTCCTTAGTTCAACAATTCAATTTAATGGTTCATCAAACTCATGGGGTATGACTATGATATCAATTATGAGGGAAAGGGGAATGTCATTTCTAATGATCTCTCCCACATTTCTAAGGACCATGTCACAGTTTATGTATTTTTTGTCCTTTTTTATTAGCTTCATGCTATCCAATAAGAATGGTTCTAGGAATAGCTGACTCAACTTCTAATTTAGGAACTTTCTGTTGACAAGTTATTTTATCCCTCAACCACTCTTGTGATGTGTGATCTCTACAATTTAAATAACATCTATTTTTATGTCACACATTTCCTCTATCTCCTAAGTGTTGTCACGAATTACATGCCTCTAACTCATTTAATTATTTAGGATTTATAAAATCTACGAGTCAATGCATCACAATTTTTTCTTGCATGAGCTTAAGAAAGATATCAAGCAGATTATTGTTGAATATGATACATGCCAAAATTAGAAGGGTGAAATAATATGAGCTCTAAGATTTATCCAAAACTTTCTTGTTCCTATTTGAATGTGGATAAATATCTCCACATATGTCATTGAAGGACTTCCAAGTCTAGTGGAAAATTTGGCACATTTTTGGTGGTGGGCCACCTCTATAAATATGCCTACTTATGTGCCTTGGTCCACCATAACCTAAATCTCCTCCACTATGGTTGAATGTTGATAATTTTTTTAATATTTGCAACATTGTCTCTTCAATCATCATTGACCTTAATGTTATATTTACAAGGATTAATAGAAATAAATATTTAGTAAAAAAATACAAATGGGAAGGTAAGATCTAAATATCATCCTCAAATAGATGGTAAAGTTGAGAATCTAGTCAATAAATACTTGGAAACATATCTTTGATATTTTTCCTCTCAACAACACCACCATTGGGTCAAATGGTTACCTCTTACAAAATGGTGGCACAACATTTCATATCACGCAACCATAAAAATGATTATATATGAAGTAATTTACAAGTACAAACCATGATCTCTCCTTTCTTAATTTCATGGAATTTATAGTTCTATTGTGTTCTTTTAATATCTAATATATACTTTCTATATTTATATTATTAGTACAATCTTTTTTCGGAAGGGTTGTCTCAAGCAACAAAAACATTCTCAATAGAAACTTGTGTGACCATAATTCGCCTCAACCACATATTAGATTTGCAAACTCTTGTTACTTCGTAGTTAACTATTTATTTATGTTTGCAAACTCTTGTTGCTTCGTAGTTAACTATTTATTTATGTTGATCTTGCTTGAAACTTTGTAAACTTTGGTTATCATACCATTCTACTCATCTTTACTATTAAATATATATGAAACTCTTATTCATCGACTAAACAAACATATTAAATTCAAGAAATGTTGTTTGTGGAGGGTGGAGGAATTTTGCTCATTTTGGATGCGGGAAAAACAATGCTAAAGTTGATGTAGCATCAAATGCAATCCAAACTCAGTTGGACATTTCATGGAGGGAATCTCCCAACACTAAGCGCACGTTTTTGTTTTTTAATCCAAAATGGGAAGGTTCGTTGATATCCAGAAAGAACCCAGTGCTCCTCTGATTCATTCCTGAATGCGGGTAATTAAATCTGGACCGTCCACAATCTTGCCTAGAGTTTATAATCACAATTCAGATTCTCTCGATAAGCTTTTTGTTTTCAGCCTTTGTTCTCATCAGACACGACGAATCACAGCAATTTGTTCAACCATTTGGCTTCAAACGGCAGATGCTCTTGGTGCACGAAGACTCGTTACATCAATGACTTTTATTCGCATAAATCTGAACTTTGTATTATAATTCAACCGGCATATTTATATACTTATTCCACAATTCAACCGGCGGATTTATTCCGATTCCCTCGTTCAACCGGCAGAGATCCAATCCAAGGCCATCCCTCAATCGGCACAGTTTTATGCTTTGTGCAAACAAAGAGCCAACCTCTGTTGACTGTATCCCTATAACCATTGTTTTCTATTCCCCATTTGTTTTCATCGATCCAGCCTCTAGTGTACCAGTCACATCCTCCGCCGGTGCATGGATCTACGTGCGATTATATTTATGACATTGCTGCTCTTTGAAGTCTTGAGATGGAGTCCTGTTGAATTGCTTGAAGTGGGTTTCAATCAGTTTTTTCAATGGCCCTCATTTCAGATGGTTATGATCTGATTGAGTTTTTTCACCTAGGAGGAGAATCCATTGCAAGGCCTCAGATTTCTAGGCCAAAAAGGCCATTTTTGGAGCTCAATGAATCTGGGTCGTCACCTTCATCCTCTGAACATGATTGGAGAGAGGGAAACAAATCTAAGCATGTGAAGCTCTCCAATAGAGATGATGAGAAAAGTTATGAGAATTACAGAGCACCCAATTTGTTTGCACCCATTGGAAAAGATAAAAGAGAGCTTTTAGTGAAGCAGAGTAGAAATCTTGTGCAGCAGAAGAAGAAGGTTGTTAAAGAAGCAGAGAGATCCCCTGGTCTGCAACTGATCTGTTTGCTTCTCAATTGTGCTTCTGCCATTGCAGAGAACAAGAAAGACGTGGCAGAGAATCTGCTGAGAAGACTCTTTTCAAGAGTCAGCAAGAGTGGAAATTCAATAGAACGAGTTGCAGCCCATTTTGCAGAGGCCCTGTCATCCAAATTGAAGTCACCCAGCCCGTGTTTATTCAAGAACAGAGTGGTTGCAGGGGACCCAGATCAATTACATTCTGAAGCCCACATAGCATTTTACAGAGTCTCTCCATTCTATCAATTCGCTCATCTCACAGCAAACCAGGCCATAATTGAGGCTTTTGAGGGCAAAAAACAGCTTCACATAGTTGATTTTGATGTTTCTTATGGCATTCAATGGTCTTCTCTGATTCAGTCCCTGTCTGAGGAAAAAGACATTCCTTCTCTTCGCATAAGTGGGTTTGGAAGAGACATGAATGTGCTGAAAGCCACTGGAATTCGGCTCACTGAATTTGCACACAGTTGTGGATTGACCTCCTTTAAGTTCCACCCCTTTCTTGAAGATCCCTCAAAAGGAGTCTCAATTGAGAGCTTGCAAATCCAAGATGATGAAACTGTTGTAGTAAACTTGGTTCTGTATTTGAATAAGTTGGCCAGCTCTCAGACTCTTCTCTGCAGCAGACTGAGAAGTATTCAGCTTCTCAGGCCTGAAATAGTTGTTTTGGTGGAGCATGAAGCAAGCCAGAGCCCCACAACATTCTTGTCAAGATTCATGGAATCCCTGCACTACTATGCTGCTCTGTTTGATTCCATGGATGAATGCCTGCCATTGCAGAGTGCAGAGAGGCTCAGAATTGAGACATTTCATCTGGGGGAGCAGATAAAGAACAGTATCAGAGATGATGGTGTTGGGCCAATGATGGGAAGAAGAGAAACCCATGATAAGTGGGAGACATGGAAGGGGAGGATGGAGAGAGGAGGATTTGCACAGGTTGGTTTCAGCAGTAGATCTGTCAGCCAAGCAAAGCTGCTTCTGCAGTCAAGGCAGCAGTGCAGCTCATTTGAAGGAGGAGGAGGGTTCAAACTTCTGCAAAAAGATTTGGGAAAGACCTTGTCTTTGGCATGGCAAGATCGTCAACTGATTCTAGCCTCTGTTTGGCGTTGTAAAGCTTAAAATTTGAACAATAATTGACAATGTTTATTCAAATCTTTAAAATATTTTTTGACATCAGATTTAAAATACTGGCAAATATACCCAAGATTTGCAATTTCATGGTGGATTGGGACTTAAAATATGCTCATTGGTATGTTGATGCAGGGATAAGTTTATAGAATAAAGAAAAAGAGAAATAAAAGAGTGCTATTCCAAACCATTAATTTTTAATCATGGTTAGAAATTTTGTGTGTTAAAGTCATTCTCTATTTTAATGTTAATGTTTAATTTAACACTTGTCTTGATAGATTGCATATTCTTATATTTGGTTTAGTTTTTAACATTTTTCTTATCTTTTGTTCTTCTTTGTAATCTTATATTTTTTTAGTTTCATCTTCATTTGCACTTAAATTCAAGATTATTGCTTTATCTCTATGATTGAATTTCATTTTACTTTATCCCCATGATTGAATTTCATGTTACTTTACCAGAGTAGGAATGAGCAAATTTTAAATTTTAATTGCTAAAACTTAGTTAAACACATAAACAAGATTTGCTAATTTCTAGTAGTTTTATGCATGTGAGAAATTTAATGTATATTAGTGTAGTGATATGAGATAGCAATGCACCATTTTTTTCTCTAGAGTACAATCTGAAAAAAGTTTCAATTACAAAGGAAGTTTTTGGTAATGCTAAAAATTTGTAAGTGCTACTTGTTATGAGAACCTTTGTCTTGGAGATTAAAGATTGATTTCCTTGAGAAAAACTATTTGAAGTCATTTTTTTTTAAAATTTCATAATTAAGTAAATTAAAGATAGATTTGAATTTGAATTATTGAAATGAATGCATTACATTAACTAACTAATTTCCTTTAAAGTCCTTTTCTCAACTAGTTAGTGAATTTAAGGTTTTTTTTAATTTATTGTATCTCATATGATTATGAATAAGTGTCATAACCCTATGATGTTTCATGTCTCATCCTTACTTATATGAACAAGGGTTATTTTTAATATTATTATTTATCTTGTATGTATTGCATTGATACTGGCATATAGAGTGTTCATTAATTTTTTCTTGTGTGGATGGATTTTTTGTGTTGTGAAGTGTTCATGCTTATGTGAGTTATTTCGGCCACTCCAACAAAGTGATAATTCTTTATTATAGATTTATTTCTTGGTACCCAAGTGAGTGTGAAATTGTGTTGGGCTAAAAAATATGCCCACATGGTAATGAAAACGTTAAAATTTATACTTAAGAAACTTCAAGTAAAAAATAGAATGGGTTACCTACATAGTCTATAAAATATGTTAGATCTACCCTTACAAACAGACTCTAGAAGACCCAAATATAAAGATTGATAGTAACATCAATAGGTTTTGGTGATAACCACTAGTAGAAGTTTTCTAATGTCACCAGATTTTTTGTATGAAATTCATACAACCATATGAACTATATCCCATCTAGATTTTGTAATTGTATTCCATCTATATTAACCACTAGCATATAGATTTTTTTGTAACTCATAAATGTATGCGACAATTCCAGATTTTGATCAAGGTGAAGAGGTATTTTTCACCCTCCTTTTATGACAAGAACACCTTTTACTCATTAAGTCAAATTTTGCTATATTTTTTAATTGATATGTTTGATATAGAAAAAAGATAGACAAATCTAGCTAGTAACTTAACAAGAACCAAACTCTTTTCCGTAAAATGTTAGAATAGAAACAAGTCAAATGTATTATGCTTGACTAACTCTAGTAAAAAAGAGTCAAGCAACCTATGTTCTTTCCTTTGTTGCATAAAAGATTGATTGACTGACTTACATGTGAGCTAATTAGATCTTGAAGCCTTTTTTTCTCAACGACTTTCTTTTCAAAATCATCTTCACTATCCTCAACTATTACTAATTGTAGGCTGTCAAAATTGTTCAATTAACATCTTTTGTGGCATCAAATATATTACTACCAATTCATGATATATTATCTACGAACATATTTTTTTAATATTCTTTTTGTAAGATGTTAAAAATAGTAAACCATTATTCATTACAAGGAAATTAATCAATTGTTATCATGGCGAAGATCACGAAGATGAGGAAGAGAAATTTCGGCAGCGAAAGCATCTGATCGATAAGGTGGCCGCACATTGAATTCAGAATATTCGAAAATCCAACCCATCAAAATTTAACCGGCTTTCCTCTCGATGTCAACGGATATGCTCATTGCTTAGATCGTTGACATTGGTTCGGCAGATTCTGTTTGGGAATTACTAAGATAGAAATTTGTTTCTTCATCTGGCTCTAATCAAGCGGCAGATTGATACCTCTTCCACGTACACAAAATTCCTCGCCTATTTTGATTCTAGTCTCTTTTGTTTTCAGCAGGCAAGCCTCTAGTGACCTTGTCATGTTCTTGGCCGAAAATGGTATCTTTAAAGGATGATAATAACGATACTTCATTGCTAACTTTTCTGTAAATCTCTCGATTCGTTTGTTAAAGGTGGTTTAATTAGTATAGTGGGTGCCAACTGGGAGGGAAGGTGGAAAGGTTGGCGTTTATCACATTGCATGAAAGTTGATATGGGTACTGTTTTGTACTTTCTTGAAAAAGAGTTTCCACTTCCCCCTCTCCTGATTTAGTTGAGATGGATGATGAATTTTTTTGGGCCATAGTTCAAAGGAGGAAGAAAGCTGGTGTGAATTCTTGAAAGAGAGTTTCCACTTGCCCTCTCTTGACACAGTTGATTTGGATGATGAGTTTCTTGGGTCATGGCTGAAAGGAAGAATAAAGGTGGCGGTGTGAATTCAGAAAAAGAGTTTTTAAACATCCCTCTTCTGATTCAGTTGATTTGGATGATGAGTTTTCTTGGATCATGATTGAAAAGATTCAACTTCTCCTCTCTTGATTTATTTGATTTGAATAATAAATTTTCTTAGGCCATGGTTCGAAGAAGAAAGCCAATGTAAATTTTTGAAAGAGAGTTCCCACTTCCATCTCCCGACTTAGTTGATTTGGATGATGAGTTTTCTTGGGTCATGGTTCAAAGGAGGAAGAAAGTTGGCCAATGAATTTTCTCGGGCCATGGTTCAACAGAGGAAGAAAGGTGGTGTAAGGTCTTGAAAGAGAGTTTTCACTTCCCCTCTCCCGATTCAGTTGATTTGGGGTATGAGTTTATTGGGCTATGCTTCCAAGGAGGAAGAAAGGTGTTGTCGTAAAATCTTGAAAAAGAGCTTCCATTTCCCTCTCTATGATTCAGTTGATTTGGACGACGAATTTTCTTAGATCATCGTTCAAAGGAGAAAGAAAGGTGGTGGTGTAAATTCTTGAAACAGAGAAAGAGAAAGTGGGTGTGAGAACTGAGGACTAATAATCTTGAGAAGATGGCCATTATCTCAGATGATTATGATTTCATAGAACTGTTTGGAATCCAAGGAGAGCCCATGACAAGGCCTGAAGGTGCTATGCCTGATGAAATGCAATCATCGTCTGAAGAAAAAGAGTGTAGAGAAAGGAAAAGATTCAAATTTGTGGGCAACTATCATCTTCCAGGGAGTAGTTCTGTAAGTGAGGAAGCCTGCAATTCTCTTGTGCCTGCAGAAAAGAAAACTTGTAGAGCTATTCACTATCAAGAGGAGCAAAGTCAGAATGTTTTGCAGCAGAAGAAGAAAAGGAGTGGTGAAATCCATGATGGTGAAAAAGCAGAAAGATCTCCAGGGCTGCAGCTTGTGTGTCTGCTCCTTAACTGTGCCTCTGCCATTGCAGAGAGAAACAAAAGCTTGGCGATGAATCTGCTCAAGAAGCTTTGGTCTCAAGTCAGCATAAGTGGGAATTCAATAGAAAGGGTGGCAGCCTACTTTACAGAAGCCCTGTCAGCCAAATATAAGAAAATCAATCCATCTTTCTTCTACAACAAATTGCTCATTGCACAACAGCCGGATGAAGAAATGAAAGGATCTGAGATGCAGTTTGATGCCTTTACAGCCTTTTACAGTCTCTCTCCCTTCTATCAATTTGCTCACCTCACTGCCAATCAAGCCATAATTGAAGCTTTTGAAGGGAAACGCCATCTGCGCATAATAGACTTTGATATCTCCCATGGTATTCAGTGGGCTTCTCTGATTCAGTCCTTGTCTGAAAGGGAAGATGTTCCAGCCCTTACTGTAACTGGGTTTGGAAGACCTAAATGTACTGAATGCCACTGGAATCCATCTGGGTAGCTTTGAAAAAAGAAATGGATTCACATCATTTGAGTTTCACCCATTTGTTGAAGGCTCTAGGGAAATCAATCTCAAAATCTCCAAATCAAACAAGAAGAAACTGTTGCAGTAAACTTGGTGTTTGCACTAATATTGGCATATACAGTGTTCATCAAATTTCTTTTGTGTGGATGGATTTTTTGTGTTGTAAAGTGTTTATGTGAGTTATTTTGGTCACTCCAACAAATTGATAATTCTTTATTATAAATTTATTTCTTGGTACCCAAGTGAATGAAATTGTGTTGAGCTAAAAAATACACCCACATGGTAATGAAAATGCTAAAATTTAGACTTAAGAAACTTCAAGTGAAAAATAGAATGAGTTATCTACAATCTATAAAATATGTTAGATCTACCCTTACAAATAGATTCTAGAAGACCTAGATATATGGATTGATAGTAACATCAATACATTTTGGTGATAACTGCTAATATAAGTTTTCTAATGTCACCATAAATCTTTTTGTATGAAATCCATACAACCATATGAACTATATTTCATCTATACAAGCATACTAGATTTTCTACATCATCAACATATTTTTGACATGTTCCTCTATTTGCATCACTCTAAAATAATGACAATTATAGTTTTAATTTTTTAAAGATTTTAAATATTTCTATTTTTTGGCTATACTTCTCCATGCCAACATCACACATTATCTATGAAGGCAACCATACAACTATTATACACTAAGTTTGCGCCTTTGTCTCAAGCTCTCTTGGTCTTGATAACTCAGTATAACATGGGAATCATCTCTAGGTTGTGGGACCTTTGCTAACTGAGATGAGACCTCCAGGTTCTAGGCTGGTTCCTCTTGGATAATCACTTTAATTTGCTTTTAGACATGAAAGTAAAACTTTTGGAGGGAAAGGGATAGAAGGAATGCTTGTAAGGGAAATGACTTGAAAGCAAACTACCTACTAGGTGATGCACCGAAACTAGGGTTTGGATCTTAGTATGTAGGAATGAAATCAATGAAAAGTTTAGGTCTAGTAGGTCACAACTTACTGAATAGGCTTGCATAAATATTTCATAAGAGGGCCTGAGAATAAGACACAACTTATGACCTGCAAACAGACATTCACTTCTACAACTCGGTGTAGGATTGAGACAAGACTGTTAAGGGGGCTGAGGTATACCCACAAGAACATCTAAATCAGATCAAACACAGTAACACACAAAATTGCAGAAAGCAAGAGGGATCAGGAACCCTAAAATAATCACTAAAAACATGCATATACTTTGATCCAATAAGAGATAATTCGAACAAGGAAGCATAGGTACATGAAGGATTGTCACAAAATACCTCTGCAATATTTGAATCATCAATGGGAGAAATACAACTGTATGAGCCAGAGGGTAGAAATGATACCACATATGGCCTTTAAGAAAAGGTGAATTTTTCTTCTACAAATTGTCTAGCTCTTGAGCACTAAAGGCTCCAAAACAATATATACATACTCTTGCATGCAGGCAAGAGTCAAAAACCTAAGTAGGGTTACAAAGGTTTACAATAAAATATCAAACCCTAGGTGTCCTTCTGATCATCAATGTAACTTTGCAAATATCTCAACCGATCAGATATTCATCTTTGCATGTCCATTTGTACTGAGCCCTCTTGCAGACACAACAATCTCGATCCATCTACCCACCTGCAACTCCACTAAGCCATGAAGGCTTCAAATCTGATCCTGGTATGATACCTGGGTTTAAAATGATTAACCCTGCAAAAGGTGGCGCCAAGCTCATTAAAGCTTCAACAAGATGTGGCACCCTGTGAAATCCGTGGCGCCAACGATCAGATTGTCTACTTATTATCTTCTCAACCATCCTTGTCCTAAGGAATTCAATTCCAGCTACCCATTTGTCGTGCATGGCCGCAAAACACAAACCCTAGCAAAGCCTTCGTAGAGAAATATTTAAATTTGAATATCAACGGCTAGCCCAGTCATTTTAAAATGTAGTTGTCGATGCGAAATCTTCTCAGTAGATGAACGGCTCAGATTAACCCGGCAATAGTTTATAAAACCCTTAGAATGGTCAAAAATCCATCTCGGCATGTTTGGACCAATGAGAATCGAGCTTTTCTGCATGTCAGCATATTTGGACCCACCTCAAGCCTTTCTCTTTTTTAAGTCATTCAGCGACTACGTGACTGAAGACTTCCTCTAAGTTGCAGAAACCTTTCCACCTCCACCAATTTATTTAGAGATTCAGTGAACAAAGCATTCGCTGAATCGCTAAGTTATTTGGAGCACCGCCAAATCATTTCGCGAATGAGCAAACATGTGAAACTCATCGGGACTGCCAAATACTCTATCAAACCTGGGCCTAGGCTTGCCACTTGGCAATCTTTCATTTTCTCCAGCCGCTTCGTAGGCACACACCTTGGCAAGTCCCTCTGACATGGACCCCACTCAAACAAGATTCTGATCTAACGGCTGGCGCAAGATCTCATGGCTACAGAATATTCTTTCCACTTTTACGCCAGTCGTAGATCCTTATAGACTGGGACCCCTTTGACAAACGGACCCATGACAAATCTAGTCATCACCACGTGGACCAATCCAATCCAAGCATGTCAGCATACAAGGACCCACCGAAGGAAGCTCTAACACAAACCAAGATCGGTGGTTGTCGTAAGATCACGAGCCTTGACACAAACCCTTGTGAAGATATGCCGGCCGTCGATCCTCTGCAAATGTCAGAGCCTTAGAATGCTGAAAGGGCCTAACCCCACTGACAACCTTCCACCTATATTCAACCTCAGCCAATCACAGGCCGCCAAAACGGATCCACGTAGCATTTATCTCTAACACAGGACCCACTGACAAAAGCCAGGCGATAAAGTAAGATCTACGGCTGTCGCTATACCGCCATGATAAAACACGTGCATCTTGAGCCCCCAGTATAACGAGAGCCACAAGATTAAATCGGGACTTAACCTGCCAAAGAAGACGACCCCACTGACAAGCTACCGAATCAGACACCGTCGACGAATCAAGAGCTACCAAATAAGATGAGGTGGCACTAGTCCCACTGACACATTGGACTTTGCAGGCATAAGAAATTGATGATCATCGCAAGATCTCAAGGAATCTTTCGACCCTATGAGATCATGGGACAACCGTCGGATTGAGAATCTTGATCTGGCCACTTGAACTAAGACCGCCAACTTAAACGGTAATCGCTCACGAGATCGCTGAGTGTTAAGGGGTTAACTGCTAGGAATCAAAGACTTGGCGACTGAAGGATTTATAAAGGCATGTGCAAATTGGATGACTTAAGTGACCGGAAAAAAGTAACTGCAAATTATAACAAGGCCAAAGGGGTTTAGGGCCTTTTTTGGAATTTTTTGGATATAACGACTATTTTTTCAAACTTTTCAACTGTAGACCATAACAAATTTGCAGAGGCCAGAGAACAAGGGATAAATCCATGAAAATTTCAGGGATGGTAGACAAGATGAAAACAGAGGCCTGGGGCTGAATTTTGGCCAAATTTGTAGAATAGGAAATTTAGGGCAACATTTTGGCAATTTCTGCTGGATGTCAGCCTGCTAGACATGGAAAACCAGTGGCCTTGACATATTCATTGGTCATGGGGTCATTTTGAACACAAAAACTAAAAATTCTCTTAGAGAGGCAGAACTGGAATTGTGCTTAGAGCACTTCTTAGAAAACAAGGAACTAACTAGAAAGTGGGAAGAAAGCAAGAAATCATTTTTACAACATTTATAGAGAGGGATTAACCTCAAAATAGGGTTTCAGGTGGAAACCCTTCACTGAGATAGGTAGGGAAACTCCTTCCATATTTGATAGTTGAAAATCATTGGAGCCCTAGCGTTCTGTCATTACAAATGGTCCACCCCAAAAGGGGTCAAATTTTGTGTGCTTGCCAGGTCTGGATTTGAATTCATCCCATCTAAGAACTACATCCCCAACCTTGAAGTTTTTGACCCTGGCTCTTTTATCAAAGTTCTTCTTTGTTTGATTCTGATGAAACTCCATATCTTGCATTGACTTTCTTCTGAGTTCTTCTAATTCCATCAATTGAGCATATCTGATCTGTAAGGGATCCTCCTCTTCAAATAGGGCATACTGAGTAGCTAAGTCCAGAGCTGGTAATTATGTTGAAATGGACAACTTAGCCTCCTTGCCATACACTAACATGTAAGGAGAATTACCAATGATTTTCTTTGGGGTAATTCTGTCTAACCATAAGGCAGACCTCAGCTTTGTATGCCAATCTCTCTGATTGTCTTGCAAGGTCTTCTTGATTATCTTGGTCAGATTCTTATTGGTTGATTCTGCCAAGCCATTGCCTTGAGGGTAATAATTTGAACTGGTATTCAGATAGATGCCATTCTTGACTGCCCACTCTGAGACTTTGAGGCCTGTGAATGCCAATGCATTATCTGAAATGATAGAATCAGGAGTGCCAAACCTATGAACTATGTCATCATAAAAACTCAATACAACACTCTCATTTGCTTCTTTTAAAGCAATTGCCTCCGTCCATCTGGTGAAGTAATCAGTTGCAGTAATTATCCATTTATGTCATGCACTAGATGGAGGATTAATCATTCCTATGAAATCTATACCCCACTTCATGAAGGGCTGCTCTATTCTGATTGGTTGTAGGGGCAAGGCTGCAAGCCTTTCTTTTCCTATAAACATAGCACACTTGATGCATTTCCTGACATAATCATGACTATCCTTAAAGATAGATGGCCAATAGTATCCAGCCCTCATGATCTTAAAAGCAGTAGTCCTAGGAGAAAAGTGACCTTCAGAAGGTCCATCATGAAACTGAAATAGGATATCTGCTATCTTTTCTGAATCTATGCATCTTAAAAGGACACCACTATGATCCTTTCTGAAAAGAACATCATCAATCAGCACAAAAGGAATAGATTGTAACCTATAATACCTCCTCTTTGCTGAATCCAAACCTGCAGGACATTGTCCTGTCTTCAAATAATTGATCATGCTAGGCAACCAACTCGTTGCCCTATCTTGTTCTTCTATAGAATGCACCACCAGAGATGCATCCATTTGCTTTGATTTCTTTGAACTTTCATCCTCTGCCAAATGCTCACAAAGACCTCTTCCTCTAACCAGCTTGGTAGTTTGAATATCTATGTCATATTCCATCACCTTGGTGATCCAACCAACTCTTTTTTCATTTAGGTCTTTGGAGAGAAAAAACTTTTTGACACTTGGATGGGTAACTTTTAAATGTACCTGCTGTGGGTCAACAAATATCTAAAATTTTTTAGGCTCTTCACCACAACAAGCACATGTCTTTCTACAAAAGAGTATCTCTGTTCATATTCTTCTAAACCTTTGCTAAAGAAAGCAATAGGCTGCTCCAATCCATCTGAATTTTCTTGAGTCAACATTGCAGATATGGAATCATGACCTCCATAAGCATAAAGGATGAAATCCTTACTAAAATTTGGGTTTAAAAGAGTAGGAGCTTCTATTAGGGCCTCTTTAATGGCCTGGAAATTGGCCTTCCCTTCTTTGGTCTAGCTAAAAGATGAACTCTTCTTTAACATGGTTGTCAAAGGCTTTAGTAAATCTGCAATGTTAGGCAAGAACCTCCTAACAAAATTAATCTTTCCTATGAAAGATTGGAGACTTTTCTTGTTATGTGGTAGGGGTAGCTCTAGAATAGCTACAATTCTCTTAGGATCCACTGTAATTCCTTCTCTGGATACTACATATCCCAATAGTTTTCCTTCATGAACTGTAAACACACATTTCTTGGGATTAAGAGATATCCCAAACTCCCTACACCTTTCAAAAATCTTCCTCAGATGTTTGATGTGGTCTACTGCATGTTTTGAATAGACAGTTATGTCATCCAAGTAAACCAACACAAACTTGTAAATTAGGCTCTTAAAGGCCATATCCATTGCCTTTTGAAATGTAGCACCTGCATTTGACAAACCAAAGGGCATCTTTTGATAAGCCATGGTTCCCCACTTGGTTGTAAATGTAGTCTCATATTGATCCTCTTCATTCACTAGGATCTGATTGTACCTTGAATAGCCATCCAATAAGGAAAATCTCTCAGATCCAGAGACATATTGTAAGATTTGTTCCATAGAGGGTAGTGGATGGCGGTCCTTTAATGAGGCCCTGTTAAGATCCCTAAAGTCAACACATAACCTCAGCTCCTCATTCTTCTTCCTGACAGGAAAAAGGTTGGAAACCCAACTAGTATGCTTAATGGGGTAGATGATACCACTTTCTATCAATTTGAGCACTTCTTTATGCATAAGTGGCTCAAGCTTAGGATTAATAGGCCTTTGCTTTTGCCTCACTGGTTTGGCATTTGGTTCTAATTCAATAGTGTGCTGAGCAAGGGCAGGATCAAAACCTTTGAGATCCTCATATTGCCATGCAAAAATATCACTGAATTCTTTGAATAACTGAGTGTAAGTTTGCTTTTCCAATTCAGTGTTCACTTTTCCAAATTGTAGGCTCCTATCTGGTTCCAACTCTAATTCAACACAATGTTCTTGTTGAACTACCAAGCCAACTTTTTTTTTCTTGACTTCATCATTCTTGTTGAAGACAGTCTCTAAAGTAACAAGACCTCTAGGCATCTTATTAGACTTGAGTTGTATCACTTGATCACCATAGCTTTGTGATAGCCTATCTTGATTGTGCTTTGAAAAAACATCTTCTTCAAACAAGAACTGCAGAATTTGTTCATCATTGTCAAACACCTGCCAATTGACATCATTATCAGGAATAAAGGGTCTGACAATCAATTTGATATGCTGTTGATCCATTTCTCTTGAAATGCTATTTGGAATATCTTACTGGGATCCAACAACAGCTAACCTATCTGCATTTTGATTTAACTTTCTAGGGATAGCAACAATATTGAAAGCATGGAAATCTTCAATTGCATCCCAAACTCTATGTTTGTATGCTCTCATGGTGTCATTCTTGGTTGCACTTATCCCTCTCACTTGGCTGACAACTAACTCACTGTCACCATAAACTTTTAAGGCCTTAAGCCCTCTTTTTCTAGCCCATTCTAGTCCATTGACTAGACTATTATACTCTACAGTATTGCTAGTGCAGGAGAAACTAAATCTAAAGGTAGTATAATACCTTTCTCCTTCTGGGGACACTAGCATAGCACCACCACCAGAACCATGTCTACTTGTAGCTCCATCAAAAAATAGTTCCAAAACCTGACTGTTCTGATCCATTGAATCAGTATCCTCTTTGAGAAGGCTTGGCTCTATAGCATCACTTTCTTGTATTAAATAACTTCCCAAACCAAAATCCCAAATCATATTTTCTTGGGCCTCTGAAGCTCTTTCATCTAGTAAAATATCAGGGATACTCTCTATTTTTGTGTTTGCTTCACTAATGGTTTGGAAGTCACTGTCATCAAATATAGGGCAGTTTACGTTGATGGTGTTGGATACATATGGTTCTATATGGTGTGCTGCTAATGGTTCTGACTTAATGGTGACCTTGGTGCCATACCTTGTATGAAATAACATATGAGACCAATCAGAAGATAAATAGCCTCCTATCTTGGCTGTAAACTCCCTTGAAAGACATATAGCAAATAATGCAGGGAGATCTATGATATATATATCAAGGAGGATTGAAAAATTAGGACTAGCATGGAGGATTAAACTGGTATCCCTAGCCACACCTATAGTATTGACTGAGGATCCATCAAGTTAGGTAACCTTCTTTTGGAAGGGCTCATATTTTAGTCCTAACTGGTCAGCTACTTTCTTGGGCATTATAGTGCTAGTAGCTCCACTATCTACCATACAATTATGTACTAAAGATTTTCCAATAATTAGAGATACATAAAAGGGAGATGGCTTTGAGTTCCTACCTTGTGTGGCATTGGCCTTGGAGTTGCTACTTGGAGCCTCCTTTTCTTGATCGGTGTTAACCAACATTGGCTTTGCAGCCTCTTTTGTAGGTTGAGGAGTTACTACCTCTGTCATGGCCTTCTTCAAAATTTCAGGCTGTCCTGGAAGAGCCAAAGAGTCCCACATGGACACAGTGACATTCACCTTCTTCATGTTTTCTACAATATTAAATGGTGTCACAGTGTGTACTCTTTGTTCTGCTTTGACTATGATGGGCTCCACCTCTTTAGAATGCTGGCCTTCTTTGCTTGTAATGACAAGAGCCTCCTTAGGTGTGATGGGATTAGCTTGCTGCAGTGGCTCTGTAGACGTAGTGGCTTTGGCATTAGAATCTAGTCTCTCCATGTCCTGAGCTCTTCTCTTTGCTCTTGTAAAGGCAACAAAAGCAACCTCATCATTGACTCCATTGAAGTCTGGTTGTTCCCAATTAAAAAGAGTAGTCTCAACCTCCTGTGATTCTTGTTGAGGCACTGACCCATTGGATGCAACCTCTGATTGAGCTTGTGAGGCATTTTGAACCATCAAAGCTTGGTTCATCCATCCATTTGAACATGTGGCCTGATTATGAGGCTGATTACAAGGAAAAAACCATTCATTATCCATAGCCATATTGTTTTGACTAGGAACCATGTCCCTCACTGGGTTAGTAGAATTTAAAGGTGCAGGGTTATATGGTTGGAATGGTCTCTGATTAAAACTTTGTCTTTGTCCTTGATAGCCTCCTTGGTATGGTGGCCTATTTTGTTGATAAGGTTGTCCTTGATTTTGATATTGCTGATTAGGACCTTGGCCTTGTGTCTGAAATGGTGGTTTGATTCCTTGACCTTGCTTCTTTAGATTTGTGACCTCTTTAGTCAAAGTCTACAACGAGTTAGTCATTTCTTGCTGACTACTTTGCTGGCTATTCTTTATTTCTTGCAGCTCTTGAGATAAGCTTGTTGTTAAATCTTGGCCACTAGTACTAGCTTGAGGTGCCAATATGGTGGGAATAGGGGTAAACGGGGGTACTTGGGCAGGTGCAATGGGTTGAAGGCTAGGAAAAATGGGCATTGGAAGCCTTCTAGAAATCATGCCTGCTTGGATTAAACAATTTTCAGCCCTGACAGCTATGTCAAAAGCTTGGGGTAGAGAAGTACCACCCATAGAATGGATCATGACAGAAATTTGACCATTCAGACTTTGTAAATAGTATAGGAAAGCATGGTCAACTGATGGTCTCACTGAGACTAGGATTCTATTCCATGTTTTAGGGAATCTACTATTGTAATCTGTCATTTTCTCTTGAGGGTCTCTCTTAATAGTTGTTAACTGTTCAACTAGAGACAAGTTATCTAATTTATCCTCAAAATGTTTACTTAATGCATCCCCTAACTCATCCCAAGAAGTAATAGAACCAACAGTTAGAGTTCTAAACCATTCTAGAGCCTTACCTTTTAGAGAGGCTGCTAATAACTTTGTGGCCACATCCTCTTGAGTAATGTTGTGTATGCTGCAGATGGTGGTCACATCTCTGATGTGTTCAAAAGCAGTTGTCTGCCCTTCACCTGTGAAATCAAGTATACTCTTAAGTGCCACCAAAGGCACATCATGATGTTGAGCAAAGGCCAATGGGCTGCCTTGGTTGAATGGTGCAAAAGCAAACTATTTAGCCATTGTAGGAGTTGGAATTTGAAGATTTACAACTATATGAGTTGTATTTGTTGCTTGATTAGAATCTTCCTCTAGATCTCTGGTTAGAGATCTACCTCTTTTTCTGGAATGAGAGGGAAAAGGTCTCCTTTCTGAAGTACTAGGAGGTGTAGATTGAACTCTCCTTGCAAGAGATATTCTTTGAGTTGACCCACCTTTATGACTTCTCTTTGAGGGCAACTCTGAAAATTGGGCAGGCTTTGAGCTTCTAGTCTCAATCTTTCTCATAAAACTTTGAACAAGGTAGCTTCTGATCTTTGAACAGTGGAGTCGCCAGATATGCTTGATAGAATGACTTCTAAAAGCCTGCACTATGCAATCTACATATTAGAGATAGCATATCTTTGAATTTGAATAACTTCTAGTCCCACCAGGCGTGCCAGAATTGTTATACACTGGCACCAAGGTGGGGTGTACTTGGGCTTAAGCCTGTATTGATATTTCTAATGTACTGAACTTCTTTTATCCTTTTGTAGGGGAGCCAACATGAACACCTCTTGAACATTAATATGATCTTGTAGTGTCCCACCAGACGTGCCAGAATTGTTATACACTAAGTTTGCGCCTTTGTCTCAAGCTCTCTTGGTCTTGATAACTCAGTATAAGATGGGAATCATCTCTAGGTTGTGGGACCTTTGCTAACTGAGATGAGACCTCCAGGTTCTAGGTTGGTTCCTCTTGGATAATCACCTTAATTTGTTTTTAGACATGAAAGTAAAAATTCTGGAGGGAAAGGGATAGAAGGAATGCTTGTAAGGGAAATGACTTGAAAGCAAACTACCTACTAGGTGATGCACCGAAACTAGGGTTTGGATCTCAGTATGTAGGAACGAAATCAATGAAAAGTTCAGGTCTAGTAGGTCACAACTTACTGAATAGGCTTGCATAAATATTTCATAAGAGGGCCTGAGAATAAGACATAACTTATGACCCGCAAACAGACATTCACTTCTACAACTTGGTGTAGGATTGAGACAAGACTGTTAAGGGGGCTAAGGTATACCCACAAGAACATCTAAATGAGATCAAACACAGTAACACACAAAATTGCAGAAAGCAAGAGGGATCAAGAACCCTAAAATAATCACTGAAAACATGAATATACTTTGATCCAATAAGAGATAATCCGAACAAGGAAGCATAGGGACATGAAGGATTGTCACAAAATACATCTGCAATATTTGAATCATCAATGGGATAAATAAAACTGTATGAGCCAGAGGGTAGAAATGATACCACAGATGGCCTTTAAGAAAAGGTGAATTTTTCTTCTACAAATTGTCCAACTCTTGAGCACTAAAGGCTCCAAAACAATATATACATACTCTTTCATGTAGGCAAGAGTCAAAAACCTAAGTAGGGTTACAAAGGTTTACAATAAAATATCAAACCCTAGGTGTCCTTCTGATCATCAATGTAACTCTGCAAATATCTCAACCAATCAGATATTCATCTTTGCATGTCCATTTGTACTGAGCCCTCCCGTAGACACAACAACCTCAATCCATCTACCCACCTGCAACTCTACTAAGCCATGAAGGCTTCAAATCCGATCCTGGTATGATACCTAGGTTTAAAATGATTAACCCTAAAAAAGGTGGTGCCAAGCTCATTAAAGCTTCAACAAGACATGGTACCCTGTGAAATCCATGGTGCCGACGATCAAATTGTCTGCTTATCATCTTCTCAACCATCCTTGTCCTAAGGAATTCAATTCCAGCTACCCATTTGTTGTGCATGGCTGCAAAACACAAACCCTAGCAAAGCCTTGGTAGAGAAATATTTAAATTTGAATATCAACGGCTAGCCCGGTCATTTTAAAACGTAGCCGTCGATGCAAAATCTTCCTGGTATATGAACGGCTCAGATTAACCCAGCAACAATTTATAAAACTATTTGAACGGTCAAAAATCCATCTTGGCATGTTTGGACCAATGAGAATCGAGCTTTTCTGCACGTCAGCATATTTGGACCCACCTCAAGCCTTTCTCTTTTTTAAGTCATTTAGCGACTATGCGACTGAAGACTTCCTCTAAGTCACAGAATCCTTTCCACCTCCACCAATTTATTTAGAGATTCAGTGAACAAAGCATTTGTTGAATCGCCAAGTTGTTTGGAGCACCGCCAAATCATTTCGCGAATGAGCAAACATGTGAAACTCATCGGGACCGCCAAATAATTTATCAAACCTGGGCCCAGACTTGCCACTTGGAAATCTTTCATTTGCTAAGGCCACTTCATAAGGACACACCTCGGCAAGTCCCTCTAACACGGACCCCACTCAAACAAGATTCTGATCTAACAGCTGGTGCAAGATCTCATGGCTACAGAATATTCTTTCTGCTTTTACGCCAGCCGTAGATCCTTATAGACAGGGACCCCTCTGACAAATGGACCCACGACAAATCTAGTCATCACCATGTGGACCAATCCAATCGAAGCATGTTAGCATACAAAGACCCACCGAAGGAAGCTCTGACACAAACCAAGATCGGTGGTTGTCGTAAGATCGCGAGCCTTGACACAAACCCCTGCGAAGATATGCCGGCCGTCGATCCTCTGTAGATGTCAGAGCCTCAAAATGCCGAAAGGGCCCAGTCCCACTAACAACCTTCCACCTGTATTCAACCTCAGCTAATCACAGGCTGCCAAAATGGATCCACGTAGCATTTGTCTCTTACATAGGACCCACTGACAGAAGCCAGGTAATAAACTAATATCTACAGCTGTTGCTATACCGCCATGATAAAACACGTGCATCTTGAGCCCCCGGTATAATGACAGCCACAAGATTAAATCGGGACTTAACTCGCCAAAGAAGATGGCCCCACTGACAAGCTACCGAATCAGACACTGCCGATGAATCAGGAGCTGCCAAATAAGATGAGGTGGCACCGGTCCCACTGACACATTGGACTTTTTAAGTAGAAGAAATCGACGATTGTCACAAGATCGTAAGGAATCTTCTGACCCTATGAGATCATGCGACAACTGTCAGATTAAGAATCTTGATCTGGCTGCTTGAACTAAGACCGCCAACTTAAATGGTAATCGCTCGCGGGATCGCTGGGTGTTAAGGGGTTAATCGCCAGGAATCGGAGACTTGGCAACTGAAGGATTTATAAAGGCATGTGCAAATTGGATGACTTAAGTGACCAGAAAAAAGTAACTGCAAATTATAACAAGGCCAAAGGGGTTTAGTGCCTTTTTTGGAATTTTTTGGATATAACGGCTATTTTTTCAAACTTTTCAACTGCAGACCAGGGAGATAACAAATTTACAGAGGCTAGAGAACAAGGGATAAATCCATGAAAATTTCAGGGATGGTAGACAAGATATATATATATATATATATATATATATATATATATATATATATATATATATATATAGTGTGTGTGTGTGTGTGTGTGTGTGTTCTATATAGTTCTTTTAGCACTGTCACATTATGAGACCTAGTCATATAGGTGATCATGGGTGGATGCACTAGACGATAGTCACAAATCAATTTGGGTACAAAGGCCAGGTAGTTTTTTCAACCTATAAATTAGGGTTTAAAATATTAGTGTGTATGCACCACCTAGAGAAACTTGACTTGTCATCATCACTCTTGTAGCACTACTCAACATCACTATACTACACCTCCAACTATGCCACTATTGGGTGGTCAATCTCTACTATCTACATGCGACCTACACCACTTATGATCATCTTGGCTAGAAGTGTTACCTATCAATCACCCCTTATGATTTGAAGGTATCTTTTGTTTGTGTTTAGAGGGGGATTTTTAAGGGATGCATATCTTTCATCCGGGTACTATCACATTTTTTGACTTCTTCTAGGCAAGGAAATATGATTTTTGTAACTCATAACATGATGTAGACAATGATTCTAGATTATGATCAAGGTGACTAATTTTTCAATATAGTGGTACTTTTTTCCTCCTTTTATGACAAGAATAACTTTTACTCGTTAAGTCAAATTTTACTTTTAATTGATATGTTTGATATGGAAAGAAGATAGACAAATTTAGCTACTAAATTAACAAGAACCAAATTCTTTTCCATAAAAATATTGGGATAGAAACTCGTCAAATGTGTTATGCTTGACTAACTCTAGTCAAAGCGAGTCAAGCAACCTAGGTTCTTCCCTTTGTTGCATAGAAGATTGATTGATTGACTTAGATGTGAGCTAATTAGGTCCTAAAACATGCATAAATGATCATTTAATATAGTAAAATAGATTGATAAATGGACATAAAGTTACAAAAAAGTACAAAAATAAAACTAGGATGCAAAGGTGAACCTGTAACAACAAACATAGCCCAAAACTAGTGGTCAAGTGTGCTAGGCACCATAGATCAATAGATGTCCAACTTTTGGAAACTGAGCAAATCTAGTATTAGAAGACCCAAAACTATAAATCTATCAAATTTCAAGTCAAATTGGGGTGGATTCCTATGTTTGAACCTTCATAAGCATATATGGTGAAGGGTGCTCCCATTAATACCACAAACACATAACAGAAATAGAGAAACAACAACAATATGCAAGAACAGAAAATTGGCTTCTTATTATCTCCACAAATGTGGAATTACAAACTTTTAGAATTACAATATGCAAAGCCACATGGGCATTCCCTTACAATATTCTATAGGACAAAGCCTCGAACTATTACCCAGATCTACTACCCAGAACTATTCTGAACTCCTAAGACAATAATACAACCTTCCTTATATAGGCAATTTTCCACCGCCTTGGAAGGTTCCAGAATTTTAGCCAATAAGGCCGACCAAACTTAGAATTATTTTATTTTACATTTTATTACATCATAGTCGGCTCAAGATAACCTTTTAAACCCGAATAAAATTTTTGAAGAAAATTATTTTTCGCCATTTCAGGTGGCCCAACTTCCGAAGACCATAAGTCATCACCAGTTGACCCGATCGGCTATTATAACCCAATTTCGAAAACACCACGAAGCGCTCTACAAGCTTGACCCGCGCAAGCACCCATCACCCAAATTTTTGACCTCATCCGGGGCCTCTAAAGCCTTCAAAACTGAGTTCAAAGTTTCTGTACCCTACTACCAATACCGAAAATCTTCAATATCTTCCAATATACACTTGATCTGGCAATGAAACTTTACTGGCAGACTTATATGACCAAAATGAACCTCTAAGAAAGAAATCAGATTATTCTGAGCACATACAAAAATTATCAAAAATAGTAACTTTCCATAAATAGCAGCTCTGCACAAAATAGCCCTTATTGAATATAAAAATAGAAATATTTTTTTTTTTGGGTGATGCAAGATTGCTCTTACACCTAGGATGCTCCTGCATCAGACACCCAGGGTAATTTGAGAAGTGACCCTGTCACGACTCAGGTGTATAGAGGAAAACCAAGACAACTAACCTCTTCCTTTGTCAGCCATGATGAATCTTCAACAGGTCATCCTTTCCACTTGACCAGATATATGTCCTGTTCCTTGTGCTTCTGTCAACACGATTGTCCAGTATATCTTCGATCTCCTTAGTGTCTGAACTAGTTGCTGGAATACTCCACTGTGCTGCTGTGATCTCATCTTCAACACCTCCTTCATGATACTCTGTCAGATCTGAAATGTTAAACACTGGTGAAATATTTAGCTTAGTAGACAATTCTACCTCATATGCGTTTCCTGAATCATATTTCTTCAGTATCCTACATGGTCCAAACTTCTTCATTTTCAGCTTGTTATATGTACCAACTGGAAACTGCTCCTTCCGCAAATGAACCATGACTTCATCACCAACCTGAAATTTCTTATACCTCCTTTTCTCATCTACCTTAGCCTTATACTGTGTGTTCATCTTGGTAATATGCTTCCTCACCTCCCCATGGATGTTCTTCAAGTGTTCTGCAAAATCCTTAGCTTCAGCACTACTTATTTCTCCTTTATCTATCTTCCTCAATTCAGATGCATTTCTTGGACTACTTCCATATACAATTTGGAATGGTGATTTACCAGTGCTCCTATTGACAAAATTATTGTATGCAAATTCCGCCTGTGGTAAAATCAAATCCCATCCTGTTGGCTAATCTCCAACCAAACATCTCAGCAAATTTTCCAAACTCCTATTCACCACCTCTGTCTGTCCATCAGTCTGTGGATGATGTGATGAACTGAACTTCAAATCTATCTTCAACTTCTTCCACAATGTACGCCAAAAATATCTAACAAACTTAGTGTCCCGATCTAAAACTATGGTCTTTGGCAAACCATGAAGTCTCACCACTTCTCTGAAAAACAATTCTGCTACATGAACAACATCATTAGTCTTCTTGTAGGGAATGAAATGTGCCATCTTTGAAAATCTGTCAACCACCACAAAAATTGAATCATGATGATGCTGAGTCCTCGGTAAACCAAGAACAAAGTCCATGCTGATATCCTCTCAAGGCTTCTTTGGTACGGGTAATGGCTGATACAACCCTGTATTCTACTTCACTCCTTTCACCATTTGACATACTCTGCAACTCTGTACAAACTTCTTCACATCTTGCTGCAATTGTGGCCAATAATAATTCTCACTAACCAAACCAAGGGTTTTATCACAACCAAAATGTCCAGCCAATCCTCCGCTATGCTTCTCCTTGATAAGATTCTCCCTCATAGAACTTTGTGGAATGCACAACTGACTCCCTTTGAATAGCATATCATCCTGAATGATGAAATCCAACCATTTCATCTTGTCTAGAGTAACAGGTTCTGTACAAGCTTTCCAAGCTTCACCAAAATCAGGATCCTCTGGATACAAATTATTGAGTTCCTTGAACCCAACCACTTCAATCTGCATTTCTATCAGCAATAGTTGCCTTCTACTAAGAGCATCTACAACCTTATTAGACTTTCCACTCTTGTGTTTCAAAACAAATGTATAACTCTGCAAAAACTCAACTCATTTCAAATGCCTTTGATTCAATTTTCCTTGACTATTCAAATATTGCAAAGCTTGATGATCAGTATACAAAATAAACTCCTTAGGAAGTAGATAATGTCTCCACTTCTTTAATACCTGGACTATAGCATAAAATTTCTGATCATAAACAGAATATTTCCTCTTGGCATCATTTAACTTCTCACTGAAATAAGCAATAGGTTTACCTTCTTGGCTCATAACAGCTCCTATTGCAGTACCACTAGCATCACAATCTACTTGAAACACCTTATTAAAATTTAGAAGTGCTAAAATAGGTTGTTCTGTAACTTTTTGTTTCAACAATTGAAAACTCTTTTTTGCCCCATTAGTCTACTTAAACTTTTTTTCATCCCCTCTCATTATTTCAGTCAAGGGTCCACAAATACTGCTAAAATTTTTTGATAAACTTTCTATAAAAGCTAGCTAGACCATGAAAAGATCTTACCTCAGTAGCACTCCTTGGAGTAGGCCATTCAAGGATAGCCTGTACCTTCTCTGAGTCCATTTTTAGACCTTCTCCTGAAACTACAAACCCCAAATACACCAACTCTTTCTTCACAAAACTGCACTTCTTCAAATTAATCAATAATTTCTCTTCTCTCAACTTCTCAAATACCATACGAATATGCGTCATATGCTCATCCAATGTCTTACTAAAAATCAAAATATCATCTAGGTAAACAATGACAAATTTACCCAGAAATTCTTTCAGAACCTCGTTCATGAGCCGCATGAAAGTGCTCGGTGCATTGGTTAGCCCAAAAGGCATGACTAACCACTCATATAGTCCTTCCTTTGTCTTGAAGGCAGTCTTCCATTCATCTCCTCTAATTTGAATCTGATGATATCCACTCTTCAGATCTATCTTTGAGAAATACACAGCTCCACTCAAACAGTCCATAATATCATCTATTCGTGGCAATGGAAACCTATACTTGATTGTGATCTTGTTTATTTCCTTAGAATCTATACACATCCTCCATTTTCCATTCTTCTTTGGTGCTAATACCACTGGTACAACACAAGGACTCAGACTCTCACAGATCAATCCTTTCTGTAACAGTTTATGTACTTGTCTATTTAACTCCTCACTTTCTGCAAGTGTCATTCTTTGTGCTACCTTATTCGGAAAACTCCCTCCTGGGATCAAGTCCATCTGATGACTGATCTTCCTGACTGGTGGTAATTCATCAAGCACGTTATCGGATACAATATCTTGAAACTCATTCAACAAATCTGCAATTTCAACAGGAACCTCTTCTACTTCCTCTTTACCAGCTTTTGGAATTAAAGAAAAACATGCATGCTCATGCCTCAAACCATCTAAGAAATTTCTTCCATCAACAAAAGTTATCCTTGCATTACCACATACCTTTTCTTCAGTCTCCTTCAATGGTTTTAGCTTATGTCGCACTCCATCCTTTGTCAGGGAATAGATATTTGCACGATCATCATGTACAACACATCTGTCAAACTGTCATGATCTACCCAACAACATATGACATGCATCCATAGATATGATATCACACAATACCTCATCTTGGTATCCGCCAATCTTGAACTTCACCAAGCATTGTTCATTGACCATTACCTTGTGGTCATCCTGTACCCAGGCAATCTGATATGGATGTGGGTGTTTCTATCTCTTAAGCTTCAACTTTGTCACCATCTCGTATGACACCAAATTGTCAGTGCTTCCACTATCAATAATCACATCACAACATTTACCTTCACACTTGCACCTGGTGCGAAACAGGCTCCTCCTTTGCTCAGGTTCATTCTCACCACTCAACAAGACTCTTCTGTTAAGAAACATTTCTCCTCTTTCAGCATCTTTAGAATTTGATGATCTGGCATTTTCATCTACATGTGCAACTCTGGCCTGGCCTTCATTTCTCCTGTCTATTCTGCCTTGGTGCTAAGGACATTCAAATGCCCTATGACCTTCTTCTCCACAGTGAAAACATGTTCCATAGAAGCCACCTCTTCCAGATCCTTGTCCTCTTCCTCTTCCTCTTTGATCTCTATTATTCTGATCCTGGAAGTGATTGGAATTATTTCCTCGCTGATTCTGACTACTACTAGCCTCATCCTTCTTTTTTGGATCTTCATTTCGGCCACCATATGACCATCCACCAGATTGTCCACTGCGACCTCTTCCGTTTTGTCTGCTCTCAAACTTCTTGTTCAACTTTTCCTCTACTTTTAGGGCAAACTGGTATGCCTCTTCAATATTGTTCATTTGAACCAGATTCAGCTCCTCCTGAATGCTTGGCCTTAACCCATTAAGGTATCGGGCAAATTTTTCCTTATCAGCTTCTGCATGGCCTGTTCTGATGAGAAGTCGATAGAACTCCTCTGTATACTCCTGAACAGATCTTCCTGCTTGCTTCAAACTCTACATTTTCTTTAGTAGGTCAAGCTCATAATCAACAAGAATGAATTGTCACTTCAATTTATCCACCATCCGATCCCATCTCGTGATTTTCTCCTTTCCCCTTCTATTTCGCTCCAACTGAATCTCTTACCACCATATCTTCGCATGACCTTTCAGTCTGGCCTTCGCAAATTTGATCCTATCAGGATCCTCAACATCTTCATACTCAAAATATTCCTCACATTCATTGATCCAGTCGATCAATTCTTCTGGGTTAAGATTTCAAAAAAATGTAGGAACCTTAATCTTAGGTCTTTTCCCAATCTTAGAAATGGCCCGAAAAAGTCTTTCTTCCTCCTGGTTCACAATTTTGACTTCTCCTTGATATTCTTCTTCAGCTTCATCCTCGCTTTCATCTCTGACATTAAGATTCATTCCTCTACGAATCTCTTCTTGCAATGCTCGCACTTGTCTCTGCAGTGCCCTAACCTCAGGTGTTACAACACCAACTCTTCTGCCACGTTCCCTTCATGGAGATATTTTTGTGATGTGCGCTAAAACCCTAACCACGGTCTTGGTGCAAACTGCCTCACAGTCGGTGATCTATTTACACACTCAGGAACTCTTGCTCTGATACCACTTGGTGAAGGGTGCTCCCCTTAATGCCACAAACAAATAACAGAAATAGAGAAACAACAACAATATGCAAGAATAGAAAATTGGCTTCTTATTATCTCCACAAATGTGGAATTGCAAACTTTTAGAATTACAATATGCAAAGCCACATGGGCATTCCCTTACAATATTCTGTAGGACAAAGCCTCGAACTATTACCCAGATCTACTACCCAGAACTATTCTAAACTCCTAAGACAATAATATAGCCTTCCTTATATAGGCAATTTTCCACTGCCTAGGAAGGTTCCAGAATTTTAGCCAATAAGACCGACCAAACTTAGAATTATTTTATCTTATATTTTATTACATCATAGTCAACTCAAGATAACCTTTGAAACCCGAACAAAATTTTTGAAGAAAATTATTTTTCGCCATTTCAGGTGGCCCAACTTTCAAAGATGATAAGTCATCACCAGTTGACCCGATTAGCTATTATAACCCCATTTTAGAAACGCCACGAAGTGCTCTACAGGCTTGATCCGCGCAAGCACCCGTCACTCAAATTTTTGACCTC
Organism: Chamaecyparis obtusa; assembly: GCA_027943335.1. Taxonomy (NCBI): domain Eukaryota; kingdom Viridiplantae; phylum Streptophyta; class Pinopsida; order Cupressales; family Cupressaceae; genus Chamaecyparis; species Chamaecyparis obtusa. The sequence continues at coordinate 1,986,666 of BSBK01001440.1, forward strand.
ATCCGGGGCCTCTAAAGCCTTCAAAACTAAGTTCAAAGTTTCTGTACCCTGTTGCCAATACCGAAAATCTTCAATATCTTCCAATATACACTTGATCTGGCAATGAAACTTTACTGGCAGACTTATATGATCAAAATGAACCTCCAAGAAAGAAATCAGATCATTCTGAGCACACACAAAAATTACCAAAAATAGTAACTTTTTATAAATAGCAGCTCTGCACAAAATAGCCCTTATTGAATATAAAAATAGAAATTTTTTTTTTTTGGGTGATGCAAGATTGCTCTTACACCCAGGATGCTCCTGCATCAGACACCCAGGGTAATTTGAGAAGTGACCTTGTCACGACTCAGGTGTGCAGAGGAAAACCAAGATGGCTAACCTCCACCTTTGTCAGCCATGATGAATCTTCAACAGGTCATCCTTTCCACTTGACTAGATATTCTTCATATGTCCTATTTCTTGTACTTCTGCCAACACGACTGTCTAGTATATCTTCGATCTCTTTAGTGTCTGAACTAGTTGTTGAAATACTCCACTGTGCTGTTGTGATCTCATCTTCAACACCTCCTTCATGATACTCTGTCAGATCTAAAATGTTAAACACTGGTGAAATATTTAGCTCAGTAGGCAATTCTACCTCATATGCATTTCCTGAATCATGTTTCTTCAGTATCCTACATGGTCCAAACTTCTTCATTTTCAACTTGTTATATGTACCAACTGAAAACTGCTCCTTCCGCAAATGAACCATGACTTCATCACCAACCTGAAATTCCTTATACCTCCTTTTCTCATCTGCCTTAGCCTTATACTGTGCGTTCATCTTGGTAATATGCTTCTTCACCTCCCCATGGATGTTCTTCAAGTGTTCTGCAAAATTCTCAGCTTCAGCACTACTTATTTCTCCTGTATCTATCTTCCTCAATTCAGATGCATTTCTTGGACTACTTCCATATACAATCTAGAATGGTGATTTACTAGTGCTCCTGTTGACAGAATTATTGTATGCAAATTCTGCCTGTGGTAAAATCAAATCCCATCCTATTGGCTTATCTCCAACCAAACCTCTCAGCAAATTTTCCAAACTCCTATTCACCACCTCTGTCTATCCATCAGTCTGTGGATGATGTGATGAACGGAACTTCAAATATGTCTTCAACTTATTCCATAATGTATGCTAGAAATATCTAACAAACTTAGTGTCCCGATCTAAAACTATGGTCTTTGGCAAACCATGAAGTCTCACTACTTCTCTGAAAAACAATTCTGCTACATGAACAACATCATTAGTCTTCTTGCAGGGAATGAAATGTGTCATCTTTGAAAATCTGTCAACCACCACAAAAATTGAATCATGACCCCGCTGAGTCCTCAGTAAACCAAGAACAAAGTCCATGCTGATATCCTCCCAAGGCTTCTTTGGTACGGGTAATGGTTGATACAACCCTGTATTCTGCTTCACTCCTTTCGCCATCTGACATACTCTGCAACTCTATACAAACTTCTTCACATCTTGCTGCAACTGTGGCCAATAATAATTCTCACTAACCAAACCAAGGGTTTTATCACAACCAAAATATCCAGCCAATCCTCCGCTATTCTTCTCCTTGATGAGATTCTCCCTCATAGAACTTTGTGGAATGCACAACTGACTCCCTCTGAATAGCATATCATCCTGAATGATGAAATCCAACCATTTTGTCTTGTCTAGAGTAACAGGTTCTGTACAAGCTTTCCAAGCTTCACCAAAATTAGGATCCTCTAGATACAAATTCTTGAGTTCCTTGAACCCAACCACTTCAATCTGCATTTCTGTCAGCAATAGTTGCCTTCTGCTAAGAGCATCTGCAACCTTATTAGACTTTCCACTCCTGTGTTTCAAAACAAATGTATAACTCTGCAAAAACTCAACCCATTTCAAATGCCTTTGATTCAATTTTCCTTGACTATTCAAATATTGCAAAGCTTGATGATCAGTATACAAAACAAACTCTTTAAGAAGTAGATAATGTCCCCACTTCTTTAATGCCTAGACTATAGCATAAAATTTCTGATCATAAACAGAATATTTTCTCTTGGCATCATTTAACTTCTCACTGAAATAAGCAACAGGTTTACCTTCTTGGCTCATAACAGCTCCTATTGCAGTACCACTAGCATCACAATCTACTTGAAACACCTTATTAAAATCTGGAAGTGCTAAAATAGGCTGTTCTGTAACTTTTTGTTTCAACAATTGAAAACTCTTTTCTGCCCCATTAGTCCACTTAAACTCTTTTCTATCCCCTCTCATTGTTTCAATCAAGGGTCCACAAATACTACTAAATTTTTTGATAAACTTTCTATAAAAGCTAGCTAGACCATGAAAAGATCTTACCTCAGTAGCACTCCTTGGAGTAGGCCATTCAAGGATAGCCTGTACCTTCTTTGAGTCCATTTTTAGACCTTCTCTTGAAACTACAAACCCCAAATACACCAACTCTTTCTTCACAAAATTGCACTTCTTCAAATTAATCAACAATTTCTCTTCTCTCAACTTCTCAAATACCATACGAATATACATCATATGCTCATCCAATGTCTTACTAAAGATCAAAATATCATCTAGGTAAATAATGACAAACTTACTCAGAAATTCTTTCAGAACCTCGTTCATGAGCCGCATGAAAGTGCTCGGTGCATTGTTTAGCTCAAAAGGCATGACTAACCACTCATATAGTCCTTCCTTTTTCTTGAAGGCAGTCTTCCATTCATCTCCTTCTTTGATCTGAATCTGATGATATCCACTCTTCAGATCTATCTTTGAGAAATACACAGCTCCACTCAAACAGTCCATAATATCATCCATTCATGGCAATGGAAACCTATACTTGATCATGATCTTATTTATTGCCTTGAAATCTGTACACATCCTCCATTCTCCATTCTTCTTTGGTGCTAATACCGCTAGTACAACACAGGGACTCAGACTCTCACGGATCAATCTTTTCTGTAACAGTTCATGTACTTGTCTGTTCAACTCCTCACTTTCTGCAGGTGTCATTCTGTGTGCTGCCTTATTCGGCAAACTCGCTCTTAGGATCAAGTCCATCTAATGACTAATCTTCCTGACTGGTGGTAATCCATCAGGCACGTTATCAGATACAATATCCTGAAACTCATTCAACAAATCTGCAACTTCTACAGGAACATCTTCTACTTCCTTTTTACCAGCTTTTGGAATTAAAGAACAACATACATGCTCATGCCTCAAACCATCTAAGAAATTTCTTCCATCAAAAAAAGTTATCCTTGCATTACCACATACCTTTTCTTCAGTCTCTTTCAATAATTTTAGCTTATGTCGCACTTCATCCTTTGTCAGGGAATAGGTATTCACACGACCATCAAATACAGCACATCTGTCAAACTGCCATGGTCTACCCAACAACATATGACATGCATCCATAGATATGATATCACACAATACCTCATCTTGGTATCTGCCAATCTTGAACTTCACCAGGCATTGTTCATTGACCATGACTTTATGGTCATCCTGTACCCAGGCAATTCAATATGGATGTGGGTGTTTCTGTCTCTTGAGCTTCAACTTTGTCACCATCTCGTCTGACACCAAATTGTCAGTGCTTCCACTATCAATAATCACATCACAACATTTACCTTCACACTTGCACCTGGTGCGAAACAGACTCCTCCTTTGCTCAGGTTCATTCTCACCACTCAACAGGACTCTTCTGTTAATCAACATTTCTCCTCTTTCAGCATCTTCAAAATTTGATGATCTGACATCTTCATCTACATATGCAACTCTGGCCTGGCCTTCATTTCTCCTGTCTATTCTGCCTTGGGGCTGAGGAAATTCAAATGCCCTATGACCTTCTTCTCTACAATGAAAATATGTTCCATGGAAGCCACCTCTTCCAGATCCTTGTCCTCTTCCTCTTCCTCTCTGATCTCTATTATTCTGATCCTGGAAGCGATTGGAATTATTTCTTCGCTGATTTTGACTGCTACTGGCCTCATCCTTCTTTTTCGAATCTTCATTTCGGCCACCATATGACCATCCACCAGATTGTCCACCACGACCTCTTCCATTTTGTCTGCTCTCAAACTTCTTGTTCAACTTTTTCTCTACTTTTAGGTCATACTAGTATGCCTCTTCAATACTGTTCATTCGAACCAGATTCAGCTCCTCTTGAATGCTCGGCCTTAACCCATTAAGGTATCGGACAACTTTCTCCTTATCAGCTTCTACATGGCCTATTCTGATGAGAAGTCAATAGAACTCCTCTGTATACTCTTGAACAGATCTTTCTGCTTGCTTCAAACTCTGCATTTTCTTCAGTAGGTCAAGCTCATAATCAATAGGAATGAACTGTCCCTTCAATTTATCCACCATCCGATCCCATCTCATGATTTTCTCCTTTCCCCTTCTATTTCGCTCCAACTGAATCTCTTGCCACCATATCTTCACATGACCTTTCAGTCTGGCCTTCGCAAATTTGACCCTATCAGGATCCTCAACATCTTCATACTCAAAATATTCCTCACATTCATTGATCTAGTCGATCAATTCTTCTAGGTTAAGATTTCTAGAAAATGTAGGAACCTCAATCTTAGGTCTTTTCCCAATCTTAGAAATGGCCCGAAAAAGTCTTTCTTCCTCCTGGTTCACAATTTCAACTTCTCCTTCTTGATATTCTTCTTCAGCTTCATCCTCGCTTTCATCTCTGACATTAAGATTCATTCCTCTACGAATCTCTTCTTGCAATGCTTGCACTTGTCTCTGCAGTGCCCTAACCTCAGGTGTTACAACACCAGCTCTTCCGCCACGTTCCCTTCATGGAGGCATTTTTGTGATGCACGCTGAAACCCTAACCACGGTCCTAGTGCAAACTGCCTCACAGTCGGTGATCTGTTTACACACTTAGGAACTCCTGCTCTGATACCACTTGGTGAAGGGTGCTCCCCTTAATACCACAAACACATAACAGAAATAGAGAAACAACATCAATATGCAAGAACAAAAAATTAGCTTCTTATTATCTCCACAAATGTGGAATTATAAACTTTTAGAATTACAATATGCAAAGCCACATGGGCATTCCCTTACAATATTCTGTAGGACAAAGCCTCGAACTATTACCCAGATCTACTACCCAGAACTATTCTGAACTCCTAAGACAATAATAAAGCCTTCCTTATATAGGCAATTTTCCACCGCTTGGGAAGGTTCCAGAATTTTAGCCAATAAGGCCGACCAAACTTAGAATTATTTTATTTTACATTTTATTACATCATAGTCGGCTCAAGATAACCTTTGAAACCTGAACAAAAATTTTGAAGAAAATTATTTTTCGCCATTTCAGGTTGCCCAACTTCCGAAGACCATAAGTCATCACCAGTTGACTCGATCGGCTATTATAACCCCATTTCAGAAATGCCACGAAGTGCTCTACAGGCTTGACCCGCGCAAGTTCCCGTCACCTAAATTTTCAACCTCATCCGGGGCCTCTAAAGCCTTCAAAACTGAGTTCAAAGTTTTTGTACCCTGCTGCCAATACCGAAAATCTTCAATATCTTCCAATATACACTTGATCTGGCAATGAAACTTTACTGGCAGACTTATATGACCAAAATGAACCTCCAAGAAAGAAATCAGATCATTCTGAGCACATACAAAAATTACCAAAAATAGTAACTTTCCATAAATAGTAGCTCTGCACAAAATAGCCCTTATTGAATATAAAAACATAAATATTTTTTTTTTGGGTGATGCAAGATTGCTCTTACACCCAGGATGCTCCTGCATCAATATAAAAGAAGGAAAAATGGGTTGTGGATATATAGGGGCTCCCCTTATTCAAGCCCCTATTTTGGTGTTTCCACCTCCACGGGCAACCAAGCTGGATATGAAATAAAATTGTGTGCTTTGAAACTTAAATGTGTCTAAGATTGTGGCGAGCAATAAAGTGCATAAATGCAAATAAGGGCCCTACTCAAATGTATTAGAGTGAACACTAGATGAGGCAATAAAAAAGTGATGTACATATATCAACTCATAAAATAAGTAAAACTAGTATTACATCAACTATGATTAATAAAATAGATCACCATTCATGTAAAACAAATTCTCTTTGACAATATTATTATTAACTTCTTTAATCTCAAAATTTTCTCTATATGTAATATGAATGAAGATTATAATTTAAATTGAATTGTATTACATGTGATAACATTTCTATTTATGCATGGAATATGTAGTTTTTGACAAAATCAACATAGAGGCGATAGTCATAATTGAGAAGAAATATGAATACAAATTTTGAACTATTGATTTAACCATTGAGACCTAGGGTTTCTTCTTTCAAGTTTATATAGAATATTTTAACTCAAATATGAAATAAAAGCAAAAAACAAACTTCTCTAGTTCCCAAGACACCTATGGTTTCTTCTTACATGTTTGTATAAAATATTTTAACTCAAATATGAAATAAAGACTAAAAAACAAGCTTCTCTAGTAGCCAAGTCACACTTAGAACCTTCACCACAGCTCATTAAAATGTATTTCATAATCGTGTATGTCTTTTTTCTCCATAATTTCTTTTAAAAATCACCTTCACTATCCTAACGATTATTACATTATTAGTTGTAGGGTGTTATTAAAACTGCTCAATAACATCCTTTGTGATATAAAATATTACTACCAATTCATAATATATTATTGACGACCATATTTTTTTTTTATGTTCTCTTTGTAAGATGTAGGTAAAACATGGTAAACCATTATTCATTAAAAGGAAATTAATCAATTGTTATCATGCCGAAGATCACGAAGATGAGGAAGAGGAATTTCGGCAGCAAAAGCATCTGATTGATAAGGTGGCCGTACATTGAACTCGGAATATTAAAAAATCCAACCCATGAAAACCTGTTTCTTCATCTACCTCTATTTCGGAATATATGCTTCATATATTCGAGCGGCAGATTGATACCTCTTCGGCGTACACAAAATTCCTCACCTATTTTAATTCTATTTTCTTATGTTCTAGTGTTCCTGTCATGTTCTTGGCCGAAAATGGTATCTTTAAAGGATGATAATAACGATAATTCATTACTAACTTTTCTGTAAATCTCTCTATTCGTTTGTTAAAGGTAGTTTGAGTTAGTATAGTGGGTGCCACCTGGGAGGCAAGGCGAGGATGGAAAGACAAGTCAATTGATTTTAGCTTCTGCATGGTGTTGTAAAACATAAATCTTCAATAATATTTCATTTTTCTCTTCTTGTTTAACAAAATCTATGATGTCTTTTTTCTAATTTTCAGATTCATGGGATTCATCAAAATTTTAACTTCTCTCATTTGTCAATGCTTTGTTTTTATCTCCACAAGATAAGATAATCCCAAAAAATTGTTGCGTCATTGCTTTGTTTTAATCTGGAAAGTTGTCTTCACCTGGTTTGAGAATGAGACAGGAAAACCTAAGAGAAATGAATGTTTGAAACTTACAGTAAAGAAATCTTCAGATTCATCAGAGAACTTCAAAGCTTTTTAAGATAATTGAGAACAATGGTGAAGAGTAAGAAGAAAATCTCCATCGTAATATTGGAGGTGATTTATTTTTAGGGTTAATTTGTATTTGGTTTCAGTTGTGTTTTAAGTAGTCAAGCATTGGGTTCAATGTCTGATTCGTCTGTAATGTGGATGAGAGTTTGTTCCATATCGAACAAAAAGATTATAGGATGTTCATCCTCTAAAGAATTAAATTTCATATTATTGGATTAAATTTTCAATTTCTGTTAATTAAAAAGTTCAGGTAAAATATAACTAGCACTTGTATCTAGAAGAGGTGCAATGGTCACGCCGATAGTTAGTATAATGAGAGTTGAAGGAAGCCAAAATCAAGTATAATAATTTGATGATTGCTTTTGTTGATTCATGGGTGATGATTAATAACTCCCTTAAATTCTTGGAATAGTTTCTCCTTTACACTTTACTAGTCATTGATGAGTGATGATGTAATGAGTATTGGCCTTTCTTCCTCCCTCCATATTCCCTTTCAATTTTTCAAATGAACTCTTCTCCACTTTATATCTCAGGTTTGAGAGAGTCACAAGTTTTCATTTCATGCCTTTTGACCCTTCCTTAAACTTTGTTAAAATTTCACTATATTACATTATATTTTTTATATTTTTTATTATTTATTAGTTAATCCTATTTCATAAAGGAGACCCTACAAAAACATTAATTCTACATAACACATTCTGATTTGAGGTGAGATACACAACCAATATACTGTAGCTCATAGTAGATGTCATACATTATGTAGACATCAAAACAAAAAATCAATTAGATAGGAATAAAAGAAAACCAAATGTGCTTTTAGTATCCATGCATTCAATTTGCAAAGGTAAAATAGGATAAGGGGTAAAATAATGTGATAATAGCCACTGAGATATGTTTATCTCATGTTTGATGTTAGGGTGTGAAATGAAGACAACAAAGGCTCTCCTATGTAGCCAACTGGAGGGTGAAGCACACTCTTAGTCATTCCTAAGAAGCCTTATGGCATCATCTTGGTAACGCAGAGAGTCAATTAAGTGTTTCCACTATCCATTGAGACATCCCTGAACATGTGGATGATGGTTATGATTGTTGCTAATCACAATGTACATATTGCTAATGTTCTCTCCTCACCAATCAATTATTTAGTCTCCTATTCATTGTAACAAAGCATACTGAAATATGATTAATAAATAAGGGTATGTGCAAGATCATGGTATGCCAAAAAGTGGCAATGTGAAAAAATGAACTTTTTGCTTGTTCAAAAGTGCATTAGTTTGTTGACTTTTTAGTAGGCCTGGGTGTCAGTACACCTGAAAAAGCCAAAGCACAGGCCTAATCAGATATTCAATTTTTGCCAAAAAATTATATTTCTAGCCCGCGGCCACGTTCAATGTTTTCATTGTGAAAATGTTGAACATAGCTCTAGGTTTCAGATATCCGATTGATTCTCATATTTGATTTTCTCAACAAGAAAAGGTAAGTTAAATTTTTAAGTTTTTATTTTTTTATTTTTTTTAAATTAAAATTTTACAGTTTTTAATATAAAATCTAGGGTTTAAATGAGATTTTTTATTGTTTTTTTAAATTGATTATAATTGTCTACTTGGGTTCTAATTGTAATCATAAATAGACTCAAATCAATCTAAAAACCCTCCCAATGATCCCGCAAATAATCCAGAACCACCTCCAAACAATCCCCCACTTTCAGAAGACGAACCAGTCTCAAACCCTCGCCATTTAGAGTATCTCATAGCAAATAATGTAAGTAATCTTAGAGGATATCAAATCACATATGCCAATATCCCCACATTGTGCCCCATGTTTTCCATGTTGAGATACATTATTGAAAACATGGAGAAACTTACAGAGCAACATAATGTTGCACTTCTTTGGCGCGATTCCATGCACACCCAGTTTGACGATGGGATTGACTATGATCAAGTTATGAACCTAAACATAATAAAACATAACATATGTAATCTTTTTGTGAATCCCAAAACTAGTTTAAAAGTGGAACCTAAAACACCCAAGTTGTCAATTACTAACGATAATTCAAAGGATGATAATAACGATAATTCATTACTAGCTTTTCTGTAAATCTCTCTATTCGTTTGTTAAAGGTAGTTTGATTTAGTATAGTGGGTGCCACCTGGGAGGCAAGGCGAGGATGGAAAGACAAGTCAATTGATTTTAGCTTCTGCATGGCGTTGTAAAACATAAATCTTCAATAATATTTCATTTTTCTCTTCTTGTTTAACAAGATCTATGATGCCTTTTTTCTAATTTTCAATTTCATGGGATTCATCAAAATTTTAACTTCTCTTATTTGTCAATACTTTGTTTTTATCTCCACAAGATAAGATAATCCCAAAGAATTGTTGCATCATTGCTTTGTTTTAACCTGGAAAGTTGTCTTCACCTGGTTTGAGAATGAGACAAGAAAACCTAAGAGAAATGAATGTTTGAAACTTACACTAAAGAAATCTTCAGATTCATTAGAGAACTTCAAAGCTTTTTAAGATACGTGAGAACAATGGTGAAGAGTAAGAAGAAAATCTCCATCGTAATATTAGAGGTGATTTATTTTTAGGGTTAATTTGTATTTGGTTTCAGTTGTGTTTTAAGTAGTCAAGCATTGGGTTCAATGTCTGATTCGTCTGTAATGTGGATGAGAGTTTGTTCCATATCAAACAAAAGATTATAGGATGTTCATTTTCTAAAGAATTAAATTTCATATTTTTGGATTAAATTTTCAATGTCTGTTAATTAAAAAGTTCAGGTAAAATATAACTAGCACTTGTACCTAGAAGAGGTGCAATGGTCACAGCGATAATTAGTATAATGAGGGTTGAAGGAAGCCAAAATCAAGTGTAATAATTTGATGATTGCTTTTTTTGATTCGTGGGTGATGATTAATAACTCCCTTAAATTCTTGGAATAGTTTCTCCTTTACACTTTACTAGTCATTGATGAGTGATGATGTAATGAGTATTGGCCTTTCTTCCTCCCTCCATATTCCCTTTCAATTTTCCAAATGAACTCTTCTCCACTTTATATCTCATGTTTGGAGAGTCACAACTCTTCATTTCATGCCTTTTGACCCTTCCTTAAACTTCGTTAAATTTTCACTATATTATATTATATTTTTTATATTTTATATTATTTATTAATTAATCCTATTTCATAGAGGAGACCCTACAAAGACATTAATTCTACATAACACATTCTGATTTGAGGTGAGATACACAACCAGTATACTGTAGCTCATCGTAGATGTCATACATTATGTAGACATTGAAACAAAAAACCAATTAGATAGGAATAAAAGAAAACCAAATGTGCTTTTACTATCCATGCATTCAATCTGAGAAGGTAAAATAGGATAAGGGGTAAATAATGTGATAATAGCCATCGTGATATATTTATCTCATGTTTGATGTTAGGGTGTGAAATGAAGAAAACAAAGGCTCCTCTATGCAACCAACTGGAGGGTGAAGCACACTCTTAGTCATTCCTAAGAAGCCTTCTGGCATCATCTTGGTAATGCAAAGAGTCAATTAAGTGTTTCCACTGTCCAGTGAGACATATCCCTAAACATGTGGATGATGGTTATGATTGTTGCTAATCACAATGTACATATTGCTAATGTTCTCTCCTCACCAACCAATTATTTAGTCTCCTATTCATTGTAACAAAGCATACTAAAATATGATTAATAAATAAGGGTATGTGCAGGATCATGGTATGCCAAAAAGTGGTGATGTGTAAAAATGAAATTTTTACTCATCCAAAAGTGCACTAAAAAGTTTGTTGACTTTTTAGTAGGCCTGGGTGTCAGTACACCTGGACAAGCCAAAAGCCAAAGCAAAGGCCTAATTAGATATCTGATTTTTGCCACAAAATTATATTTCTAGCCTGTGGCCGCATTTAATGTTTTCATTGTGAAAACATTGAACACAAATCTAGGTTTCAAATATCCGATTGATTCTCATATCCGATTTGCTCAACAAGAAAAGGTAAGTTAAATTTTTAAGTTTTTATTATTTTTATTATTTTTTAATTAAAAATTTACAATTTTTAATATAAAAACTAGGGATTAAATGAGATTTTTTATTGTTTTTTTTAAAATTGATTGTAATTATCTATTTGGGTTCTAATTGTAATCAGACATGGGCTCAAATCAAATAGAAAACCCTCCCAATGATCCCACAAATAATCCAGAACCACCTCCAAACAATCCCCCACTTTCAAAAGATGAACTAGTCTCAAATCCTTGCCATTTAGAGGACCTCATAGGAGACAATCTAAATCATCTTAGAGGATATCAAATCACATATGCTAATATCCCCACATTGTGCCCCATGTTTTCCACATTGAGCTACATTATTAAAAACATGGAGAAACTTACAGAGCAACATAATGTTGCACTTCTTTGGTGTCATTCCATGCACACCCAGTTTGATGATGGTCTTGACTATGATCAAGTTATGAACCTAAACATAACAAAACATGACATATGTAATCTTTTTGTGGATCCCAAAATTGGTTTAAAAGTGGAACCTAAAAAATCCAAGTTGTCAATTAAATGGTGCGCAAATGATGCAATACGTGACAACTTTTGGGACCAATGGTGGATGGTTTTTGATAGACCACCTCACAGCAATATGATCCTAATTTTTTTTTTTAAAAATGATATATGGTCTTGAGAAAATCATAAAATGTCTTAAAAAAATGACCATCTTAGTGAAAACCTGGCAAACAGGCGCTTTGATGTATTAAAAAAAATAAAAACAAGAAAAAAAAAAGAAAAAAAGTGCCTTGGCGAAAACCTAGAAACAGGCATCATGGTAGCAAAAATGGTCCATCCAAGTGGTGAAAACTTAGAAATAGGTGCTACTTGTACCTTTTTGCTCCATATCATCAGCTTGTGGCTTTGGCCATGAACCAATTTACTTTTGCAACACTTGTCTATATGGTTTGGAACCGGTCTCCCTCTAAGTTTCACTAGGGGGCAATTTCGTGCCATCACTGTCTCTAAGACACACTAGTGTTTCTCAACACTACCCCATCTAGACATCGAGTGTTTCTCAACACTTATCAGATAGCTTACCTTGAATTGACACCTTGTTAGCAGTCCAAGTCATATATTTCTATTGCACTTGCAAGCATAAGTCTTAGAAATATCAGTGACAATCTTTGCACTGTGCTTAAATTGAAATGACTGGGTATGTGCAAGATCATGAGGGGCCAAACTATGCCCTTAAGTGGCAATGAAAAATCAGCAAATCAGGGTTAGTCAACTTGATGTGAAAATTTCAACTAGCTATCAACCTAATATCAAAAAGTTGTAAGAATAGAATCTGTAGAAAATTGAATGTAGTTTCTAAACTGCTAGGCCTTTTTTGAAAAAAAGTTAGTATGATTGGTGAAAAGTATAGATTTCAATGCAGCAGTACAAAAATTTTAGGAAAAAAATAAGAAGTAGGTGTATGTCTGACCACCTTAATCATAATCAAATGATAATATTTTATTATAATATTTTATATATAAGTAGTAGACTCATGCCCGGATGTGACGCATATTTTTTGTAATTTTATTCCAAAAAAATAATTAATTATGAATTTTTTGCTACAACATTTTGAGAATAAAAAAAACTCCCGTGTCTGACCACCTTAACTCATTCAAAACTTTACAAAATTCAATATTTGTTTTCCTTATAGTAGGCAAAGCATAGAATGTGACACATTTTTTGGATTTCAAAAATGTTATACCATCTGAAAGTTATAATCATTTTTCAATTAGTATATAAATCAGCACTTTAGAGGTAACTCAATTAGAAAATAACTAATAGTTACTTACCAAATTCAAAATTTGACAACAATTATATCGATAGAAAGCTGATAATCTCCTTAAGATACCCTTTTGGTTTCATCAAATTCGGGTGAAAAAAAAGTCGTCAACTACATGGTCGAAGTCTGGAACTCAAAGAAACAGGGGAAAAACATGTTTTTGAGACATTTCAATAGTTGACCATGTAGATTTGGTGCACAAAGAAATACCGAGCCTGATTGGGTACCCGAAAAGGCTGACAAAATTTTGATTTTTCACTTTTCCCTCCCCTTTCTCCCTCCCATTTATGCATCCTATATTAGATTAGATTATATATTATATATCAAAAACTATATATTAGATATATATTAGATTATATATTACATATATTAAATATTATATAATATCAATTATATATTAAATATTATATAATATACATTTTACATTAAATATTATTATTTAATATATATTAATATTAAATGTTACATTATATATCATATATTACATATTATTTTATATGTATATAATATATATTAATATGTATTTTACAACTATGTACGAAAGGTTGGAAGATTATAGAAAAATCATCGATGGCCATTGAAAGAAGCAAAGGAAATCAATCAGCCATTTAAAAAATTCATGGGCGGCCATTGAGGAAGAGAGAGAGTGAGAAGGTGGTAGGGGCTGAGAGAGGAAGAGAGAGAGTGAGAAGGTGAGAGAGAGAGAGAGTGTGTGTGTGAGTAGGAGAGAAGGGGAAGGGAGAGAGTAGGAGAGAGAGAGAGAAGGGGAAGGATAACCAATTCATTACAATATTAATCAGTAAGGAGTAAGGCAAACTTAAATAATATCACAACAGGCATTAGAAATCCAAATTCTAATTAGGAGCTTTAAGAAAAGTGAGTAAGGTCCTGGATAGGGACATTACAGATCCACACATTGCTCAATAGATACCTCCAAGAACCCACATACATGGGAGTAGGTTTGAAGTAAGACTAAGATAGTTTATCGGTTCAAAAATATTACTGTGTTGTACTTTTGATTAACATCCAATGATTGGATGTGAAATTCACAAATGTGATTATATTACCACTGGTTCTATTTCAAATTATGGAAAAAATGGATATTTGACATATGTTCATAAATTTTAGTCAACACCATTTTAAAATAACACATCAGTTTATTTTTACACATTGCTCGAATATCATCAATATGAATTGAACTGAAATTGGCATAGGTCATAGGAAATAAATGCCCTAGCTATTTGTTGTCTTCTGCATTTTGAGTTTCTTATTACAATAAGGAGAAGAATATTACTCTTGAAATGGTTTTGGATAGTAACATTTGTACTTCCTCTTCTCAAATATTTCTTCCCTCATCTCACTGGTTATTGATACCCACAAAGTGAATCTAGGCATTTCTAGGTCATGTAATGGGAGAAAAATGGTTTCCTAATTGATATGTGTCTAAATAATACATGCAAGAACCTTTTCTTTGATATTGCTCACTAACCCTTACAACAGAAAATGTTTGCAAAAACTGTCATGTACTTGCATGATGACATTATATATTACATAAATCTTGCACAGAAGTAGCTAGCAAGATACTCAAAAGGTAGTAACTGATAGCAAGTGGGATAATGCAGATGCTTTAATAAACCACTATCTTCTTTACTCAAGCAACATGTGGTTCATCTGCTCGACTGGGGCATGTTTGGGAACAGACAATCTCCATTTAAACTCAAGTCTCTGGAAGCAGTTATATTTTTCAGTGGAGGAGATACACCCATTGGATCTGCAATAACTTTATGCTCACTGGAATTTTAATTTCTCTTCAATTGGGATACTCTTTCCAAAATTGCATCTACCCTTTTACCAATTTGGGAAATCAATGGGTCTATTTGTGGACCTCCAAGGTGTTGGTCACCTAAACGAGAACCTTGAGATGAATCAGGAACTTCTCTACAAAAGAGATCAGTACCTTAAGAAGCTCTCCACTTGTCAACTGAATTAAAACTTTGGACCATAGATGGTTGCCCTTTATTGTAAATTGAGGAGTGAGACTGCCTTGCCAAAGGTGGCAATGAACTTACATTTGAGGGATAATGCCCAACATGAGTAACCTGGTTTCCCAAGTCCCGTAAATGCAAGGTCATTGATGAATAGACATTTCTAATAGATTTATTTGTGGTGCTAGAATGAAGTGCATGACCAAATTCTTTGCTTGCTAAACCAATTTCAGGCTTCATTTCACATTGCTCTATGGATAATTCCACAACACTTGTTACTTGAGCTACTAGTAGATGGTGAGTACTCATCATCATCATCTGACATAGGCTCACATGTGCATATCTTCTTTCCTTTGTTGTTTCCCCCTTCCTAACTCTTCCTCCTTATCTGTAACTTCTATCATGGGTCCAAGAAGCTCTTCCCATTCTTTCCCATTAACTGTGGACTTTGTCTCTTCATCTTGAGTAATTGGCATACCTTGGATGGCACCAAGATAACCATTTTCTTCTAAAATGTCCTTTTCTCTAACATTAATCTCTTTATTCAGAAGATTTTCTATATCTTCCTCTGTATATTGAATAGATGTAGCTGCAATCCCATGTTCATCAATAATATTCCTTGCACCGTTGAGTAATATATCATGCAATTCCTTAATAGTTTCTATCATGGGTCCAAGAAGCTCTTCCCACTCTTTCCCATTAATTTATACAAATATTTTTGTCCGTAACAATATTTTCTGCATATATTATGATATTGATCTGATTTGATGCACCTTCACTATTTGGTCCATACTTCCCTTTCATTTCACTTGCTTTGCTCATTTTGCATGACATAGGCTAGGATTTGACAGTGGGTAAGGATTTTGCAAATTTTGGAGAATCTCTATTAAAGAGTAGGTAAGGATGGCTAAGCTGAGTGCAGCGGAGAGGGAGAGAGCTAAATTGAGAGAGTGGAGGTGGAGAGTGATAACGATGAAAATATTTCAAGGCTTGCAAAAATATGGAAATTATAATCTTCCTCCCAGAGCAGACATTAATGAAGTAATGCATGAAAATAATATGACTTCCTAGGGGTCCTAGTACGCCTTATCACACGTTAGGACCCCTTGGAAGTCCCCGTGTCCCCTTTTGACAAATTAGAATGCTCAAGTGTGTCATAAGGGGTCCTACGGCCCCTTCGAACACACTTGAGCATTCAAATGTGTCAAAAGGGGTCATGGGGACTTCCTAGGGCTCCTTGTAGGCCTTATCGCGTGTTAGGACCCCTAGGAAGTCCTCGTCACCCCTTTTGAAACATTAGAATGCTCAAGTGTATCCTAAGGGGTCCTATGATGCCTTCAAACACACTTGAGCATTTAAATGTATCAAAAGGGGCCATGGGGACTTCGTAGGGGTCCTAGTAGGCCTTATCACACGTTAGGACCCATAGGAAGTCCCTGTGACCCCTTTTGACACATTAGAATGGTCAAGTGTGTCCTAAGGGGCCATATGGCCCCTTTGAACACACTTGAGCATTCAAATGTGTCAAAAGGGGTTATGGGGACTTTCTAGGGGTCCGAATAGGCCTTATCGCATTTTAGGACCCCTAGGAAGTCCCTGTGACCCCTTTTGACATATTAGAATGCTCAAGTGTGTCCTAAGGGATCCTACGACCCCCACAAACACACTTGAGCATTCAAATGTGTCAAAAGGGGTCATGGGGACTTCCTAGGGGTCCTAGTAGGCCTTATCGTGCGTTAGGACCCCTAGGAATTCCCTGTGACCACTTTTGACACAATAGAAAGGTCAAGTGTGTCCTAAGGGGCACTACGGCCCCTTCGGACACACTTGAGCATTCTAATGTGTCAAAAGGGGTCATGGGGACTTCCTAGGGGTCCTAATAGGCCTTATCATGCGTTAGGACCCTTAGGAAGTCCCCATGACCCCTTTTGACATATTAGAATGGTCAAGTGTGTCCTAAGGGGTCCTACGGCCCCTTTGGACATAATTGAGCATTCAAATGTGTCAAAAGGGGTCATGGGGACTTCTTAGGGGTCCTACTAGGCCTTATCGCACATTAGGACCCATAGGAAGTCCCTGTGACCCCTTTTGACACATTAGAATGCTCAAGTGTGTCCTAAGGGGTCCTACAACACCTTCAAACATACTTGAGCATTCAAATGTGTCAAAAAGGGTCATGAGGACTTCCTAGGGGTCCTAGTATGCCTTATCATGTGTTAGGACCCCTAGGAAGTCCCCGTGACCCCTTTTGACACATTAGAATGTTCAAGTGTGTCTTAAGCGGCCCTACGATGCCTTCAGACACATTTGAGCATTCAAATGTCTCAAAAGGGGTCATGAGGACTTCTTAGGGGTCCTAGTATGCCTTATTAGGTGTTAGGACCCCTTCAAAGTCCCTGTGTCCTTTGTAGACACATTGAAATGCTCAAGTGTGTCCTAAGGGATCCTATGACACCTTTGGACACACTTGAGCATTTAAATGTGTCAAAAGGGGTCATGGGGACTTCCTAGGGGTCCTAGTAGGCCTTATCGCACGTTAGGACCACTAGCAAGTCCTTGTGACCCCTCTTGACACATTAGAATGGTCAAGTGTGTCCTAAGGGGCCCTATGGCCCCTTCGGACACACTTGAGCATTCAAATGTGTCAAAAGGGGTCATGGGGACTTCCTAGAGGTCCTAGTATGCCTTATCATGCATTATGACCCCTAGGAAGTCCCTGTGACCCATTTTGACACATTAAAACACTCAAGTGTGTCCTAAGGGGTCCTATGATGCCTTTGGACACACTTTAGCATTCAAATGTGTCAAAAAGGGCCATGGGGACTTCCTAGGGGTCCTACTAGGCCTTATCACACGTTAGGACCCCTAGGAAGTCCCCGTGACCCCTTTTGACACATTAGAATGGTCAAGTGTGTTTGAAGGGGCCCTACGGCCCCTTAGGACACACTTGAGCATTCAAATATGTCAAAGGGGGTCATGGGGAATTCCTAGGGGTCCTACTAGGCCTTATTGCGTGTTAGGACCCCTAGGAAGTACCCGTGACCCCTTTTGACATATTAGAATGCTCAAGTGTGTCCTAAGGGGTCCTACAACACCTTCGAACACACTTGAGGATTCAAATGTGTCAAAAGGGGTCATGAGGACTTCTTAGGGGTGTTAATAGGCCTTATCACATGTTAGGACCCCTAGGAAGTCTCCGTGACCCCTTTTGATAGATTAGAATGCTCAAGTGTGTCCTAAGGGGTCCTATGACACCTTCAGACACACTTGAGTGTTCAAATGTGTCAAAAGGGGTCATAGGGACATCCTAGGGGTCCTAGTAGGCCTTATCATGCGTTAGGACCCCTAGGAAGTCCTCGTGACCCCTTTTGACACATTAGAATGCTCAAGTGTGTCCTAAGGGGTCCTACGATGCCTTCAGACACACTTGAGCATTTAAATGTGTCAAAAGGGGTCATGAGGACTTCCTAGGGTTCTTAATAGGCCTTATCGCATGTTAGGACCCCTAGGAAGTCCCAGTGACCTGTTTTAACACATTAGAATGCTCAAGTGTGTCCTAAGGGGTCCTACAATGCCTTCAAACACACTTGAGCATTCAAATGTGTCAAAAGGGGCCATGGGGACTTCCTAGGGGTCCTAGTAGGCCTTATCACATGTTAGGACCCCTAGGAAGTCCCCATGACCCCTTTTGACACATTAGAACACTCAAGTGTGTCCTAAGGGGTCCTATGGCCCCTTTGGACACACTTGAGCATTCAAATGTGTCAAAAGGGGTCATGGGGACTTCCTACAGGTCCTACTAGGACTTATCGCACATTAGGACCCTTAGGAAGTCCCCGTGACCCCTTTTGACACATTAGAAAGCTCAAGTGTGTCCTAAGGGCTCCTACGACGCCTTCAAACACACTTGAGCATTCAAATGTGTCAAAAGGGGTCATGAGGACTTCCTAGGGGTCCTAAAAGGCCTTATGACATGTTAGGACCCCTAGGAAGTCCCCGTGACCCCTTTTGACACATTAGAACACTCAAGTGTGTCCTAAGGGGGTCCTATGGCCCCTTCAGACATAGTTGAGCATTCAAATGTGTCAAGATGTGTCATGGGGACTTCTTAGGGGTCCTACTAGGCCTTATCATGTGTTAGGACCCCTAGGAAGTCCCCGTGACCCCTTTTGACACATTAGAATACTCAAGTGTGTCCTAAGAGGTCCTACAACACCTTCGGACACACTTGAGCATTCAAATGTGTCAAAAGGGGTCATGAGGACTTCCTAGGGGTCTTAATAGGCCTTATCATACATTAGAACCCCTAGGAAGTTCTTGTGACCCCTTTTAACACATTAGAATGCTCAAGTGTGTCCTATGGGGTCCTATGACACCTTTGGACACACTTGAGCATTCAAATGTATCAAAAGGGGTCATGGGGACTTCCTAGGGGTCCTAGTAGGCCTTATCACATGTTAGGACCGCTAGGAAGTCCACGTGACCCCTTTTGACACATTACAATGCTCAAGTGTGTCCTAAGGGGTCCTACGGCCCCTTCAAACACACTTGACCATTCAAATATGTCAAAAAGAGTCATGGAGACTTCCTAGGGGCCCTACTACGCCTTATTTCATGTTAGGACCCCTCAGAAGTCCTCGTGACCCCTTTTGACACATTAGAATGCTCAATTATGTCCTAAGGGGTCCTATGATGCCTTTGGACACACTTGAGCATTCAAATGTGTCCAAAGGGGTCATGAGGACTTCCTAGGGGTTCTAATAGGCCTTATCACGCGTTAGGACCCCTAGGAAGTCCCCGTGACCCCTTTTGACATATTATAACACTCAAGTGTGTTCTAAGGGGTCCTATGATGCCTTCAGACACACTTGAGTATTCAAATGTGTCAAAAGGCCTCATGGGGACTTCCTAGGGGTCCTAATAGGCCTTATTGCACATTAGGACCCCTAGGAAGTCCCCGTGACCTCTTTTGACACATTCGAACACTCAAGTGTGTCCTAAGGGGTCCTACGGCTCCTTAGGACACACTTGAGTGTTTGAATGTGTCAAAAGGGGTCATGGGGACTTCCTAGGGGTCCTATTATGCCTTATCATGCGTTAGGACCCCTAGGAAGTCCTCATGACCCCTTATGACACATTAGAACAATCAAGTGTGTCCTAAGGGGTCCTACGATGCCTTCAAACACACTTGAGCATTCAAATATTTCAAAAGGGGTCATGAGGACTTCCTAGGGGTCCTAGTAGGCCTTATCACGCGTTAGGACCCCTAGGAAGTCCCTATGACCCCTTTTGACACATTAGAATGGTCAAGTGTATCTTAAGGGGCCCTACGATGCCTTCAGACACACTTTAGCATTCAAATGTGTCAAAAGGGGTCATGGGGACTTCGTAGGGGTCCTACTAGGCCTTATCATGCGTTAGGACCCCTAGGAAGTCCCTATGACCCCTTTTGACACATTAGAAAGCTCAAGTGTGTCCTAAGGGGTCCTACGATGCCTTTGGACACACTTGAGCATTTAAATGTGTCAAAAGGGGTCATGAGGACTTTCTAGGGGTCCTAATAGGCCTTATCATGTGTTAGGACCCCTAGGAAGTCCCCGTCACCCCTTTTGACACATTAGAATGCTCAAGTGTGTCCTAAGGGGTCCTACGATGCCTTCAGACACACTTGAGTGTTCAAATGTGTCAAAAGGGGTCATGGGGACTTCCTAAGGGTCTTAGTAGGCCTTATAGCACATTAGGACTCATAGGAAGTCCCTGTGACCCCTTTTGACACATTAGAATAGTCAAGTGTGTCCTAAGGGGCCCTACGACCCCTTCGGACACACTTGAGCATTCAAATGTGTCAAAAGGGGTCATGGGGACTTCTTAGGGGTCCTAGTATGCCTTATCACATGTTGGGAACCCTAGGAAGTCCCCGTGACCCCTTTTGACACATTAGAACACTCAAGTGTGTCCTAAGGGGTCCTATGGCCCGTTCAGACACACTTGAGCATTCAAATGTGTCAAAAGGGGCCATGGGGATTTCCTAGGGGTCCTACTAGGCCTTATCACATGTTAGATCCCCTAGGAAGTCCTCGTGATCCCTTTTGACACATTAGAATGCTCAAGTGTGTCCTAAGGGGTCCTACAAAACCTTCGAACACACATGAGCATTCAAATGTGTCAAAAGGGGTCATGAGGACTTCCTAGGGGTCCTAATAGGCCTTATCGCGTGTTAGGACCCCTAGGAAGTCCCTGTGACCCCTTTTGACATATTAGAAAGCTCAAGTGTGTCCTAAAGGGTCCTACGACACCTTCAAACACACTTGAGCATTCAAATGTGTCAAAAGGGGTCATAGTGACTTCCTAGGGGTCCTAGTAGGCCTTATCACATGTTAGGACCCCTAGGAAGTCCCTGTGACCCCTTTTGACACATTAGAATGGTCAAGTGTGTCCTAAGGGGCCCTATGGCCCATTCAGACACACTTGAGAATTCAAATGTGTCAAAAGGGGTCATGGGGACTTCCTAGGGGTCCTAATAGGCCTTATCACGCGTTAGGACCCCTAGGTAGTCCCCGTGACCCTTTTTGACACATTAGAACGGTCAAGTGTGTCCTAAGGGGTCCTACGGCCCCTTCAGACACACTTGAGCATTCAAATGTGTCAAAAGGGGTCATGGGGACTTCCTAGGAGTCCTACTAGGCCTTATCACGCGTTAGGACCCCTAGGAAGTCCCAGTGACCCCTTTTGACACATTAGAATGGTCAAGTGTGTCCTAAGCGGCCCTATGACCCCTTCAAACACACTTGAGCATTCAAATGTGTCAAAAGGGGTCATGGGGACTTCCTACGGGTCCTAGTACTAGTTTCCAGGACAGATGATGACATCTACTTATTCAGTATATTCAGACCACCGAAATTACAAGGGGTCCTAGTAAAAGTTCAATTTTATATGTAAAAGTTCAATTTTTTCATTTGCTCCCGCCCTTTTTTCATCTAATTGGATATATCGGGTACCCAATTTTTGACTGGTCATATTTGACCAAAATATTCCCTGTCCCCACAGGCCAGATAAACATAGGATTTCACACTTTTTCACGGGTTGCAAGAAAAAAAACATGATTTGGGTCCCATTTTTTTTGTTTTGTCAACTTGTGGTCTCACCATGGGAAGCAACAGTCGTCGAAAGGCTAAACGGAAGACGAAGGTGACGAATGAAGAAATTCAAGCATATAGAGAAAAAGATAGGGAAAATCATTGAAGAAGGAGAGAAGGTATGTTAAACATTAATCAAGGTGACCCTGTAAATGTAGTTGTAAGTGAAGAGGATGTTGAATTTGAAAATAATATGGAAATTAATTTTGTGAAAAACAATGTATGGAGTGAAGATGAAAATGTAGAGATGGAGAATGAAAATGTAGACTTGGGGAATGAAAACGTAGATTTGGGGAATGACAATGAATGGAATGAAGATGAAAATGTACAGATGGAGATTGAAAATGTAGACTTGGGGAATGAAAATGTTGCACAAGAACCACATGAACGTTACACATCTCCAAATTATATGCGAAATGAAGTCCCTTGCAATAAAGAAAATCAATCTTCAAATTTAGGGCTTTCAAGAACACCTAAATGGTTAATTGAAATTGAGGAGAACATTATGAATAATTGGGAAGGAAAGAGGTCACATAGAACCATTAGGTTGTGGGCTTCAAGACTTTATGATCAATTTTTTGGAAACAAGACATTGGTTGAGCATGTCAAATTTTTGTGTAGTTGTTAAAGATGCAAAAGATGAGACCTGTGCTTGTGAAATTGAAGATTCGTGTGAACAAGAAAATGGATAGAAATGCCATTGTTGTGAAGAATTTTTTCAATGCTCTCAATAGCATTGGGAAGACTAGCAGAGAAAAAAATAAGAGATTTGCTCGGAGGGTTATTACAACCTCCTTAGTAAGTCATCAGTTGAGACAGGCTCGTTTGATGAGACAAACTTGTGTTAACTTCAATATAGATCGTAAATCTTTGGGTAGAGCACTTGCAAGAAGAGAAAGACTTGATGATCCACTTCAAATTGATACATGGGCTTATGGTGGGAGACATCCACATTTCGATAAGAAGCTAACAGATGTTGTCAAGGATGAAATTCAACAATTTTGGGATGGATGTGAAGGATGTCTTGAAGTTGAGAGTTGGCAATTGAGACCGCACTCCACATCCTAAAAATTATGTGGAGGTAAGTCAAACAATGTTGTATAAATTTTTTTGTGAGACACATCCAACATTGAAAATATCACAAAGGTCTTTTGAATCTGTGAAGCCATTTTATTGTGTACCCCTTAAGATTTGGAATACATGTTGTTGCAAATATCATGTTGAGTTTTCAATGCATCATGAATTATTACGGTCTATTCATTCTACTTTGCATACTAATGAAATGCTAGAGGATTGTGGTGCAAGTGGTCTTCCCAAATCATAAAGAGACTTGCTAGATCAATTTTCATGTCATAGAGATGATGGTTGTTTATTTTATAAAAAAGATTGCTTAAATGCCAAGTGCTCAGAATGTGGTGGCTTGTCCAAGTTTAGAACATGTTTTCATGAGGGTTTGGAACACAATTTTGGAAAGACACTCGTCCAAAAAAAGGTATATGAAATAGTGAAATATACATTGAAGAGTGGAGGTGAAGGCTCTAGATGTGAGTTAGTTGCAAAAGAATACAATGTTGCTAATTTTATCTCAGATTTCAAGACAAATATTTTTTACAAGTATGCAAGGCATAGTCACAGGTCTTAATGGTTGGATCAACAATTCAGGACATGTAAGGACACTTTCCCCATTGGAACTATTATATGCGTTGTAGACTTTGCGGAGAACTATACATTGCAGCCCCAAAATGAGACTCAAGCTCAATATTAAAATTCCATTTAGGTTCCTATTTTTGTACACATCACATATAGACATTCCCCTGATAGAAAAATAGATGAGAAAAAGATAATCAGAGAGTACCATTTTTATATGAGCAACGACAGGTCTCACTCTCATGAGTTTGTTCAACATTGTTTCCAAAACTATTTTGACTTCTTGCAAGAAAATGGTATTGCTATGGATAGGCATCTCATTTTGTCGGATAATTTCACCATTCAATTTAAGAATGCCAAAATGTTTTATTGGTTGTGTAGAATGCATTTGGAGAGAGGTGTACCTCATATTAGGAGTTTTTTTGAGTTAGGGCATGGGAAAGGGGAGCATGACAGAGCAGGTGCATGTGTGAAGAGAGCTCTAGTTAAGGAGCAATTGAGGATTTCAGGTGTTGTATTCTTGATGCTCATTCTATTATTGATCAGTGTACTTTAGCATTGTCACAGGGGGACTCTTGATTCTACAGTGTGTAGATTCTTTTGGTTTGTTGAGGGAACTATACGAGATAGATAGGATTGTCAAACAGTGAAAGACTCTTCAAAAATGCATTCATTCTAAAGCTCCAATAGTAGTACATGGACCATTTGGACATGAGAGTTGGCTTGTTTTTGCCCCATGTGTTTTCAGTATGATTGGGATCATTGTGAGTGTGTGGATACATGGGTTCCACAGTATCTAACTCTATCTTTGACACTCTGTATAAGAAATGATGACATGGACACTTCAATTGAGTATGACCATCTTTCAGATCTTCTGAAGCCAAGAGATGTTTTTGCATTGGTTGCACCACATGGGAATGATGAGAGGTCAGATTATTGGTTATCACATTGTGTACGAGGTAAATAGAAGCTTGTACAATCGATGACAGATGGTGATGGGTTCACATATCCTACTGGTTCAGTTGTTGTTGCGGGAACATGGCTGCAAACATACATGATTAGAAAGAATGGAGTTCCTACATTTGAGAAGCACAAAAATATTCTCATGTATTCACACCTTGTTATAGAAAATGTAGGATTTGAGAGATATAAATCCACAAAACCCTAAGATCACCTGCATACAAAAACCTATTACAAGGAACTAGAGACAAGAAGAGGGCAAGGGTTTGACTCAAAAATATGAAGAAGAAAATATCCTCAACTAATAAATGAATTAAATGTACAATGGATCATCCTTATAAAGGAGATCAAAATCCTTGAAAGGAAAACCTAAAAAGTAGAAGTGCATGTAATAATTAGTTAAATTATTACAAGACTAATGCATGCAAGTTTATATTTAAAACAACTAGTGCATAAGTTTAAATCAACTAGTGCATGTGTGTTTAAATATAAATAACTAAAAATAAAAGTGTTCACATCTTAAGAAGGGAGTAAAGTTAATTAATATAATTAATACTTTACTCTAACACCCCCCCTTAAGATGCGCAACAATGCAGCTAAAAACAATGCAAAAAGAAAGAAAAGGAAACTACAGTGCTGAAAGCATAAAAATGGGTCCTGGAAACATGGTTTGATTAGGTACCCAGCACAACCAAATCTCTATAAAATGAAGAAATAGAGAAAACCCAGTGGGAAAAAACCCTACTCCAAAAAGAGATAGAAAAATGCAAAAAAAGAAATGGCTCAAGAGACTCTCTCAAAACCATAAGTACAACCAGCCCCCCCATGAGAGAGGGATGAGACACCAAAGCCCCCCCAAAATGATGGAACCCCTGTGGAAATGATCAAACCAATGCAACTCCAATGTGGAAGAAACAAAGGCATGAAACAAGGAAACCCCTGAATGAGAGGTGAAACTAGAAGGCCTAACTGATGCTCAAAGGAGAAAATATGAGGATCTTGAAAGGGAATACCCAATGTAGGTAGTGTGACAGGTGTGCTGACACTGTCATGAAAGAGGAGATGAACATCCTCTATAGAATCCTCAACAAGTGCACCTGGTGGCTCGATGAATGGAGTTGGAGGGTCAGGTAGTGCTGAAGAAGAATCTTGCTGAAGAGAAAAGACCTCAGCAGGATGTGGTGTGGCAGTCATAACAGTGATCTCAAGAACAATACAAAAGTTCCAGCGACCTAACTGCACCACATGAGGCTCTCGCAAAAGAGGAGAGTTGTGCTCTGACAATGGAGATGGTGGACCAAAGTGTGAGAAGGTGTAGAGATAGTTGGAATGATCAACTGTCCCTATAGCAACAATGCCTCCTATCGCACTATCCTGAATGAAGACTGAATTTGCAGTGAACTCAACTGTCTTCCCTGATCCACTGTGTGTAATTTGATAAATCAAGAGAAAGTTTACAAATAGAGATGGAACATACAATACATCATTGAATGTGCCATCCTGAACGCCTATTGAACCTTTCCCGCAAACTATCAAGACAGTGTTATTCCCCATGAGAATATGAGGAATGGGAGAAGCCTCAACAGTAGAGAAGACCCCTTGAGAAGATGCCATATGGTGAGAAGCACCTAAATCTAGTATCCAAGGGACCTGTGAAGGGGATGCAATGGATGCCCGTAATGCATGACCCTGTCCAAAATCCTATCCAGATGTCGAAGATGTGGAGGAAGACTGAAAAGCAGACCCCTGTGAGGTAGAAGAGGATGGAGAGGAAATAATGCTTTTCTGAAGAAGAGCTTGCAAATCTGCAATTTGTTTCTCATAGCCATCAAATCTCTTCTGAAAACAATGTGACTCATCATGAGGTCCCTTCTGAAAATAGGAACATGTAGGTCTCTCAGTCTTTTGTTTCTCCTTCTTAGAAGAAGATGGTGGGCCAATAGAGTGCTGAGAAGAGGAATATGATATCTACTTTTGCTTTTCTTTGGATGGTTGGGAAACCAATGCTTGGTTCTTTGATCCTGTTAGAGAGTCCGAATGAGTAAGCTTGGCCTGTTCTCTAGTCAAACAGTCACAAAACACCTCAAAAGTGGGCATGGTGAATGTAGGTTGCAAAGCGTCCATGGTAGAATGAAAGGTAGAAGAGAAGATCTGAAAGTTTCCCCTAAGCTTAGATAGAATCAAATAAATGCACTCTTTATTAGTCTTTTTCTTTCCACATCTATGTAATAAAGATCTATGTTGTTTGAACTTAATCAAAAAGTCCTCAATAGAGGGAAAAGAATTAGGTACAAGAGAGGTAAGCTCTGCCTCAATCTGAAGTGCTCTGAACTCATTCACTATACCAAACAAGGTGTTAAGCTTGGTCCACATAGCTTGAGGGGTATTGCACCCAGCAAGATGAAAATGCAAGCTGTCTAATACCTGTAAAGCAATCAACCCCATAGCCTCATCCATCTTGTTTTGATGCTGCATGATCTCAAAGGGCCTCTGTAATACTAGCTGCACTGCATCTAGACAAGACCAAAGCCCTTTTGAATGGAGAAGCTATGTCATCAAGGTTTTCCATGTGTGATAATTATGTGGGGTCAGAAGTTCTAGACAAGAAGAGGTCTCAGCCATATTTTTTAGAAGGGATTTTATTTTGATAAATATCTGGTTTAACTGATAGAAACAAGAAAATAATACCCCCCCACAAGCCAAATATCGAACCCCTAAGCCTAGAATGATATGCTTTATCAAGAGAAGAGAAAAAAAGCTTCAGATCTAAATCTTGTGTACCTTGAAAAAATTCTAATGAAAATAGGCAAAAATCTGGATGGTTCTTGAGAAGAGCTTTCCAGCGCTTCTTCCCGATCAAAAAATGGAGCTAATTTGAGCAAATTAGCCCCCCCAGAATGAAAAAAATATGATCTAGCTTTGATAGCAGAAAAAAAAGCTATATGACAAAAAAAAACACCAGATTAACTTGCATGAGAGCATCGGGCTTGGAACCAGCTTTCCGGTGATATCTTGTTTGTCAAAAAATGATGCCTGGAGCTCCCGGAAAGCCAATTTTAGTGAAAGACCTTCAAAAGAGAAAAAAATCCTCCAAAATTTTTATAAGGGACCAATGCTAGCCCCTGGCCTTAGCGGCTGGTCATATGGGTTTCATCACTGGCGGTCAGGCTGGCGGCTTGGGCTAACTACTAGCAGTCAGCGTTGTCTCCAGGCAGTTAGTTCATCATTGGCACCGTTAGCAGTTAATGGGACCATTGGCAATTTTCTGGCGGTGGTTTGCTCCAACCGGTAGTGGTGACGATTTGGGCGAAGTTTCTCCGGTGGCAGGCGGAGTTCTCCGGTGGCAGGCGGTGCTCAAGCGAAGTTCTCCGGTGGCAGTGGGCGGCATGCTGGCAGTGCGTTGTCTACAGTTCCTTTTTTTTATTTTTATTTTTGCCGAAAATCCATACAGACTGTTGCCTCAGGGTGCGTGCATAACCCTGGGGCAAATTTTTTTTGCCTCTCCCTGCAACATTGTCCAAATTTTAAGTGTTTTATATCGAAATAAGGGTTTTTGGGCACTGTGAGCTCAATAGTGAGGTCCGTTTGAGCTCAAAGTGCACCAAAATTTAGGGACCCCTAATTTCAATAAAAAAAACATTAAAAAAGCTTTAAAAAGTGCAAAAAGAAATTTTAAACAAAAAATAACGTCCTACAGAGAATACCATATTTGAAAACTATAACCAAAAAATCTCAAATCAGCCAAAAATTCCCTAATTTGAATCCTTCAAACGTGAACAAGCTGTAGTAGATTAGGCTCTGATACCATGTAGGATTTGAGCAATACAAATCCACAAAACCCGAAGATCACCTGCATACAAAAACCTATTACAAGGAAGTAGAGACAACAAGAGGGCAAGGGTTTGACTCAAAAATATGAAGAAGAAAATATCCTCAAATAATGAATGAATTAAATGTACAATGGATCATCCTTATAAAGGAGATTGAAAGCCTTGAAAGGCAAACCTAAAAAGCAGAAGTGCATGTAATAATGAGTTAAATTATTACAAGACTAATGCATGCAATTTTATATTTAAAACAACTAGTGCATAAGTTTAAATCAACTAGTGCATGTGTGTTTAAATATAAACAACTAAAAATAAAAGTGTCGACATCTTAAGAAGGGAGTAAAGTTAATTAATATAATTAATACTTTACTCTAACAACAATAAACGTCAAGTTGTCAAAGCATCAAGGAAGACTAAAGAAAAAATAACTTTGGACTATTAGTACTGTTGATCATGAAGCACTATTGGAGACCCTGAAGCAAAGAGATGACCCTTCAGGAACACTTGACTAGGTAATAAGTTAACTTAGTGCATTGTTTTCTAAGTTCGTTAAGCTTAATTTCAATACATTAATTTCACCTTTCTTAGATTATATTTTGAGTCAATAAACTTGGTTTTGTATGTGGATTGTAACTTGTGTAGGAGCACCTATGAAGACACCTATGGTCACCATGGATCCAATCAGAGATAGAAGGACAAAAGGATCCGTAATGGTTAATTGAGATCTTTTGAAGCCTATAATGGCAATTTGTAACAATCAATTTGATTTAAAAGTTAAATGTCCTAGAAGTCTTGATAAGGACTTATGACCAAAATCATGTATGGGTGGCCAATAGTGCCAAGAAGAGATCTTACATGTCATTTACTTATGTCATTTGCATGTGATGTGTTTTATGAGTTTGCACGGGAGAGTAAAAGGGTTAAATTTTTCATTACTAAAAATGGTGTGGACTATAAGGTTGGTGGTTCACTTTCATGACATTATAAATTCCAGTGACAACCCTGTTTTGCCCATGGAGTCACAAGAACTCTTGTGACCACGCTCAACCCAAGTGACCCCAAGGTGCACTAAGCACGATTGGGAAGTGATGTTCCAAGACTCATATCTTAAACATCGTGAGAGGTGTTGACAAACCATTAGATGCTATGGGATCATGTTTCTGAGGTCTACAATAACCTCTCTCAGTTTTGGGCGATTCGACTTCGTTTGCATTTGGAAAGACAATCTCAGTCGATGCCAAAACTTGCAGTGAGGATCAGTTGAAAGCAGCTCAACAACATATCTTTCAAACCGTTCAACATTGTATCAAACCATCTGCTCCATTGGCTCTAGTTGGCCAAGTAAACGCTAGTGACAACTCTATTTTTCCCACAGAGTCATCGGAATGCTTGCAACCACGCTCGACCCAAGTGACCCCAAGGTGCACTAAGCACGATTGGGAAACAATCTTCTGGGGATAGTATCTCAGACCTCATGAGAGGTATCGACAAACCATCAAGTGCTACAAGATCAAGTTTCTGAGGTCTACAATAACCTCTCTCAATTTTGGGTGATTCGACTTCATTTGCATTTGGCAAGACAATTTAGTCAATGCCAAAACTTGCAGTGAGGGTCAGTTGAAAGTGGCTCAGCAACGTATCTTTCAAACCATCTGACATTGCATCGAACCATTTGCTCCATTGGCTCCGGTTGGCTAGGTAAATTCCAATGACAACCCTGTTCCACCCACGGATTTACCGAAATGCTCGCGACCACGCTCGACCCAAGTGACCTCAAGGTGCACTAAGCACGATTGGGCAGCGATCTTCTAGGGATCGTATCTCAGACCTCATGAGAGGTATCAACAAACCATCAAGTGCTACAAGATCATGTTTTTGAGGTCTACAATAACCTCTCTTAGTTTTGGGTGATTCAACTCCATTTGCATTTGGCAAGACAATCTCAGTCGATGCCAAAACTTGCAGTGAGGGTCAGTTGAAAGCAGCTCAGCAGCGTATCTTTCAAACTATTCAACATTGCATCAAACCATCTACTCCATCAGCTCTAATTGACCAGGTAAATGATAGTGACAACCCCGTTCCGCCCACGAAGTCACTGGAATGCTCGCGACCACGCTCGACCCAAGTGACCCCAAGGTGCACTAAGCACGATTGGGCAATGATCTTTCGGGGCTCGTATCTCAAACCTCATGAGAGGTATTGACAAACTGTTGGGTGCTACGGGATCATGTTTCCAAGGTCTACAATAACCTCTCTTAGTTTTTTGACTTTGTTTGCATTTGGCAAGACAATCTCAGTCGATGCCAAAACTTGCAATGAGGGTCAGTTGAAAGCGGCTCAACAATGTATCTTTCAAATAGTCTAACATTGCATCGAACCTTCTAATCCATTGGCTCTGGTTAGCTAGGTAAACACCAGTGACAACCCCATCCCGCCCAGGGAGTGACCGGAATGCTCGCAACCACGCTCGACCCAAGTGACCCCAAGGTGCACTAAGCATGATTGGGCAGTGATCTTCCAGGGATCGTATCTCAGACCTCATGAGAGGTATTGACAAACTATCAGGTGCTACGGGATCATGTTTCTAAGGTCTACAATAACCTCTCTCATTTTTGGGTGATTCAACTTCATTTGCATTTGGCAAGACAATCTCAGTTGATGCCAAAACTTGTAGTGAGGGTCAGTTGAAAGCGGCTTAGCAGTGTATCTTTCAAACCGTCTGACATTGCATCAAACCGTTTGCTCCATCGGTGTTGATTGGCTGGATAAATGCCAATGATAACCCCATTCTACCCATGGAGTCATCAGAACGCTTGTGACCACGCTCGACCCAAGTGACCCTAAGGTGCACTAAGCACGATTGGGCAGTGATCTTTCGAAGCTCGTATCTTAGACCTCGTGAGAGGTATTGACAAAATATTAGGGGCTACAAGATTGTGTTTCCAAGGTCTACAATAACCTCTCTTGGTTTTGGGTGATTCGACTTCGTTTGCATTTGGCAAGACAATCTCAGTCGATGCCAAAAATTGTAGTGAGGGTCAGTTGAAAGCGGCTCAGTAGCGTATCTTTCAAATCGTCTGACATTGCATCAAACCGTTTGCTCCATCAGCTTTGATTGGCTGGGTAAATTCCATTGACAACCCTATTCTACCCATGGAGTCACCAGAATGCTCACGACCACACTCGACCCAAGTGACCCCAAGGTGCACTAAGCACGATTGGGCAGCGATCTTTCGGGGCTCATATCTCAGACCTCGTAAGAGGTATCGACAAACCATTAGGTGCTACGGGATCATGTTTTTGAGGTCTACAATAACCTCTCTTAGTTTTTGGCGAATCAACTTTGTTTGCATTTGGCAAGACAATCTCAGTCGATGCCAAAACTTGCAGTGAGGGTCAGTTGAAAGTGGCTCAACAACGTATCTTTCAAACTGTCTGACATTGCATCAAACCATCTACTCCATCAGCTCCAGTTGGTTGGGTAAATACCAGTGACAACCTCGTTCCACCCACGGAGTCATTAGAATGCTCGCAACCACGCTCGACCCAAGTGACCCCAAGGTGCACTAAGCACGATTAGGCAGCAATTTTCTGGGGCTCGCATCTTAGACCTCATGAGAGGTATTGAAAAACTATCAAGTGCTATGGGATCATTTTTCTAAGGTCTACAATAACCTCTCTTAGTTTTGGGTGATTTGACTTCATTTGCATTTGGCAAGACAATCTCAGTTGATGCCAAAACTTGTAATGAGGGTCAATTGAAAGCGGCTCAGCAACGTATCTTTCAAACCATCTGACATTGCATTGAACCATCTTCTCCATCAGCTCTAGTTGGCTAGGTAAACACCAGTGACAACCCTGTTCCACCCACGGAGTCACCAGAACACTCGCGACCATGCTCGACCCAAGTGACCCCAAGATGCACTAAGCACGATTGGGCAGTGATCTTCTGGGGCTTGTATCTTGGACCTCATGAGAGGTATTGACAAACAGTCAGGTGCTATGGGATCTTGTTTCTGAGGTATACAATAACCTCTCTCAGTTTTGGGTGATTCGACTTCGTTTGCATTTGGCAAGACAATCTCAGTCGATGCCAAAACTTGCAGTGAGGGTCAGTTGAAAGCGGCTCAATAGTGTATCTTTCAAACCATCTAATATTGCATCAAACCATCTTCTCCATAGGCTCTCATTGGCCGGGTAAACGCTAGTGACAACCCTATTCTACCCACGGAGTCACCATAACGCTTGTAACCATGCTCGACCCAAGTGACCTAACAGCACAAGTGCTACATTTCTTTGTGCATTTAGTAAACCCCAATATGATGAGTTATATACACAGTGAGTATATGAAACAATGTAGTACTAAGTGGCTCAAGTGAGTATATATAATGATATGAAACATAAGAACATAGAAAATCTATAGAAGTTAAACCTCAAACATAATAAGCTCCATGAACAGGTATTCCAGAGTAAAGAAAAACAAATGTAACTTCAACAAGATATAATTTAAATCATAATGATAATCATAGTCAAGATATAACTTCACCATTCAATTCCATTAACATGAATAATAAATATGTATACAAAAGATGACACAAATATAACATAAAAATGAACATGTTCTATATATAGAAAGTATCAAATGTATCAAAAGTATCTCCATATACAAATACGGCACATGCCATTTCAAAATGTCTACAAAATCAATGTTTCAAGGTGTACAATGTGGCATATATGCCATCTCAAAATGTGTCAAGTGGCATCTCTAAATGATGACAAAACTAAAACTACATCCTATGTCGTAGGGGGATCATCAAAATGTAGCCTCTTTGAAGAAGTGTTAGGCTTTGATTGATCCTGCAACAAAAATGAGTTCAAACCCAAGTTAGATTGCTTACGTTATATGATATATATATATATATATATATATATATATATATATATATATATATATATATATATATATATATATATATATATATATATATATATATATATATATATATATAAAATTCATAATTCAACCACTAATTTAATTAAAATTATAACTGAATACAAATATTTGTATCTGGCCTCTCGGTCACCTACCATGATCAGGTGTCCTAGCATAAGTCATTGGTAGCGAAGGGACCATGCCAACAATACCAACTCTGACCTATAAATATATATTTGCAATAATGATATTATTAGAGTGGTGCAACATAGAGTAATAAACCTACAAAATAGGACATGATTTGAACTAAAATTAAAACTTACATCTGGTGATCCCTCCTCTGGAATAGTGGGCTGGGTCAACACAGATATGAAAGATTCTCATGGGCCCTCCCTCACACTAGGAGTAACCTATGAGAGTAAAAAAATTGTCAATTATATATAAATTTACTTCATCATAACAACCCTGGTTACAAAATACAAATAACAATATGTAAAAGTCTACGTACAATCGGACTATCACTCCGAATCAAGATGCCTGTCAGCCTAGGCTCCTGAACCCGTGTCGGAACATCATCGATAGCCAAACCCTACACAATAAATTCAAGTAAAATATTTATTATGTACACACAAGTGGCATACATATGCATGCATAATTAATATTAAACAATTAATTACCTTTCCTTTGTCGATGCCTAATGAAGGAACCCCCTCGTGCCCCCCGCTGACATCGGTTGTAGTTTGCAAGAGTACAATAAAGATGGCAATATATTAGTAAATGTATGCATTTTATTGCTCTAATTGATAGAGATTTAAGCATGTACACCAAATGATATAAAAAAAACTAATGGGTACATAATTTATAATATACCGTATAGGCATCAAGGCCAAATGAAATGGCCGAAGCTGTGGACTCATCCACCTATCTCAACTCCTCTTGTGTCATCAACTGAACATAAATGGAAAAAATATATATACATAAGTGCATGCAATCATTAAAACTAATCTAAATAAATAAATTAAATAAGTCATGTGACAAATTTATTTATAATGTTTACTCTTACCATATCAACAGGAGTCCATGGCTCTGTGTACACCTCCTAAGCACTCTCATGAGATGTAGATGCTCCATGAGGTGTTGCAGCCTCTGCAGCTATGTCTCCTATATCCTCCTCATCAATAACATACTGATATGTATCAGCATTAGTAAGTGGTCTGAGGCACATATTCTTGCATATAATGCAAATATGGGGCTCGCATACACGTGAACTCCGACAAGATGTCGATGCGCCAACATCATCCACACCAGGAGGCAACACCGACCTAGTCTGCTTGATCAACTAATCACTCAACAAATGAATGGCCCTAATAGTCTGTGAGGCAGCCTCTACAATGATATCGGGATGCTGCACTCAAGGAGGGGGTGTGACATCAGTGGGGGGGACAAAGGTAGTGGCCTTTTTGTGCTGGGCAAATGACCTGGTCTTAGGAGCTCCTTTGCCTACGCCCATGTTGGGGCTCATACTCCAATAATCAACATGGTGGCCAAGCACAAACTCAGCATACAATTTTTTTATGAAATAAAATGGGACCTCCAAATTTCTATGGGGTGGTTTATCAAAAACCATCCACCAGTGATCCCAAAAGTGTGTGTGCATTGCTTCATTTGTGCACCATTTTATTGATAATTTGGGCTTTTTGGGATCAACTTGTATTCTGGTTTTAGGATTGACAAAAATGGTGGGTATATCTTCCTTACTTATATTAAGGGCTACAATCCCATCATGGTCAAGCCTGTCATCAAATTGGGCATGCATATTATCATGCCAATGAAGAGCAACATTATGTTGCTGCGTGAGTGTGTCAATATTTTCAACAATTGTATTTAGTGTGGATATATCTTATATATTTTGATATGTGTTATATATTTTGATATGTGTTCAATATTTTCAACAATCGTATTGTGTTCAAATTATCTTGTATCAAATCTTCTAAAGATTGAGGGTTTTGACATGGGGGATTGTTTTCAGGATCGTTATTTGGTGCGGGAGGGTTATTTTCTTCATTGTTGTTAGCCATGTCTGATTAAAAAAAAAAAAATTCTAAATTTCATATATTATTACAAATATAAATACAAAACCCTATTTCAACGAAAAAAATGACATTTAGCATGAAAATGGAATAAAATAATCAAAATATATAAATAATTTACTTACCGAATATGCTGGGGAGTTGAATTTGTTGTTGCCAAAATTAGATACCTGAAAATATATCGTGTATATGATATATCAAGCCGTTTTCCCAAGAAAAAATGTAAAAAGAAATGAGGAAAAGGGCTCGCGGGTTTCAAATTTATGCCACAAGTATCGGGTACCCGATATATGGTATCGAGTACCCGATTAGGCCTGTGCTTTGGTGGCAAGTTTTCCCAAGTGTAGTAACACCTAGGCCTACTAAAAAGTCAACAAGCATTTTCATGCACTTTTGGGCGAGTGAAAAGTGAATATTTTTCACATCACCACTTTTTGGACCCTCATGATCTTGCACATACCCGACTGAGCTATGCTTAATAATATTTTTTTTTAATGTTGTCTGTTATTGATGATTTTCATTGATGTTCCCTCCTTATTTTCTCCTAGATGTCACTTTACTAGAGGATTGGGGTCATGGGGCATATTTTTTTGTCTTCTTCTTGTGAGTGTGGTTTTAATGACCCTATATGTTTGATGCATCATGTGTTTATGATAAGTTCCTCCATCAAAATTGGAACACTGCATATACCTTGACCTGATTCATTTGAACACTTAGGTGAGTCTAAACTATATCCTTGACTATCTACATTGTATTTATTTTACACAAGACCATACTCATGGTTATCTTGGCACTTATGCTTTGATACTGGTATAATCTTACAACATTAACTTGGAAACTGTGTTTAGGTCATCTTGACTCTTATGCCTCGATGCTTACGTGTGTTTACTGTATTCTATCTGATCAAGATCATGTATTCATACCTTCATAGTTGTGCTTGCACTATGACGGATGTATGATCTTGCGATGTCCCTTAATAAGGCTCGATGATGAAAATAAGGACCGATTAAGATCCCTGCACTTTACACTTACATTTTCATCCTAGGTTGCATCTTGCATTGAGTGAGGAGAGAGTCTTCATCTCATCATTATCAGACAACTTTGGTAAGCCTTTTCCAGCATCCTCGATTCATTTTTTGGATCAAAATCAAAATCCGAGTTCATTTTTTGTTCTTCTGAGGTTTATCTTTTCATCCTTTGAGCCAAAAATTTATCATATTGCTTCATAAACTTTTTCTTTGACCTAATTCCAATTTTATACCTTTCTGGTCAAACTTATTCAAACTGGGGAAAATTCTCATCGTTTAGTGGTCAGACTTGGTCCAAATTCTTTTCTAATATTTCTAAATTGATTGTCAATCATCTTGGACCCTATCTAATCTTGATTTGATCAAATTTATCTCATTTTTGCATCTCCTCAACATCATTTTGATTTTTATATTGAGGGGGCAAGAATAATCTATCATCGATCTTTCAAAGATGCAAATTAACCATGCTATCATCACTAGGGGCATCTCAGCTTCATCGCTTCACCTCAAGTTGAGATTCTCTAAGTTGATTTAATCTGATCTTGGACATATCATTTCTCATTGTATCATATCAGTTTTGGTATTGTCTTATCTTTCAACCGAGCAGTCTCAATGTTCAATTTCATCAATTTACATCAAACTATGCATTGAAACTCTTGCTACATTGTTGTGCTTCGTTCAATCAGGTTTAGAGATAGTGTCTCTCAGGATAGTTCATCGCTTCATATCAACTGTTTGCCTATCATTATTTTATTTGAATCAATGTGCTTGCTCGCACACTGACTCAAAGAGGGGAAAATGTAATCACCCAATTTTGATTTAGTAAACTATAAGCCCCCTTTATAAAAAAATTAATTAAAATATTAGACCATTGCTTTGTATCAAATCAATTGTACTTAATTAATTAATCATTTATTTGATTATATCCTAAAGTTTGATCACTTTCTTCTATGTTTATTTAATTAAAAGAACATGATCCCTTTTAATTAAATAATAAAAGACCCATTTATCCTAAGTGCACATGAAAATCACTTTTCTAAAAATAAAAATATTTAATAATAATAACAATAAAAATAAAAATAAAATGCCTCCACTTAAAGTGCACTTTCCAATGAGATGGAATCTTTTGACTTTTGACTTGAAGGCTTTTGCCTCTTTATCTCAACCACTCATAGTTTTGTCTCTTAATCTTAGCCTTTGTTTTTTGCCTCTTAAAGACATGAGCACATGGATCAACCAAGACTTAATCTCCAACTTTGCTCATTCTTTTGCCTCTTAATCTTGACCGTCCGCTCATTTATAAGTTCTTTAAAAGGAGACTCTCTCCTCATTCTTGCAATCTTGGTACTTTTGGAAATTATCTTGGCATCTTTGAATCTTAGCTCATATTGCATCTTGAATTATTGCACTATTATTTAACTTACCTTTTTTATTTACTTTCTTGTATTTAGCTTAGTTAATCTAGTCTAATTAGCATGGATTTTAATCTTTTATCTTGTTAGCTTAGATTTACCTTATTTACACTCTTGCATTTCATCTTAGCTTAATCTTGCATCTCTTGCATCTCATCTTAGATTACTTTGCATTTCCATTCATCATGGAGATCTTGGATACTTGCACTCTTATTGCTTGATATTTACTTGAATCTTCCATTTTAAAGTGCACCTTGTAGGGATCTTGCTTATTGGGTTCATTTGAGAGTGACCATCTTTATCTACATCATTCTTGCACACTATGGATGGGAAGCTATAAGCTACCTTCTAAGACTACAAATTCATTGGATCTCTTGGATATAAGGGTTTATAGAAGTGACACACTTTTTTAACACTTTTTTTCCTCCTTTTATGATAAGAATAACTTTTACTCATTAAGTCAAATTTTGCTATATTTTTTAATTGATATATTTGATATGGAAAAAAGATAGACAAATATTTTAGCTAGTACATTAACAAGAACCAAACTCTTTTCCCTAAAAATATTGGGATAGAAACAAATCAAATGTGTTATGCTTGACTAACTCTAGTTAAAGAGAGTCAAGCAACCTAGGTTCCTCCCTTTTTTGCATAGAAGATTGATTGATTGACTTAGATGTGAGCTAATTAGGTCCTAAAGTATGCATAACTGATCATATAATATAATAAAATAGATTGATAAATGAACATAAAGTTACAAATAGTACAAAAATGAAACTGAGATGCAGAGGTGAACCTGTAACAAAAAACATAGCCCAAAACTAGTGGTCAAGTGTGCTAGGCACCATAGTCAATATATGTCCAATTTTTGGAAAATGACCTAATATGGTATTAGAAGACCCAAAACTATAAATCCATCAAATTTCAAGTCAAATTACTAGGACTATGGTGCTAGGCACAATAAACCGGGCCTTTTCTCCTAAATTTTCTTTGGTGAATTTCTTTCTCTTAGACCACTTAGTTTTTCTACACCTAAAAATTGGGGTGGATTCCTATGTTTGAACCTTCACAAGCATAAAAGAAGGGAAAATGGGTTGTGCATATACAAGGGCTCCCCTTAGTCAAGCCCCTATTTTGTTGTTTCCACATGCATGAGAAACCAAGTTGGATATAGGATAAAAGTGTGTGCTTTGAACCTTAAGTGTGTCTAAGATTGTGGCAAGCAATAAAGTGCATAAATGTAAACAAGAGCCATGGTCAAATGCATTAGAGTGAACACTAGATGAGGCAATCAAAAGGTGATGTATATGTCAACTCATAAAATAACTGAAAAAATATTACATCAACTATGATAAATAAAATAGATCATCATTCATGTAAAACAAGTGCTCTTTGACAATATTATTGTTAACTTCTTTAATCTCAGAATTTTCTCTATATGTAATATGAATGAAGATTATAATTTAAATTATATTGTATTACATGTGATAACATTTCTATTTATGCATGGAATATGTAGTTTTTTACAAAATCAACATAGCTCGGCAATAGTCATAATTAGTCATAATTGAGAAGAAATATGAATACAAATTTTGAACTATTGATTTAACCATTGATACCTAGGGTTTCTTCTTTCAAGTTTGTATAGAATATTTTAACTCAAATATGAAATAAAAGCGAAAAACGAACTTCTCTAGTACCCAAGACACCTATGGTTTCTTCTTACATGTTTGTATAGAATTTTTTAACTCAAATATGAAATGAAGTGTAAAAAACAAGCTTCTCTAGTAGCCAAGTCACATTAGAACCTTCACTACAGCTCATAAAATGTATTTCATAATAGTATGTCTTTTTTTCTCCATAATTTCTTTTAAAAATCACCTTCTCTATCCTCACCACTATTACATTAGTTGTAGGGTGTTATTAAAATTGTTCAATAACATCTTTTGTGGCATCAAATATATTACTACCAATTCATGCTGTATTTATCCACCACCATTTTTTTTAATATTCTCTTTGTAAGATGAATAAAATAGTACACCATTATTTTAGAAGGAAATTAATCAGTTGTTATCATGGCGAAGATCACGAAGATGAGGAAGAGAAATTTCGGCAGCGAAAGCATCCGATCGATAAGGTGGCCGTACATTGAACTCGGCATATTCGAAAATCCAACCCATCAAAA
The DNA here is from genome assembly GCA_027943335.1 of Chamaecyparis obtusa. NCBI lineage: Eukaryota > Viridiplantae > Streptophyta > Pinopsida > Cupressales > Cupressaceae > Chamaecyparis > Chamaecyparis obtusa. The sequence goes on from BSBK01001440.1 coordinate 2,027,289, forward strand.
TTTAACTGGCTTTCCCCTCGATGTCAACGGATATGCTCATTGCTTCGATCGTTGACATGAGTTCGGCAGATTCTATTTGGTAATTACTAAGATAAAAACCTGTATCTTCATCTGCCTCTAACCAACACCAACATATGCTTCATATATTCGAGCGGCAGATTGATACCTCTTCAGCGTACACAGAATTCCTCGCCTATTTTCATTCTATACTCTTTTGTTTTAATTCTGTTTTTAGTGACCCTGTCATGTTCTTAGCCGAAAATGGTATCTTCAAAGGATGATAATAACGATACTTCATTACTAACTTTTCTGTAAATCTCTCTATTCGTTTGTTAAAGGTCGTTTGAATTAATAAAGTGGGTGCCAACTTCTCTTCGTGTTTCTCTTCTTGTTTTACAAGATCTATGATGTCTTTTTTCTAGTTTCATGGGATTCATCGAAATTTTAACCTCTGCCATTTGTCAATGCTTTGTTTTTATCTCTACAAGATACGATAATCCCAAAGAATTGTTGCGTCATACTCGCGCCTGGAAAGTTCCACCACAAGTAATCAATTGTCTTCACCTGGTTTGAGAATGAGAATGAGAGAGAAATGAATGTTTGAAACTTACACTAAAGAAATCTTCAGATTCATCAGAGAACTTCAAAGCTTTTTGAGATACGGGAGAATTATAGTGAAGAGTAAGAAGAAAATCTCCATCGTATTATTGGTGATTGATTTTTAGGGTTAATTTGTATTTGGTCTCAGTTGTGTTTTAAGTAGTCAAGCACTGGGTTCAATGTCTGATTCGTCTGTAATGTGGATGAGAGTTTGTTCAATATGGAACAAAATATTAATTAATTATTACTATTTATAATAGAAATAAAAAATAAATTAAACTTTGGCAATTCAATTAATCATTTATTTTTTTTACTAATAAGTTTGAGTATTCATATAGAAAAAATAAACATTGATATTATAAGAAAAGAGTAAAGAAAATGAATTAATCAAATATTTTTAAAAAGTTTACCAACAAATTTGAATATTCATATTAAAAAAATAAATCTTGTCATTACAAGATAAATTATATATGTGATTATTTATATGAATAAGGGTTCTTTTTAATATTAATCATCTTGTATGTATTGCACCAATATTGACATACAGAGTGTTTATCAATTCTCTCCTGTGGATGGATTTTTTGTGTTGTGAAGTGTTTATACTTATGTGAGATATTTTGGTCACTCCAATAGACTGATAATTCTTTATTATAAATTTATTTCTTGGTACTCAAGTGAGTGTGAAATCGAGTTGGGCTAAAAAATAAGTCCACATGATAATGAAAATGCTAAAATTTAGACTTAAGAAACTTCAAGTGAAAAATAGAATGGGTTATCTACATAATCTATAAAATATGTTAGATCTACCCTTACAAAAAGATTCTAGAAGACCCAAATATATGGATTGATAGTAACATGAACATCAATAGCTTTTGGTGATAACCACTAGCATACGTTTTCTATTGTCACCAAAACTCATTTTGTATGAAATCCATACAACCATATGAACTATATCTCGTCTACACAAGCATACTAAATTCTCTACATCATCAACATATTTTTGACATGTTCCTCTCTTTGAATCACAAATAATGACAAAAATCATTTTAAATTCTTAAAGATTTTAAATATTTCTATTTGTTGGCTATACTTCTCCATGCCAACAACACACATTATCTATGAAGATAACCATACAACATAGGAATTAAACTAATTATCGATATACATACATTTGTGTGGGGTTCTATACAGTTATTTTAGCACTGTCACATTATGAGACCTAGTCATATAGGTGATCATGGGTGGATGCACTAGATGATAGCCACAAGTTAAATTGGGTATGAAAGCCCTAGGTTTTTTCTACCTATGAGGGTTAAAAATAGTAGTGTGTATGCACCACCTAGAGCAACTTGACCTATCATCATCACTCTTGTAGCACTACTCAACACCACTATACTCCACCTCCAACTATGCCACTATTGGGTGGTCAATCTCTACTATTTACATGCTACCTACACCACTTATGATCATCTTGGCTAGAAGTGTTACCTATCAATCACCCCAGTGATTTGAAGCTATCTTATGTTTGTGTTTAGAGGGGGTTTTTAATGGATGCATATCTTTCATCCATACTATCACATTTTTTTACTTCTTACTCATTAAGTCAAATTTTGCTTTTAATTGATATGGAAAAAAGATAGACAAATTTAGCTACTAAATTAACAAGAACCAAACTCTTTTCCCTAAAAAGATTGGGATAGAAACAAGTCAAATGTGTTATGCTTGACTAACTCTAGTCAAAGCAAGTCAAGCAACCTAGGTTCTTCCCTTTGGTGCATAGAAGATTGATTGATTGACTTAGATGTGAGCTAATTAGGTCCTAAAGCATGCATAAATGATCATATAATATAGTAAAATAGATTGATAAACTAACATAAAGTTACAAAAAAATACAAAAATGAAACTAGGATGCAAAGGTGAAACTATAACAACAAACATAGTCCAAAACTAGTGGTCAAGTGTGCTAGGCACCATAGATCAATAGATGTTCAACTTTTGGAAATTGACCAAATTTGGTATTAGAAGACCCAAAACTATAAATCCATCAAATTTCAAGTCAAAATACTTGGACTACATGGTGCTAGGCACAATAAACCAAGGCTTTTCTCCTAAATTTTCTTTGGTAAATTTCTTAGTCTTAGACCACTTAGTTTTTCTATATCAAAAAATTGGGGTGGATTCCGATGTTTGAACCTTCATAAGCATAAAAGAAGGAAAAATGGGTTGTGGATATATAGGGGCTCCCCTTAGTCAAGCCTCTATTTTGGTTTTTCCACCTCCATGGGTAACCAAGTTGGATATGAGATAAAAGTGTGTGCTTTGAACCTTAAATGTGTCTAAGATTGTGGCGAGCAATAAAGTGCATAAATGTAAATAAGGGCCCTACTCAAATGTATTAGAGTGAACGCTAGATGAGGCAATCAAAAAGTGATGCATATATCAACTCATAAAATAACTAAAAACATTATTACATCAACTATGATGAATAAAATAGATCGTCATTCATGTAAAATAAATTTTCTTTGACAATATTATTGTTAACTTCTTTAATCTCAAAATTTTCTCTATATGTAATATGAATGAAGATTATAATTTAAATTGAATTGTATTACATATGATAATATTCCGTTCAGATGCAGGAATTGTCACAAGACTGGACACCTTGCTGCTTGGTGCTTATCTAACAAAAGCAAATCAAAGAAATTGCCCTCTTGGTGGGCGGGGCCTCGAATCACCACTATACGGTTTAGAAATCCTCTAAGGAGGGCGGCTCAAGTTCAAGTCCATCTCGGAATGATCAGGCTTTGGATGGTGCTTCAGTCGACGCTTCGGCTGCTTCTGATGTTGTCTTTGCTGCTGGTGGTGTTGGCTCTGATGTGGCTTTGTCTCATGAGGTAGCTGTTGTTCTTCTTGGTGCTGCTTCTACTTCCCCTGCCTAGACTGCTGATGATGCCCTTGTCTAGAATGTTGTTGGTGCCCCTTTCTAGTCCGCTGGTGCTGTCTCTAGTTCTGCAACCTTGTCCACGGACGTTGGTGGTGTCTTTGGTCCTGATGCTGCTTTGGGTGCGGGAGCTGCGTGCTCTTCTGTGACCTGCCCTTTTGTGGGCTTGTCTAGCTCTTTTTTGGTTTGGCAAAAGGAAGTCAGAAAGGTGGAGGATGGATGGACAATAGTGACGGGCAAAAAATTTAAACCTTCCACTCCTTATTTTGATATGAACTTACGTTCACATAAGAACGGGCAAAATTATAAATCCTGATTGCCCTTGTTTGGTTTTGGGTGTGGGCTTCTGTCCACTTGGTAAGAACATGGGTTTGTTCCTTTTGTTTGTTTAGTGGGGCACCACATTTGTATTGGTTCTTAATTGCAAAATTTGTCTTTGCTCTTGTATAAGGTTTCGGGTCCTTTCAAAACCTATTTTTACGTAATCAAAACATTTCTATTTATGCATGGAATATGTAATTTTTTACAAAATCAATATAGAGGCAATAGTCATAATTGAAAAGAAATATGAATACAAATTTTGAACTATTGATTTAACCATTGAGACCTAGAGTTTCTTCTTTCACGTTTGTATAGAATATTATAAGTCACACTTAGAACCTTCACCACAACTCATTAAAATGTATTTCATAATAGTATATGTCTTTTTTTCTCCATAAATTCTATTAAAAATCACCTTCACTACAATCAGGACTATTACATTAATTGTGTTAAAATTGTTCAATAACATCTTCGTCATATCAAATATATTACTACCAATTCATAATATATTATCTACAGCCATTTTTTTATCTTCTCTTTGTAAGATGTAAAAAATAGTAAACCATTACTCATTAAAAGGAAATTAATCAATTGTTATCATGGCGAAGATCACGAAGAAGAGGAATTTCGGCAGCGAAAGCATCTGATCGATGGTGGCCGTACATTGAACTCGGCATATTCGAAAATCCAACCCACCAAAATTTAACTGGCTTTTCTCTGGATGTCAACGGATATGCTCATCGCTTCGATCGTTGACATGAGTTCGGCAGATTCTATTTGGGAATTACTAAGATAAAAACCCGTATCTTCATCTGCCTCTAATCAACACCCACATATGCTTCATATATTCGAGCGGCAGATTGATACCTCTTCCGCGTACACAAAGTTCCTCGCCTATTTTAATTCTATTTTCTTTTGTTTTCAGCATGCAAGCCTCTAGTGACCCTGTCATGTTCTTGGCCGAAAATGGTATCTTCAAAGGATGATAATAACGATACTTCATTACTAACTTTTCAGTAAATCTCTCTAATCGTTTGTTAAAAGTGGTTTGAGTTAATATAGTTGGTGTTGTGGTTCAAAGGAGGAAGAAAGGTGGTGTTTTTAATTCTTGAAAAAGAGTCTGCAATTCCTCTTGATTGATTCAGTTGATATGGATGATAAATTATTTTGGGCCATGGTTTTCGCTTCCCCTCTTCTGATTCAGTTGATTTGGATGATGAAGTTTCTTTCGCAGTGATTCAAAGGAGGAAAGTGGCATTGTAAATTCTTGAAATTTCCTGTCTTCTGATTCAGTTGATTGGATGATGAGTTTTCTTGGACAGTGATTCAAAGGAGGAAGAATGGTGGTATTTTAAATTCTTGAAAAAGAGTTTCCAGTTCCCCTCTTCTGATTCAGTTGATATTATTGATATATTTTCTTGGGCCATGGTTCAAAGGAGGAAGAAAGGTGGTGTTATAGATTCTTGAAAAAAGAGTTTCTGCTTCCTCTCTGCTGATTCAGTTGATTTGGATGGTAAATTTTATTGGACCATGGTTCAAAGGAGGATGTAAATTCTTGAAAAAGAGTTTCCACTTCCCCTCTCCCCATTCAGTTGATTTGAATGGTGAATTTTATGAGGCCATGGTTCAATAGAAGAAAGGTGGTGTAAATTTTTTTAAAGAATCCCTCCCGATTCAGCTAATTTGGATGATAGAATTTTCTTGCACAATAGTTCAAAGGAGGAAGAAAGGTGGTGGTGTAAATTCCTGAACCAGAGAAAGTGGGTCTTGAGAAGATGGCCATTATCTCATATGATTATGATTTGATTGAACTGTTTGGAGTCCAAGGAGAGCCCATGATAAGGCCACAAGATGCGATGCAATCATCATCAGAAGAAATAGAATATAGAGAAAAGAAAAGATTCAAATTTCTGGACAACTATCACATTCCAGGGAGTAGTTCTGTCAGTGAGGAAGTCTGCAATTCTCTTGGGCCAAGAAAGAAAACTTGTAGAGTTATTCACTATCAAGAGGGGCGAAATCAAAATGTTTTGCAGCAGCAACAGAAGAAGAAAAGTAGTGAAAAAGCAGAAAGATCTCCAGGGCTGCAGCTTGTGCGTTTGCTCCTCAACTGTGCCTCTGCCATTACAGAGAAAAACAAAAGCTTGGCAATGACTCTTCTCAAGAAGCTTTGGTCTCAAGTCAGCATAAGCGGGAATTCAATAGAAAGGGTGGCAGCCTACTTTACAGAATCCCTGTCAGCCAAATATAAGCAAATCAATCCATCTTTCTTCTACAACAAATTGCTCATTGCACAGCAGCCAGATGAGAAAATGAAAGAATCTGAGGTGCAGTTTGATGCCTTGGTAGCCTTTTACAGAGTGTCTCCCTTCTATCAATTTGCTCACCTCACTGCCAATCAAGCCATAATTGAAGCTTTTGAAGGGCAACGCCATCTGCACATAATAGACTTTGATATCTCCCATGGTATTCAGTGGGCTTCTCTGATTCAGTCCTTGTCTGAAAGGGAAGATGTTCCAGCCCTTACTATAACTGGGTTTGGAAGAGACCTAAATGTACTGAATGCCACTGGAATCCATCTGGGTAGCTTTGCAAAAGGCCATGGTTTGACATCATTTGAGTTTCACCCATTTGTTGAAGGCTCTAGGCAAATCACAGCTCAAAATCTCCAAATCAAACATGAAGAAACTGTTGCAGTAAACTTGGTGTTGTATCTGAATAGACTTCCAAATTCTCAGAGCTTTTTGTATAGTAGGTTAAGATGCATCCAATCTCTGAAACCTGCAATTGTTGCAGTTGTAGAACATGAAGCAAACCATACTCCAACCACTTTCTTGACAAGATTTATGGATTCCCTGCATTACTATGCAGCACTTTTTGATTCCATGGATGTTTGTCTGCCATTAAAGAGTGCAGAAAGGCTGAGAATCAAAAAGTATCACTTTGGGGAGAAGATTAAGATGAGCATCAGAGATTCTGTTGATGATATGATGAAATGTGAGAGAGAAACCCATGACAAGTGGGAGACATGGAAGGCGAGGATGGAAAGAGGAGGATTTCTGCAGATTGCCTTGAGTAGTCGGTGTGTAAGTCAGGCAAAGCTGCTTTTGCAGGCAAAACAACAATGCAACTCATTCGAAGGAAGGGGATTTAGAGTTCATCAGAGAGATTTTGGCAAAAGTTTGTCTTTGGCTTGGCAGGATCGTCAATTGATTTTAGCTTCTGCATGGCGTTGCAAAACATAAATCTTTTCTTGTTCTACAAGACCTAGATGATGGTTTTTTGAACTTCCAGGTTAATAGGATTCATCGATTTTTTTGAGCTTTCAAGTTGATGGTATTCATCGAAGTTTTAACTTTTATGATTTGTCAAAGCTTTGTTTTTATCTCTACAAGATAAGATAATCCCAAAGAATTGTTCCATTGTAATTGCCTTCGAAAGTTCCGCCACAAATAGTTAATTGTCTTCACCTGGTTTGAGAATGACACAGGAAAACCCTAAAACCTTAAAGAAATGAATGTTTAAACTTTACGCCGAAGACAATCAGATTCAACTTAGAGTTTCAAAGCTTTTAACGGTACATGAGAACTATAGTGCAGACTAAGAAGGAAAAACTTCATCATAATATTGGAGGTATTGATCTTACTCAGGTTTAGGCTGTCATTTTAATTAGATCATGGGTTAATTTTTTATTTGTTTATTATTTATTCTCTTTGTTAAATATATTACAAATAATTGAACCACTTACATCGTTAGCAGAGAGTTTTATTGAATCAGAACAATGGTAAACTTTTTTGGTTTTTGATTTCAGTGAAGTAGCAATGGTTCTTGTCTTGTTGTTTGAAGAACTTAGTAAACTGTAATCTGTTTCTAATATTTTAATGCATTTCTTTTTACTACCTCCAAAAAAAATGAGCCTTGTTTATTACATATCAGTATAAGAATAAGTATAGTCTGCTATTATTATTTTTTGATAAAAGCATTTATTTTTACTGTCCTAAAAATATTTCTATGCATTTCTTTTTACTGTCCAAAAAAAATTGATTCTGGTTTATTGCATATCAATAAAAGAATGAATATAGTCTGTTATTCTCTTTTTTTATCAATAAACAGTCAAAACCTCAGAATTTATTATTATAAAGAACGGAGGAAAGAAAAACCTCTGGTGTTGGGACTAAAGAAGTCATGTCCATAAAGTTTTACAAAACCCATGTTGAAATGGATCAATAATATAAAGATATAATTGCAACAGTAAGCAGATGGAAATAATATCATATGGCTTGATGACAAACCATGAGGAATCCTTATTTTTCTATCATATTGAGATTGCCCTTCCTTTAATGTGCTCCCGGTAAGGTCAACTGTGTATGCTTTTACCTGCCATGCTGCAAGATACACTGCAACTTCCAATCTTGTGCATGAGTCAATATTCATCAAATATCTAGATTTTTCTATTTTCCAACCCTGATCTAATATGAATTGGAATAAAACATGATTCCCACTTTTATCTAGACTATAGAAAATAGCTTGTAATGTTATCATTTGTTGTCTAATAACAGGCTAATCAACTACTCCTAAGTAAGAATTAAGGTATTGTGCTCTCTATTAGTAATAGATAAAGTCCTGTAAATCTGATAAATTTAGTTACACTTTCAAAGTCAAAATAGGAGGAGAAAACATAATCAGGCTACCATAGAAAAGAAATCCAATGTTATGGTTAGAGTGAGCAAATACTCATATTCTCCTTACTCTATCTACCTTAAAATTGTAAAGGAAATAAAAGCATATATTAAGGGGCCGCATAAGAGACTACTTAAAGCCATAACTCCCTTTTAGACTGAATCCCTACTCATATGGATTGTCCAATGCTAGAAATTAGGCATCCTTACTTGACACCAGTGGACTTACAATATCCAACCTTCATAAGAAATAAGTAATAAAGAAATAGAACCCAGAAAAGATTTGATAGGATTTAACTTTATCTTACCATTAGATACTTTTTGTATTATGCCCACCCTCACATATGAACATGAGTACCAAAGGAATTTTTAATATTACTAATAAATTCTCAAAGGAATTTCTAACAAGGGACCACCAACACCCATCATATAAGAAAGCCTAAGAATTAAACAGAGAACTAACAAAGCCAAAAGCCAAATAACACACACAACTAGGAGAAAAAGGATCAAGAAAAATAGGAACCAACAAAGGCTTCCTAGCATAAAAGAGAGGATAAAGGACTCGATGGGATGAATGAATGAAATTCCTCCTTGATTATTGCAACATTGAAACCCTTAATGGCAGCTATAAGGCTCTAGGGTAGGCCTTCCAAGGCTACAAAAACAAAAGGAGAAAAACTCAACATTCAAGAAAACCTCTAAAAGCCAAGATGGAAGGGGAAAGAGGACTCTAAGGAAAAAGTAGGAGCCTTAGACTCTTAAATATATATACAAACGGAGGGGAAACAAAGAGAGCCCATCATTTTCCATAATAAAGGAAAAGAATCAATTAAAACAATTATCTCTATCTATGATGAAGAAGGGACAAGGCTCACCTCTGTTAAAAAATAATCTAGATAAACTCAGAGTCTACTATATCTGATCATAGGAAGCTCAAATTATGACAAATTCGCCACATGGAAGCTATAACAAACTACTCGTCATGACTATCTACTAGAGCATATCCTAAAAGTTGCAATGAGAATCCATATGTCAGAATGATTCCTACCAAAATTAAATGAATAAACACGTGACAAGAAAATAAATAAGGCCAGAAAACCATTGGATAAGATTAGAATGAAAAGAAAAGCCTTTTTTAAGCTAGCCAAGCTAACAGAGCTTCAAAACTTCAAATTCAGGATCTGAGCTACCAAGGAGATAAAGTTAATTACAACCATAAGTATATTCGCAGTAATAAAAAATATTGATTTTTAAAGATTTGAATTGCTTAGTGTTTGTGTGAATTTTGCACCTGATCTGTAGACACAACACTTCAGTAAAATATTAGAGGTTAGCTAAAATTGAAATCATGCAATGAATTGAAAACTAAACTAACTAGGTGATTTACTACCTTCTAGTAGATGCGAGTGTGAATTCTCAGATTGTACTGAGATCAGTGACCTTGATGACACCTAAACGAAGGATTTGAATGCAAAATCTAGATATGAATCAATGCAATTTAATCTATATTTTTGGTTTTTCTATGCAAATATGAATGAAAACTTGATATGAATCTAATCTAGAATGAACTAATATGAAATTGATCCAACAATGATATGAAAATGAATCTAAATGAATGTAAAAACCAAATTGATCTCACAATAGCCTTGATTCGCAATAAGCTTTGATTCTCCAAATTCCAATTCTTCAAAATAGTTGTGCAATTCGTAGACGATTTTGGCAAAGTAAGCTTGCAAAATTATGAGATGATTTGTGAAGAGTTGAGCCTTGATTTTATAGAAATCTAGGGGTTTGGAGGTGCATGGGAAAAGCCATAAATCACTCAAATAACTCAAGTTGATTTTTGAGTTATTTTTAAATAAAGGATGTTTAACTCACAAAAACATGCAAAAGCTGAGTTTAACTCAAAATAGAGTTTAGATTTAATTGATAATTGATAGTTGTCTGCTTTTGTGATTGTGCATGTTTTAATTATGAATTAATTTAATAACAGAGTGATTTATTTCCAACTTAACTGATTTTGAAAAATAAAACAATTGATTTATGGGTTAATCAATTATTTTTCAAACTTTTATTCAAAAACAATATTATTAAAAATTGACAATTTGCTTTAATTAATTAAATAAGAATTTAATCAATTATAGGATTGGATTTATTGTCAAAATTAAATAATACAATTTATGAATAAATGTAATTAACTTCAATTAAACAATTAAGTGGCAGAATTAAATCTAATTCATTAAATATTAAGAATATTCAATTAATCAAACTTTAGGATAAATAGGATTTATCACCAAATAATCATTAAATTAAAGATAATTAAGATGATTAGGAATATTACTAGGAATATTCCCCGATGCAAAATTTGAGATAATCAATTAGGATTCGATGATGTTCAAATGTGCCTTAGGTTAGGACTTCGATGTCGATTTCGTTCGATATGTTGATGTATGAGGTTAATGAACCTATAGCCCATTTTTGGGGTATTACATTTTGCCCCTCTTTGAATTGTTGTGCGAAGCGCAGTGGTTCAAAGACAGTCTGTGTATGATGTTGAAACTGATGTTTGAAATTGAAATTGATATGAGGATAATAGGTCCTGAATGACCAATGATAATGTTAACTATAACAACAAATGAACCGATGGTTGTGAAAAAGTGTCAAAATGCCTGATTCTGAACCTTATGATTGTGAAGAAGTGAGTGACCGATTCCAAACCCGATTGTCCTTATATTGAATCACATTGGTATCACATCTGAACCCTTCAGTTACCGAAGAACCAAGGAAATAACACAATTGAAGCGATAGTTACAAAACTGATACAATTTACAAGATTAAGAGAATACCAGATTGATATGGATCTCGATGAATCTGATATGCCTCGAGCGATGATTGATTTGCCCCAAGCGATGAGATCTTTTTGATGAATCAGCAACCAGACGTGGTTGTTGTCTTGATTACTAAGGAAAGATATGATTCCAAATTTTAATTTTACAGACTTGAATGATGTGCAATACCATGCCCTCTTCGGGATTAAAATTGAAATCTGACAAGAAAAGTCAGCGTTAAATGGTTGAGAAGCATGTTAATTGATTTGAGAAGTGGTTATACACATTCAAGAATGCATTCTGCATTGTTTAGATGTCCTGAAGACCGAGTTTGACTAGGTTAAACCATGAGTTGACCATAGTGAACCAAGTTGAAATTTTGATAGTTTGATGTAAGATAATCAGTTAAGTTGAATTTTGGATTTCTGTGATGATTGAAGGTCGAATATGCAAGTAGTAGACCGTCCTAGGCCCAAAATTTTTAAATCATGATTTTGACATAATAAACGATCTCAAATTTTAATTTTGATTCCGAAAATGGATTCAGAACATCAAAATTAGCCAGGGGTGCAATTTTCATTGGAAAACAGAGCACTTTTGAAAATTAGGTCAAAAGCTATATAAGGGCCGGAAGGGTCATTTTCAAATCATTTCAACCATTTGACTTTGGAGATCTTGTGGAGCCCTCTGAGTGAGAAAATGGCAGAACAAAGAGAACTGAAGGTACTTGTGAGTTTGCATCGATTTGAGCGTAGCCAGAGAAATCAGAGACCTCGACCATACGGACATCCAGTATGTGGACCTCTTTGCCGCTCTGAAATGTCAATTTTTTTCATGTTTTCTAACATTTTTAGGATTTTTCATACGCGTTTTGCTTTTCAATTTTCGCATGTATGAAAACTCGTATGAGTCATCTCCCAAACTCGTACAACATTTGAATTGTATTCTCTTTCTCATTTCATGACCTACCTAGTGTCGTATGAGAGGGACCCATGAGTCGTACGACATTTCATTGGGTCCATCGAAACTCATATGATGAAGTGTCCAATGTCGTATGACTATGGTTTTTCGTTTGGTTTGTTGTGGAAATTCGTACGAATTTTCATGCCAGTCTGGACTGTAGCATGAAAAACAGTGAGTTCAAAACTCCATCTTAGGTCAAAATTTTTACTTTTCTGATTGTTGACTCTTTGACCTACCTTCAGAAATACCAAACCGTTCAATTTTTGCACTATTAGCCTGTTGTTGAACCCAATTTCTAATAGAATTTCCTATTTCTATATAATATAGGTCACATATCCAGATGTACATGTCTGTCATTCATATCCAGCGACACATAGACTATGTGTTTCGCTTCCTGACCTTATGAGGGTACATCTTGCTACCTGTGGGTTTGAGTACCTGATCCATTTACCCAATATTAGGGTAAATCATGGCTTGCTGACTACGTTGATTGAGAGGTTCCACTCAGAGACACAGACTTTTCATTTACCGACTGGAGAGATCACTATGACTCCAGAGGATGTATATAGGATATTACACATTCCTTTCCATTGTAGTCGGTGTCCTAAGTATGAGTACCGGCCAGACAGGTCTTCATGCTTTTAGGCGTCTGTTTGGTGATGATACACAGTTGACTGGGTCCATTTCATGGGAGACCCTTGTACAGAGATATGGTCAGACACACCACTTGGAGTGCATTATCGCTGGGATGATTGGTGAGCTCATCATGTCGGGTCATCAGTAGAATGGTTTCTTGATGGGATGGGCCCCAATGGTAGCACTTCTTATGGAAACTCCCACTGAGCTTGCTTAGGGTCAGTGTCTTTTGGCACATATGTTTTCAGAGATGCACGAGGTTGTGTATCAGGATTGCAAGAGTTTCACTTCTGGAGCTCTTGTGTTACAGATATGGACCTGGGAGCATATCCTAGTTTTGAGACCGGTTTTTCAGACACAGTGTCAGCCACAGGAGCCAGTGATATACACATATGTTGGTTATGTCACCCAGGTCTGCATGGGCCATACTGAGTATTTTAGATGATGCTTGGATGATATGACTTTTGTAGTATGGAGACCCTACTTGCAGATAGAGGCCTGGCCCACTGCGAGGGAGCAGTTTAGCTTCCTTTTTCAGAGTTGGGTATTCATTGGTCATTCCTCCACTATTTTGGAGAGATTTCTCATTACTAGAGTGTGGTGTCAGTATAGATGGAGACAAGATGCCCCACAAGAATATACTGCGTATGCCTGTATAGTTCATGAGATCGGGCTTAGATGGACACAGAGGCTCACTTATTCTTTATGTTCAGATGAGTACAGTGCTATTATTGGGAGAGACTGGGACTACCTTCCATAGGTTGTCGATGTCGGGGTCATAGATGGATTCATTACTTGGCAGGTAGAGCACCCCACTTACAAATTTTTTGACCCGACTGAGCTGATACCCTCCATGGAGGAGGCTATGGATGTCACAGGAGCTCCTATGAGACCAAGTCCGAGACCACAGGCAGTACATCCCACACCACCTAGACTAAGAGCGATGGCTCCACTACAGAGACCAATAGGATATATGAGGCCCCCTCATCCTTCTACTTTGATAGCAAGTACATCCACAGGTTCATAGAGATGAACCAAGGGTGAGAGTGGCACTTTGGGTGGTGTTGGTTCTGCAGATGATGTATTAGCAGTTGAGCAGGTTGTAGGTGCTAGTATAGATATGGGTACAGATGATCCCTTTGATTTAGGGGCTAAGATTAGACATTGTAAGGCACATAGAGCAGGTGCCACAGAGCAAGTAGAGCAGCCAGCACAGGACACAGATATGCCAGCAGCAGGGGATGAACCTAGTGTATCTCTTACTTCATCAGAGATTATTAGACATCTCAAAGTTCAGGTCTGGGACCTGAAGGTACAAAGTGCTAGGTGGGAGGAGAGGTATCTAGAGGTAGATAGGCAGTGCACAGAGTTTTGTGTAGAGCTTCATTCAGAGGTTCAGAGATTACAGACAGAGGTGACCCATCAGACCTCACGGGCTTCATATTATGTGTCTACATATTATGCTATTGTCCTTGCTATGCAAAGAGTACCCATGTATTCAAATTATATGACAGCCTCAGAGGGAGCTAGGGCACCGAGAGTAGAGACTATACCAGATGCACTACCCCCTCCACCAGATGCCGAGGAGCATGCCGATAGTTGATTCTTGTTCTTATGTTTTGATGCACTGTTATTTTTTATCATTGATATACTGTTCTGACTCTGATAGCTCTCAAGAGCTCATTATTTTGTATATTGTGCCAGTAGTGCATCCCTGACACATTTCGAGTTGATGATATATATGAGATTGATATTTTGGGTCATGACTTCATTTGTACTTGTCATGTTTTGATTGATGATGAGATCATGTGATGTTTATGCTATGAGTGGTGTAGAATGTATGTATGGATCAATGCAATGTAATGATTTCTTTCATATGTATGGATGTTATGCAAATGTAATTGATTATGAAAAGATGTATGTATGATTTATTTTTATGCACTGGATGTAATGTAATGCAACAAATGGTAATGATATGGGATATAAATGCAACGATACACATGATCTATTTTTGTAGGTTGATGAAGACAAGTACTTAGTCTTATGTCAAAAGGATGTTTAACTCAGGAGGGTTACTGCTTGCGGTTCAGTGAAGAGACCTTCGAGTGAGACTCGGCTCTTGTTAGATGTGAAGAATTGATATGAAGAATTGTTTAAGATTTGAAGTTTTTCCAAACATTTGTGAGATCATGCAAACATGCAAAATGCAAAGAAACATGCAGAATGAAATGCAACCTAAGACCTAGGACCTAGTCACTGATCATGTGTCGGTCATTTGTCATCATTGAATTTTTAGGTAACCGGATAAATCAATACAATGCCCACTAGTTATGAAACCATAGACATATGAATATCGATTTGTATGCGCAGGAATCAATACAACACCCACTGATTAGGAAACCATGGATATATGAATATTGATTTTGTTTTCAGAATGTCAGATTATTAGATATAAGCACCAAGGCACAAACGTCAGGATGACCTGAATATCATGTCCATTTTGATATAGCAATTTGTATAAGCATCAAAACATAGATGTCGTGATGACCAAAATATGCCTTGCGTTACAAACACATCAAATAGTCAAGAGATCATTCTAAATCCAACGTGAATTACTCGTAGTGACCCTTTATCGTTCACATCCTTAGGCAAGATCGCATTTCACAATAAGAGAAAGAACTCACTCAAAAAGACAATAGTTAGATCAAACTTCCTTGAATTTTCCGGGTATCAATGGTCAAGGTACGCATGGCCATCCAATTTGAGATAGAGGCTCTTATAGACGAACACCATTTCAATCCAGAATTTCCAAAGTTGTTAGATTTTCACATACAAGCAGAAGACAAAGAAAAGATTATGCCCCTAGTCATCACTCTCTAAATCCTATAAAGGACATCATCGAAGAGCTTGTGGGAACACAATAATGCAAAAATATCAATGTGAATTAGTAAGCATACAAGGAGATAAAAGCATGTAAAAAGCATAGATTGTTTTCATTTTGTGTTTGATGTTTGATTGCGTTGTTGTAGATGCAAAATCCTTTCTGGAGAGGAGACTAACTGACTGACTCAAATGAAGCTTCAAAGGACTCTGACTAGATATGATACGTCTAAGATGCATTGGAGGCCATAGGATATGACATTGATTGCCCCCAAGTTTGAACATTGATAGGATACGTACGCTTGAGCTGATTGGTGTACAAACTGACTTATTGAAAATAGGAATGCAGAAACAAACTGGGAGATATGTACAAACTAAAGCAAGACTGAAAGCTGGGAAAGACCAAGATTGCGCTGATAGATGGAGTGTATTGAAACAAGTGGCACCCGTTTGCTGAGTTTTCACCATCTTGGCAGAGATTCTATTTTTGCTACCAAGGTGCCTGTTTCCAAGTTTTCACCAAGGCACTTTTTTCTTTTTTTCATTTTTTTGTATTTTTGATATTTTTTACTTTTTTTTGATATTTTTGAATTTTTTCAATTTTTTTAAATATTTTTCAGGACCTTTTACCATAGACTAAATGCCTTAGGCGTAGAATTTCTTCAGATGGAGAACATTGATTGGTTCTTAGAGTTGTTCTCCTTCAGTCGTTGAGAGTTGATAGGCACCAGAGCCAAAAGTAGCAATGATTACAAAGGGACCTAGCCAGTTGGGTTCAAACTTCCCCTTGTGTTCTCAATGTGATTGATTTTTTGGATTCTCTCTCAAGACTAGATCACCAACCTGGAATTCTCTATGTCTGACTTTCTTGTTGTAGCCTCTAGACATTCTCTTCTAATATACTCTGAGATGATCATACGCTGCTTGTCTACGCTCATCTAGTAGTTCAAGTTCTTGCAACCTAGACACTCTGTAGTCATCATCAGTTACCAGACCATGCATTCTGATTCTTAGTGATGGGATTTCAACCTCAATAGGTAGTACCACTTTAGACCCATAAACTAAAGAGAAAGGTGTAGCTCCAATAGGCATTTTGATACTTGTTCTATAGGCCCAGAGAGCTGGATTGATCATGCGATGCCAGTCTCTTCCTATCTTATTAACTGTGTGGTATAAGATTTTCAACATATTCTTATTTGAAGCCTCTGCTTGTCCATTCCCTTGAGGATAGTAGATAGAAGACCAATGTTGTGTGATCTTGAATTTGGCACATAGATCATCTAGGTCTTTATTTTTGAATTGTCCTCCATTATCTATGATTATAGAGTGAGGTATCCCATATCTGCAGATGATATAGTTTAATATGAACATAGATATTTGCTTTCGAGTTGCTTGTGTCAAAGGGATTGCTTCTACCCATTTTGTAAAATAATCTATAGCTGTGATTATATGGGTATGTCCGTTAGAAGAATGAGGATGTATAGCTCCTATAAGATCAAATGCCCATTGGTGAAAAGGCCATTGTGTAGTGAAGGGAATTAGATCTCTCCCTAGAGTATGAATTAAGTTTCCATGTACTTGACACTGTTGACAATTCTTAGCAAATTTGATAGCCTCTTTCTCCATTTCAGGCCAATAGTACCCAGCCCTAAGAATTTTTTGAGCTAGTGTTAAACCGTTTGAGTGTGACCCACAAATACCTTCATGGACTTCCTCTAATGTGCGTTGAGACTCTTCCCATTCTAAACATCTAAGTAGCATACCATCTAAACCTCATTTGTATATATCATTACCAATGATGACATATCGGGAGGCATTTTAGATAAGGTATCTCTTTTCATGGCGGTTGAAGGTATCGGGAATGATTTGGTCTCTGAGATAGGAAAATAGGTTTTTATATCTAGATGAATCATGACCTACAGCAATGCAGATCATGTGGGTTTTTGAGGAATCGTATGCAAGATAGGATAGTGCTTCCACCAGGAACTCATAGCATAGCTCATGTTCAGGCTGCTGTAATAAAGTGGATAGTGTTGCCATTGCATCGGCAGCCTTGTTCTCCGTTCTAGGAATTTGCTCAAATGTGATAGATATGAAATATTTCTTAAGATCATCTACCATTCTCTTGTAAGGAATGAGCTTTTCATCTTTAGTTTGGTACACATCATTGACTTGATGGATAACAAGTTGAGAGTCTCCATGAATGTGCATCTTTGTTATTCTCCACTCAATTGCTAGTTTCATACCATTCAAAAGGGCTTCATATTCGGCAATATTGTTTGTATAAGGAAACTTTAATCTGAATGCTTTTGGAATTGAGTATCCTTGAGGAGTTATGAACAATATGCCTGCTCTAGATCCATTCTATGTGTAGGAGCCATCAAAGAATAATTGCCATTCTCTAGAAGAAAGAGTCATGATAGAGGAATCTAGAAATTCCATTTGTATTGGTGTATCATCAATCATAGGTGCATCTGCTAATTGATCAGCAATAACCTATCCTTTAATAGCTTTTCTTTCCACATATTTGATATCAAATTCACTTAAGAGCATGACCCATTTGGCTAATCTACCCGTGAGGGCAGCTTTGCTTAGTAGGTACTTTAGTGGATCAATTTTAGCTACCAAATATGTGGTATGAGTTAACATGTAGTGTCTCAATTTTTGTGATGTGAAGATCACAGCTAGAAAAGCTTTCTCAAACATTGAATAGTTCTTTTCATATGCCACCAATGTTCTACTGATGTAGTAAATAGATCTTTCCTTTTTATCTTCATCATGCTGTGCTAGCAATGCCCCCAGTGATGTATCTGTTGCGGAGACACATAAGATCAATGGCTTCCCATGAATAGGAGGCATCAGGATTGGAGGATTTGATAGATACTGTTTGATATGATCAAAGTGTTTCGCACATTCTTCATTCCATGCAAATGCCACATCTTTATGTAATGTTTTTGTAAACGGTTGTGATATGTCTACAAGTTGTGATATGAATCTTCTGATAGATTGAACTCTTCCTTGCAATGTCCTCATTTGACTGATGTTCTTTGGGGGTTGCATCTCTATTATAGCCTTTACTTTAGCTGGATCAACTTCAATGCCCTTCTTTGAGACTATGTATCCTAAGAGTTTTCCAGAAGTGACACCAAAAGCACACTTTTTAGGATTTAGTCTGAGACTAAATTTTTCCATTCTGTCTAGTATCTTGCTCAAGTCATTTAGATGTTCATCTCTAATCATATATTTTGCTAAAGTATCATCCACATAATCTTCCATAGTCCTATGCATCATGTCATGGAAAATAGATGTCATGGCTCTTCGATATGCAGCACCAGTATTTTTAAGCCCAAATGGCATAACATTCCAATAGAAGGTGCCCCATGCACATGTGAAAGTAGTTTTCTCTTGATCCTCTAGAGCAATTTTGATTTGGTTATATCCAAAAAAACCATCCATTAAAGAGTACATCTCGAAACCCATAGTCATGTCCACTATCATATCAATGTTAGGCAATGGAAAATCATCCTTAGGGCATGCTCTATTTACATCTCTAAAGTTTGTGCACACTCTGATTAATTTATCTGGTTTTGAAATAGGTACAATATTAGAGATCCACTCTGCATAGTCAATAACTCAAATGAATCTGGTTTTCAAGAGCTTCTCTAATTCAGCTTTCACCAAGAGTGCAACATGAGGATGCATCTTTCTCAATTTTTGCTTGGCAAGTTTGACATTTGGAGCTATAGATAAATGATGCATTATAAGATTAGGATCCAACCCTGGCATATCTAAATATTTCCATGCAAAGTTGATTTTCTTCTTTGTTAGGAATGTTGTAAACTTTTGCTTCTCTTCTTTTGATAAAGATTGTGCTATATGAATCAACTGTGGTTCTTATGTGGTTCCCAAGTTGATGGATTGAGTGGGGTCAATTAGAACTAGAGATCTGTCCTGTAAATGACTTGGAAGGACATAAAATATCTCATCCTTAGGTGCCTCAAAGAGGTTTTCACCTTTGGATACGTCTTTTATTTTTACTTTTGTAGGTTCTGAGACTGCCACAAAGTGGTTTTCACCCTCAAAACTCCTTTTCTTTTTCTTTTTATTCTTATTTTTCTGACTAAGATATTTGATGTCTGACTCTATCATTCTAACACTTGATTCACTGATGGAAGTACTCATAGGCTTAACTGCATTGAGGTAGCAAGCAAGGGCATAGTCATTTGTAAAGGTATAAATACCATGGCTCAAATTCATAGAGGTTTGATCAATAAAGTCTGGATATTGGATAGTCAAAGTGGGGAAAGATTGGGAGATAGTATTTACGGATATGGATATGTCATCATTGGTCCTAACCTGACACTCAAGTTCAAAGGTGATATTACAACTTAAGACATTCAATTCGTGAATAGGCTCAATGTCATTGTGGGAGTCCAATTCAGCCATAGGTGGATCAGACTCGATAGGTTCATCATTTCGCTCTAGACTTACGTTGGGTTGAGGTGTATATTGGTGAATAACATCAACATGTTTCTCAATGATAAGCTCATCTGGTTCTGGAATGACTCCCCATTCATATTCATTAGATTCATCTTCTGATTCAGGATCTCTAGGAAATCTGAGAACATGAGTAAAGTTAGGGTGAAGACCCCAAGAAGGGTTACCCTCAGATTCAGATTTGTATTCATACTCATGGGAATCTATCTCAGAATAACTACCACCTTCTTCTTGGTCCATTTGATTAGCTTCAAGATTAGCTGGTTCTTGTGTGGCAACTATCTCTTGCTTTACAGTAGGTTCTTGTGTTTCTACTACATTGATTCTTCTGATAGGATCATCTTCTGCATCAAGAAGGTCTTTGATCTCTTTAGACAATTTTTCATAGGGAATGAGTTCTAAGCTATCTGAATCACTATCTGATGGTTTTGTTTCTTCTTTCTTAAGAAGGGCTTCTCGTGGTGCAATCTGCTCTATGACATGGGAACAATTACCTTTGAGGTGAAAGGGTTTCTTTTTAAATCCTAAGCCAACTTTGTCTTGATTTTCTCTACTAGTATGTGGGAGAGGTGCATCAAGACCTTTTCCTCTGACTCCTAGAGGTCCTTTACCTGAATATCCCATCTTAGCTATTAATTTATCTCTTGGGCCATATGACTTAGAAGGATCTTTTGGTACCGCTGAATTACTATTTTGAGTATCATGGGATTCATATTCATCTTTGTATAGCCATGCAAGCATAGCTTCATCCTCTTCAAATTCTTTCTTGGAGACTTTTTCTGCTACAAAATTCTTCTTATATACCTCAAGGGGTTCTTTAGATTCTAGTTTGGACTATTTCAAAGATTTCCCATAAGACTTAGGTGAAATAGGGAGAGACGTCAAAGATAAGATTGGCTCTATAGTATATTCTCCCATACTATTTTCTTTGATATGGATGTCTTTGGCAATATCTTCCATTTTAGAAGTGGATGCTTCTTTTGTTGACTTAATGGAAGATTCTCTGTTATTGGGCACAAGTTTATCCACACCTTCTTTCAATGTATTGCAAGTGGTAGATATGTCTACTAGAATGGTGACCTCTACTCCTTCATAAGGAAATTTCAAGCATTGGTGGAATGTAGAAGGAATAGCTTGCAATTCATGGATCCATGGTCTTCCTAGAAGAATGTTGTAAGCCAAAGGTAGATCAAGGACTTGACATACAGTATCTCTAATAACCGGACCTACTCTGATAGGTAAGATAATGGTGCCTTTAGAATATCTTTCTTGTTCATCATAGGCTTTGATAGTTATTTTCTTTCTAGGATCAATAGCCAATTCTGAAAATCCCAATTGTGTAACCAAGTTGTAGGAACAAATGTTTAGGCCAGCACCCCCATCTATTAACACACGTTTGACTCTACGATTCTGGATCAAGACTTCTATATGCAAGGGCTGATTATGTGGGTGACTCAAGGAATTGTCATCTTCCTCGAAAAAGGAGATATATTGCGAAGATGTAAGATGGCCAACCATAGTCTGGAACCTGTCTAAATCAAGGTCATCAGGAACATTGGATCTGAGCAAAGCTTTATCTAGAACGGCTCTGTGAGTTGGAGATATTCGAAGCAACTCAAACATGGAGATTTTTGCATTGGTGTGTTGGAGTTGTTGAACAATGCTATAAGATGGTGGCCTCGTATGTGATGACCCTTACCAATAGGCCACTAAAAACCCCTCAAAAATGTAACTCAAAATGTAGATAGAAAATTATTTTGCAATATATGAGTTCGCTATCCCAAAATTTCAGAATAATAGATAGCAACCAAATACCATCTAAAACACTATCAATGATGTACGAAATTGCTAAAAACCATATGCCATTCATATATCAACAATTTGCAACAATGCCATACATATTTCAGCCAATAATATGATCATCAAACCCTAGGTTTGCAATATAGATAGACTAAAAATTACAATGCCCTTTCACTTGCAAAATCCTAGCCTTCCTTTGATACCAATAATGCCAGATGGCAAACAAAGACAAGTACAATGTAAAATAGTAAAGTGTTGAAGCTATATTTTGTACTCAGCTAAAAACATACATTTCTCAAAAAATATGCCAAATGCCAAATGAGAAGTGAGGAACCTGATTGTAGATGGCTACGATAATTTTTCCCAGTGTTGAAGATGCCAACACCCAAGCCAAAGTCACCCCAATTTTGAAAATGTACTTTCTTGCAGATTTTTGAAAATGTCTAGGAATTTTGAAAATTCCTTTAAAATAAATCATGGCATTTTGGGACTCCAAAATGCACCTATCTTTATCTCCTCGATGATAGAAATCCAATGCAAAAATACCCAGAATGATATGCTGAGTAATGAGGAAGATATGAGCAAAAATGTGGTTCCAAAACCCTATCCTGAAATTTTGAAAACTGAATTAGACTTGTAGCAAAAACTTTTTTGAATTGCTTTTTCACTTTGCTTTTTCACTTTGCTTTTTCAGAGCTGCTTTTTCGCTTTTCTTTTTCGGATCTTCTTTTTCAGACTGCTTTTTCGGATCTGCTTTTTCGGATCTTCTTTTTCAAACTGCTTTTTCGCTTTGCTTTTTTGGATTTGCTTTTTCGCTTTGCTTTTTCAGACTGCTTTTTCAGATCTGCTTTTTTGCTTTGCTTTTTTGGATCTTCTTTTTTTCCTCTTGCAATCAAAAACTCAAACCCTCAGGTAAGTCTGAGGAATCCAAATAAGCTCAACTTGAAATGGCTGAATACCACTTCCAAAGTGCAACCCTTCAAAGGATATTTTACCTCCTCAGTTATGCAAATCCTTAAGAAACTCTATTCCTAAAGATCAAATGACAATCTGCAGACCAAGATGGTGCCACAAATGCTCAAAAAGAAAAGTAGTGTAAACTCAAGTCATGGGATGTCCAAATGAGAGGCCAAGCACTCTATTTATTCACTTTTCTAAGAAGCCACTAGAACTTCTAGAAGTATCCGTAAAATATTCTTATAAAATCCCTTTATAATGTACTTTTATATAAAAAGTAACTTTCTAAAATAAAAAAGTGCAACTCAACTCAAAATTATAACATTTTGGCCCCACATAACACATTATAATAAAAATGTGATAAACACCATCTCTCCAAGAGCAAATAAGACCATCCAATCCCCAAATAATCATCAGAATGACTCTCTCACCAAAACCATCTGCCTACGAGAGTCCATGATAGGCAAATCCACTAAAAAATGACATGTCACTAAAGAGGGGACATGACATCATATCTTTAGGATTGGAAGATTTAGAAGCAGCCTTCTGTTTGGAAGCGGAAGAAAGATTGAAGGGCATCTTAGGGACATTTGATGAATCTAGAATTTGTCCATTCCGATGTGCCTGAGCTTGTGATCTAGTAACTGTTTTAGCTGAAGAATGATCTCTATCTCTTTACACAATTGTGATGACATTGCAATGTTCAGAGAGACAAGGTTCAACCATATTGATAACAGCGTTATTTCCAGGGTAAGCATAATTGACCTTTGCCCCCATATTAGGTTGAGAAGATGAAACTTCTTGACCATGTTTCGGAAATGGTTCTGTGAATGTCATATGATCATTATTGCTCTTATGATTGTCAATGGTGATATCTCCCTTATCAATCAGATCTTGAATAGTATGTTTCAAGCGTAAGCAGTTATTTGTTTTGTGACCTTTACCTCGATAGAAATTAGAGAATTCATTCTCTCTCCACCATTTTGGTTTAGGTTCAGAATCAGGTGGTCAAGTCTCAGGTAGGGAGATGATGTTATTAGCTAGCAGAGTTCTCATGGCTGATTCCAAAGATTCTCCAAGAGGAGTGAACATTCGTTTATTATCAACAGACCATTTTTTATACTCTGGCTTCTTTTGAAATGATTTAGGCACCTTTTGTTCTAAAGCTTTTATGGCTTGGGTACCAATAGTTAGATTGAAATTTGGTGCCTTAGATGGGGCATGGATAGTATCAACAATGCCATCTATGACGATGCCTTTATTGTTGTTCCAGTTTTTATTCTTGTCTTTAGAACTAGATCCTGATTCGTACTTGTCTTTTTGAAGTGTGATTTCTCCTTTTTTCACAAGCACTTTTTTTATTTTGATAGCATTGTCCACCATCTTATCAAAAGATGTATGATCTTGCATTTGTAGAGGATAATTGATTTTTGGAACAAGGTTATTGATGAAGATTTCCAATTTTTCTATTTCTGGAATAGGTCTGGCATATAGAGAGAACTTCTTCCTCCATCTCTTAAGAAATGTTAGGAATGGTTCCCCTAGATATTGCTTGAGATTACAGATATCAATCATGATGACTGGATGTTGAATATTGTAGGAGTATTGCTGATAAAACAATTTGATCAACTCCTCAAAAATTTTGATAGTAGAAGGCAATCGAGAGAACCAATGAATGGCCGCTCCACCTAGAGATCGAGGGAAGAGGTGCATCAGATAGGTTGGTTCATGCATGAACTCCATAGATTGTGTACAGAATTCTCAAACATGATCTTGAGGGTCAGAGTGTCCATCATACTTATCATACTTAGGTATCTCCACTCTTTTCAGGAATGGTGGCATGTACAAGTCTTTGTCAAATGGAAAAGGACATAGAGCCTCCATGGAGAACTCCTTGGGTTCCTTTTCTTTTTCAAGGTTGTTAAGTTTGACTTGCATGGCATGCATTTGTTTCATCATAGCTATGAGTGGAGTTTCTTCCTCATGTGTAATGATATCTTCAACATTAAAGTTGGGAGAAAGTTTAGCTCCTTGATGAGCTAATTGTAAAAAGTATGCCTCTCTATCTTCTTTCAAGAAATGTTTCATCATTTTCTTGAATTCATCATCATTTTGATATCGAGCAATTTGTTCAGGTGTGGGTTCCTGATCTGCTCCATGTTGAGATTGAGTTCTATGAGAACCAAAGTTTGTCCCTGCTTGATACATGGTAGGAGTTTGTGGACTCCCTGGAATAGATTGATGAGGAGTTTTTTGATTGCCTTCATGAGTTGATGAAGGAGGTATGTAACCAATTTTTAATCTAAAGTTGCCAAGACCGTCATCCTTGTAAAGACCAAAATTGATGAGTTTCTCAAGAGTTGGACCCTAGATATTAGTCAAAGGTAAGGTCTGAGACATCTCTCTTAATTTCTTGTGTGAGGAAGCTCTGGTTTCCACCATTAACCTTAGGTGAAGCGAAGAGAATAGGATGAAGACAACTGAAGAATGATTTGATGCAAGAAAATCAGATGACGCAACCTTGTCAAGATTATGATTGGTTTGAAGATTCGATTAGACATAGATGAAGGATACTATGCCCTGGATGTATGGGTAGATTGCCCAAAAGATAGCAGACATGAGTTCGCAACACTTAGTCTATTTTTGAAGATTTGATAGAAGATTGATAGATCTAACAAGGTTTTGACACAAGATGAAAAGGACTCAAATCGATTAAACAGAAGGCTGAATCAGATTCAAAAGGCCACTTTTGTAAAATGATAGGATTCTCAATAGCTATTGCTCTGTTCCTGACACAGTGATTTGTTCAACAGATTCTGGAAATAGGCTGAAAAAGCTAAGTATCTGGCAATTCTGACAATTTTCTAACAACTTTTCAAAATTTTCCCAAATGACACTCTGTAGACACGTACAACCATGGGTATGCTATGAAATGATAGTTGAAAATCTTGTATGACAGTTGCAAAAATTTACACGACAATTGCTAGCAGGATTTGACTTTTTGAATTTGACTGGCAGAAAGACTCGTATGACACTGGGTTCTTTACCATACGATAGTTGGGTAGTAATGAAATGACATTTGATAAAAACTTGTATGACTCTCTGACCTCCTGAGATGACTTTTGACTCCAGAAAGGAATTTCACTTCAAATTTTGCAAATTTAGGGTTTTCAGTTTTGGATTGTTTGCAAATGGTGTTGTCCAGATTTGAAGAGTAGACTTGATTTGTTCATTTTTAGTAACCAAATAGATAAACAAGCATGCAAAATAGCAAGCAAGTGATTTCAAGCACATCTGAAAACAATGAACAAGGGAAAAAGCAACCTTGCGCATGAACAATCAAGTGACTGAATTGTACTAATCTCTGAGAGTGCTAATTGTGTATGTTCAAAAAAGTTTTACAATAACACACATATTCCTGAAAATGAAAATTTTGCCTTGCTATGGTTTTTAGTAATGGTCTGACTCTACAACTTTTATGATCCAAGAGGGCGAACTCCAATCCAAGCGCACCGGGGTTTTGACACAGTCCGAGAACTTAATCTTTAGGATCTGCTAGGCAGATCTGATAGCCCAACAAGAGACCACACCTATGGAGATTTCTTCCAATAGGATATTTATATAGCGGTTGTCACTACCACGACAAAAATGGCTATTACCGCTTGAGGTTCCGTCAATGTGGTTGACCTAATTAAGGGAATGTCCACTACAGTTAACCCTCTCTAAAGGTGACTCAAAAAATATACCACATGGAGACTGGTTCCAGATTCAAGGATTTGGATTTTTGGTACTATCCAAAAAAGAAGTAGAGCATAATCCCCTAGCCTTTTCACTTTTAACCAAGATGAAGCAGACAGATAAATCCGACACGCTAAGACTAAGATTACCTCACAAAGATCTATGATGTCAACCCCTCATGATCGATCAACCTCTCCGGAGAGAGAATGTATCAATCAAAAGTTGAGGACATGCAAATCTAGTAGAATGTGAGACTCTCAAAGTATCCTCCCCACCTACAAGGGATCCTTCATTAAGAAGAGTTTCGCTAGAAACCCACTCTCTCAAGATCCACAAATAGTGTTCATGGGGCCTAATTACTATGTGTAACAAACATGCTGAAAGCAAACTATGTTCATTTTTATATCCCAAATGAAGTCTGTGATAGGAAAGCAATAAAAGTCACTCAAGCTAGACACATGAGATGTTCATTTTAGATCCAAAATTGAAGTCTTATCAGCTGAGAAGATTACTTGAATTCCTCACAATGTGCTTAGTAGATTTTTACCTATTTTTAGGAATTCTTGCACTTTTTCCAATCAAAACCAGCAGGAGTCAATCAAAAATAGAGAATTTCAATTGTTAAGATTAGCCATTAGTCAAAATCTGAAAACCAAATCTAACAAACTACCCTGAAAAATGAAACGAAAATGAAAACCTAGTGCCAAAACTCGTACGACAATGGGTCCACTTCTAGATGACAATCTTGAAACTCGTACGACACTGGGTGTATGATGATATGACAGTTGAACTTCCAAATGATAGTTTGTACAATCTGGCATGATTCTCCATCCAATAGATTGTCATACAATAGTGGGTATAGTCTGAGATGACTTTTGTCAAAAACTCGTACGAAAATTGTATAGACAGAATTTAAAAATCATAGTTTTGGCTCAGAAATTGAGAAGAAAAGATAGAAATTGATAGAATTGAATTGGAAACCCGTATCAGGGCCCCACGGTGGGTGCCAAAAATGTGTGTGTGAATTTTGTACCTGATCTGTAGACACGACACTTCAATAAAACATTAGAGGTTAGCTAAAATCAAAATCATGCAATGAATTGAAAACTAAACTAACCAGATGATTTACTGCCTTCTAGTAGATGCGAGTGTGAATTCTCAGATTGTACCGAGATCAGTGACCTTGATGACACCTAAACGAAGGATTTGAATGCAAAATCTAGATATGAATCAATGCAATTTAATCTATATTTTTGGTTTTTCTATGCAAATATGAATGAAAACTTGATATGAATCTAATCTAGAATGAACTAATATGAAATTGATCCAACAATGATATGAAAATGAATCTAAATGAATGTAAAAACCAAATTGATCTCACAATAGCCTTGATTCGCAATAAGCTTTGATTCTCCAAATTCCAATTCTTCAAAATAGTTGTGCAATTCATAGACGATTTTGGCAGAGTAATCTCACAAAATTATGAGATGATTTGTGAAGAGATGGGCCTTGATTTTATAGAAATCTAGGGCTTTGGAGGTGCATGGGAAAAGCCATAAATCACTCAAATAACTCAAGTTGATTTTTGAGTTATTTTTAAATAAAGGATATTTAACTCACAAAAACATGCAAAAGCAAAGTTTAACTCAAAATAGAGTTTAGATTTAATTGATAATTGATAGTTGTCTGCTTTTGTGATTGTGCATGTTTTAATTATGAATTAATTTAATAATAGAGTGATTTATTTCCATTTTAACTGATTTTGAAAAATAAAACAATTGATTTATGGGTTAATCAATTATTTTTCAAACTTTTATTCAAAAACAATATTATTAAAAATTGACAACTTGCTTTAATTAATTAAATAAGAATTTAATCAATTATAGGATTGGATTTATTGTCAAAATTAAATAATACAATTTATGAATAAATGTAATTAACTTCAATTAAACAATTAAGTGGCGGAATTAAATCTAATTAATTAAATATTAAGAATATTCAATTAATCAAACTTTAGGATAAATAGGATTTATCACCAAATAATCATTAAATTAAAGATAATTAAGATGATTAGGAATATTACTAGGAATATTCCCCGATGTAAAATTTGAGATAATCAATTAGGATTCAATGATGTTCAGATGTGCCTTAGGTTAGGACTTCGATGTCGATTTCGTTCGATATGTTGATGTATGAGGTTAATGAACCTATAGCTCATTTTTGGGGTATTACACTTAGCTCTCGTGCCATGGAAGAATTATCTCTTGGTAAATTATTTGATCCAGAATATACATCTTCCGCTACATCCTCTTCCAAGTCTCCAACTTTATCTTCCGTGATGAAGTTTTCATACCAATTTTCCACTAGGGGGATCGTGACATGCATGAAATAAAATAGAAAATATAGGTTCCTTCTAATTGTAGGAGTCCATTCCAAGAAAGAACCTAAGTCTTCAATGTCCATTATAGGGTAAGAAGGGACTAGGCTACCCCCCATTAAGGGATAATCATAAAACCGGGGTTTAGGTATGGTTAAATTGCCTCTTATGTTGATGATGACTTTTTCCAAATCCCCCAAATATCTCCTTTTAAAAATACAATGACATAGCCATCCTATTGCTCATTTTTTTAGGTCTACTTGAATGGATGATGTTATAAACATCACAGGGATGTCTAAGTTAACCATGTATTTATTTGTGTTATTGATAAATTCTCGGCCCAAGATTCTAAAAACCGCTCGGGCAACCAAATAATGAGAGGAAAGCATAATTTTTCTTAACCTTTTCCCCCCTATAGCTTCATCAAAGGTGAGTTGATACTTAGGTCCTCGTAGCTTGATTGGGGTTGTCATACTGAGATATTGAAGAAGAGCTATGACAGAAGGGCCAAGAGGAAGAAATCGAGTCAACATAAAAGAGCTATAAACAAGTTATGTTGATGGTTCATCTACTAAAATGAATTAGGATAGGAGAGAAAAGGAAAAACTTTGTGACGTGAGTCAAAAGGAAACAAAATATTTACATCCATCCCATAATTGGTATAAAATTTGAAAGGGAAAAGTGGATAGTAGAAAATGAATTGATAGGAGAATAAAATATGGAAGTGACCCACACACACACATATAAGCAAATAAAAATCAAAAGTTGAATATATATATATATATATATATATATATATATATATATATATATATATATATATATATATATATATATATATATATATATATATATATATATATATATATATATATATATATATATATATATATATATATATATATATATATATGTATACACGCATATGTATATAGTGTTTCTTTGTCTTTTGAGGTGGAATATATTTTTATATTAGAAATAATTGTTTTTAAATAGAAAATAGTAATTGGATTATATTTTTAGTCGAAATAGAATTTTCTGGGAAATAAATTTAGTCTATGTCGCATGTTATGGAAGATGTATTTTCTACTGTGATTGTGGGTTTTATGGGAGGTTCTACGTTGCCTGTTTTAGGAGTGTTGCCAGAGACTTGGAGTTGTGTTTATGTTAATATATATATACCTCATGTTGTTATATTGTTTGAATCATCTTTTCATTCTAAGCTCATGTTTTGTCGACACTGTGAGAGTGTTGTTATGATATTGTGGTTATGTGAGAACAAGTGTATTCTTGTAATATTAAGGAACTGATTTGAGAATCATTGTTATTATTTTCTTGTTATCTAGTTTATGTGCCTAGGTAGGTTAACTAAGTTTATAGGTGGGGAGTGGCTTGTAATAGGCGTAAGGGCCCATAAGTGGCTGCTAAGATAACTTATTGCAAGTGACTTAATAAAGTGATAACATAATAAAATCTATTAGGATAAGAATATTAATAAGATTTTTGTGTTCCTCATTCATGCTTTGAGTGCTAATATAGCCTAGAATGGGTTTTGAGAAGATGCTTGTCACTTGTGTGGACTTGGATATAGCATAGTTGGTACCTCATATGTATGAGAGGATTATTGATACCATGTAGAGTCACTAGGGCGTTGGGGTCTTGAGAGACTATCAGAATAAATATATAGTTGACTCATGTGATGACACTTCCCCATATGCATCTTAGGTTTCCTACATGTGTTGGTTGTATCTAGTTGAGTATGTTTTACCTTTGTTGTTTTGTTATATACCTTTGGAGATAGAGATCTTCCAGGATCTATTCTTAGTTTGTACTGTGGTTGATTTGGTGTTTGATATATGAGTGGGGTTTGTTTTTATCTTCTCAGCATGGTGGGAGTGGACCATTTAGGTTCCACGAGGTCGGGTGGTAGTGATTCTTTTATCATTTGAGATTCTGACATTCATGTACAAGTGTTGCATGATCCTTGTAGTAGTTGTACCTTCTTTTTATTATTGTTGGAGATGTATTCTTATCTTTCTTATTGTATGTTCTCATATCATTGTTTCAATTACTTCAGAGATATCATATTGTACTTCATATTTGGATTATTATTACATACCCTGCGACTTGTGCAGTGGATGTGGGTTATCATGTATATATTGGGGTATTGGTTGTATCTCGATTTCATGTATTAGATGATGTACTAATTTACATTATGTGGATACTTTGTATGGTTGTTCTATTAAGTAGATTAAATATCATTTACGTACAATCTACATCAAGGAATCCTTGATATTTGTAATCTATGTTTGAGTTACATTTGTGTGTATGAGTTGTATTATATTGTATTGCTTCCGCATTGATATACATTGTTGTGTAAACTCTTAAGAAAAAAATTATTCTATAAACTTAGTAGCATGTGTTTTAGGTTAATCTCTCATGGGTTCCCTCACAGGGCATTACAGTATGTATGTATGTATTTATATGGACATGAAAATATATGGGAAAGGATGTGTCCACACACACACACACACACACACATATATAAACCACAAATGAAACTAGATATTAAGAAGAAAAAGAGCCCTAAAATAGAAAAGTGTAAATAAAAAATAATGTATGAATATAAATATATATGTGTGTGTGTGTGTGTGTAAGTATCTACATATATGTATGTGAGTGTCTATATATATGTGTATATAAATATTTATTAGAATGAAATCTAATAAGATTCATCTAGAATATATTTAATAGGTAGAATTAACCAAATACCTCCAAGCCAGAAAAGGCAACTTAGAAATGCATAAAAATAATGTAAATTCAAATGACCATATATATCCACAGAAGTCCAAGAATATACAAAATGCAGAAGTTGAAGAATGAGGTAGAGGGAGAAAAATTGGAATTTCCAGAAGAGGTACATTCTCCCCATGTTTTGAGCCCTATTTTTTTCATGTCCTAAGGACTACTTAGAATAATAATAAAGAATTTAATAAAATTGATGAATAAATGATCTACAAAGATTTCAATTGAAACCCATTATATACTATAATTAAACATGTTAACATATTTTCCTCAAAAAAATTCAAAAGCTAACCACGTTCATATATGCTTTAGCATTTTACAGATATTAAAGAGTTTATCACAGATAGAACCATAGTAACTTAAGCCAAAAGATACTAAAGTTTATCTTGTTTCAAAATTATGCTTATTTATCATATAGTCCTTAAAATATATAAACTGAAGGAGTCTTAATAATACTATAATTACTTAAAAAGGGAGAGTTCTAAAAGTCCTATAATAAAACTATAGATTAATATTAAACTTGATAGATTCCCTTAGATCTTCAATTGCTTGCTTAAAGTAATTATCTTCCATAATACCTTCCATATTCAAGTAATCTTCTAGCCAAGCTCCATTTCCATCATTTTTCACTTAGAAGAAATACATTAGGAAATCAAGGTTCTTGACTATAACTGGTCTTTGCGCCCATAAGATTTCCATATCATTTGAATAAAGGATTAGATACGTCATAACAATGCGATTATGAAACATGAGCATGTCATAAAACTTCAGGTGTGGGATGGTTAATTCTTCTCTAATATTGACCATCACTCTATCCATCCCTACCATAATTTCTTCAATGAACAATTCCCCGCATAGCCTAGCTATGACTATCTTATCATTAACAATATGCATGGTTATAGCCATAATTTTTTCATTGTTACTTAGGAATTGTTCCCCCAATACCTTCATTAAAGCTCTCCAAATCACCCTATTCTTGGCATCTACTATATGCCTAATTCTATCCATGGTGATTGGATTGTTGAAATCCATTTGTCTATTTTTACCATGCAACTTGATAGGAGTCTCTATCGAGAGTGCTTGGTTTAGAAGGGTGTGAATTACTCTATCCTAAACTCTCCTAATTTGTTATAAATACTACTACAATTACCAAACTATCTACCTTGGTTTTAAAGACCATAGCCAAAAGAATTAATTCGGCCTTAGGTTTCCTTCCCTCCCAAGTTCACTTTTAATAATTTCAGTCTTCTCAAAATGTATAATCATGATGTCAGTTTTAAGGCTTTTAATCATAATGATCAACTTGAGATAGGGAAGGAAAGATATAAAATTATTGGTAAAATATCTAGCTAAATCAACTATCCTTAATAAATATAAATTTAAGATCCCTAAATAAGGGCTTAATTGTCAAAGTTATTTTAGTTAAAGTAAAGTTCCCTCCATAAAAAATGAAAGCTACTAACAACCCTCTTCGCATTAATGAAGTGACAAGATTTAAGCAAGTTGATCTCCTTTTTAAAAGAGCTCTGCCATGGATTATTAATTCATCATTAAAGAGAGGCTAAAATTTTATATTAATGTCCTTACCAAATCTCCCCCTGAGATCTATTTGTATCTAAACACTACTAACTAGATTTCCTAAAGCTCTTCTTCGAAAGGAAATAAACTCCTACTTTTTAACTTAAGAAATTTAATTAATGTCACCGCACATGTATAATCAACTTCGCCACTAAAGGAGTAAATATATGTACTTGTTTAGTTTCTTTTTTATAAGCTACCTAATAAATTAAATTATTAAAACTTCTTAGTGAATCAAATTGTTCTCCCCCAATTGTGGACACAATATCGCTTAATGGATTTGAATGTTGACTTGGTTTTGGCCTGTAATTATACTCTTTAGCATTCTTATCCTAAAAAAACTAATTTATGAATGTATCCATGTTGTCATTACGTCTATCTACTCCTCGCCCCTGATCATCCTATCCAATGAAGTTCGCATAGCTCCCATTTGATTTTCTCTCTGATCACCACTAGAGAGCTCTTTAAATTACTTATAAATAGGTGTTAGGAAAATTAGTCTCCCCATCCAATCTATACCTATTAGAGGGTTCTCTGAATATTCATGTCCATCTATACCTATAAGACTATCAAGGGTTCATCCTTTAAACTACTCTTAATCCTACCTTACTTAACCTATGCTAATGCTTTCTCCACCTGCCCCTAAATTCAATAATTTATCTGCATCTCCATTTCCTTCCCTAAAGATATGGTTGATAGTAAAGTGCTTAATCTGATTAAGAAACTCCATAATTTTTTTAACAAGTCCATCTAACTTCCAATTCAAGGTTCCTCCTTTCTAATAGAATTAACTACCAAGGTTGAGTCTCCTTCAATTTATATCTTTTTCTAAACCCAGTTAATTTCAAACAAAGCTTCAACCCTTCCAGTAGCATTGTGAACTTAGCTATATTGTTGGATTTCATCCTTATAGGGAAAGACAAATTAGCTATCAGATCCCCATCCTAGTGATGAATACAACATCTAATACCTGCAATCCACAGGTTACCCCTAGAAACCCCATCAAAATTTAGTTTGAACCATCCTCTAGAAGGGGCCTTCCAAGAACATTCTTTTCTAAGTTGTTTTGATTCTTGCTTAGTTTTGATTCCTAAAGGGGAAATTTTAAGGCATGTACGTAGTATAGTATTCTATTCTTAATCAATGCTACATGACAATTTTTCAAGGGCTTTCTAGTGATTTTTTTTGGTAAATTGGATGCCTAAGTTATTGGGGATGTAGGTGATCGTGCAAAATTTATCTTAGAAGTAATTTTTTATTATTCATTATAATTTATAATATCTTACTATGAGAGTAATCAATTTGATAGTAATTAGTTAAATGATTAGTAAATATTGATTAATAATAAGGAATGAAACAACTTAATAAATATTATTGTTTGCTATGACAAAACATAATAAGAAATAATATGATATACTAATATCATTATTACACAATGGTTATTATAGTTAACTTAGAGCATTCTTCTGTACAAATTCTAATGTTTAATTAAAAAATCCCTAAATGGCTCACAATTTTCGCAAAAAGAAGAAATATGTGAATCTCATTTCGCATTCAGATTCCAAACGCATTAATAAAGGATATTTCAAGAAAACTAGGTATTTCATCAAAATTGCTAATCATTTCAATGCCCTAGCTGATGAGAAATGGGAAATAGGGCAAGGTCTTCCCTCTCGAAGAGAAGAAAACCCTAAATTAGTTCCTTTTGTTATCTGGAATGATAATGTTGATAAGGAAAATCATGGGCAATAGAACCTGATCTAGAATTAGAGGCAGAAAAACCCTTCTCAGAATCTATGGATATTGCCCATCACCAGAGCTATGCCCAAATTTGCTTTTGGTGCCAACACAATCCTGTTGGGTAGAAAATCTAAAGCTTCATACAATATGGCCCCAAAGGTTATCTCAGTTAAATCTAGGAAACCTACCCTCACAGCTAGACCAGAGGCCCAATACAACTACCTTATTTCCAGCAATGTACACTCAGATGGTTTGTGGAAAAGATGTAGGGAAAAAGGATTAATTATCTTCTGGGGAGGCAGATATGTTTCTAACTTTAATATCTCCAACTGGTTCACTGATTCCTTTGGGTTCCAAGTAAGTACCACCTCATTTCATGATAGATTCATTTATGTCGAATGCAAAGATCGTAGTCATAGGGATAGATAGCCATATTCTTTCCCAGATTGGAAACCTCTTAGGAGGATTTAGAGGTTTAGAGGAAAATTTCACAACCTCTAACAATGTTAAAATACTTGTTGAATATCTTGCCAATCGGGAACTCAAACCTATTAAAATCATTACTAATCACTTGATCTATGTCCTCTTCTCTACCTTCTTTAAAGAATAAATTCATTCCAAGATAACCTTTCTTAATGCTAATACTACAAAGGATTTATATGCGGATTATAAATTTTGCAGTGATAACATGGGCTTTTCTCATGAAAATATAATTTGTAATTTATTAGATAATGGGGGATTTTACTTAGCAAAATAGGCCTCGGCTTTTGATTTAGAGGAAGGGAAAATACTTGAACCTGGAAATTCTCTACCCTCGATCCCCCATGATGCATACATTCTAAACCACTAATCGATCTCAAAATTAATTACCTTGTTCCTTGACCTAATCTCATTCTTATACAAAATCAATCTTTATCTCTCCTAGATAGCTTCAACCTCCCTCTTGTAGCAGAAGTTAATGTTAACCTCAAGCCCAATCTTGCTTACTCCAACTCTTTGAACCACACTCCCATCTCTCTTGCCTAGGTAGAACCCTCCCCCCACCACTTGGCTTTTCTCTCCCCACCCTCACTACATTCACCCTTAGTCATCAATGAGCTTGTGGAATATCTAAAAGATATGGACTTCAGTAACACTAAATCCTCACCCAAAAATAAATCCTCGACCCACCTACCAGATAGCTTCTTATCTATGAAGGAGTTGAATTTGGATAAACAAGAAAGACTTGTTAAGAGAATGGAAAACAAAATGGGAACCTTTGGTGAATTTCTTGGAGACATCATTTCCATGCATAATTAAATTAGTGAGGAACTTCTCTCCTAGCATAACCTTAAAGACCAGCTCAAAACTAGTCAAATTGAGGAAGTTGAGAACGGTGTATGTACACCTAATGTTCCTCAACAAATCAATATTTTGCAAGCCTTAAATATTCCCCTAGAACTTGAAATAGTTTATAACATGATGGTAATAAAGAATGTAATTGAGGATATTGAGGTGTAAGTAGGACACTTGACTACAATACCCCAATCTGGCTTAATTAACAAATTGTGTGAGGATATGGATTATGAAGCTAAATCAGCTAATGAGATAAGTCCGATAGCAATGGTCACTAGTGGAAATGTCAATTTAGGTATTTCTCAAAATCTTAATGGTATTGATACCTTGTAATGCCCTGTTAGGGAACCCAAGAGAATTTAACCTAAAACATGTTGTTATGTTTGCAGGATAATTTTTTTCTTAAGAGTTTAAAATCAACAAGTACATTAATGCGGAAGCAAAATAGTATAATACAAAACATACTCATAAAAGTAACTCAACTTATATATTACAATTCCCAAGGGTTCCTTAATGTAGAATTACATTTTAGTCAATTAATTACTTTAGATTAAGTATACTTACAAATCTCATATATACAAATAAATAACTAATGCAACATTATATAAATGAAACATAAATATAATTGATACCATACGGTGTACATAAAAAAACCATCATCCACTGCACAAGTCGCAAGGTATGCAATAACAAATCATATACAAGGTACATGTACAATATCCTGAAAGATAAGAGCAATTCTCCAATAATGATGAACAAGGAAGAATGTGACAACAACAAGGATCATCCAGCACCAGTTCCAGAACATCATAATCTAAATGGTAAAAGAAACACTACCACACGACCACGTGGAACCAAGAAGTCCACTCCCATCGTGCTAAGGAGATAACATCAAAATCCACTTGAATAAAAATACCACAACCCATCATAAGGTAGAACTAAGCAAGGGATCTTGAAAGCTCACTATCTCAAAAGGTACAACTCAATTGCAAAGGTATATGAACTAATCCATACGGAAACCAACACATGTAGGAAACCTAAGATGTATATAGGGAAGTTCCATCACATACGTTTAACCCTTGAGTTTTATCCTAACATCCTCTCTTGACCCCGACACTCAAGTAACCATATGTGGCATCAATAAACCTCTCATATGAGCAAGGATACTAATCATGCAAGATCTCAATCAAGCATCTTCTCCCCCTCCCATCCTAGTCAAGACCTTAATCAAGTACTCAGATATGGGAGAGGAACATATCTTATTAATTCATTTTAAAACCCCCCATTTAATGTAACATTTTATCACTTTATTAAGTTACTTACAATAAGTGATCGTGGTAGCCACTTGTGGGCCCCGACACTTATTGCAATCCACCCCCATCTATGCACCTAGATAACCTACCCTAATCTCATAAGTCATAAAAATATCTCATAAATCATAAAAAGCATTATAATCTTCAGTTCCATAAAAGATAACTGGAACTCACACTGGTCCTCAAACCATAATCCCAAAATTACAAGTTGGTCCTCAAACCATAACATGAAATAACACACCCTCTCAAAGAGTTCATAAAATAATGAGCTTAAGAAACCAGGTTGGGTAAAAATAATCGTGACCAAGTCAACATTACAAAAATATTGAAAATGCACATGTGTCACATTGAAGACAAACCCCCCAAGCCTTTGTATACCACTCTTAAAGGCAATGTAATTTCCCCAAATAAACAAAATAAAACAAGGCAATAGAATAAACCTAGTCAAACCATAACACAATTCTCAATTGTTTAAGAATAGTCAATTTTATTTATTAAAGTCTAGTTTGACTTATTAAGAAATTTTCATATAAAATCTCATGCATATATATACTTTTAAATAAGTGTTTAACTAAAATCTCTATGCATAACAAAACACCATGTATTTAATAATAAAATAATGTCATTAATTTTCTAAATGAAAACATTAATATTAAAACTCGCATGTAAAAAAAATTAATTAATATTTATTTATTAAATTTTTTTCGTAATAATAAATAATAATAATAATAATAATAATAATTAAAATAAATTTGTGTAACTATTGCGTTTGAAAAAGCAGAATTGATATTTGTGAAAATGTGAAAGATAAGATTACAAAGGAAAATTGTCTGGCAAAATCGGTAGATCAAACTAGGGTTTCTACATCATGGCCAGACAAAAATAGGAGGAAACGGTTTTGCCTCAGTGCTAGCCCCGTCCAAGTCTGCAGCAAATAGGAATGAGAGCTCCATAAGCCCGTGCAAAGAATTCACCAGCTACTATTTCAACTGCTGGCAATATGGGCATAAACATGAGGATTGTAAGCAGAAAGATGAAAGGCATCTACATCCCACTTATGATCACCTTAAGGTTTTTATTGCAGAACAGAAAGCCAAAAGTGGGATGGATGCCCTCAAAATTTAGCAACCTTCGGCTAAGATCTCTGCCCCTCAGGGTAAAATTGTGGACAAAGTGCCCAGGGATCTTAGCGTGAAGGAATCTGTTACAACGTCTATACTCAAAACTAGGGTTTTGGAACCTAATTCTGATATCCAATCAGGCTATTGTTTCCATAACAGGATGAGGCTGCGGAAGTTTTTTTAGTCGAAACATTGGATGCCCAAATAAATTTCTTTTCAAAAACTAAATACACAATGAAAGCTATTAAAGAGCAGGGTAGGACAAGAGCCGTGGAACAAGTCCCATTCCATGCTATCTCTAAATTGGGGGAAAGTGATAGAGTTCCCGCACGGACTACCACTGCTCACATCATAGATAAACCCTCAGCACGGCAATCAGATATTAGAGTCCATGAACATCATGGGATTTCAAAGGCTAAGCCTCCCAGAAAGGTTTCGGATAGTGGACCTCTCAACACATCATCTATTGTGAAGGAAGCAGGAATGCCTGAAGTTAGAAAACCTTCTGATATTGGCAGGGTGAGCAAAAATGAATGGCGCACGGTCACAAGCAAGAAAATGGCTAAATTTTTTCCTAAAAATCACAAAAGCAGCAATATAGTTCTTAAAAATTCTTTTGAAATTTTAAGCAAAACAAATATACCTGGTAATTTAGTAAGACCGCAGAAGAGCAGGGTTGGGGAAGGTGGAGAAGATGCCAGAAGGCAAGCACATCAGGGTTGTAATGCTGGTGTGAGGAATTCTCCCTTTCCCTTAACTGAAACCCTAGCTATGGAACAAAAGGCATTAAAAGGTATGCATGACTTTGATGTGTCCCATAGAACATGAGAAGCTTACAGCCCTCCTCATCGCAGGAAAGAAAATGTGAGATTGAGGATCAGTAAGACTCAAAATATGCTTAAACAAAGTTATGTGGATGAACAATCTCTAGATAAGTGTAGAGATAATGTTTATAATCCACCACATAGGCATCCAGTTGATTATATACATTCAAAATCTCTTACACATGGCAAGAAAGATAATAATCATCTTAAGGTTTCATTGAATGGAAGTCATATTTGGCAAAAGCAGAATGCCTATGCAAAGACAGGTGTCATATGCAAATGGATGGGAACCGGAGTACATATTGAGGATCTAGTAGAAGGTCTGTTAGCCCTTCTCCCTGAAAAGGTAAGTATTCCTATCTTGGCGGACAATTTCATATTTGTGGACTGTAAAAATAGTAGTCTTAAAAACAAAGTTTTAGAGAAAGGGTATTTGAAATTCAGAGGTAATTATTTTTTTGTAGTTTCTTGGTTTCCATTTTTTAATCCAATCAGAACTCTGGATTTTCAAATAGAGAAAGCAATTATGTTAAGAAATCTACCACTAGAATGTAGCCATTTAGAAGTTGTGAAAAGTATAGGAGACAAAATTGGGGTTTTTAAAAGGATGGTTAAAACAAAATATGATAAATCAGATGTGATAATCATCGTTGGGCTAAATTACCATAACAAGTATATCTCCCCCCTTCAGTTGTGTTGTAACTCAAACACCCTAATTATTAATCCCATGATCATTGATGACTTCATTGAAGCCTCTAAGGATGAAGGGACCTCTCTCCCATCCACTCCCAATTACCCCATAGTTGTCCCCCGTGACCCAGATAACAGGGTTGAAGTAAAATTCTTAGATGATAAAGGAGGTTTTGAGCTCTCAAATACTAAACCTATTTTCTCACCTTACGTATTAAGCAAAACCAATTCCCTGGATATTTATAATAATAACCAGGATCCCTCTAGATCTCCCACATCATTAAGGAGGTAGGTAAATCCCCTCTTTAATAGTATAGAGAATGCAAGTTTGTTTGCTGAAAACACTAATGATAACCAAAAAATCCTAGACACCGGTAGCAAGTACATCAATGTAGAAAAGCTAGGTACGAACCCTACAGATGGAATCACAACAAACATTCAAGGAAAGACCATTGCGACTAAAAAGGAGTTAGACTCACTAGAGAGCATACCCATGAAAGGAGCACCAACTCCTGAATTAGTAGAAATAGACCTCAAGCTAGTAACTGAAATTGAGAAGGAGGCATCTCTTTCACAATCCTTAAAACCCAAAACAAGAAGAGTATCTGAGAAAAAATGTGAAAAGGAGGCAAACTATATCACTAATAGTCAGGGAGAATCCCTTACAGATGAATTAATGGATATGTTTGTAGATGAAATATGTGATCATGAGGAATTAAGATACCAGAAGGAAACACTTATTAAACTCATTAAAAATTGTATTGAAGAGCAAGAGGAAGAAAATGTAGATTACTTATCACCCTACACTGCTGGGCCAACATCAATACCTTCTGATCCAAACAAGAATGAAATTAAAAGAGGCTGTCTGAGTCCAATAAATGCCACATCAATTGCCAAAACTGAAATTGCACCGTCAAATGGGGAGAGAACAACAGCCTCTATTCCTATAGAATTAGAGACGTTAAGCCTGGAAATACCAAATAACACAGAGGACCTAATTGAAATCTATGGAAAGGAAATTATCGATGCTGAAAAAGCACAAGATAAATTAGAATCAGATTGTGATATTCTAGAATAGTGGAATAGTATTTTTATAAAATTAGCTGGTAACCTAACATCGGTTAATGAATCCATTGAAGGCCTCTTTGGTATTACTAATGATAATAGGCATCTAGGAATAGAAATGACTAGAGGAAGTCTAAGTACTCCCAATATCAATAGAATTAAAAAGAAGAGAGGGAGAAAATCTACAGTGGAATTAAGAACTATGGATGGTAATGCAGGAAATCAAGTAAAAATCACAGATATTCTCTATGTTGGGAAGGGGAAGAGCCTTCCTGCTGAACAATGAAAGTCACTACTTGGAATGTTAGGGGCCTAAATGCCCCTAACAAATAGAGACTTACCAAGAGGTGCCTAAAAAACTTTGATTCCGAAATAATTCTATTAGAGGAAACCAAGCTTTCCAAGGAGGAAAGCAATAAGTTTAGTAAGAAATTAGGTATCTGGAAGTCAGAGTTTGTTATTGTCTCTGGCCCTTCAGGCGGGCTAGTAGTCCTTTGGGACCCTCGTAAAGTGGTCGCTTCTCCCTTATTTGCCAGTAATAATTGGATGGTCCTAGAAGTTAGTAGTTTAAAATCTAATTTAAAAATTAAATTGATCAACGTATACAAACCAACCCCTAATGAAGATAAAAGGAAAGTTTGGTAGGAAATACAAGACCTTTTAAGTGAAGATTTGGAACAACCCTTCATCATTGGAGGAGATTTCAATGCCATATTAAATCTAAAAGAAAAATATGGAGGCTCCCAATTTATATCACAAGCACATAAAGATTTTAACAAATGGGAAACGGAGAATCACTTAATAAGTATCAACATAATTAATGGGAATTATACGTGGAACAATAGAAGAGAAGGTTTTAGTCACATAGTGGAAAAAATGGATAGATTCTTCACCTGAACCAATGCTGAAAACTTTGATCATATAGTAAATGCGGAGATTCTCCCTGAGTCAGGATCGGATCACTTTCCTGTTAGGCTTAATATCTTAGAGGATGTCAAACCATCAAGGAATCCTTTCAAATTTGAGTTCATGTGGTTCCAAGACCTAGAATTTATTCATCTCTTAGAAGAATGGTGGAACCAAGTTTCGATTAAAGGCTCAAAGATGTATTGCTTAGTAGCAAAGCTAAAAATCATCAAAAATAAGGTGCTAGAATGGAATAGGGAAAAATTTAATAATATTTTTGAAAAAAAGGTTCAGCTAGATCAAGAAATTACTGATCTTAATAATATGGTAATAGAACAAGGAATGAACAAACATAGCTATCATAAGGAAAAGGACTTAATGGCTAAATACAATGATATCCTCCTCAAAGAGGAAATTTTTTGGAAGCAGAAATCCAGAGAATCATGGCTTAAGGAGGGGGACAACAATACTAAATTTTTCCATAATACAGCCAACTTTAAAAGAGGCATTAATAGAATATCAAGAATCAAGACTGATGGGAGTAACTTTACTACAGACCCTAAGTAGATCTCACATATATTTACCAACTTTTATCAGTCCCTCCTAAATAGCTCAGAAGACTCTAACCTTAAGGCTCAAAATGAAATGCTTAAAGCCATTCCTAAGCTAATTTCGGAATTCGATAACAAGATGATTAACAATAAACTCTCTTTGGAGGAAGTTAAGGCAGTTGTGTTCCAACTACATTCAGATAAAGCACCAAGCCCAGATGGATTCCAAGCCGAATTTTTTCAAAAATGTTGGCATTTTATTGGAGAAGAGGTTTAGCAAGCAATAGAAGCAACTCAAAACTCGGGTACACTTCTAGGTGAAATAAATAATACCCTTTTCACATTGATTCCAAAAAAGAATGAAAGTACAGAACCGGGTGACTTCAGACCGATTTCCCTTTGTAATACTATTTATAAAATTCTCTCCAAATGCTTAGCAAATAGACTTAAAACCCTTCTCCCCAGCCTTATTTCAGAAGAACAGACAGGTTTTGTTGCTAATAGATCTATTCTTGATGGTATAATCATTGCTCAGGAGATAGTACACAC
Source organism: Chamaecyparis obtusa (assembly GCA_027943335.1). Lineage (NCBI taxonomy): Eukaryota > Viridiplantae > Streptophyta > Pinopsida > Cupressales > Cupressaceae > Chamaecyparis > Chamaecyparis obtusa. Next base: position 2,070,983 of record BSBK01001440.1, read on the forward strand.
TGCCCAAATTACAAAGGATCTGAGCATGATTATCAAAATAGACATTCAAAAAGCATACGATAAAGTGGATTGGAGATTCCTCTGTAAGTGCCTTGAAGCTTTTGGATTTTTGAAACAATGGATTAACCTTATCTTCAACTACATCTCTACTCCTAAAATTTCACTTCTTATTAATGGATCCTCGGAAGGTTTTTTTAATATCTCAAGGGGCATCAGACAAGATGATCCGTTATCTCCTTTCCTCTACGTCATTATGGCGAAAGCATTAGGTAGAGCTATCACACAGAAATAGACAGAAGGTAAAATCTTGGGGCTGAAGGCATCAGAAAATGTCCCTAACATTACTCATCAACAGTTTGCGGATGATACGATCCTACCAGGCCATGCTAGCAAGAAAGAAGCTAGAGCTTTCAAGGACATCTTAAACATTTATTTGAAAGCCTCAGGTCAGCATGTTAACTCCACTAAATTAGAAATCTTTTTCATTAACACATCCTCAAAAACTGAAGTAGAAATTTGTAGACTGATGGGTTATAAAGTTGGCAAATTTCCATGCAAATACCTGGGAATCGACCTAGATAAGGGCCTCCTATCAACCAAATTATGGCAGCAAGTTGTATCTAAAATTCAAAATAAGAAGAGTTCTTGGAAAGGAAAGTGGCTAACTAAAGTAGGCAGGGTGACAATGATTAAATCAATCCTATCTGCCATACCCACGTATCATTTGTCTATCCTTCCCCTTCCAATTTGTGTTAAACAAAACTTAGATAAAATGCTCAGAGACTTCTATTGGCAGGGTATATCAGATGATAAAAAAATTGTCCCTAATTAAATGGGATACCTTATGCAAGCCTATTTCAAAAGGGGGTCTTGGTATCAAAAACCTCCTATGGCAGAACCAAGCCCTCGGGGCAAAACTAGTTTGGAGAATGTATAAAGAATCTAGTAGCAAATGGGCATCAATATTAATCCAAAAATACATCCCCGACTCTGACCCCATCAATATCTTCAGGGCTCACTCTCATGTTAGAGGCTCTAGGATATGGAATTTCATAAAAGATTACAGAGGTATAATTAACAAGCATCTCACTTGGGATGTTGGAGCAGGAGATAAAGCTCTATTCTGGGATGACTCCTGGGCGGGCTTAACCCCCCTAAGAAATTTGGGTTTTTCCTCTAAATTTATGGAAGAATGTAAAAGAGTTATAGGTATTTATCTTAGGGATTATCTCTATAAGAAGGAGACTACCAATTGGAAAGAGTTAAGGGAAATCAGCCCAGCATGGCAAGAGAAACAGGGCCTTTTGGTGATTCTGAAAGACAGAGAATTATCCCTTAAAAATAGATCAGATAATCTTATATGGGCAGGGTCCAGCAATGGTAAGTACTCAGTAAAGGGAGGCTAAAATTCAATTATCAAAGATCAAAATATGGATAACATAGACATCCCCCTGAATCTTTGCTGGAATAAAGCCTGCCTCCCTAAAGCCGGTATGTTTTTGTGGGCAGCGTTGCAAAATAGAATTCTCACAGCAGATAGGCTAGTTAAACTAGGGTTTGAGGGTCCTTCAAGATGTTCACTATGTGAGAATCAATCTGAGGATGCTAATCATCTCCTTCTTAACTGCCCATTTTCCCAAAACTGTTGGAATTGGCTTTACCAGAGTTTAGGTTGGAAATCCTCTCAACATTTCAATCTTCTTAGCAATCTCAAAGTGTGACCATCCTTGTACAGAGACAATTTATATAAGGATATATGGACTATAGCTCCCTCAATAGTTGTATGGGAAATCTGGAAGGAGAGAAACATAAGAATTTTAATAGATCAGAAACTAACTTGGAATACGATCACAAATAAGATTGAAGCATCTATTGTAGAAATTATTAATAGTAAACTTAGGGAGAAGCTAAGTTATGAAGAGTCATTTAAGAGCTAGGACGATAAAATTAGGAATAGGTGGCCAAAACTAAAAATCTCTCCTTTGTATGGTAAAGGGGGGTCCAAAGTGAAGGCTGACAGAGCAGCTTGTAAATGGATACCTCCTAAGGAGGGCTGGTACAAACCCAATTTTGATGGAACCTCACGGGGTAACCCAGGGATCGCTGGTATCGAGGGGATTATTCATAATTGGAAGTCAGAAGTTATTGCTAAGTATTCCAGGCCTATTAAACCCTCCACAAACAACATGGCAGAATGTTTAGCGGTATTGGAAGGGCTCAAAATTTGCAAGAATCTTAACATCACCAAAATTATTATCGAAGGTGACTCTCAAGTTATAGTCAATTCCATTCGCACTAAAAGAACCCCGAATTGGTTTTTGAACTCAAAAATAGAAGAGATAATCCAAATTTTGGAGAACATAACAAAATATGAAATCTGTCATACTTATAGGGAAGGAAACAAAGAGGCTAATACACTTGTGAACCTAGGAGCAAATGGAGAAGTAATAATGGATCTTCTACCCTAAGGTTATCTGATTATGTCTAATTAGTTATACAACAATATAGTATAAAAAAAAATTTAGGTCCGCTATATCCTAGCTTCCCCTTTACAAATGTTTAGGTGAGTTAAACAAGAAGTTAAATAGATTATAGGAAAATTATCAATCAGTTTGAAACCCTTAGTATAGTAATCTATCTCCATAAATAGCATGCTTCAGCTGTCCCCTTTTTAAGCACATACTAAGTTAAATCTACTATAGTAGAATGGCCTTAATATGCCTCTTTTAGGACGTGCATTGCTAGGCTTGGTGGATAGGAGAGGGACTATTAACATGTAACCTCTTTATTTAACCCCAAGACAGTTACGGATGAGCACCCTCAGACATCATCGACATTAAACACGCCATCAATTGGTTACCTAAGGCCATCATATCCAGTGGACAACCCCCTCTACTGCTAATATGGGATAATAAATGAAATAATATTTTTACATACATTGTAATAATTAGACTCACTATCGGCAAGTACCTCAAAGTTGCAATGATTATAGGATAAGCCCTATGGGCAAATTGATCCACCTGATTAGTGTCATTCCCACCCCACGGACCATTACAGGGCACTGATGGTATCTATACTATTAACAGAGATGGTGGTATGATAAATAGTAACCACCTAGGCTAGGATCTCATCATGTAAGTTACAATGTGATTACTTGGGTTGTGCTGCCTTACATAGCCGACAAGCACTGATTACTGGAGGAGCATAATTTTCATTCTTTATAGCTAAATCATTAGGTATAATGACATCGGCAACCTTGCGGGTATTCCAGCTTATGGTTAGGAAGGTGGCAAAGTAATAATATTTCTCCAGTCCCTTCTAGGAGGTTCGACCTCATCATATTTTTATAGGTTCCTAAGAGACAGCCCTCACTCACACCAACATGGAGACAAGACTGTGTACCTTCTATACAAAAAGTGATAGGGCCATGGCTTTCTGAGGTAGCTTAACTCCGGAAAGGTGGAATCAAATTCTCAATCCTTCGCCAGATGCAACTAGAAGGGTGTTGGAGAAGTCCATGGGAGACTGTCACTTTAATAACCTGTATTTGTATAGGACCAATGGAGGAGTAAAAGGCATGTTTGTAGCTCTCTCCATTTAGCCTAGCCTATCTTTCTCTTCCATTGTATTAGAGTTCAACTTTGGCAGGGGTTAAGTATGGTAATCTGGAGCTGCTTCTTGAATATATATGGAACTTTAGACATTCAGGAACTGTGGGAAGTGGGTTAAGGTGGTTTTGCCTTGATTTGGTATAGTAGATGGAGAAATGTTCCTTAGGCCAATAAAGCTCTAGCTATTGGTATCTTCAGCAATGGGGAGCTTATCTTCACCGGGTATGCTCTAGTGAACATCCTGAATAACAAATTATAGCTAAGAGGTATTTATAGCTAAAGGGTGTACCCTTTCACTTGTTTTGATGTTTTATAGTTCAGTCTTTGATGCAGCTCGAATTTGCTAATTATTTCTAATTAAGGGTTTAAGTTCAGTACTGCAGCTTATTTTCTTTATTAAGGAGTTTGTCTTATGGATGTTCGGATTCTCTGCTCTAAGGTTTTTTAATATGGATTAGCATTAGAATATATTAACTCTTATTGAGAATGTAGGGCAGCTTAATTGTATGAACTATTAATTATGAATTGCGGGTTAATTTAATTTTCTAAAATGGATTTAGGTAACCCATACTATCATCCATTGGTAAATAAAAAAGGACTTAAATTACATTTTATTCTTGATACACTAACCATGCAAGAGGGAAAGGTTTTGGTTCTTTTGTTTCTTTTGCAGATCGAGCCATCTAGCGACATCAACATCATTCCTCTTTCAAAGGATTAGGATTGGATCTTTTAATCAATACCCACATATTTGGTTATGGAATACAAAGCTTGTAAATTAAAATTATTGTATTAATCTAGAAACACATGTATTCTCGACAAGCTCGAGTAGTGGGTATGCCCACTTGTAATGATGTATTTTTTCAAATCTCGATGAATATCGAGTCATGGGTATGCCCGTGAAACTATGTATCAGTATCTGGACTTATGTCCCAGGCATGGTTGGAGGTTTTCTCTACCGTGCTCTTTCCTACCAGCACCTGCACTAAGCAGGGTATTGTATGTAAAAACTTTTGACTTTGTATTAATAAAATTATAGGGCTTTTGCCTTTTACCGATCAAAAAAATAAATAAATAATAATAATAATATATTTTTTAATTTATAAATCCAAAAATAAATAAATAAATAATAATTTTTATTTTATTTTTTTAAAATCTGAAAATTAATAAATAATAATAATTTATTTATTTATTTTTCAATCCACACACACACACACATATATATAATAGATTTCAAAAGTCCAAATAGATATACATTTTTTTTTCTGTTGGTTTTCTAATTCATGATATAATATCTTTTCGTCCATATATATATTATTTACTACTTTCTTTTAATTCTATAAAAAAGGATTATGCTCATATGCAAATATTTTATATCTATTTTAATTTGATTTAATACCTAGAGTTTCAACAACAAATACAAACAAACCCTAACTGAATTAATTTCAAGTTTTTCCCTATTGTTCTTCAAACAAATTCTGGATTTTTCGTCAAAGAAATTCAATAACCAATTCAAATTGAAAACAATGAAAAATTAAATAGTAATCCACAATCCAAATAAAACCATAATTCTCTTCCCTTATTAATTAAATAATTAATTTTAATAATCTAGTTTTTACTATTTAATTATGTTGTTTTCTTGAATACTTTGTTTAATAATTCAATCAAACCCTTATTGGATCTAAATTTCATATTTTTCTAAATCAATTGTCTGTAGGTTCCACCTTGAACAACCTAGGGTTTTAACCAAAACATAACTTTCTTTTGAATTTATATACAAGGGTTTCTAAAATAATATAAAAGATTATGCTTATATACAAATTAATACGCGTATGTTCACATGCATATTAAAATACCAGAATTTCTTCTCACACAATAAAAGAACCCAAAAATAATTTCAAACCCAAAACCTCCAACAATAAAACCATAAAACCTTCAATTCAAACCATACAACAATAAGGCAAACATGAAGAAAACAATCTTTTTGGAAAGAAGATTTACAAAGGAAAATACAAACCCTACCTTAAATTCAATAGATCTATGACGATACCAATCCAAAATTCAAGCTTCCAAAAATCCAAGCTTTCAAGAAAATTCTTCAACTCCAAATTGCAAGCAAAACCTGTGATCTCCAAAACTTGTCTCCCCAAAAATGGCTAAAGGGATCTCCAATATAGAAAACCCAACAAACAGAACTCAACATGCGACACCTAATAAGGAATTAGAACTTAACATGCAACACCCAATCAAGAACTAGAACTCAACTTCCTAACCTTATTTTTATCAATTTCCTTGTTTGCATATTTAATTAATTATAATAATAATTATATGCACTTTTCACTTAATTTTCCTTAACTCAACTTTCAACTGAAATTCCTAATTTAATTCTATTAAACTAAATGTGCAACTTAAATTGCATATTAATAATTTATGAACAAATATTATTTTTGCATATCAATAATTATGAAAGTGATAATTAAATATTAATTCATTAATTATGTTTTTAATTTCTTTTTTAGATTTAATAATTAATTAAAGCTTTTATTTACAACATTGGACTGTTCAACTAAGATAATTTAAATTAAACAAATGTATTTAATTAATTCTCATTAATTAAATACCTTTGTATTATTATTACTATATTTAATAGGATTTAATTATTTAAGCATTTAATTAAATCATTTATCTATTTCAACACAAAATCACATCAAACCACAAACATGCAAACCTAAAGAACTAACTACATTAAAAAAAAAAACTATAATCAAACATAAAGGAGGGCTCACGAATTCTCGTCACCTTGACAAACTCGAAGGGTAGTAAAAAAGATACTTGTCCATTATTTCAGGATAATTATTGGCTTAGGATTGGAATTTGGACATGTTTGTTATCTCTCATCTCTTACCATTGAGATATTGTGATAGGGCATGCTCATCCTAACAATTCATGGAAGTCGATGTCTGGTACCTAAAATCCTACATAAAAGATAAGCATGTACATACATGTATAAATATATAACAGACAATGGTGGGGATCATTTGATCGTGTGGATCTCGCAAGTAAGTAACTATGACTCTATCCCTCAACCACATCAGGCACATCAAATAGAAAAGTAAAACATACATGTTAACCATACACATGCAAGTATGGGGTCAGTAAAACCATAAATATAAATAACATAATCAAATGCAGATAATCAACATGAAGAGTTCCCTAAAAGAGTCTGTCCAATTAAACTAAAAAGTAAACTATGGGAGGGGTATTACATACCCCCATCTGTGGAAAATAGCTTAAGAAAAGACGCAGAAAATCTCATTTTGATATTTCAGGGAAGTCGATGTCTGGTACCTAAAATCCTATATAAAAGACAAGCATGTACATACATGTATAAATATATAACAGACAATGGCATAGATCATCTAATCATGTGGATCTTGCAAGAAAGTAACTACGACTTTGTCCCTCAATCACATCACGCACATCAAACAAAAAATTAAAACATACATGTTGTATGGGGTCAGTAAAACCATAAATATAAATAACATCATCAAATGCAAATAATCAACATGAAGAGTTCCCTAAAAGAGTTTGTCCAAATAAACTAAAAAGTATACTACGGGAGGGGTATTACATACCCCCATCTTTGGAAAATATCTTAAGAAAAGAGGCAAAAATCCATCTCTAAACTTATGAAGAGAGATGGGGAAGCTAAAAATCAAATCAAAATTTCAAGCCTATTCAATGTAGGGAAGGGGAAGTTCCTTCCCACATAGTCATGAGGCTCTCTTCATGGAATGTTAGGGGCATAAATGCCCCTAACAAACAACGTCTTCTAAAAATATGTTTGAAGACATTTAACTGTAACATAATTTTAATCCAAGAAACAAAATTAAATAATGAAGAGTTGAATATATTCAACAAGAAATTAGGAATATGGTAGATTGATGGTGTTTCAACAATCTCAGCATCGCGTGGTCTCTCTTTTATATAGGATCCTAGGAAGACAAAATATAAAAATTTAATAAACAACAACTATTGGATGGGGGGCACAATCCAAAGTATTCAAAGAAAACTTTCCTTCCTCCTTATCAATGTTTATGGTCCTATTACCACATCTGATAAATTTGAATTATGGAACACCATTGGAACTTTTATTTCCTCTCATAGCCACCTTCCTTCCATAATAGGTGGTGATTTCAATGAAATTAAGAATATCAATGATAAATTTGGTAGTGTCATGTCTGTATCCCAATCCATTAAGGACTTCTATCAATGGATATCCAGCAACAATTTAATTGATCTTCCCACCTCCAATGGTTTATACACATGTAACAATAAATGTTTTGGTTCGGATTATATTGCAAAAAGATTAGACTGCTTATTTTTCTATGGTAGCTTAGCTAACTTTGATTTTATCTAACTTATTCTCTTGTTCCCATCTCTAGTTCGAACCACGTTCCCATATCTTTAGAAATTACTGAAGAAGTTAAAACTATCAAAAATCCCTTTAAATTTGAGGACATGTGGTATCTAGATAATAACTTTATGTCCCTACTTGATAAATGGTGGCTTGAAGAATCATTTGATGGATCAAAAAAAAAATTGTTAGTTTCAAAGCTAAAATCTTTAAAATCCAAAATACTTGAATGGAACAAGAACTATTTTAAAAATATTTTTGAGGAAAAAGAGAAAACTGAAACAAAGATAACTAAATTAAATGAAGAAATATTTAAATATGGAATGAATAATGAAAGGTACATAAGAGAAAAATATCTTCTAAGTAAACAAGAAGATCTCCTCTTAAAAGAAGAAACCTTCTGGAGGCAAAAATCAAGGGAGGATTAGCTATTGAAAGGTGACAAAAATACTAAGTTTTTCCACAACAATACAAAAGTCAAAAGAAATATTAATAGAATAACCTCAATTAAGAATCAGCAAGGTACACTAAGTAGATGAACCTAAAAATATTGCTAATAAAGGAGTCTCTTTTTTCCAAAACACTCTCAATAATTGGGAGTTCTCTGACCTACAGACCAAAAAATATTAAATGGAAAACATTCCTAAGCTTGTCTCAAGGGAAGATAGTTAAATGTCAAACTGACTTTTCTCTCTTGGAGAAATTAAAATGTCATTATTCCAAATGAAACCAGACAAATCACCAAGACTGGATGGATTTCCGGCCAGCTTCTTTAAAAAATGTAGGCATTTTCTTGTCACTGACCTTTGCAAAACTATAGAAAAATTAAGAAAGTCGGGTAATATTCTCAAAGAGATTAATAACACATTAATTTCCCTAATTCCCAAAAAAGCGGTTACTGAAACTTTCAGTGACTTCAGACCTATTTCCCTTTGTAACACTCTTTACAAAATCATGTTAAAGGCAGTGGCAAAAAAAACTCAAGCTATTACTACCTATCTTAATCTTAGAGGAACAAACAGGCTTTGCACTGAGAAGATCAATATTCAACATTATTATTATAATTCAAGAGCTTATTCATTATGTTCAAAAAACCAAATCTCTCTCTATGTTAATAAAACTAGATATTCAAAAGGCCTATGATAAAGTGGACTAGCGGTTCCTCTGTAAATGTCTAGAAGCCTTTGGGTTCTCAAAGCAGTGGATAAATCTCATCTTCAATTTCATTTCTACGCCAATGATGTCCATCCTTGTTAATGGGTCCCTCAAAGGTTTCTTTGGAATCTCAAGAGGACTGAGATAAGGTGGCCCTATTTCTCCCTTTCTCTTTGTCATCATGGTCGAGGCATATGGAAGAATAGTTTCCTGCTAAAATCTATACTACCAAATCAAATGATTCAAAGTTACAGACGGTGTGGACAACATAGCACATCAATAATTTTTTGATGACACCATACTTCCTGCTGAGTGTTCCAAAAATGAAGCAATTAAACACAAAAAAAATTGGGACATCTTATGAAAGCTTCAAGTCAAAAGGTAAACCCAGATAAATTTGAGATTTTCTTTTTAAATACAGATCCTCTCATTGCAAATTAAATTTTCAATATTATGAGATACAAAAAAGGCATCTTTCCTAGTAAATATTTGGGCATTCCTTTAGATAAAGATAACAGAACAAATAAGACATGGGAACCTATGGTCATTTAAAATAGAGCCTAAAAAATCCAATATCCCTTAATTACTCCTGAATTTTAGGAAGTGGAGGATTTGGAACCAAAGAATGAAGTGGACAATTAATGAGGGAAAACCATTCATTGGTTACGGGTCTGGATTTTTGGGCAATGACATAATTATGGTGTTGATGTTTCTATTTTATGTTTTAGTTATTTCAAGAAAATATATGTTACTAAATGGAGAATGAGAGAGGTGGCAGAGGATCCAAAGGTATGCAATGCTAGCATGGTGGTTGAATATTTTTTGGGAGTAGACAAGACTTTCTTTACATGAACTATTTTTGTCAACATGAAATATGAAACCCTAACGTGGCACAACCATGTCAACATCCTTAATTGCACTTTGATGTATAACATACTTGATGTATATGATTTTATGTATGATGTATTGATTTTTGACATGTAGGTCAACTTCCTTGATGTAATTGATCATATTTATTGTATTCATGTGATGACATTGTGTAATGCCCACCCTAGTACCCCAATATTTTGAATGATAGGATTATTACATTTAGTATTATGGATTATATGTTTTTCTTATTTTGATTTGATGATGAGACATTTTGAGCATATGTTTGGATAATAAAACTGGTTTATGAAAGTAATAAATGATTTACAGTATTGCATAACATGTTTTTCATTTTTATATGATTACATTATTTATGAAAATAATTCATTCTTATTTTTTACATTATGGAGTTATGATTATTTTTGAGCTAACCATACTAATCTAATTATGATTTGATATTGATATTGTCTGATGTGCTTGTGGGATGTGGAGAGGCAATCGTAGTCACTTCTATGGGAGATCCACACAATGTGTTTGTGTGTGTGTGTGTGTGTGTCTCTCTCTCTCTCTCTCTCTATATATATATATATATATGTATATATATATATATATGTATATATATATATATGTATATATATATATATATATATATATATCTATATATCTATATATATATATATATGTATATATGTATATACATATATGTATATATGTATATACATATATGTATATATGTATATACATATATGTATATATGTATATACATATATGTATATACATATATACATATATGTATATACATATATACATATATGTATATACATATATACATATATGTATATACATATATACATATACATATATACATATATACATATATATACATATATATATATATATATATACATATATATATATATATATATATATATATATATATATATATATATATATATATATATATATATATATATATTGAACGTTGTTGTCTAGAGATATTGCCAAGATACTCTCAAGGAACCCTTGTTGGCTTAGGTTACTATTTAGGAAGTCACCTTAGTTGGGGGTTTGAGAAGTATTATGATTTTTTTTATTTTCATATTTATGTTTTAAAGCATGTTTTCATTAGTTCTTTATATATGTTAAAGTAATATGCTTGTAAAATTGGATGTATTGGATTAGGTATTATATATGTGTATGTATATATGGGTGCACACATATATACCTACGTATATATAAATAGTTATAAGTTGTGTGTTTTCTTTGCATGAATAATTGTATTTTTATGCTTATAGAGTAAATGATGAATTATAAAATAAAAACGTAAAATAAATAAGAGAAATAAATTCCTTAATTAGTAAAACTAGCTTACCTAGGAGTTTTGAACATGAGACCTCCTAGGACCTAGGCTAGTTAGTTTCCATTTTAGCTATGTGAGTCATTTGGGAATTCTTTTCACCTCTAACATAGTTATGGTCTTGAGAGGTAAAATAAGTTAATAAAAAATATATAAAACATTTAATTAAGCTTACAGGAATTTATTTAATATTTGGAACCAACTATAGTAGTTGGAGTAGTTGTTTCCCATAAATAAACTCCTCCAACCATATGGCTGGCTATTAATATTTGGAGGAATTAATTGATTTGGGGATTAGGAGAAAATTGAAAGAATTGGGGTTTTAGGAAAAAATATTGATAGATTGTTTAGAGAAGAAATTTTGGAATAAAGATTTGGTTTGGGGTTGAGGAAATTCTCAGAGAAAGAAGGAATTGCTTGGTCTCAAAAGGATTTATGGATATTTCCTAGAAGGATATCCATCACCCAAAGCTTGGAAGATGGTGTTGAGGATTGCTCAACATTGGAAGGGATTTCTCTGCAGTACTCCAAGTAGGGTTTGGAACCAGGGAAATTACCTTTTTATTTGTGAATGTGTGTGTGTGTGTATGTGTGTGTCTATTTTTAAATATGTATAATGTTCATACGGTATGCAAAGTATCTATTGTTAAATTATTTATTGATTTGGATATGACTTTGGAAATGTTTAGTGTTATTCGGGAAGAATGGGGCATTATTGACACAATATCTCTTTCAAATTTCTTCCTAGGAAGGTTATTGTTGTCTTTATGGATGTTATTCAGTTTTTTCCTCTTCATATGTATGGTTTAGGGAATTTTATGGAAGATTAGGAAGGTTTAGGATGAATTAGGAAGGTTTGTAAGTGTTTTTCCCTTCTTGTTCCTTATGCAGATTTTTGCAATGAATTCTTAAATAGTTTTGGTTTCTATTTTATTGGGGATATATTGTGAGTTGGAGATTGGTTTTGGATGTGTTACTAAGATACCTTAACCAATTCCATCTTAGGAAACCTTCTCCAAGCACTCTCCATACTTCACTTTGGTCGTAATTTCAATTTGGGACAAATCTGGGAACTTTTGAGTCAGTTCTTGTATGAGTAATCAAGTATGAATCAGTTTACTCATACTAGCCTATGGGGATACTCATACTACCCTATGGGAGTACCCTTATCAGCCTCTAGGAATATTTTTATTAGATTTTAGGGTCATGCGAATCCAGTTTGATCACCTTATGGCTTGTGGTTTGGTTTGTGTCCTCTAGTTTTTTATCCCGATCTTTGTCTGCATCATTTCACCTCTCTGAATGTTCAAAATAATACACGAGGTTAATCACAAATTTTTACTTAAGGTGTCTTGTGTGTGACATACTTTTTATTATTGTTATTATGCATATGGATAAGGTTAGGACTCATCATAAGGGTTTGAGTACCCAGGAGAGTTTTCTAGACCTATGAATCAGAACATTTGAAGTATTTCCTTTTCTTTTGACATGTGTTGGATAGGGGACTAGGTACCCTAGGTGAGTGTCTCACCATAGGTGTCAGAACCCAAAGTGGTTTCCACAGGATCCTATGGGTGATTTTGTAATCAAGTGATAACCATAAAACTAACTTGGGAGGGGGGTTTCAAAAGATAATGAAAGACATATAATGTTAAAGTCCACATAGACTTGTTGGAGTATCAAGACTATGGGTAACTGTCAGGGTGGATCCTTAACATAAAAAGGGGACTGGGGTTACATGGTTGCCAAGGTGGATCCCAATATACAATTTATGTGATGACACTCACCTAGATGGTATAGTAGAAACTTAACCCTTGTGTATAGTATGGTGATATTTTGTTGCTTAGGTCTTTTCTCTTTTGATATTTGGGTGAATGATTCTTTTGCCTTAGATTTCCTTAGGCCTTGTGAGTACCTTGGTTCTATCTCCTATCATGGGGGGTGGAACTTCACAAGTTTCACATGGTTGGGTGGAAAATCTCTTTCGAGGTATTGTTCGTGGTTCATGTCTTGGCTTGGAATTCATATTTTGTACAATGATGAAGACTTCCTATATAGTATCATGTACTTTTATTTTTTGAAAAACATGATGTAAAGATCTAATTGTAAGCCCTTGGGCAATTTGATTTAATTGTATTTGAAATTGAAAGAAAGAAACAACGTAATTTGGGAGGGGTAGTTTTAGGAACATCAAAGGGAATGTTTATTGGAGATTCATAAAGTTGTGATAAAGAAATGTAATCATGTACCTTCTACCCTAGATCTCTCTTTTAATCATTGAAATGAAAAATGAAAAGTAAGGATTTCTAAATTGCAAGTTTATTTATGTTTAGGAAATATAAATGGAGTGTGTGTACGTATGGTTAGATGGAAAAAGAAATGAAAGATGATTGGTTAAATGTATTTAAATCTTATAAAATAAGTAATGTTTTGTATGTTCCTATCCCTTCTCTAAAAATATAAATATTATGTAAGGTAGGAAAGGAAATGAATTCATTAAGGTAGTTAATTGAATTAGTGGTTTTAATATTTATAAAATTCATTAAGGGAACCTTTAAGGACATGTTCATATGTAGGAATATCAAATAAGATTTTAGTAATGTTTTAAAAAAAAATTAGTTTCTTTTCTTGTACTTTAGACCTGTTCCTTATGGGTTCCCTGGCGGGGACATTACGTTTGGTATCAGAGCACTGGTTGCTAAACTAGGAGCTCTAGGGTCTATTTGTGTTTAACTTAGTCACTTCTTCTCATTAAATAAAAACCAAATAGTTACCTATACTTATGTTGTACCACTCTTCTAGGATAACTCCCATTGTATGCACCCAAAAATGGTCGCCTAGACTTTGGGCCCCATTTATTCAATTTATCAATCTTGAATCATTTTTATCAATAATCAATATTTTCAACAATATCAATCTCTTGATCAAATCTTAATTTCGATCATATATTAGATTTTTATCCTTGGGCTAACCATTTATCCTAAGTCTTTATTTGATTAAAAGGAATATTTCATCCCCTTTTATTTGAATAAAAAACCCCACCTTTTCTTCTTATCCTAAGTTGCACAAATAAAGCATTATTCATATTTTATAAAAAGGAGAAAAGCACTTTTTGTCTCACATGAGGCTCAAAAGTCAACACTTCACTCTCATTGGAGGATACTTGTGCACATGGATTGCTCCTCTTTCAAGCTCCACCGTTGATTAAGTCTTTTTGCCTCTTAATCTCCATGGTCCATTTCACCTCATTTCTTATAAAAGGAGAGCTCTCTCCTCCATTTGCATATCCATGTTTTATGCTAATGTTATGCTGCAGGTTTTAGGTGCATTTGGAGTTTGAAGACATTGAAGACTTGTTGCTTTCATCATCTAGTTTATATTTGTTTTCTTAGTTGCATGATCATAGCATATTAGCTTAGTTTCTTTTTATGCAATAGAATAAGCTCACATAGTCTAAATAGGAAGGATTTGTAATCCATTGCTATTTCCTTTCATAGATTAGTTGCATTGTACTTTCATTTCCATAGCTTAGATTGCATTCTCATATAGCTTGCATTGCATTACATATTTGATTCTTGGAGATATTAGCATTGTTGCCCTTGTCTTCACTTGAATCTCTCATTGTATGGTTGACTAGCAAGGTCACAAGCTTGTAGCTCTAGCTGAGAGCAAACACATCATAGTCCCTTGCAACTCCATGCATAGAGAGCTATGAGCCGCTTTGTGAGGCCTCATTCTTGAGCAACCTTGCATGCAATGGTTCATAGAAGTACACCATTTTAGTGTGTACATTTTTGGCGCCCACCGTGGGGCAAAGTAGATAGGCTTTGTCCTTTATTTCATTTGCATTTTTGTCATTTTTTTGGATTATTTTTCGGATTATTTTTCAGAAATTTTTCAGTCTCTGGTTCTTTGTCTCAGAGTATCGCGCGATACTTCTCAGAAATATCGCGCGATATACCTTTGTATAGCGGTGCGACACTTCACGCGAAAGAAGAATCGCCCGCCAGTACTGAGGTTTATCGCCTGTTATCGGGTGAAGTATCGCCCGCCCATAGTGAGAAATATCGCGTGACTGAGAAATATCGCGCGACTGAGAAATATCGCCCAACTATAGGAAACTGTATCGCGCGATACTGGTGAAGTCTGAGAAATATCGCTTGGTCTGGTAGAGACTTGCATTTTTAGTTTTCTTGTCTAAATTTGATTATTTTAGCTTGCTGTTTTATTTTGCTGTGTTTAGATAGGTCTAACCCGCATCTTTTAGCTTAAATCTAGCAGTTTATTGCATGTTTATATTTAGATTTTGATTTTGCTAACTTTGTGGGTCTAACAAGTTGTGTTTGTAGGTGCTCTCATTTACTTGAAAATTGCTAAAAACACATGTCAAAGAGGGCCACTAACAGTTTTTGCAGGGCTGCCCAAGCATAAAAACAAAAAAAAAATTATTTCTTGCTTGTTTATTTACTTTCCTTTCAAGTGTGGCATCCACTAGTTGTATTAGGAATCTTAATACCTTGTGAAAGGGATCTTGAGGTGGTAGGAGAAGTATGCTCTTCACCTTTAGGTGAATCAGAAAATCTTGACCCATCTTAAGGTTTTGGAAGCAAGGGAGCAATTGAATCTCTTTGCTTGGAGTGTTTGGGAGAGATTTTTGAGATAGGGGAGTATGCTCTTCACCCTTGTGGTGAATCAAAAACTTTAAACCTCAAGATTTGATCCATTTTTGTTTAGTTTAGAAATCTTTTAGCGGGCCTACTCTTGAGCAATCAAGAGGAACGACTCAAGTGGGGACAACCTTGTCATCATTTTCCTTGGTGGCAAGTGATTCTAACTCACTATAATCTCAAGGTTATCAAGGACACCAAAAACCTTGATAGACATAACGCTTGTCTTCGTTTGATGTGAGTAGCTCATGGGATTGCGACCATGGGGAAATCATTGAACAAGAATTCTTAAGGTACTCTTGAGGCCGCGAGGTCTTAGTCCTTTATGAGGAGCAAGAGGAGTGTTGTGAACGGAAATCCTTATTAAGAACTATTAGATAGAAGCCACCTTCTTTTAGCCGCTTATCTTCTTAGTGCAAGGATTGATCCAAGTGGTTTATCCGGATCACCTTAAGATACTCACCATATGTGTCCCTTTGGTTGTGTCATTTGACATTTCCATGACAAAGCCAACATCTCTTGTGGGTAACCACTTGGTGTGAGGTGAGGGGGCATCAAGTTGTGGGCTAAGTTGGTAAGTATTGAGCCTTAACTTTTTAGGATAGATTTGCTTGAAGTGTTTTCGATTGTATGATACCAGTGCAAACGATCTTACATACAAACAATTGGTAGCATTCATAGGGTGTTGTTTCAATTCTGATATCACAAGTGTTTGTCTTGGCAAGGTTTCTTTTGCCCTTGTTTCAAGTGTTTGAGACCACGTTTTGATCCCTTACTGTTTGCAAACCTGCCAAAATTCTACTGATATTGTGACTGAAGTTGAAAACATCAACCCTCAGACTGGAAATTTTGACCAAATAGACCCAAAAATGCAAATTTCACACAATTCTGGTCACGAGTTAAACAAATCTGCAACAGTATCGCACCCTGTAAGCGAAGTATCACGTGATACTTCATGCTTGCTAGAAATATCGCCCGCTTTGAAGAGAAATATCGCCCGATAGTTCACCCCTGACGGACTATCGCCCGGCCTGCCTGGAGTATATCACCCGCCAGTATTAAGAAGTATCGCCTGGCTTCGGGTGAAGTATTGCACGGTTATAGGTTTATCACCCCAGTAGCCTGGAGTATATCGCCTGGTTTATTTTTGCCGTGCTTAAATTTTGGTCAGTTTCAGTTGCTGTCAATCAGCCTAGGTCTTAAAGTAGGCTTCTCACCCTGACGTCCGAGATTTGTCTTGACTCCAAATTTTTGGTTTTTAGTCCTCCGGGATAGCATCATTTGATTTACAAAATCACTTTGGAATAATTGTCAAGTTCGAAAGCCATTCTTGGTGCTAAGGTTCATCTTTAAAATTGTTAGCTATATTCTAGGAAAATTTTAGTACTCTTATTGTCCAAATCACTTTCATTTTCATCTCAATTTCAATTATATTTTGGCCTAGCCCAACCTCCTAGTTCAAAAGTGTAAGGGTAGTCACCCTTTGATTTGAAGCACCTCTTTGACAGTGTTGGTAAAACCCCTTCTTCTATCTTTTCATTTCTCTTTGGACAATAGAGGACTTCGATTATCCTAGTTTGGTGTTGACACTTTGAAAGGTCACCTTATCATCGAGAGTATCTCTCTTTCATGTCAGTTACGACAAGGTACCAAGTTAATCAAGGGAAGTGACCCCCTGTTGCCTTTAACCAATTACCACCCGTCAAGACTCGTCGACAACCTAAGGGAAAAGGACCCCTTTTTGACCAATCTCCTAAGAGTGAATCTGAGGTTTGTTTTAATCTAGGAGCTAATCCTAGTGAAGTGAGCACCTCTTTTGTACCACTTTCATCAAGTATGGACATGAGTTACACTTTCACCCGACAACAAAGAGAAGCCATGAATCAAACTCTTGAGGATATCTTCCAACGACACAGGAGAGAGTATGGTGGTTCTTCTCATGCTAGTCCACTTAGGTCACCTCCCAACAACGTGAGGTATTTTGATGCTCATCAACGAGCTGAAAGACATCATAAGCAAGCTCACTCAGATTCAGGGTCACAACACGAAGACCAAAATAATGAATCTAGTGATCACCACATCAACACAGCTAATGCAATGAGGCATTTGAGACAAACCTCCCCACTTAAAGACACCTCTCAATATGCAAATACACGATTGAGAAGCATTGAGAGAGAGAAGCAAGCCTACTTAGATGAACAGGCTGCTAAAAAAGAAAAATTCAGACAACTAGAGGAAGAGGAACGTGCATTGTTGGATATACAGAAAAGAGTCACCCAAGAAGAAGAAGATAGACTCTATGCACAACAACTCCAAAGCCAATTTAACGGAAGGGGAGCCAATAGTGGGACCAACTCACCCCCATCTACCCCTTCCCCTAGCCCTCGAAGAAGATCAAAGACACCCTCATGATCCCCAAGTCCTAGAGGAAGAAGGGCTTCAAGATATGACCATCATAGGAGACAGTCATCTCATAGACATTCAAGGCAACCCTCCCAACGAGCACATCATGGCTCACAACATGGAGGAAGTTATGCTAAAATTGATCATATGGACTTCATGACTATGCAACAAGAACCATCCTTTCAAGCATATGTGGAGCAATATGTGGAACAAAACAAAGACCAATTCTTGGAAAGTCTTATCAACAAAGGCGCTAAAGTTCTATATAATTTTGATGTTCACCAAAAAATCAAGAAACAGAATCCTTCAACTGATGAGGTGATGTTACAAATGCAAAAGGATATAGACAGGATGAAGGCTCCCAAGAGTACATTTCATTTGGACTCCATATGTCCTAACCCCATTGACAAAAGTGTGGTGATGGTAGAATTCCCTAAGAAAGTTGAATTCCCAACATATGACAAATATGATGGCACTGGTGACCCTCACGACCATGTTCGACAGTTCTACATCATGAGCTTTTCCTTTCACCATGAAGACTCCTACTTGCTGAGATTATTCCCAAGGAGTTTAAAAGGTCAAGCCATGGAGTGGTTCACCAACCTTTCCCCTCCAGTAAAGACATTTAAAGAACTTGTCCAAAGATTTGTTCAGCATTTTGCTTACAACTTATCGAGGTCAGTCACAATGCTTGATTTGTGTAAACTTAAACAAAATCAAGGAGAATCTTTTGTCACATTTTTACAACGATGGAGGCGATTGTGTTCGAAATACCCAAGGACAATCCCTGAAGAGGAGAGAATTGATATCATTGTGAGCAATCTAATACCAGAACTCAGATATGAAGTCAAGAAAATCCCATTTAATTCCTTTGATACTATGGTAGAGGTGGCATGTCGCATTGAAGATGTCCTAAAAGAACAAGGAATTTTGGCTAAACCAACAAATAACAACAATAGCCAAAATAACAATACTAATGGTAACAAGGACAAAAAGAACTCCTATTGGAACAAAAACAAGCAAGTGGTCAACGACGGAGTTGTTGACTCATCCCAAGTCAAAAATGAAGGAGTTCTTAACCTCTCTCATGTAGTTCAAGCTATGAAGCTGCAAACGTCTTCAACACAACAAGACAAACCTAAGTATCAAAGGAGATCTAAAACGGAGAAAAGACAATTTACTAAATTGGGAGAATCTTATGCAGATGTTTTTAAGACATTAGTTGCTCATAATTTGGCACACCCACAGGATCCTACAAAACATCGCATACCAGATCCTTTACCTCATTGGTGGGATGCTAAGGCTTTTTGCGTTTTCCATAATGGGATTGGACATGACATAGAAAATTGTTTTAAACTCAAGCATCTTGTCCAAGACCTTATTGAAAAAGGACAATTACAAGTGGATGGGTTAACCACTAATGCAGACCATAAAGCCTTTAAAGAGCCCTTGCCTAAATATGAAAAAGGAGAGAATTCTAGCAATAAGAATGGCAAGGCGGCTATCAACTACACCTACACAAATGCAGAGAACATCATTAACATGCTTGAAGTTGTGGATGATAGTGTCAACATGATGAGAGGGAAAGATTCCTATGGACATAATGTGGACTCAACTCCTATGACTGATGAAAGACCCACTGTGGTGATAAGAGGCCCTCACTCACAAAGAACACCCCAGTCCCTCAATGTTGTCACTAGGGGGCAGGCCCAAGTGCCCATTATCATTAGAGGTCCTAGCACTAGCAAGTCTAAGCAGCCCGTGTCCAAAGGTGCTCCTCCCAAATCTGTCGTTGGTCCAGATTCCAATTATAATCTTATTGACTAGCTACAATGTACACCCGCGCAGATATCCATTTTTGAGCTTTTAGAATTATCTCCTAAGCACAAGCGCGTCCTTGAGGATGCTTTGCGAACAGCCAATGTCCCTCACAACTTAGATATTGACCAATTCCAAAACATGGTCAACCATTTGGCTAGCCCTCATTACCTCACCTTCTCCGAAGAAGATGACAAATCCATCAGTCACCCACATAACTTGGCCTTACACATCGAAGTCATGATACATAAAACCCGTGTTAAGCGTGTACTGATAGATGGGGGTGCGGGGCTCAATATTTGTACCCTGAGTTTGCTGCTAGCTCTAGGATATTCTAAGAACATCATTGACACAAAGAAAAGGATCACAATCAAAGCATATGATGAAGTAGAAAGAAGTTCTAAGGGATTGGCTATTTTGCCTATTCGCATTGGTCCTGTAGAAAAAGATATATTATTCCAAATTGTTGATGTTGGACCTCTAGCCTACAACATTTTGCTAGGTAGGCCATGGATTCATGAGATGCAGGCAGTCCCATCAACATATCACCAGTGTGTTAAGTTTCCCCATAATGGTGTAGAAATTTGCATCCTTGGAGATAGTGCTTTATTAGTTAATAACATTTCTATGGGATCACATGTGCCTTTGAATAGGAAAGTTGACAGTCCTAGTAGTTCACTTGAACAATGCAAGCAGAAGTTCAAGACCATGGATCTTGGGATGGGAGATTATAAAATTGATTCTTTTACAAAAATGCCAATCTCTCCTAGGTCTTATGGGAGACCATCACCAAGTACAAAACCTTCGTCATCGGCAATGACATTATTTGGGAAATTTGTTGAGTCTTTGGTCCCCATTCAGGAAGAGAAAGAGGAAGTTGCCATAAGGGACTGGATCTATCATGCGGAGAAATACAAACATAACGAGAATTTTGCTCCTTCACCTGAAACTTATGGGAAAGGGTATACACTGGTTAAAAATATGGGATATCCAGGATATGGTCCCCTTAGTCATAGGCTAGATGCTAAAGCCGAGCCTCTTGATCATGCTCTTTTTGGATGAAAGAATAAGTCCATGGTTGGCTTAGGTTTTGAGAATAGGAAGAAGAAAGGTGTTACTGTCCCAGCTGCGACGGACAGTGACAGTGATGTAGATTATACACCTGATCTTTCCAACCAACAAGATGTGTCTGATGATTGGGTGCCCTCAATGAATCTCCTTTGGGGAGATTCTACAGATTTGATGCTTAATAGTCCTACTATCCCAGCTACGACGGATAGTGACTGTGTGACTGCTAGATCGACAAAGGAAAGTGTTACTATCCTAGCTGCGATGGATAGTACCAATGCTAGCACTAGAGAGGGGAAAACCCTTCCTAACCTTGAGGATTCTACATCATGAGGCCTAAATGATGACTCAGAGATAGACTCCCATGAATATGAATGGGATTCACTTTCAGATGCAACAATTGATCTGGACATGGATATTATCCATGCCTATAGTACCCAACCCGATGTGACTAACGATCTTAGTGTCGGACTAGAGGATTGCCCTCCTCAAATCACCTTAGTAGATGACGCTTCGTTTGATAGGATGAGTCCTAATTTGGGTATCTTAGGAGAAGACTTGATGAACTCCGATTATATGGTCACCAGAGATGACACCTTTCGCATAAACAACATCGAACCCGCCATTGACTTACCCCTTGTTCACTTTGACCTAATTGACTGGTCTCAGCACCATCAAGAGCCCACATTCCTCACCTTCCACAATGATTACGAAATTGCCTGCTATTTGAATGCTCTTGAACCCGTGGCTTCTTCCACCAGTGAATCAACAACCAGCATGACAGAGCCTGATATTAAGTACCTCAGTCTCAAAATAAAAGAGAAAAAGAAAAATAGGTCTGATGGTGAAAACCACTTTGTGGCGGTGTCAGAACCAAAAATAGTAAAAAGAAATGACGCATCTGAAGGTGAAAACCTCTTTGAGGCACCTAAGGATGGGGTACTTAATAACTTACTGAGTTATTTCCAGGATAGATCATCAATATTGATTGAACCAACAAAGACAGTCAATTTAAACACAGAAGAAAACCTTCAGATAGTCCATCTTGCTCAGTCTTTATCAGAGGAAGAGACTAAGGCATATGTACAGTTTTTACAAAAAAAGAAAATTAATTTTGCATGGACCTACTCAAACATGCCAGGGCTTGACACAAATCTCATAACGCATCACTTATCCATAGCTCCAGGAGTCAAGCTAGTAAAACAGAGATTAAGAAAAATGCATCCACATGTAGCTCTACTTGTCAAAGGAGAATTAGAAAAACTTTTGAGAGCTGGATTTATTAGAGCCATCGATTATGCAGAATGGATCTCAAACATAGTACCTATCTCCAAACATGATGGGTCCATTTGTGTCTGCACAGATTTTAGAGCTTTAAACAAAGCATGCCCAAAGGATGATTTTCCACTTCCAAACATTGACATGATAGTGGACATGATGGCGGGCTATGACATATACTCTCTAATGGATGGTTTCTCAGGGTATGATCAAATCAAAATAGCTCCTGAAGACCAAGAAAAAATAGCATTCACATGTGCATGGGGAACCTATTGCTGTAACATCATGCCATTCGGGTTAAAGAATGCAGGAGCAACCTACCAAAGAGCTATGACGACTATCTTTCATGATATGATGCACAAAAATATGGAAGTTTATGTGGATGATACCCTGGAAAAATCAAGAAAAAGGGACACACACCTCAATGATCTGGAAGTAATTCTAGATCGTATGGAACAATTTCAACTCAGATTGAATCCAAAGAAGTGCGCATTTGGTGTCACCTCAGGCAAACTTTTAGGATTCATAATATCAGCAAAAGGTATCGAGGTTGACCCCGAAAAGGTCCAAGCAATCCTAGATATGCCACCTCCTCAGAATATCAACCAAATGAGAAGTCTTCAGGGACGTCTTCAATCAATTAGGAGGTTTATTTCTCAGCTTGCAGATAGAGCACAACCCTTCAACAAGACATTGCATAAGGGTGCTTCTTGTGTTTGGAATGAGGATTGTCAAAAGAGCCTAGATCAGATCAAACAATACTTGGCCAATCCTCTGATCCTAATGCCTCCTATTCTAGGGAAACCATTGATCCTCTATATTTCAGCTACAAACACTTCCCTGGGGGCATTATTGGCTCAATCAGATGATACTGGGAAAGAACGGGCCATCTACTATATCAGCCGTACTCTAGTCTCCTATGAGATCAATTACAATAATATTGAGAAGTCTTGTCTCGCGGTGGTGTTTGCTTCTCAAAAGTTGCACCACTACATGCTTTCTCATACCATACATTTGGTTGGCAAAATTGATCCCCTTAAATACTTGCTTAGTAAGGCTACCCTGACGGGTAGACTTGCTAAATGGATGATGGTCCTAACTGAATTTGACATAGAGTACATTGAAAGGAAGGCAATAAAAGGGCAAGCTATTGCCAACCAATTAGCTGATTTTCCAATCTAGGATAGTATGCCAGTCCAAGTGGAATTCCCAGACGAACACATCTTATATACCACTACTCGCACTTGGACAATGTTCTTTGATGGCTCCCGCATGCAAAATGGATCAGGTGCTAGAGTGTTATTTGTTTCTCCACATGGGTACAACATTATGAAGTCTTACAAACTATTATTCCCATGTACCAATAATATTGCAGAATATGAAGCTTTAACTAATGGCTTGAGAATGGCTATAGAATGGAACATCACAGAATTACATGTCTTTGGGGATTCCCAGTTAATCATCAACCAAGTCAATGAAGAGTATCAAATCAAGGATGACAAATTGATACCCTATAAAAAGATGGTTGATTCTTTGAGACGCTATTTCACCTTTGTGACGTTTCAACAAATCCCTAGGGCAGAGAACAAAGCTGCAGATGCCATGGCCACATTAGCTTCACTTCTTCAGTTGGAGACGCATGAATCCAGATTTGAATTCCTGGTGGAAGAGCTACACCATCCCATCTTTGACTCGTCTGAAAGCCATGTCATTTGTGCCATTATCACACACGAGTCTTCCCGATATGGTGCTATCTATTCATATCTTCGTGATGGCATCATCCCTAACACATTCACCCACTTCGAACGCCGAAACCTCATCCGTAACGCCTCTCGCCACACCCTCATCTCTGGTGATTTATATAGGAGGGGTTTAGATGGGACGCTCCTTAGGTGCTTGGAAAAGGAGGAATCCAACCAAGCGTTAGCTGACATCCACGAGGGCATTTGTGGTGGACATTCTAATGGTCTTGCCATGGCCCGAAGGTTGCTTAGGGCAGGATATTATTGGCCCACAATGCAGATAGATGCAGTCACCTTTGCTAAGTCATGTGAAAAATGTCAGAAACATGGCAACCTGATTCATGCTCCAGGTAGGGAGCTGATCCCTTCTATTTCTCATTGGCCATTTCAACGCTGGGCCTTTGATCTGGTTGGGCAGATTCATCCCAACTCATCAGGTGGACACAAGTTCATTATTACTGCCACTGACTACTTCACAAAATGGGTGGAAGCTGTACCACTTTCTGTTGCTTCAGGAAGGACCATTTCTTTGTTCATCTTGAATCATATCATTTGTCGATTTGGAGTGCCTTCTGAGATCATTACTGACAATGGAGGTCAATTTAAGAATAAGGACCTAAAGCACCTATGCAAAAAGTTTAAAATCAAGCAACATTGGTCCTCCATCTATTTTCCACAGGGAAACGGATAGGCAGAAGCTTCTAACAAAACCATTCTTAAGATTCTTCATAGAACAGTGCACAAGAATGGTAGGGATTGGCACTTACAAATCAATCCAGCACTATGGGCTTACAGAACAAGCATTTGCACACCTACAGGAGCCACTCCTTTCTCTCTCACCTATGGCGCTGAAGCAATATTGCCTTTAGAAGTCGAGATACCATCACTTAGAGTCTCACTCAAAAGTTTGATTACAGATGAGGATTACCGCGCCATGAGGTTACAGGAGTTAGAACTTCTAGATGAGAATCGTAAGGCTTCCTTTGATCATATGAGAGTGTATCAGAAGAGTATGTCCAAAGCATTCAACAAGAAGGTTCACCCTAGAAAATTTCAAATAGGTGATCTTGTTTTGCGAGAGAACCCTAAGAACCAACAAAATAGAGAGCAAAAGGGCAAGTTTGAACCTAACTGGCTTGGACCATATGTTATTACAGCTACTTTTGGTACTGGTGCGTATTTACTGTCAGACCCTGATGGAGAACAGCTCCCTAATCCCATCAACATTGTGCACCTCAAGAAGTTCTATCCTTGATGCCCGTTCTGTCTGGAGGCATCCTTTGTACATATCTTATGATCCTGAAAAAATACCAAAAAAATTGATATATGATGCTGAAAAAATCCTAAAAAGCATAAAAAGTCCTGAAAAAATACAAAAAATTAAAAATATTCAAAAAATTAAAAAAAATTTAAAAAGTGCCTTGGTGAAAACCTAGCAATAGGCGTCTTGGTAGCAAAAATCTCAAAAAAAGGAAAAAATGAAAAAAGAATCCAAGTGGTGAAAACCTGGAAACAGGCGCTACTTGAGGCCTTTGCACCCCTATTTGTTAGCATGCATCCTCGACACTTAGCCACTTTCCATCATGCCTTGACCTTATTTGGCCTAGTCTGGAATTGGTCTTTGTCTTTGTCTAGGGGGCATGACTGTTAGCATTAGCCTTTTAGAAGCATTTGTCTCTCGGGGCATTTCACAACAGGTGTTTTTCAACACCACCCCAAATAGTGTTTTTCAACACTACCCTTGCGTCGAGTGTTCCTTAACACTTATCAGGTGTTTTAGCTAACAGTCTCATATGATGCGATATCTCTCACTACGCAGATGTGATACTCAAAGTTTGACTCTATGACCAACACACACGCACTTAAACAATCAACTCGATAATGATATGTTGACTTTATTTTTCTTTGTGTGCTGTCTATTAGGATTTCTTTGATGAGTGATCTCTCCCTGAGAAGTTTTCGATGATGCATAGCTAGAAGACTGAGGGAATGAGAACATGTTTTCTTTCTTTATCTGCTTGTGGGTATATTTTGATCCTAACTGTCATGAGCATTTATGCTGGTCCTACTTGACACTATGGATTGACAAGGTATTATCCTTGACTGTTTTGCGAGTGCATGCTTTTAGCTATCCTGACTTTCATGTGTCTTGATACAAGCATAATCTCGCTATAACAAATTTAGGTGATCTCACTGCATTAGTCATCTTGACCTATATGTCTTTGATGCCTAGGTGAGATTCCCACATCTCTATCTGATAAAGATCATATTCATATCCACATAGTTACGCTAGTGTGCATTGTATGATCTTACGACGCTACCAATAAACGCTTGATGATGATAATTAGATGTCTATAGGTGTTGTGACCTTGCAAGTCAATCACGTTCATAGTAGTTTGCATTTTTAAGTTCATGTTAGTCTAGTGTTGCATTTTGCATATGGAGAGAGCTCTCCTTTTCATCCTCCGTGGACCTGTCAGTCGACTGCGCTCACCTTTTCTTCTTCTCGATCATGTCTTTCGCTCCTTGTCTTTTTCATCTCGAACCTGTTCCTGTTCATCACAAGGGGTTAATCACATCATCATATCTATATCAAAATTGTCATTTTTAAGAAACATAAGTCTATATCATACACATGAGAATTAAACATACATCTATGAGAGAGAACATACATAAGCACATACATTTTGAGCAAAATGACAAGACAATATACATAAACTGATACATCCATCACAAGTGAGACAAATACACATGATACATCGAACATCCAGTAATCTTATAAATCAATATACAATGTCATGATATACAATACAATATGGGATCCCAAAATCTGGATCAAAAGTCTCAAGATATATCCAAAACATCTAAGACCTAACCCTAAGACTCGCTACCACCCTCGTGAGGAGCTCGTGGTGGTGGAGGAGGCATAGCTCTCCTGTCGAGTACCACATCTGATACCCCTGCCCGCTGAGAGTATGATGGTGCTCTCTCACCCTCTGGGACGGCCTGCAGATATAACCTATGATAATAGGCTGCTCTCACTGACTCTCGTCAGAGCTCTAGTGCCTCGGCCTGTGCCATCGCCTCACGGTGTGCTATCTCTGCCCTAAGATCAGATATCTATTGATCTCGCTCTGCCCTCAAATCCAGTAGCTACTGATCTCTCATGGCTATAGTATTCCGAAGCTGCTGTATCTCTGCCTCCTAAGCCTGTATCTGGGCTCTCAGATCCTCTCCCCCCGTAGGCTGCTCCTGTTGTACCTCTGCCTATCGGTGAGCTAGTCTCACCTCCTCCTCAGGTGTCGCTGATCGCTGTCCCCGTGACCATTTCCAGCCACCTGATCTCGACCCCTCTCTCCTCTCCATCCTCCTCCCTCTCCCCCTCCTGCCATCTCCTCCATCCCCTCCCTCCCCTCCTCCCTCTCCTTCATCCCCTCCATCTCCTCCCTCTCCCCCATCATCCCCTCCGTCTCCTCCCTGCGCTGGTGCCTATGCATCTGGTACTATAAATTGAGGGAATGGCACCCTCCGCCGCTCTGCTCTGTAAGCTCCATCAACCCCTGCATCTGCCATATCTGAGAAATACTCCCAGGGCTCGCTCTTGATACCTGCTGTCTCTGCGACAGCCTGCTGATAATCTAACATGGGTAGCCACCCATGACCCTCCTCATCTCTGGCCCTGGCATAAGTGGTAGTCTCTGTCGAGACTCGCTGCTGCCTCCCAAACTGTCGCCATACCCGAGTGATGCAGAATCTCTCTACGATCTTTGCATACCGACCTACCAGTGGCCGACTGCACAGCATGTAGCTCAGCTCATCGGCTGCATCTCCCCAACCCTCAACCTCCCTGTAGGGCCTCCATGTGAATGAGGCTATCTCATCCAAAATCCATCGATAATAGGTCACATCCCCAGAATGGGCATGTGATATAAACCTGAGGTACCTATAGATATAGGGGTACCTCCTCTCCCTCGGCTGAACCCTGGGGCACACCATAGTGATGTGCTCCCACGCCCATACCTGTGCCAGGATGGCGCCGCATGCCCATGTCCAACCGTCTTTGTAGACGATCTCATGCAGCTCGTGGTACATCTCTGCCAATATGGTAGGACCCCATGCCATCCGTCGCGGCCTGCCGATCAAGTCCACCAAAAGCTGAGCCCATCCGAGCGAAAAACCCTTCTGACTGCGGTCAGTCATCAGGATCTGTGAAATGATGGAAGCCACTATACATGGCACTGGGTAGTCTCTGCCAAAATCGTCTATCAGCCTCTCCCAGCTGATATGTCTATCCAGAATCGTGACATCCTGGAACATCTCCTGAACTAGTCAGCGCCCCTCAGTGGCATCCTGATCACAGTACCCCTGTGCCAACAAATGAATCATGTCAATTTTCATCATATGGAAATATTATATTTATGATTAGATCTTAAAACATGATTATACTCACTGGCTCGCCATGACATGGCACTCGTAGGATCCTGTAGACGTCCTCCAGAGTAATCGACACCTCTCCAGTAGGTAGATGGAAGGTGTTGTGCTCACTATGCCATCTCTCGGCAAGAGTAGTCAACAACCCATGGTCTGCTCAGATATAGGGGTATCTTAGCAGATACCGGAATCCCATCGCTCTGAGGTCGGCATTGCCTAGATCGTCTAGATCCCGGACACACCGCAATCC
This sequence comes from Chamaecyparis obtusa, assembly GCA_027943335.1. Classification (NCBI taxonomy): domain Eukaryota; kingdom Viridiplantae; phylum Streptophyta; class Pinopsida; order Cupressales; family Cupressaceae; genus Chamaecyparis; species Chamaecyparis obtusa. The sequence goes on from BSBK01001440.1 coordinate 2,100,047, forward strand.
TGTCACCTTCGGCGCTCTGATGATGAGCGCCAGAAAAACCTCCTGCAAGCCAAAAACCAAGCCCGTTGTTAGCACATATCATGATGGATGTCCAAAAACTCAGTATAAAATATCTTTAAAACGTAACATTGTTTAGACCCATGTCATTTTTGCTCAAAAATGCATTAAAAATCAATATTTTATACTAAGCGATATTCTTTTTTTAGAGAAGTATCACGCGATACTTCTCCTTATAGCGGGGCGATAAACCTTATATCACGTGATACTTGGCCCAGTATCGTGTGATCTTTCGCCCAGTATCGTGTGATACTGGTGCCTAAGGTCGCGCGATACTTTGGGGACACGCGAAGTATCGCGCGATACTTCTCCCCAAAGCGCGTGATACTTCTAAAGTATCGCGTGATATTTCGCCTAAGAAAAATTTTTAAAATTTAAAATTTGAAAAAACGTGCTAAAATCAACTATTAAATGCAAAAAATGACTAAAAAGCTCGAGTTTTTCGAAAACATACTGGGGCAGGATAGTGTGGTGGCCGGTTGTGCAACCGGGCGCGCTCAAATCGATGCCTGTGGACGGGAACTCCTGCTTGCTGGGCCATTTTCTCTCTCTAAAGCTCTGAAAATTCTCAAATCGCTAAAAGACAAATGATTTTTGAAAATGACATTTTGACCCCTTTTATAGTCTTTTGACTTTTTGACCTTATTTTCAAAACACCTTGGAATTGCGCAAAAATTGCACCCCTAGCTAATTTTGACGTCCTGGATCCATTTTCAGACTAGAAATCAAAATTTGAGGTCATCTTGATAGTCAAAATCACGTTTCAAAATCTTCCCTCCCTTCTGTGCAGTTGATTGATCTTTTGAGGCCTAATCCTTCAATCTTTGTTGGGGCATCGTCATTTCTTCATTTCCATGTCTTCCAACCTTCTACTCTTTCATTCATATTCATTCCATTCCCTCATTTCTCACGTTTGACTACATCTTTTCAGTCAGGCTGGGGCATGTTTTATTACCTAATGGTTAACCTATTTGACCCTTACCTTTGATTGTGATTTCATTCTGATTTGATCAAATCTTTATCAATTCGTTGTTCTCCTCTCTACCTGATTTTGATTTTGATTCCGAGGGGGCAGTACCTATGTGATTCTCATCCCTAATCACTTGATTCTCTTGATTCAGACATCTTTTGTGAGCTTTTGCTCAAATTTGAGATTCTTATCTCTTATTTTGAATGTGATCCCGAATCGACTTCATGTTCAAAGGCCTTTGTCTATGTTTGTCCGGATGTGATCCCGAATCGACCTCATATCTGAGTTGTTTTGTGATCCCAAATCAATCTCACATTTCAACTTCATTCTTTGACTGCATGTGTTCCCAAATCGATCACACATTAGTCAAAGAGGGGCAAATGTATGCACCCAAAAATGGTCGCCTAGACTTTGGGCCCCATTTATTCAATTTATCAATCTTGAATCATTTTTATCAATAATCAATATTTTCAACAATATCAATCTCTTGATCAAATCTTAATTTCGATCATATATTGGATTTTTATCCTTGGGCTAACCATTTATCCTAAGTCTTTATTTGATTAAAAGTAATATTTCATCCCCTTTTATTTGAATAAAAAACCCCACCTTTTCTTCTTATCCTAAGTTGCACAAATAAAGCATTATTCATATTTTATAAAAAGGAGAAAAGCACTTTTTGTCTCACATGAGGCTCAAAAGTCAACACTTCACTCTCATTGGAGGATACTTGTGCACATGGATTGCTCCTCTTTCAAGCTCCACCGCTGATTAAGTCTTTTTGCCTCTTAATCTCCATGGTCCATTTCACCTCATTTCTTATAAAAGGAGAGCTCTCTCCTCCATTTGCATATCCATGTTTTATGCTAATGTTATGCTGCAGGTTTTAGGTGCATTTGGAGTTTGAAGACATTGAAGACTTGTTGCTTTCATCATCTAGTTTATATTTGTTTTCTTAGTTGCATGATCATAGCATATTAGCTTAGTTTCTTTTTATGCAATAGAATAAGCTCACATAGTCTAAATAGGAAGGATTTGTAATCCATTGCTATTTCTTTTCATAGATTAGTTCCATTGTACTTTCATTTCCATAGCTTAGATTGCATTCTCATATAGCTTGCATTGCATTGCATATTTGATTCTTGGAGATATTGGCATTGTTGCCCTTTTCTTCACTTGAATCTCTCATTGTATGGTTGACTAGCAAGGTCACAAGCTTGTAGCTCTAGCTGAGAGCAAACACATCATAGTCCCTTGCAACTCCATGCATAGAGAGATATGAGCCGCTTTGTGAGGCCTCATTCTTGAGCAACCTTGCATGCAATGGTTCATAGAAGTACACCATTTTAGTGTGTACACCCATCACCCGCGGAAGAACTAAGGAAAGAGTTCAGGAATCTTCCTCTAGATCTCAACAAGAGAGTTCCCATGGGTAATACAAGGGATTAAAAAATCAGGGTAACCATAGGAATGAGAGTTAAATTAATGACTCCGAAGGGACTCAAATGAGACAACTTATGCAAAAAAAATTATAAAGGCTAGATACCATCAAAAATAGAGTAAACCATGATGAAGAAAACCATTCTCACCATCATGATAGGGAAAGAGATAGACGCTCTAGGGGAATGGAATCTATACCATAATTTGAAGACATGGATACCTCTCACATGAGGTATTTACTTAAAGTCAGGGTACCTCTCTTCTATGGTAATGAAGGGGGGTCCTCCATAGAAACCTAGTTGTTCAACCTCAAGAGATGTTTTTCCATGCATCCCTTTAGTAGTAATGTGAAAGCTAGATGTACCATCATGAACTTTAGTAAATTTTCATCCACCTAGTGGTGTATAGAAGATGAAAAGTTGTAGATTAGCATTAACATTGTTTCATGGGAATTATTCTTAGAAAGTTTTAAAGATCGTTTATGTCCGACCAATGGAGACAAGATAAGGCAGAAGAGTTTCACCACCTTAAGCAAGAAAACATGATTGTGGAAGAATATGAAAGAAAATTCTATGAGCTTAAGCCCTTCTTAGGATACAATTACAATGGCCGTGTTCTTATTCAACATTTCATAAGAGGTTTAAATGACCTCTTATCAGGAGATGTGGTAGTTCTTGAACCCAAAAGTCTTCGGGATGCTATTACCAAAGCCTTTCTAGTTAAGAGAAAATTAAAGTCAGGATGGGGTGGTTCTTCTGGTGGCCAATTGTTTAACATTGGATCAGGTTCTAAAGGGAACTATGATCAAGGGATTTCTAACTCCAAGAACCAAAAATCAACCTTTAAAGGGGGACAAAAATTCCACAAAAAGAAATTTCAAAATAATAAACAAGGCAATGGTAAGTTTCAACACCCCCAAAACCGCAATAATAATCAGACCCAGCAAAGGTTCACTCCTCAACCATCCCAGAATTATCATAATTTCAATAAAGGGGGTTACCAACAATCCAGTGCACCTCCTACAAAGAACTTTGTAAGGAACACTGGGTGTTTTTCCTACAAGCGGAAGGGACACATTACAGTTCATTGTCCTCAGTGCACCAACTTCACCAATAATCAAAATCAAGTAGCTTCAAAACCAACTGTAGGAGATGTTGGTTGGTCCCATAGAGTTTTTTTTGTAGTTGAACATAGGCAAGCCGACCACCAAAACATGATCATTGAGAGTACAGGTTCATTAAAGGGTAAAACTATTTCTATCTTATTTGATTCAGGAGAAATGGATTCCTTTATATCTCCATTTTTAGTAGAGAGGTGTGGGCTAGTGGCTAAAGGGCAAGGAGTTAAGTGGCAGATAGAACTAGTCTCTTGGGCTAAGATGACCACAGACTTGTGTGTTAGAAATTGTAACTTGAGATTAGGACCTTTCTTTACCAAGTTAGATCTTCGAGTGATTCCCCTTGGATCTTATGAAGTTGTCTTAGGGATGGATTGGTTAGAAGCTCATGAGGCTAGATTAGAATGCAGAAAGAAGACCATTCATTGCATATATGATTTGGGGGAGCATAAAACTATAGTTGGGATCCAACATCCTATATCACTTCGGATAATATCATCAATGAAACTCAAGAAATGCATGAGAAAGGGATGTCAACTCCTTGTAGTCTCAATTAATGATCTTGTTGAAGAATAAGGTATAGAAATAACACTTGATCACCCACTACTTCAAGAGTTTTTTGATGTCTATCCAATAGAAATTTTGGGGATGCCTCCCAAGAGAGACATTGATTTCTGCATAGATTTAATGCCAAGTGCATAACCCATCTCCAAGGATCCTCATCGCATGACAACTTAGGAGCTAAGTGAGTTAAAAGTCCAGTTAGAAGAAATTTTGGAAAAGGATTTTATCAAACCAAGTGTGTCACCCTGGGGAGCTCTAGTTATTTTTGTGAAAAAGAAGGATGGCTCTCTCAGGTTATGTATTGACTAGTGTCATCTCAACAAGGTAACCATTAAGAATCGGTACCCTTTACCAATAATTGATGATTTGTTTGATCAAATGAAAGGGGAAAAAGTATTTTCTAAGATTATCTTAAGTTGGGCTGCCATCAATTAAGAATCCATGAAGCCAAAATTCATCGAACAACCTTCCATACTCGGTATGGACATTATGAATTTACCATAGTACCTTTCGGTCTCATGAATGCACCTTCAATATTCATGAGCCTTATGAATGGGGTATTTGGGACCTTCTTGGATAAATTTGTGATAATATATTTGGATGATAGATTGGTATACTCTAAATCAATGGAAGAGCATGAACGACACCTTCGAAAAGTGTTACAATGCCTTCGAGAGAATCAGTTGTTTTCCAACTTGGAGAAGTGTGATTTTTTCCAAACAAAAGTTAAGTACCTTGGCCATGTTATCTCAGGGGAAGGCATAGAAGTTGACCCCACAAAGATACAAGCTATAGTAGAATGACCAACACCCACCAATGTCTCAGAAGTCTACAATTTCATGGGTATAGCTAGTTACTACAGGTGCTTCGTCAAGGGATTCTCTAGGTTAGCTCATCCTATCACTTCCTTGACAAGGAAAGGAAAGAAGTTTATTTAGACCAATAAATGCATAGAATATTTTCAAAAGTTAAAGGAAAAGTTAACCAATGCCCCAATTTTGGTTGTACCTAACCCTACTAAAAACTTTTTAGTTTGTATAGATGCCTCCTTGGAAGGCATAGGAGCAGTACTAATGCAAGAGGGAAGGGTTATTGCTTGATTCTAGGAAACTTAAATACCATGAGCTTAACTACCCTATGCATGATTAGGAGTTGGCAGAATTAGTTCATGCCTTGAATCGATGGAGATACTTCTTGTTAGGGCATCGGTTTGAATTGCACACAGATCACCAAAGCCTTCAATACATTTTTACGTAGTTGAATCTTAATGCCAAGAAGTGCAAGTGGATGAAATTTTTATGTGAGTATGATTTTGAGGTCAAATATATTCAAGGAAAAGAGAATGTGGTAGTAGATGTCGTAAGTAGAAAGAGACATAAACTATTCACACTATGTCTTTATACCGACTTGAGAAGTCAGATTTTGCAGGCACTCCCTTTAGATACTTGGTATCAAGAATTAAAGGCCGAAATAGGATCAGGAAGGGCCTTAGAAGGAATATTCTTGAGTTATTCCTTAGAATCAAATGGGCTATTAAGACAACAAGGCTGAATTTATGTACTACTTTCATGCAACCTTTAGAAGGTCATCATGGCAAAAGCTCATCGTTCTCCTTATTCAGCTCATCCAGGAGTTAAGAAAATTCATTCAAACCTGTGACAACTATACTTTTGGTCAGGTATGAGGAGAGATATAGAAGATTTTATGGCTAGGTTCCTTGAATGTCAGAGGGTCAAGGTCGAGCACCATCACCCAGCAGGCCTCCTTGCAACATGCCATAGGGACTCAGCTGAACTTTAGTTTGGCATATCAGCTAGAGACTTATGGATAGATCGAGTGGGTAAATTAGGTACTTGAGGATATGCGTAGAATGTATGTGATGGATAGAGAGACCCACTGGGAAGACAATTTATACCTAGTAGATTTTGCATACAAAAACAACTATCACAGTTCTATTGGAATTTCACCTTTCCAGGCCCTTTATGGTCATCCTTGTTGTACACCTCTGAGTTGGGATTGATTAGAGGATAGAGTACTCCTTGGACCTGAAATGTTACAGGATACGGAATAGTAGGTGCAGAGAATTAGAGAGCACCTTGTCACAGATCAAGATAGGCATAAAAAATATGTAGATACTCACAGGATTGATAGGCAATTTTTTATTGGAGACAAGGTATTTTTGAGAGTCTACCCACGTAAGAGCCCTATCTGTTACGAAAAAAGTTATAAGTTGGCACCTAGATTTGTGGGACCATTTGAGATCCTAGAGAGGATAGGACCAGTTGCTTACTGACTCACCCTACCGCCTAGCCTCACATGCATTCATGATGTGTTTCATGTATCTATTCTTAGAGAATAATTCCATATTTGACTCATGTATTGGATTGAAACACTTTACAAGTAGAGGACGGGCAGCTGGATTTGGATCCAGTACGTATTCTCAAGTAATGGACTTTGACCCTCAGGGATCACAGCATAGAGAAGGTAAGGGTTCTATGGGACCCCAATGATGAGGTCTCAGCCACATGGGAGGATGCTAGCAGGCTCAGAGCTACATACCCATATTTATTTATAGGCTTTCAGGAACAATCCTAATTCTAGGGGTAGAGGATGTAATGCCCACCCTAGTACCCTGATATTTTGACTGATGGGATTATTACATTTAATATTATGGATCATATGTTTTGCTTATTCTAATTTGATGATGAGACATTTTGAGCATATGTTTGGATAATAAAATTGGTTTATGAAAATAATAAATGATTTACAGTATTGTATGACATGTTGATCATTTATATATGATTACATTATTTATGAAAATGATTCATTCTTGTTTTTACATTATGGAGTTATGATTATTTTGGAGCTAACCATACTAATCCAATTATTCTTTGATATTGATATTGTCTGATGTGCTTGTGGGATGTGGAGAGGTAATCGTAGTCACTTCTACGAGAGATCCACATGATGTCACACTCTCCTTTCTTGTCTGCCATTGTTTGTATATATGTGTGTGTGTTGGTGTATATGTTTTCTCAACTTGATGATGTAGGATGTAGGTACAAGGCATTGACTTCACTTGGCTACACCAGCCTGAGTGTGCCTTCAAATCCTCTAATGTTGTTGTGTGGAGATATTGCAAGGATACTCTCAAGGAACCCTTGTTTACTTAGGTTCTTATTTAGGAAGTCACCTTAGTTGGGGGTTTGAGCAGTATTATGATTTTGTTGATTTTGAGATTTATGTTTTAGAGTATTTTTTCATAATTTTTTTATATATGTTAAGGTATTATGTTGCTCTATCTTTTTAAATGTAAAATTGGATGTATTGGATTATGTATATATGTGTATGTATATATGGGTGCACACATATTGATGCAGGAGCATCCTTGGTGTAAGGGAAATCTTGCATCACCCAAAAATATTTCTGGTTTCCTTTCAATAAGGACTATCTTGTGCAGAGCTTCTATTTATGGAAACTTACTATTTTTAGTTAGTTGGTCATACGATCTTGGAATGCTTTGATTTCATAGGTAGAGGTTCATCTTAGCCATATCAGTCTGGCAGTTGAGTTTCATTGTCATATCATTTGTATTGGTGAAGTTATAGAGGTTTTTGGGTGCAAAATCTTTGAGCTCAATTTTGAAGGCCTTAGAGGCTCTGGAATGAGGTCGAACCCTAGCTGATTGGAGCTTGCATGAGTCAAGTGTTGTAGATCATGAGCTGTCATTTCTAAAAAGTGGTTATAATAACCAAATAGAGCTACGATTAAAAATGTATGGCCTTCGGAAGTTGGGCTACCTAAAAATATAATTTGTAATTATTTTTAGCCGACCCTAATGTAATAAAAATGAAAAATAAAATAATTCTAGGGGTGATCGGCCTTAATGGCTAAAATTTTGGAACCTTCTCGGGCGGTGGAAAATTGCCTATATAAGAAATGCCCATAGTGTTTTCTAGGGTAGTTCTAGGTAGTTATTCAACACTTTGTCTTACAGAATATTGTAAGGAAAATGCACATGTGGCTTTGCATATTATAATTCTAAAATTTATAATTCTACGCTTGTGGAGATAATAAGAAGCCCATTTTTTGTTCTTACAAATTGTTGTTGTGTCTCTATTTTTGTTGAGTGTTAGTGGTATAAAGGGACGCACCTTTCATTAAGTGGTATCAAAGGAGGAGTTCCTGAGTGTGTAGACAGATCGCTGACTGTGAGGCAGTTTGCACCAGGACCATGGTTTAGGGTTTCAGCGATAAGCATAAAAATGCCTCCATGAAGGGAACGTGGCGAAAGAGTCAGAGGTGTGTCACCTGAGGTTAGAGCCCTCTAGAGACAAGTGTGAGCATTGCAAGAAGAGATTCACAGAGGAATGAATCTTGCAATAAGAAATGAAAGTGAGGATGAAGTTGAAGAAGAAAGAAATTTTGATCAAGAAGGAGAAGGCAAAATTTTGAACCAAGAGGAAGAAAGGCTTTTTCGGGCCATTTCCAAGATTGGGAAAAGACCTAAGATTGAGGTTCCCACATTTTTAAGAAATCTTAACCCAGAGGATTTTATCGACTGGATCAATGAATTAGAAGAATATTTTGAGTATGAAGATATTGAGGATCCTTGTAGGGTCAAATTTGTGAAGGTAAGACTGAAGGGTCATGAAAAAATCTGGTGGCAAGAGATTCAATTGAAGAAAAATAGAAGAGAAAAAGATAAAATCACAAGATGGGATGGGAGGTAGATAAATTGAAGCAACAATTCATCCCTATTGATTATGAGCTTGATCTACTGAAGAAAATGCATGGGTTGAAGCAAGCAAGAAGATTTGTTCAAGAGTATACGGGGAGTTCTATCGAGTCCTCATCATAACAAGTTATGCAGGAGCTGATAAGGAGAAAGTTGTATGTTACCTTAATGGGTTGAAGCCAAGTATTCATGAGGAGTTGAATTTGGTCTGAATGAATAGTATTGAAGAGGCATACCAGTTTACAGTAAGAGTAGAGGAAAAATTGAACAAGAAGTTTGAGAGCAGGTAAAGTAGAAGAGGTTGTGATGGAAGATCCAGTGGATGGTCTTATAGAGGCAGAAATGAAGATCATAAAAATAAGGATGAGGCCAGTAGCAGTCAAAATCAAAGAGAAAATAATTTCAATCATTTCCATTATCATAATAATAGAGATCAAAGAGGAAGAGGAAGAGGAAGAGGACAAGGATCAAGAAGAGGAGGCTTATGTGGAACATGTTTTCACTATGGAGAAGAAGGTCATAGGGCATATGAATGTCCTCAACACCAAGGAAGGATAGATAGGAGAACTAGAGGCTAGGATAGAGTTGCACATGTAGATAAAGATTTCAAATCATCACATTCTAAAGATGTTGAAAGAGGAGAAGTCTTAGTTAATAGAAGAGTCATGTTGAGTGGTGAGGATGAACTTGGGCAAAGGAGGAGCTTGTTTCGCACTAGGTGCAAGTGTGAGGATAAGTGTTGTAATTTAATTATCTATAGTGGAAGCACTAACAATTTGGTGTTAGAAGAGATGGTAACAAAGTTAAAACTCAAGAGGCTGAAATACCCACATCCATACCAGATCGCCTGGGTGCAGGATGACCACAAAGTCATGATCAATAAACAGTGCCTAGTAAAGTTCAAAATTGGGGTATATCATGATGAGGTACTATGTGATATCATACCCATGGATGCATGTCATATGTTGGTGGGTAGGTCATAGCAGTTTGATGGGTGTGTTGTACATGATGATTGTGTGAATACATATTCCCTGACAAATGATAGAGTGCGACATAAGCTAAAGCCATTGAAGGACATAGAAGAAAAGGTATGTAGTAATGCAATAATAAGTTTTTTCGATGGAAGAAAATTCTTAGATGGTATGAGGCATGAGCATATGTGTTTTTCTTTAATTCTAGAAGCTGGTAAAGAGGAAGTAGAAGATGTACCTGCAGGAGTTGCAGATTTGATGAATGAGTTTCAAGATATTGTATCTGATAATGTGCATAATGGATTACCACCAGTAAGGAAGATCGGTCATCAGATGGACTTGATTCCAGGAGTCACTTTTCCAAATAAGGCAGCACACATAATGACACCAGCAGAAAGTGAAGAGTTGAATAGACAAGTAGAGGAGTTGTTGCAGAAGGGGTTGATTTGAGAGAGTCTAAGTCCTTATGTTGTACTAGTAGTATTAGCACCAAAGAAAAATGGATAATAGAGGATGTGTACATATTCTATGGCTATCAACAAGATCACAATCAAGTACAGGTTTTCATTGTCGCAAATGGATGATATTATGGACTGTTTGAGTGGATTTGTGTATTTCTCAAAGATAGATCTAAAGAGTGGATATCATTAGATTCATATCAGAGAAGGAGATGAATGGAAGACTGCCTTCAAGATAAAGGAAGGGTTGTATGAGTGGTCAGTCATGCCCTTTGGGCTAACCAATGTACTGAGCACTTTCATGCGGCTCGTGAATGAGGTTCTGAAATAATTTTTGGATAAGTTTGTCATTGTTTACCTAGATGATATTTTGATATTTAGTAATACATTGGAGGAGAATATAATACATATTTTTAGGGTGTTTGAGAAGTTGAGGGAAGAGAAGTTGTTGATTAATCTGAAGAAGAGCAGTTTTGTGAAGGAGTTAGTGTATCTAGGATTTGTAGTTTCAATAGAAGGTCTAAAAATGGACCCAAAGAAAGTGAAGGCTATCCTCAAATGGCCTACTCTAAGAGTGCTACTAAGGTAAGATATTTTCATGGTTTGGCTAGCTTTTATAGAAATTTTATCAGGAGTTTTAGTAGTAGTTGTGGACCCTTGACTGAAACAATGAGAGGGGATAGAAAAGAGTTTAAGTGGACTGCAAGGGCGGATAAGAGTTTTAAACTATTGAAACAAAAAGTTACAGAACAACTTGTTTTAGCACTTCCATATTTTAATAAGGTGTTTCAAGTAGACTGTGATGCTAGTGGTACTGCAATAGGATCTATTTTGAGCCAAGAAGGTAAAGCTATTGCTTATTTCAGTGAGAAGTTAAATGATACCAAGAGAAAATATTTTGTTTGTGATTAGACATTTTATGCTATAGTTCAAGCATTGAAAAAGTGGAGACACTATCTTCTTCCTAAGGATTTTGTTTTGTATACTAATCATCAAGCATTGCAATATTTGAATAGTCAAGGAAAGTTGAATTAGAGGCATTTGAAATACGTTGAGTTTTTACAGAGTTACACATTTATTTTGAAAGACAAGAGTGAAAAGTCTAACAGGGTTGTAGATGCACTTAGCAGAAGGCAAATTTTGCTGACAGAGATGCAGATTGAGGTGGTTGGGTTCAAGGAACTCAAGAGTTTGTATCCAGAGGATCTTGATTTTGGTGAAGCTTGGAAAGATTGTACAGAATCTGTTACTCTAGATAGAACAAAGTGTTATTCAGAGGGAGTCAATTGTTCATTCCATGAAGTTCTATGAGGGAGAATCTCATCAAGGAGAAGCATAGTGGAGGATTGGATGGACATTTTGGTCGAGATAAGACCCTTGCTTTGGTTAGTGAGAATTATTACTGACCGCAATTACCTCAAGATGTCAAGAAGTTTGTACAGAGTTGAGAGTATGTCAAATGAAAAAAGGAGCAAAGCAGAATATAGGGTTGTATCAGCCATTACCTGTACCATAAAATCCATGGGAGGATATCTGTATGGACTTTGTTCTTGATCTACCAAGGACTCAGTAGGGACATGATTCAATTTTTGTGGTGGTTGATAGGTTTTCAAAGATGGCACATTTTATTCCCTACAAGAAGACTAATGATATTTTTCATGTGGAAGAATTGTTTTTCAAAGAAATGGTGAGACTACATGGTCTACCAATTAACTAGCATAGTTTCAGATTGAGACACTAAGTTTTTTGGATATTTCTGGCGCTTATTGTGGAAGAAGTTAAAGACATATTTGAAATTCAGATCATCACATCATCCATAGACTTATGGACAAATAGAGGTGGTGAATAAGAGTTTTGGAAATTTGTTGAGATGTTTGGTTGGAGATAAGCCAACAGAATGAGATTTGATTTTACCACAGGAAAAATTTGCATGCAATAATTATGTCAATAGGAGCACTGGTAAATCACCATTCTAGATTGTATATGGAAGTAGTCCTAGAAATGCTTCCAAGTTGAGGAAGATAGACAAAGGAGAAATAAGTAGTGTTGAAGCTGAGGATTTTGCAGAATATTTGAAGAACATCCATGAGAAGGTGAGGAAGCACATTCTCAAGATGAATATGCAATATAAGGCTAAGGCAAATGAAAAAAGGAGGCATAAGGAATTTTAGGTTGCAAATGAAGTCATGGTTCATTTGTGAAAAGCGTGATTTCCATTAAGTACATATAACAAGTTGAAAATGAAGAAGTTTGGGCCATGTAAGATACTGAAAAGCATGATTCAAGAAATTCCTGTGAAGTAGAGTTGCCTACTGAGATGAATATTTCACTAGTATTTAACATTTTAGATCTGACCGAATATCATAAAGGGGGTATTGAAGATGGGATCACATAAGCACAGTGGAGTATTCCAGTAACTACTTCGGCTACCAAGGAGATTGAGGATATACTGAATAGTCGTGTTGGCAGAAGCACAAGGAACAGGACATATGAAGAATATCTAGTCAAATGGAAAAGACGACCTATAGAAGATTCATCATGGCTGACAAGGGAGGAGGTTAACCATCTTGGTTTTCCTCTGCACACCTAAGACATGACAGGTTCACTTCTCAAATTACCTCGTGTGTCTGATGTAGGAGCATCCTGGGTGTAAGGGAAATCTTGCATCACCTAAAAATATTTCGGGTTTCTTTTCAATAAGGGTTATCTTGTGTAGAGCTTCTATTTATGGAAACTTACTATTTTTAGTAAGTTGGTCATACAAGCTCGGAATGTTTTGATTTCACAGGTGGAGGTTCATCTTAGTCATATCAGTTTACCAGGTGAGTTTCATTGCCATATCATCGGTATTGGTGAAGTTATAGAGGTTTTTGGGTACAAAATATTTGAGCTCAATTTTGAAAGCCTTAGAGGCTCTAGAACCAGATCAAACCCAAGCTTATTGGAACTTTTGCAAGCCAAGCATTGTAGATCAGGAGCTGCCATTTCTGAAAAGTGGTTATAATAGCCAAACGAGGCTATGGTTAAAAATTTATGGCCTTCGAAAGTTGGGCTACCTAAAAATATAATTTGTAATTATTTTGAGCTGACCCTAATGTAATAAAAATGAAAAATAAAATAATTATATCGGTGGTCGGCCTTAATGGCTAAAATTTTGGAACCTTCTCGGGCAGTAGAAAATTGTCTATATAAGGAAGGCCCGTAGTATTTTCTAGGGCAATTCTGGGTAGTTAATCAAGGCTTTGTCTTACAGAATATTGTAAGGAAAATACCCATGTGGCTTTATTGTAATTCTAAAATTTGTAATTCCACACTTGTGGAGATAATAAGAAGACCATTGTATGTTCTTGCAAATTGTTGTTGTGTCTCTATTTTTGTTGTATGTTAGTGGTATTAAGGGGAGCACTCTTCATCACATATATACCTACGTATATATAAATAGTTATAAGTTGTTTTTTCTTTGCATGAATAATTGTATTTTTATGCTTATAGAGTAAATGATGAATTAAAAAATAAAAGTATAAAATAAATATGAGAAATAAAATCCTTAATTAGTAAAACTAGCTTACCTAGAAGTTTTGAACCTGAGACCTCCTAGGAGTTAGGCTAGTTAGTTTACATTTGGGCTATGTGAGTCATTTGGGAATTTTTTTCACCTCTAACATAGTTATGGTCTTGAGAGGTAAAATCAGTTAATAAAAAAATATATAAAACATTTAATTAAGCTTACGGGAGTTGCTATAATATTTGGAACCAACTATAGTAATTCGAGTAGTTGCTTCACGTAAAGAAACTCCTCCAACCATATGGTTGGATACTAATATTTGGAGGAATTGATTGATTTTCGGTTAGGAGAAAATTGAAAGATTCGGGGTTTTAGGAAGAAATATTGATAGATTGTTCAGAGAAGAAATTTTGGAATAAAGATTTGGTTTGGGGTTGGGAAAATTCTCAGAGAAGGAAGGAGGCGCTTGGTCTTAGAAGGATTTAGGGATATTTCCTAGAAGGATATCCATCACCCAAATCTTGGAAGAAGGTGTTGAGGATTGCTCAACTTTGGAAGGGATTTCTCTGCAGGACTCCAGATAGGGTCTAGAACCAGGGAAATTACCTTTGTGTGTGTGTGTGTGTGTTTAAATATATATAATGTTCATATGGTCTGCAAAGTGTCTATTGTTAAATAATTTATTGATTTGGATATGATGTTAGAAATGTTTAGTGTTATTCAGGAAGAATGGGGAATTATTGACAGAATATCTCTTTCAAATTTATTCTTGGGAAGGTTATTATTTTCTTTATGGATTTTATTAAGTGTATGGTTTAGGGAAGTTTAGAGAAGATTAGGAATGTTTAGGATGGATTACGAAGATCTATAAGTGGTTTTCCCTTCTTATTCCTTATGCAAATTTTTGTAATGAATTCTTAATAGTTTTGGTTTCTATTTTATTGGGGATGTATTGTGAATTGGAGAGGGGTTCTGGATGTGGTACTAAGAGACCTTAACCTCTCAGGAAACATTCCCCAAACTCTCCATACTTCACTTTGGTTGTAATTTCAATTTGGGACAAATCTGGGAACGTTTGAGTCAGTTCTCGTACAAGTAAACAAGTCTGGGTCTATTTACTCATACTATCATATGGGAATAATTTTACTACCCTATGGTATTACTCATATAATCCTCTGGGAATACTCGTATTGGAGTTTGGGGTCATGGGAATCCAGTTTGATCACCTTATGGCTTGGGGTTTGGTCTGTGTCCTCTGGTTTTTTATCCTGATCTTTGTTTGCATCATTTCACCTCTCTGAATGTTCAAAATAATGCATGAGGTTAATCAAAAAGTTTTACTTAAGGTGTATTATGTGTGAAATCATTTTTATTATTCTTATTATGCATATGGATAAGGTTAGGACTCATCCTAAGGGTCTGAGTACTCAGGAGAGTTTTCTAGACCTATGAATTGGAACATTTGAAGTATTTCCTTTTCTTTTGGCATGTGTTGGATAGGGGACTAGGTACCCTAGGTGAGTGGCTCACCATAGGTGTCAGAACCCAAAGTGGTTTCCAGGGGATCCTATGGGTGATTTTGTAATCAAGTGATAACCATAAAACTAACTTGGGAGGGGGGTTTCAAAAGATAATGAAAGACATATAATGTTAAAGTCCACATAGACTTGTTGGAGTATCGGGACCATGGGTAACTACTAGGGTGGATCCTTAACATAAAAAGGGGACTGAGGTTACATGGTTTCCAAGGTGGATCCCAATACACAGTTTGTGTGATGACACTCATCTAGATGGTATACTAGAAACTTAACCCTTGCGTATAGTATGGTGATATTTTGTTGCTTATGTCTTTTCTCTTTTGATATCTGGGTGAATGATTCTTTTGTCTTAGATTGCCTTAGGCCTTGTGAGTACCTTGGTTCTATCTCCTAGCACAGGGGGTGGAACTTCACAAGTTTCACATGGTTGGGTGGAAAATCTCTTTCGAGGTATTGTTCGTGGTTCGTGTCTTGGCTTGGAATTCATATTTTGGACAATGATGAAGACTTCCTATATTGTATCATGTACTTTTATTTTTTGAAAAACATGGTGTAAAGATCTAATTGTAAGCCCTTGGGCAATTTGATGTAATTGTATTTGAAATTGAAAGAAAGAAGCAACGTAATTTGGGAGGGGTAGTTTTAGGAATATCAAAGGAAATGTTTATATGAGATTCATAAATTTGTGATAAAGAAATGTAATTATGTACCTTCTACCCTATCTCTCTTTTAATCATTGAAATGAAAAATGAAAAGTAAGGATTTCTAAATTGCAAGTTTATTTATGTTTAGAAAATATAAATGGATTATGTGTAGGTATGGTTAGATGGAAAAAGAAATGAAAGATGATTGGTTAAATGTATTTAAAGTTTATAAAAGAAGTAATTTGTTGTATGTTACTATCTCTTCTCTAAAAATCTAAATGTTATGTAAGGTAGGAAAGGAAATGAATTCATTAAGGTAGTTAATTGAATCAGTGGTTTTAATATTCATAACAATCATTAAGGGAACCTTTAAGGACATGTTCATATGTAGGAATATCAAATAAGATCTTAGTAATGTTTAAAAAAAAATTACTTGCTTTCTTGTACTTTACACATGTTCCTTATGGGTTCCCTAGCGAGGACATTACACATTGGGTGAGCAAAAGTATGGTCGACACTTTGTTAAATTAAACTTACATATTGTACATTTCTCAATTTGACGAGTTGGTCAAATTGTTTTGTATTTCCCTTGAGTATGATAGGAAATTATTATTGACTAGACTATGTTTTAATCAACTTTGATTTCTATATTCAACTTTTCCGCGTGTTATGTTTTGTTTCTTATGTGGTATGTTATGAGAAATGCAGTCCTTACAGGTGGAGATGTGGAGAGGTGGCCTCTTTCTAGGCGTGTTTCTTTCTCCTTGTGTGGTTTCTATTTATAGCCTACCAGATCTTATAAGACTAGACTTACATTGTTCCTTTGGATTTGGTTTAATAAATCCTCATTATTGCATGTCAATTCTCTTTTTCCCTCCTTATGTTCTACAACTTTTATTTCACAGAGCCTATGAAGTCCCAATATTTATGGTTTCTTTCTATTTTAGGGTCATTGGGGTGGCTTGATATTTTTCTTTTGTATATGATTCAATCTTAGCATGTGTCATGTCTTGACCTTTTGTCTCCTACTTTTCAGATGATTGAGTGCACTTTTAGGCCTGAGTTGCCATGTCCTTCAGTCACAAACCTTAGTAGATTGTTCTTGTATATTTTCTTTGACTATTTGATGATGTATCTAGCTCTCTCGCCTGACACTTTTGATGAGATATGCTTATTATGGCATGAGGGTTTGGCTTATTTTATGATGATGTCATGTTTTGAATTAAATGCTTTTTCTAAACTTGGCATATGTCCATTTATTGTGTGTACCTTTCTTTAGTTGAATAATGATGTTACAATACAAGTTAAAGATGCTTATGATGTTACTGATGTTTATGATGATAAATAGAATGGAATATGATGCAATTTGGTTTTTTATTATGGTTTTGGTACTAACCTATTGATGTGAATTTGAGTGGTTCGAGTGGTTGATAGGTTGAAGGTGAGGGTGTGGCTCAAGTAAAGGGGGTTGGCTCCTCAGTAGAAGTTGGTTATGATGGATCTGGCACACATCACAGAGTTGTATACTTTTGCATGATAGTTTAAAATGTTAGATTTTGACATTTTATCTCTAACCTTAACCACAATAGGTTTTCATGTGTGATTGATATAAATATCTTCCTTCACTATGTCATCCAAATGCGCATTGTGCATTTCATGAATGGATTTCCTAAGTTAAAAATTAATTAAATGTGGAATAAATTTTAGCATATACGTAGTGCACTTGTAAACAAAGTTGTTATAAGGAAATCATCATTTATCTTATTTTGAAAATGTATTTATGTCATGCTAAATTAATGATGTTATTTCTAGAAAAGAATGGAAGTGCAGACTTAATATATAAAAATTTAAAAAACCTCAATTTTATATATATTGAAAATGAAATTTATTTTAAGAAAAAAAGATGATAATGTGTATATTCATTAGTTTGATTAATAATGATAGGTTTATCATTTGAAGGAAGATGAGTGGATTTAAAATAAAAATAAATAAATAAAAAGCATACCTAGCATAAATAAGGAATGGAAAATGATTGTTAAGGTAGGTAGTTGTATAATAAAGAAAATGCATTCTTGAAACAAAGAACTTGGGGGGGCAAAAAATGGGAATTCTCGAGAAAACCATTTTCTTGAAAAATGTGATTTCAGATAAGGCACTATAGGAACTTTGATAAGAAAAGGGAAATCTTACGATTAATTGATAATTGATACTTTTTGCAAAGAGAAGGCTAGAAGAAGAAACAGTGAAAAGATCGCTACTAGAGGTCGGACTAGAGATTGATTGTGGGCAGGAAGTTTCACCGTGTTTTATTTCCACCCTCATAAAAATGCATCATTTTTCTATCCGATAAGAAATTCTCTTCCTTTTCATTGTTGCAGTTTTAAACAAAGGCAAATGAAAATCCAAGACTAGTTGGAAAATGATTTTTTTCTTTTATGATGAAGACATTGTATCTTTCCTTTCATGGTATTAACCTAAAGATACCATATATATCACCATACTTATAATGAAAATCGACCTTTTACATTCAAATATCCTCTTCTCTTATTAGAAGTTCTTTAGTTGTATTACCTTTATATGTGAATTGTGCATTCTTTGCATTCACTGAGATGGTATAACCTTTAGGTTACCATAATTGTTGCACCCTTGCATTTTACATACATGTTTACCAGCATAGTTGCATTTCACATACATATTTTCCAAGAAAATTCCATGTAATTTTTGAGTCATATCCATTTATAAACAATAGAGAACATGGTATTTTCAATACATTTTCCTTGCTTTGTATCTTTAAAATATTTTTTTATTGGAATTTGGACGTTCGTTATCCTTTCAATTGATTTTGTGATCTTTAAACTGCATATAAATATCAACGAGTTTGGCTTTTCATTCAGGAAATAATCTAAACATTCTAAACATGGTATAATGCATGTGTAATTTCACTTCTTGAACATATGCACTTCTTATCGCTGATAGAACATCTATCTAATAGAAACCTTAGCACATCACTTTAAAATTTCTATTCATGTCATTGTCCTTGGTGTTGATTTCTGAATTTTAAATGTTCCCAGAAATTTGAGTTAACACTTTTTAAAGAAAAGAAGACGTGTTTAATTCTCTGGATGGCTTTTCCCCATAGTGATAGAATGAGACTATGCATTTCATGTCTTATTGTCAAGTCGGCCATTTAACAGAAAGTTGAGTAGTTATGTGGAATCAATCCTTTCTAAATAAACATCTGGCTTAGGAATCGCTAACTTGACAAGATAATTGTTTCCAATATCACCAAATTTTGGTAATGAGTTAAGATTGTTGATTACACCTTCACATGGTTTGCTATTTGTTTGGAATGGAGTTGAGATGCAAAAGTAATATGTCATTGGTTTTCTATATATTAATGCCATTATGTATATTCTATTCTGAAATAATCATTTAATACTTTAATTGCCTTGATTGGTAATTAGAGATCTTACAAATTTATGATATTTAAATATCTCCCTATAGACTGGTTTCCAAATCATACTCAAAAAGTGCTTTATGGGGAACAATCTAAATCATGTTCACTTCTATGTTACAGCTAGGTAAATATTCTATGTGAGGTTTAGATGACTATGTTATCTTGAGAGTGATGTGTATGATAGTTATGCTAGATTTAGTGAGTGTAAATATTTCAAACTATGGATTTATGCATATAGTGATGTTGACAAGTATTTCAGTTGTATGTGAATGTAAGATACAATCTATCTTTAGTAATATTATTCATTTTTTTTTTAAGTGTTTGTTTGATGAAAGTGTGATGGTAGTGAAATTGTTTTCTTTATTTTCATGAGTGGATTTATTTGGAAGGGTGTCGAATGTGGATATATTAGAGAAAGGTAGGAAAAATAAACATTTTTTATGCATACCTATCTACTAAAAGATTTGTTTTTAAAATGCTTTGGTCAAATCTTATTGCATATTTTACTGTGTATATGTTGGTTGTTTTACCATATCCCTCCCACATCAATGCTTAGTTACTACAATGTCATAGGTGAATTGTAATTAGTTACATTGTTGCACCAGATCCATCCAACCTGCTAGTTCCAAGTTGCTAGGTTCTTTGGGCAAGGTCGACACGCTGAACATGGCAGGTTGAGCACCGAAGAAGCTAACCACTCCATGGTTGGGCAATAAAAGCACTTGAACCACATTCTCATCTCGAGCACAACAAATGGAGAGTAGTGTGACGACTAAACGAGGCAGGAATGCACGTAGTAGTTTCATATTTATGTATTGTTGATTCGACCTTATGGTCTTCTTTGTGTCTCATGATGTAAGTGCACTTGATGTACTATATACTTGATGTATTGTGATGATTCGACAAGTTGGTCGTCATCTTCATTCAATTGTATTTTGTATTTCATTTGACAAGTTGGTCATCATCTTCATTCAGTTGCATTTTGTATTTCACTTGACAAGTTGGTCAAATTTTACAATTAATTATGGTATCATTTCATGAGGAAATCAATGTAATAATTATTTTATTTTAATATGATTATCTTATCAAATTCCGATTTATCTATGTGACTTTTTGTTTATTTTGATTACTAATCCTATAAGACATGTTTGTGAAAAAATTATTCTTTATACCTTCTGTTACTTCAGAAGTAATTTGAGTATCCATTAGGTCTAAAGGTTATATGGCCTCCATCATAGTCTTATATTTATCTATTAGGAAAACAAATTTATCTATGTATTCTTGACCATATCATAAGATATTATTTTCCTATCTATCATTATTTGTTCAAAAGTCTTGAAAAAAAACCATTATATGGTTGTGTGAGAGGTGGCATATTTGAAATGTAAGGTCAGACAAATGAATGATTGGGGCACCTTACTGAAAGTTGTAGTGCATGTGACATTGTCCAATAACCCCAACCGTAGGAATTCATACAAATAAATATATTTTCCTTTGACCATCATATGGTAGGCAATATATACGACAATGGCAATGGAAAAACCTTGTAGGCAATCCCCATGCTTGAATTTCGCTGTCAAATTGGTAACCTTGGTCACATCTAGATTGTGCCCATCATATGTTTGCTTTGGTGAGTTTGAAAACTTCAGAATTTTTTATGATCTTTTTTGGAGGAATCTCCCCTTGTGCCCATAACCTAGTTACCTCTTGTATTGCGTCATTGATTTTGTAGGGTTTATCAAGGTGAAGATATTCGTCATGCAATCAACTAAAGACCAAGTACACCATATGAATTCTTAGGAATCCTTCCAAACATCCAACATCTTCTCCACTGTGGCTATATTGTGGTAAGTAGGTACATGTGCCAAGTTGTAGCAATTTCATCCTAATTTATTTAGACACGGTGTGGTCTATCTTTTCCATTTGAGCATAAATGTATTGTCAAACATCCTCTATATATATAATATCTTCAGGCACCTCAAAAATGCACCATCTTGGTTGACACCGTAAGGAGAATTTATTGTATTTGGGATGGGATTTTTGTGAAGAATCTACAGGGATAGGAGCGGTCGTATGGGTAATTTTCATAAACAATAAATAAAGGGTCAAGTGGAGTTATGATCTAGACATGGAATGTTGAGTACATATATAGAAATCAATAAGTGTGAGCAAAAGGTGAGTGTGGGATAGTGATACATGATATTTATAAACTTTTCTAAATGTAAAATATTTAATATGGTAGTCATTTTCTCCTTTTTTTTCTTTTGGGTGTTATTTTTTCTACAACTACTTTTTCAGTAACTTGATTCTTCTTATCTACTTTATAGTACACTAAGATACAAGTGTATGTTCTTAGTTGATCTTAAGTTAGATCATGTTTAATATATTTATTTCCTATTTCACACCAAATTTTGTTAGGGTTAGTGTGCACAATTAAGATTTTGTTCCTTAATCTACCTGATGTTTGTAGGTAATGTAGTTTGTTTGTATAGGGTTTATGAACCTTCCCCCTAGTGAGTGCTTGTGGCCTTATCCAAAGCTTTTGTTTTAATTCCCAAGGTTCAATTAGGGTTGTACTTCTACTTAATTTGCATATGTACTGTCTAGGTACTTTGGTGAGGATTTGGTATTCGTCCTGATCTAGGGTACCCTATGATACTTAATATTATTTTGAAGAAGTTTGGTGGGTTTGATATGTATTAAGGATTCCCTACAAAACCCATAAGCCTTCTCGAATGTCAACACTTTCTCCTTGCATACAAGCATCAAGAACTTCATCACTATTTGTGCTTTCCTAATTATTTTCAAGTTCAATTTCTCTCAGACTATTGGGATTTTTTTTTCTTCTTCTGCATTTGAGATTTTTGATATGGAGTAAAGGTTTCTCAGATCTTCTCTTTCTTTGTTCTATCTTCCAACTTACCAAGTGGGATGTGGACTATTCTACTATAATCTGCAAAAGAAATTTCTTCCTTCCTGAAATCTACAATACCATTTGCATTAACAAACCATTTGAGTCCTAATATGACTCTAATGGTATTAAATGGCTCCATCTCTACCACTTCAAATTCCACAACTTGTTTAATGTCTTTAATGTTCACTTCAACATTTTTCCATGTGTCTAGTGTGTCTGTACCAGAGCGATTTGCCAAGATTATATTTATATGTATTTTAAATGGGATTAGGTTTGCCAAGTTTCTCCCATGTAGTAGTTAGAATAATGTTCAAATCTGCATCAAGATCTATTATTACAAATTTCACCTTATTGTCATTGAGATGCACATTAATGAAAGAGTAAGAGACAACTCCCTTGAAAAAGATGTGTCCTTTGTGAAGAATGATGTCTTTTCACCGCTCTTGATAAAGGTACAAAAGAGTTCTATGATGTTGGATTAGTGTGTGTACTTCGAGGAGAGAAAGATAAATAAATACATCAGATACACAAGCACATGAATAGTGGAATTTGAGAAGATTATTGCATTTTAAAGGATGAGATCATGAGAAGTTGTATGACATATTTATAAATAATTTTTTTAGGAGATTGGGATCAATGTTGTAGCAAATTTATGATCATCTTATAGTAGATTGAAGAAGAGAATTATAGCATATTGGATAAGAAAGTTATCGCAGAAAGAAAAC
Source organism: Chamaecyparis obtusa (assembly GCA_027943335.1). Taxonomy (NCBI): domain Eukaryota; kingdom Viridiplantae; phylum Streptophyta; class Pinopsida; order Cupressales; family Cupressaceae; genus Chamaecyparis; species Chamaecyparis obtusa. The sequence goes on from BSBK01001440.1 coordinate 2,123,145, forward strand.
TTGAATGAGGGATTGGTGCCTCTAGTGGGTTGGTGGTGACAAAGTTAATGAGGGGTTGGTGCCTCTACTAGGTTGATGACTAAAAAATTAGTAACAAGAATATTAATACAAGCAATATTTTTGGCATGGTTTTCTCCTTCAAGGCTTTCCACGTAAACTTTGTTGTTATTGTGTTGCTTATTGTTTGATGAAGGTAACAATATTTCTCAAATTCTCCTTACCAGACATGTCTTCATTATTGTTTAATAAGACTTGTAGCTCTCTATTCATGTCTTTTACCTAGTCCTTGTTGTATCAAATCAATTCATATCAATCAATAGATAAAAGGGAGAACATTATTCCAAATCACTTTGCCTCCCTTGCCTATGTCAATTCATTTGAAGTTAGATCAAGTGACAATCTCCCCTAATGAAATGGTAAGAAGAAACATTATTGGATTTTAATGCAATAAAATAAGAATAAAGTATTGCAAGAAATGCAATCAAACATTCTTAAAAATATGTAAGTTATCTAAGTGTTTCATTAATGAAACAAATGGGTTCTTTAAAATTATAATGATAGTTGCATCTATCATTAATTGGTTAAAATAGATTATATGTAACTTGTGATTTTTCTCACAAGGTCTCTCTCAAAAAATAGAGCTAAAATTTCTACATAAAAAAACCTAATAGAAGTAATATAAAAATTTATTCAAAAGAGCTAATTTTCATTCAAGAGAGCAATTAAACCTTAGTGAACTAGTATACTAATACTAGTTTTGTCTTAAAAATACACCAATGTTCCATGCACATTAAGATTATCTTACAAGGAAAAATAAAGATTAGCTATAGTTTATTTAAAATAATAGTCCAAGATATCTCTCTACGCATAAAGATCTAGCAATATTTAAGTAGAAGGTTGTTGGGCAATCTTAGCTCAATCTAAAAATAGAACATCGGGAGAGTGCATCCCTATAACGTACTGATCAAAATATCAACATAAAACAATAGGAATGAAAAGCCTTCGAAAGGCTCCAAGTGAAGTCTCATTGCGAACATGGTTCAAAATATATATCATCATCCTAGAAGCAACACAACATGCATAAATCCACATAAAAATCTTTCAAACATTGAAAGACATCATACTATAGTTATAAACTTGTTTAAAGCATGCTTGATAATAGAGTCAAACTCAAGACAATTGGCATCACTACATCCCATAAAGCAATATATCTTGCAAATAAAAATTTACACTCGTTTCCATTGAATTGACCTTGCAATTAATTACCTAGCACACTAAACAACCTTATCATAGAATCTACTCGATTTAAGTAGAAAAATGTAGTTTATGACTTAATGGAGCCTATGTGAATAGTGTGTTCCAACTCTAACAATACTACCATTCCATTTTCCATACATTATAATTGCAAAAAGGAACTAAATACTAATTGTCTAATTTAGCTCAACGCCTTTATTTTTTAATATTAAAATGCAACAAAACAAGGGTGTTGGCCCTTACAAAGACTAACCAAAAAGGTCATATACAACAAAATCAATAACATACAATTAACAACACATTAGCAGAAGTACTACTAACCCACAACGGGAGTAGGTAGACACCTCACCCACAATATGGGGAGGAAAATGAGAACTAAAGAACAATTTCCCCTATGTTGTCAAACCACCATCCAAGCAATACCATCACCAGGATCCCCACCACAAGTGGTAGCAACTGGGAGATCCTCTTTGCAAGACTGTAACCACAATAGGCAGAATGTTGACAAGGTTGCACATCATCAACCAAAGGTTGACTAGGTATAGTAGTGGCAGACAAAAAAGGGTTCCCGCAGCCAAAGAGGGCCACGCCAACAACACGAGGTGGGGTAGGAACCACAAGGTTTGAAGAGGCCAAATCAGCAGCAAGGGCATCATTCTAAGGGGAGTTATCATTAGCCTGTGAAGAGTTCTCAAAGGAGTCTGAAGCCATGATAGTCAAGTGTCCATTGTTAGCTTTCTTCAACCACATGGCAACACCTTTACAACACGAAAGAGAACAATCAATTGTTGAGTGACTAGTAGAAAAACACCAATGACATCGAAAAAGGTCCAACCATAAAGATATCTCTAAGTAAAGGTGTGGAGATGTCAATGTCAATCAAAATACGAGTAAACGTAAAGAGACCAATAGAGGCCACAATATCATTCATTTTAAAAAAACAACCAATAGAGTTGTCAATGGCCTCAAAACAAAGAAATCCCCTAAACATGGGATGAAGATCGGGGAGACTAACCCACACTTAACACACACTTAGTAGCTCAATAAGAGCGTTGAAAGAAGTCATCCATGGTTTGGTTGATAGGGAATGAATCCCCCAAACCCACAACTTGCTTATCAGCCAATCTTGTTCCTTAGAAGAAACAAAAGCAACAATAAAAAAAACCTTAGCACATGGAAAAGCTCAATGCTACTAGGAACTAAGGGTCTCCAAGAATCAATCACTCAACAAAAAAGATCCAGAAGGAAAGGGTCAAATACTAGCAAATCTACAAGACAACCCCACAAAGTTGGTAGAAGTCCACATTATCCACCACGTCCAAGCCACATACCACCACAAGGGCAGTCTTGGCACAAGTAAGAGACTAAGATTTCACCTTGGCAGGAAAAGCAGCAGCAACATGTTTCCCAGCAGAGTGCCCAGTGAGAACAAAAACAGAAACACCCAATCCATCATGCACCGCCACGGGAAAAACCCCTACACCAAAAGCAATGCCCAGAACAAAGTCACTCACCCTCAAAACTCTCAGGCACTGAAACAGGTGCAACAGAGGAAAAAGGCACTGATCCATCACAAGCATCCCCAATACCACCACTAACAACACCCACAACCCCATATCCCAACCTGAGAAGCTCTACATCCTTGTTACTATGATACTTTGAACACACTTGCCAGATGCATAGATGGACATCCACATCTAACAAATCAATAGACAAGATGTTTTTGCCAAAATGGGGAAGTGACTGTCCAAATGTTCTACTGGGGCGAAGGCATGCCTATGGATATAATGAGACAATGGAAGTGAGACTCAATTCAACAGATCCTTGAAAATGTTGAATTCCGTTGATGCCAGTAAAACCAAAGCTTGAAGCAAATAAAATAACCACTTGTTCCTGAAAGCAATGGTTGCATCACCACTTGCTCGTGGAAGCAACAGTTGGCATCCAGTCTTTTTTTAGGCAATTCTATAATTGCCATAAATAGTTACCTTCTTATAACCCAAATAAATTTGCCAAAAAGAGACTACATGCATAAAAGACATAACTGGAAAGCCAAATCTCTCTGAATGTGTTACTCTTCCATACCCTGTTTAATAAAATTTGGTGATTGTTCTTGAAAAGGCAATCCGATGAACTGATTGAAGAAAATATTTCGGATACACCATGAAATCTCAAGCTCAAAATATAGCTAATACCATATTTAGCATTGCATAATATGTATACATTAAAGAGAATCATCCATGCAAAAACATTAAATGATAAATCCGGATCACCACTACTAACCTACACATCAACTACCACTCTAGAACTCACTTATCTTGAGTTCCATTTCAAGAAATACCCTTCAATATATCATAATATCCTTGCAGGCTACTTTCATATAAATTTCCTAAGTTTTCAGTATATCTAATTTGGTATTTGATCTTTCAATATCATAATGGGTCATCAACAAATAATAAAATGCCTTTTCATTTTGCATTACTAATGAATATTTATGGAAACCAAAAAAACACTCAAAAGAGATGCTGTTGAAAATATTGGGCAGAATCTAAGTCAAAAACATTTCCTTAAATGATAACCCAAATAACACGTTTTTCTGATTGAACTGTAGACAATATTAGCCAAATTGCAAGCATTGCTGTAATTCCAACTAGTATTTACTGTGCTTGCAGATAAATCATTCCTGCAATATAATGAACTTGAATATCTCCGTATTGAAATAAAATGCCACAATCTGCATGGGTAAGGTTGCCTCCATGTTTACAGAAAACTTAATGTTGTACTTAGAAAGAGGATGCTTTTTAAACCAAATATTATGGTCAAACATAAAATCCACAAAACCTCATTCCTCACCACTTTTGTTGTTTGAAAGCTATAAACAACAAGACAGTAAAAAGCTTTAGCAAAGTGTAAACATTGAAAACAACCATTGTTCGTGATTTTCACGCCAAAGCATGTCAGAATTCAGAGCAATTTTTACAACTGACCATTTGTTTCATGTTTTTACTGCAATTGATACGCAGCAATATATGACAAAACTCCCTACCATCTCACCAAGGTTGATCCATCCAAAGTGCGAACAAAACTATCATCAACAAATGATTATGTCAATTCCCAAGAAATGTTGAGACCAGGACACATACATACTTTTTTAATCCATTTGTCAACTAAGTCACCTCATGGAGCAGCAAACCAGACAAGTTTCCTTCTATAAATAATTACTGGGAACCTCATGCTTCAGAGAAAAAAGTGTAGAAAGAATTTATTTCTGCAATTTTGTTATCTTTTTAATAGTGCCTTATTTTAAGACAAGCAAATATATTTTAATTCATTATATAAAAATAAATTTTATGAAGTTTCCAATGAAAGGACATGTCTGTCCCAAAACTCATAGCATGCCGAGGAATGTTTCTAATACACACTCTGTTTGATGGAAGCTTTCCTAGTTGCAAATAAAGAAGAATATCAGAACTCTCCTGAGGAGAGAAATGTTCTGCCTCCCCCCTACCAAAAAGGCTTGATGCATCATTCTGCAAAGATAACAACATACTCAGTAAAATTACATTTTCCAGTCAAAATGCTGTGAAGATGACAGAATATAATAATATAAACTGAATTAAAAATGCCATCTATAACATTACCACAAATAGCTATGGATTTATACTCACAGATTTTGTTAAATGCAACAATATCACAACTCTGAATGTATTCATTTGCAGGTTCAGATGTGAGATGATCCTCAATAAGATTGTCAACAGACACAAGATCATCCTCAATGGTCATCATAATCTGGAGTTTTTTAATCCCGTATCCTACAGCAGCAAGCTTTGCTGCAATTCATATCTCTATTTGTTAGTAACCAACAAAATAAATAGGAAGTTTACATAATATAATAGATTATCTGACAAAAATAGACACTTACAAGCACCCCAGAACAAGCCAGGCATTTGCACACTCCTGACAATCTCCTCAAGCTTTTGCATGTCGGTCTCATCATCCCATGGTTTGACATCCAACAGAACAGAAGATTTTCCACCTGTTAATACCATGCATTGTGCAGTAAAGTTAGCAGATGCATCTTTTGTCCACAAGTTTATATAAGAAGAATGATCTATTCTTGAGCACATAGCACTGAAAAACAATTGTGCAGAAAAATAAATCAATACACACTTTCTTTCTTTTTAGCTGATGATTTTTTGGCTGCCTCCCTTTGCTCTGCTGCCTTTTTTTCTTCTTCCGTCTCTTCACCAAACAGGTCCAAATCATCATCATCTTCGTCCTCTTTAGGAGCCTGACATCAGTTCATAATACACTTACAGTCAAATCATAGGCAAACAAGATTGTATATTACACAGACCAAATTCAACCATAAAAGCATGCAACTCTAATTCCAAATAAGTTGTAGCAGATTCAAATGTATAACTACAATATCTAGAGCATGGAGCTTACTAGTAACATGTCCCCAACAACCTAAGAAAGACGAACTTGCATTCCCAGTCAAAATACTGTTTATGATTCTAGCTGTAAAATAACATCACAAAGAGACAGTATGACCAACTTTCTAACTATGAAGGAGCTTCCTCAGAGGAGTCTCCCAATGAGCTTCATTCTTATACAAAGCATAACAACTTTTGCAGATACATATAATACCAAACATGGGACAACAGTAGCAAAAGCCAAAGCAAAAAGGCAGATAAGGGAACAAATGAAGAATGATGGAGTCTTCCATAAGGTTTCATCAAACTAAATTTTGATGGAGCCACCAAAAGCAAATCCAGGTTTGGTAGGCAGGGTTTTGTGCTAAGGAACTAATCTGGGGAGTTTCTTTATGGAGGCCCTCTTTTCCTTAGGATAAAAATAAAATAGCAGCTTCTCCTCATAGGATGCCTAACCCTGTAGTAGAAAAACATAATTTACTCAGAGATATAGTCCAAATTACAAACCTCAGTTGCCTTTACAGGAGCATGTGCAGCAGCTCCTCCCTCTATTTTCACACCAACACTCTTTCCTGGAAAGCTGTAACAAAATAATAGACTTAAATTGAGGGGTAAACAAGAAGAGAATTTACATTATATTTATTTTTAAAAAACAATTAACATTAGCATGAGTATATGACCACTGAAAAAATCAGCAAGAAAAAAAACCATCAATTGACAATTGCCATTTAGATGGATCAGCATGAAAGGCCACTATTGATAGCTACTCAGACAGATAGCAGATACACACTGTGATGATGTTTTTGTTCAAATCTTTGCAGAATTTTAGATCCAATCAATTTTGTTTTGAATCTAAATTTGCATCACTCGTTTGAGATGTGCATCAGGTGTGTGCACATAATCTCTGCATAGACTTATCCATTGTTACGACCACCATTATAAAAATGCAAATGCAATCCAATATGCACTTCATCAAACTCAGCTTATATTACCCGTCCACAACCATTTTGATAATCTATCATCTCCTAAAGCATGCAAACTTTAAATGCAGTCCAACAGCCGTTAGGGTGAATCCATGTGCTCAAAAGCAGTCAATGAAACCATTTCCCAACAAGCAGAAGTTATCAAATGCAACTAAATGCAGAATTTATTAATCCCAAACCACTGCATCAAAAGTGATCCAATTCAATACTAATCAAGCTAAAACTACCATATCAAAAAGAATTAGGCAATTAGTAAAATCAGTGACCTTTCATTACCAAAAGATATGCTCAACTGACACCAAGGCTTGATTAAAATTTAAAATTAGGTAGAATATCACATCCAACACTCTAAATTTGACATACTACAAGAGACGAGATGAGTTCAAGTCAGAACTGCATTTGACAAACGAGACGGCTCGTTAGTGGCAGCTGAGATGAAGCTTATCTACAAGAAGACTCCCAAATCGTGTTATAAAGCAATTCAAACCATCAGTGATTAGACAAGACCCGTTTCCACCACTAACCCTCACTAAAACCCACTCCACTCGATGATAATTACCATCCCAAGCTAAATTCAAATCCAACTCAATCCATAGGATGGTAATAATCCATGACCCAATTTTGCAAAATTAGTCAAACTGAATTGAAAAGGAACTAAATACTAATCATGCATACTCAATGAAATACGTTAACAAAATCAAACTAAAAACTTATAAAAGTGAATTAAAAAGAATGGTACCTTGAAGCCAGTAGAGCGCTAATATGATCGTACCACCGAGATACATTAGGGAAGCTCGATCCAGGGTCTTTGCTCAATGCCCCAAACACTGTAATATCATCTTGTGTAGCTTGATGCCTGTCACAAGAACCAGTTGGACCAGATTAAAAAACACATATAACAAACCAAAAAACAAAATTTAATTTTTCAATGGCAAACGATTGACAATTTAATAATCACATAAAAGGGGACCAAAGAAAGAACAAAAAGGGACTGTAGCAATATACCCAGTAATATAGGTGCGTGAAAGGAGATACTCATCGAGTTGCTTGAGGCCTTCTTCCGTGCTCAGGTTGGAAAAAACGACTGCCATGGCACTTGCTGATCCAAAAATCAACTGTAAATTGAAAAAGAATATTTCCACAGGATTTATTAACTGGAAATAAACAAAAACAACGGAGGAAGAGAAATGGATGTAACTAAGAAGTATACCTACCACCAGAGTATTGATCTGAGTGAGATCGAGCAGCTCCGAGGAACAAACAGAATTACCTCTGACCCCTCTCCGCCAAATTATACCCAACCCTAAAAGAAAAAAGTGAACAGAGGCTATGAACCCTAAAAAGATGTGTTCTTACGATACCTACACATAGATAAGGGAGCCCAATGAAAGACTTAAAGGGGTCTTATTTTCCTTAATATCTCCTCTAACTAAATTTTATCTTTTCTGTTTGCTTTTCTATAAATATACTTAACTAATTTTCCCTAATTTAGAATAGTAATTTAGGATATTAATAATGAAGGGATAACTATATTTAGTTAAATTTTATGTTGCATAAAATGTAGTCGTTTTAAGTATAGAAAATAGGTGTTCTTGATATGGTAACTAGTTAGAAATCTATGTAGACTTGAGATTTTCTACAACAATTTTGGATTAATCTTATACCATGTAAAATTGATCTCTCAAATGTAGTTTTCATTTAATGTAGTGGAGACTTTTGTGATTTAATGTATTGTGATTCATGTTGTCTATCTTTAATGTAGTGCATACTTTTGTGATTTAATGTATTGTGATTCATGTTGTCTATCTATATGTAAGGGCTAGTAGTGTTTAAATATATCTTAGGAATATTGTTAAATTGTAATGGTTCTCATTCCTCCCCCGTAAATGGCTAGCCTTATAACCTTAGCTAATATTAGTAAACAACCACCAAATATACAAGTTATGAAGGATGTGAATTTTCATGCAAATATTATTCTTTTTAGAGTTGAAGATGAAATGTTTTAATTGAATGTTACTTAAAGCTCTAGTTTCAGGATGATAATTGAATGTTCCTTAATTTGAAATAATACATAATGAATCATTACACGAATATCTACCAAGTCAACTCCCAATAACTATGAGGAAAGAGCATAAGTTAATATTTAAATTTTGAGTCAAATTCATCTCATGTAGGATAATGAGCTTGAATGTCACAAAAATAACCCGAGACAAGGAATGTTAGATCTTGAGATCATTAATGGATATGTAGAATTATGGATTAATAAATGAGGTGAATATGTGAAAATATGTGTAGATATGGCAAAAATATAGTCAATATATGAAAATGTGTGATGGTGATCATATAGGGGGATTGAGAAGGATCAAAGAAGGGGCCAAGATTACCACAAAGTGTGTCACGTGTCACTGCATAATTGTATTAAGACATTCTCTCAAAATGGAATTTTAATAGGGGTTTGTAAATTTTATCATTACATTTTACCCATATGTTGATGTTCATGTGAATCCTAAATTAACATATATTTCAAAGTAAATGAGTAATGTAATGCCTTACCATGGAACCCATGAGATATCAGCCAAGAAACATGGGATGGTTTATTTTCAAAATAGTTAGATCTAAACATTAACAATATGCTAACACAACTATGCATAAATGGACAACATGTGACATCCCATCACATTGTGATGATGAACAAGAGAAAGACTTGAATCCACAACACCCTTGAACCATGGAGGAATATTAGAAACATCAATGAAGGATTTCAACCTTCACAAGTCTAGGGGGACAATCTCCCCAAGCCTAGTTTTCTAACGTAACAACCCTAAGCTAATGCAAGCAAAATGATGCTAAAATTGCATACATTTTCAACACCATCACTTATGGATGACCTCTAAAATCCCCTAACCTTCCAAGACCATGACCAACAACTTTTGTATGCAACTTTTATCATCTAAGGCCTTAAAATTCTTAATGTTTGAAGTATTGGAGAACTACAACACCCAACCAATAATCTAGTGATAGGCAGTGAAGTCTGATTCTAGTGTCAATGTCTAGTTATAGCACTACAGTATTTCATGGGCCTAGTAGTCTAGTCAAGGTGTTATAGTCCAATGTGAGGATTGGTGTCCTAGCCAGTGGTCAATTTGAAACTATGGATTTGCCTCCAAGACACCAAAAGGGCCTACAACATCTAATAACCCTAAAACATCAAAACTTGGCTCAAGGAAGAATGAGGAAAACCCTTCCCCCATCTAGTAAACACTATCAACCATGAAATGAGAAGGTAGGAAGGTGTATTGGGACCTCATTAATGCTCCTACACATTTCCTAAGCTAGAAGATATAAGGGCAAATAGATGCAACATATTTTGGCTTTCATAAGATAAAACAAGGCATTATAAGAGGCCTTGATTTGCCCAAAAATGTTACAAACCTCTATAAATTATCCCCTGGAGACTTAACAACTACAAGGAGGGTTCACAAAACCACTTAAGGTGACTCCAAGATATAGTACACTTGGTTTAAGCCCAAAGTAAAAGTTGCTACCATTACAACAATTAAGCATAATATTAAATCAAAATACAAATATGCTTAACTCCAACACTACCCACGACAATCCCAAGGACTATCGTGCGACAATCCCCTTGGGGCTGTCATGGTAGCCTTTGGGGTTGTTGTAAGGCAAGAGGGAGAGGATGGGGTGGTCCCCACCTCCTCCTCTGTTTATATATATATATATATATATATATATATATATATATATATATATATATATATATATATATATATATATATATATATATATATATATAATTTTTTTAATGTATATTTTTAAATTATATTTTTTTAAACAGGGGGCCAGTAAATTACTGTACCCAAACAGAGAGCTAACATTTTTTAAAAAAAGATTTGAAAATAAAGTGGTGGTCATATATATATATATATATATATATATATATATTCCTGAAATCGAGATTGAATTTTTGATCGAATAATAAACAGGAAAATACATTTTTTTTTTCCTTTTTTTTTAAACAGACGAATTGAAACCTCAGATACTCAATTTAAACTTGGGTATTTTCTAATTTTATTTTCTAAGGGTTTAATTGAACTTTCTTTCAAACCCTATGTCATAATTGAATTTTCCTAAAAGATTATATGAAACAAAATTGAACCTAAGGTTTCCAGGTAAGCTCTCTTTCACAAATAATTCAATAGTTGATATCCTAATTTCTAACAATATCATAATTTTGAAACCCTACTTGAATTCAAATGAAATTAAAACAAGGATTGCATGCACGCACACACACACACTCATTTCTACAGCCAATTTTTCTAGAATTCAATCTTGAAAGAAAAGTATAAACAACTAAATTACTCAAATCTAACAGGAACGAAGAATACACTCAATCCAAAATTACAAAAAATACAATCACAAGGGTTTCTAAACCCTACCTCAAACACCAAATAGATAAATTTGGTGATGACCAGAAACAAAGACAATTCCAAGCTCTCAGAAATTTCTTCCAAATTGAATCCTTCACCCCAAAAATTCTCCAAACTTGTGTGTTGAGAATAATGACCAACCTTTTACAATATAGGAAATTGAATTCCATGTGCAAAGTTTGGAACTCAACTCCACTCATAGACTTGTTTCCACCAATTCCTTAATTCCTCTATTTACAGTTCTAAACTCAAGTCTATTTTTCTAATTTGTTCCTGTTAATCCACTTAACTCAAAATTGACTAATTCTTTTTATTTTATTTATTACAATTTGATTGTGCAACTTAATGCATTCAAATTTTATTAAATAATAACATTTAGTCTAATGTTATTTTTCACATGTTATTTAATTTTTCAATTAATAACTACCTTTTATCTGAAAGGTTGAATTTATAAATAATTAAATCTAAAGTGGATGTATTTAATTAATTTTCATTAATTAAATATCTTTATTTCCACAATAAGCCTTTTAATTAAAATCATTAAATTTAATAAATGTATTTAATTAATCTCTATTAATTAAATACTCTCATATTTAAATAGCTAAAAATAGCAAAATCTAATTTTTTAAAACTACATAATTTAATCTAAATAAATTATCTAATTATAGAAATCATGACAATCAACCAAAAATCAACTGAACTTAAACAACCATAACCATGCTCAAGGAAGAGACTATAAACTCACGTCACCAAGACAAGTTTGGGAAGGGTAAAATATCATAATCTTGTCCACTATTTTAGGATAATAGAATGGCTTAGGTTGGGATTTGGATTTGAATATTATCTCCCCTCTTTTACCATTGAAACTTGCGATAGGGCATGCTCATCTTGATAATTCAGGGAAGTCGATGCCCGATACCTAAGAACATACATAAAAGACCAGCATGTACATACATATATATAAAACAAGCAATGGCGGGGATCGAGACATCGTGTGGATCCCACAAGTAGGTAACTACGACTTTGTCCCTCAACCATATCAAACATGTCAAACAGGAAAGTAAAAGCATACATGATAACCATACACAAGCAAGTATGGGGTGAGTATAACCATAACCATAAGCATCATTTAAATATGTAAATAATCATCATTAAAATAACTAACATCATCTAACTGCATAAATATAACATCCTTAATTATTTAATTATCAAAACCACCATGTAGTGTCATACATTCAAAACCACATAATAACTGAAATATCAACGCACACATACAAGCTGCCTAAAAGAGTTTGGCAATATTAAATTGAAAAGAAAACTATGGGTGGGCACTACAAACTTATGATCCTGAAAAAATCCTAAAAATTATATAAAGTCTTGAAAATTTTCTAAAAATCATATATGATCCTGAGAAAATCCTAAAAAGCGTATAAAGTCCTAAAAAATGACCATCCTCGTGAAAACCTAGAAATGAGCACCTTGATGTATCCCAAAAAAATAAGAAAAGATACAAAAAAAAAAAATTTAAAAGAACAAAAGAACAAAAAATCAAAAAAGAGAAAAAGTGTCTTGGTAAAAACTTGGAAATAGGCACCTTGGTAGGAAAAATAAAATTACTCCCAAGTGGTGAAAACTTGACAAACAAGTGTCACTTTTAATCAGCGCTCCATCTAGCAACACGTGGTTGAGCTCTTGTGCTCTCATCTCATTTCTTTATGTCTCCCTTGTGTCATATTAGGATGGAACTAGTCTTAGTTTTCTCCTTACTTCTTATATGTCACCTGGGGGCAATCACACACTACCTATCTAAGTTGTCAGCACTTTATCACTTGGTCGACCTCTTGAGCTTAACTTGGGTTAGTATATTAGTCTTCCCTATAGGACAATTTACCACTAACACTACTTGGTGTTTTTTAACACCCCAATCTTACAGTGTTTCTTAACACTATCAATCTAGACATCATTGTGTTTCTCAACACATATCAGAGCTTGCACTTTCACATAAGCACAAAGGTGTTCCTTAACACCTACCACAAACTACAACTTAGAAAACTAAACTGACTGAGATATGTTCAACTGTTTTCTTGTGTGTCATTTGGTATCATTGATTTTCGCCTATTATGTCTTCTAAGGTCTCTCAACGATGTCTATTTGACTAGAGATTCATGACTAGGGGCATAACATATCTTCTTTGATTTCTACTTGTGGTGTGATTTCAATAATCCTAAGTGATCATCTAATAAATTGGGTGTCTATGGTAAAAGCCTTTATCACGATCAGAATGTCACACATACCTTGACCCTCTTTATTTGGACACTTAGGTGAGGTTGGAATTATCTTCTTGTTTGTTGCTTGTGTGTAGCACGTAAGGTAATACTCATGGTTATCTTGGTAATTTGTGACTAGGTACTATATGGACCCTAAAATGGTCACCTAGACTATGGGCTTCCATTCTTCAATTTATCAAATGACGAAATCAATTTATCAATTTCCTGAATCAATGTCTTGCAATATTTTCAATTCAAATTAATTTCCTTGATCAAATTGTAATTAATTCAATTATTTCAATATTTCTTAAGGTTTGATCATTTTATCCTAAGTCTTATTTAATTAAAAGAAAACTTTCATTTTAATTAAATAAAATAATCTTATTTAATTAAAAGAAAATCCCTCTTTTAATTTAATAAATAAAATGCTCACTTAAATCTCTCTTTGTGATGAAAAAAAGAAATAAATCAAATATAAATAAATAAAAATTCTTTTTTTCTCTACAATTTGAATGCACATATTTCTAAGTGGTGGGCTTTTTTTCCTCTTACTTTCCTTTTTAGGGATTTATCTGACATTGCTCTTGAGGATGCATTCCTCTCCACACTTTCCTTTATAAAGAGCCTTCTCCTTCTCATTTTGGGGATCCATATTTTATGTTATTGTTATGCTACAGGTTTGGAGAGTGATTTTGGAGGAGAGTTTGAGCACTTGAGCTTGAACATTTCAACTTCTCTTTTCTTGTCTTCTTCTCTCATGCATCCATGGCAATCCATTTAGATTACACTTTCACTTACATGTTAGATTAGATTCATATTTCATTTCATAAAGTAATCTTGCATGCGTATTTCCTTTCATAAATTAGTTTGCTTCCATGCATTGTTATCATATCGAATAGCTTCCATTTTTAGTTGCATGCATATTTGATGATCATGGAGACTAGCACTCTTTCTTTTCCTCTTTGAATCTCTCATTTTATGGTGTACTTGCATGGGCACAAACTAGGTCTAAACTGAGGGCCTCCATTATAAACCCTTGCACTCCATGAATAAAGAGCTATGAGTCACCATTTGAGACCTCATTCTTGAGCAATCTTGGATATAATGACTCATATAATTGTGTCAACATTTTAGCACACGTTTTTGGCATCCACCGTGGGGCACGAACCCACAACCACAAGGTTAATTTTTGTGAGTTTTGTGATAAATTTATGAGCTATTTTTCCAAAAATCTGACTGATGTTTTTATTGGTATGTGCACATATGACATGATACAGGTTCAAAATTTATATTTCTGGAAAGGTATTTGAGTTAGCTTTCATTTTCTGTTATTTTGAATTAATTTCATCTTGATTTTCAAAAGTTATGATCAATTTAGTGCAGACTGGTTAGAACCTGATTTTTATGAAATCCAACTGATGTTTTTATTGGTACGTGCACATATGACATGATACAGGTCCGAATTTTATATTTCTGGAAAGGTATTTGAGTTAGATTTCATTTTCCATTGGTTTGAATTAGTTTCATCTTGATTTAAAAAATTTATGATCGATTTAGTGCAGAATGGTCAGAACCTGATTTTTATGAAATCTGACTGATGTTTTTATTGGTACGTGCACATATGACATGATACACGTCCAAAATTTATATTTCTGAAAAGGGATTTGAGTTATATTTCATTTTCCATTGGTTTGAATTAATTTTGTCTTGATTTGCAAAAGTTATGATCAATTTAGTGCAGACTGGTCAAAACCTAATTTTTATGACAGTAGGTTTTTCGATTACCAAATGACATATTATCTTTGACTAACCTAATTTTCTAACACATGGGGTTGACAAGTGTTTTTTTTATGGATTTTTATAACAGTGGGTTGTATGTGCAGGAATAGGTAAGTTTTTCATAACAATGGATTGTAGGTGCAGGTACATCCTGTAGGTACAAAAGATAGAAGACAAATGCTCAAAAATTACTAAAAATAAAAGACATAAAAAAACCCCTTCTATATTCTTGTCTATTTCTCTCAGCGGTTCATAAACCTACATCTGTGTTCTCTTGTTTTGCTTGTTTCCCTTGATCATGGGAACACTTTGGACTTGCGTAGATAAACGACAAAATGCACGCATTGCTTTGGACTTGAGGTATTTTGTTGCATCTCTATAACATTTAGATTTTGGAATAAAAATGAACCTCTCATGGGTCTGACTTGAGTGTTTCTCGCTTTCGTAGATCACACTTCCAATTTTTTCTCTAAAGGAAAGAATGAATCTAGATTTTCTTTCTTGCATATATGTTTCACATAGTAATTAGGCCCTATGAACACTATTTGTGGCGTTCTTGAGATAGTGGACTTCATTCACTCGCCTTACATGCGAAGCTCTTCTCGATGATAGATCCCCTTGTAGGTAGGGAAGGACTTGCTATCATCTCATTGTCCCACTTGGTTTATTCTTTAACATTTGATGGTACATTTTCTCTTGATCCCATTTAGAGAGATTGGTAGTCATTGTTGTTGGCATACAAACCTTGGTGAGGTGATTTCAACTTAGCATGTCAATTAATCTACTTGCTATGTCTGGGTGAGGTGAAGAGGCTAGAGTATTCTTTGTTCCCTTTTGGGTACATCAGAAACTTGGAACCATTGAATCTAAGCTAAGTCCCCATGTGGTTCATATTGTGAGTCTTCCTTGTCAGAGAGGGTTAACTGTAGTGGACACTCCCTTTATTGGGTAAACCGCATGGATGGAACCTCAAGTGGTATTAGCCATTTTTGTCATGGAGCAACAATTTGATGCAGGAGCATCCTGGGTGTAAGGGCAATCTTGCATCACCCAAAAATATTTCTATTTTTGTATTCAATAAGGGCTATCTTGTGCAGAGCTGCTATTTATAGAAACTTGCTATTTTTAGTAAGTTGGCCTTACGATCTTGGAATGTTCTGATTTTACATGTGGAGGTTCATCTCAGTCATATCAGCCTGCCAGCAAAGTTTCATGGCTACATCGGGTCTAGTTTTGAAGATATTGAAAATTTTCGGTATTGGCAGCAGGGTACAGAAACTTTGAACTCAATTTTGAAAGTTTTAGAGGCTCCGAATGAGGTCAAAAAATCAGGTGATGGATGCTTTGTGCAGGTCAAGCTTGTAGAGCGCTTCGTGGCATTTTTGAAATGGGGTTATAATAGTCAATCGGGTCAACTAGTGATGACTTATGGTCTCCGGAAGTCAGGCCACCTGAAATGGTGGAAAATAATTTTCCTTCAAAATTTATGTTCGGGTTTCAAAAGTTATTTTGAGCCGACTTTGATGTAATAAATTGAAAAATAAAATAATTCTAAGTTGGGTCGGCCCTTAGGGCTAAATTTCTGAAACCTTCTCGGGCGGTGGAAATTGCCTATATAAAGAAGGCCTGTAGTGTTGTCTAGAGCAGTTCTGGGTAGTAGATCTAGGTATTGATTTGAGGATTTTTCCTACAGAATATTGTAAGGGAATTCCCATGTGGCTTTGCATATTGTAATTCTGAAAGTTTGTAATTCCACATTTGTGGAGATAATAAGAAGCCAATTTTCTGTTCTTGCATATTATTGTTGTTGTTTCTCTATTTATGTTATGTGTTTGTGGTACTAAGGGGAGCACCCTTCATCAAGTGGTATCAGAGCAGTTCTTGAGTGTGTAAATAGATCGCCAATAGTGAGGTAGTTTGTACCAGGACCGTGGTTAGGGTTTTAGCGCGCATCGTGAAAATGCCTCCACGAAAAGAACGTGGCGGAAGAGCTGGTGCTGTGACACCTGAGGTTAGAGAGCTGCAGAGACAAGTGCGAGCATTGCAAGAAGAGATTCATAGAGGAATGAATCTTAATGTCAGAGATGAAAGCGAGGATGAAGCCGAAGAAGAATATCAAGAAGGAGAAGCTGAAGTTGTGAATCAGGAGGAAGAAAAACTTTTTCGGGCGATTTCCAAGATTGGGAAAAGACCTAAGATTGAGGTTCCTACATTTTCTGGAAATCTTAACCCAGAGGAATTGATCGACTGGATCAATGAATGTTAGGAATATTTTGAGTATGAAAATGTTGAGGATCTTGATAGGGTCAAATTTGCGAAGGCCAAACTAAAAGGTCATGCGAAGATCTGGTGGCAAGAGATACAATTGGAGCGAAATAGAAGAGAGAAAGATAAAATCACAAGATGGGATCAGATAGTGGATAAATTGAAGCGACAGTTCATTCATGTTGATTATAAGCTTGACCTACTAAAGAAAATGTAAAGTTTGAAGCAAGCAGGAAGATCTGTTCAGGAGTATATAGAGGAGTTCTATCGACTCCTCATCAGAATAGGCCATGCGAAAGTTGATAAGGAGAAAGTTGCCCGATACCTTAATGGGTTAAGGCCAAGTATTCAAGAGGAGTTGAATCTTATTTGAATGAACAGTATTGAGGAGGCATACCAGTTTGCCCTAAAAGTAGAGGAAAAACTGAACAAGAAGTTTGAGAGCAGACAAAATGGAAGAGGTCGTGGTGGAAGATCTGGTGGACGGTCATATGGTGGCCGAAATGAAGATCCGAAAAAGAAGGATGAGGTGAGTAGCAGCCAGAATCAGAGAGGAAACAATTCCAGTCATTTCCAATATCAGAATAATAGAGATCAAAGAGGAAGAGGAAGAGGACAAGGATCTGGAAGAGGAGGCTTCTGTGGAACATGTTTTCACTGTGGAGAAGAAGGTCATAGGGCATTTGAATGTCCTCAGCACCAAGGCAGAACAGACAGGAGAAATGAAGGCCAGGTCAGAGTTGCACATGTAGATGAAGATGTCAGATCATCAAATTCTGAAGATGTTGAAAGAGGAGAAACGCTAATTAACAAAAGAGTCTTGTTGAGTGGTGAGAATGAACCTGAACAAAGGAGGAGCTTGTTTCACACTAGATGCAAGTGTGAAGGTAAATGTTGTGATGTGATTATCAATAGTGGAAGCACTGACAATTTGGTGTCAGAAGAGATGGTGACAAAGTTGAAGCTCAAGAGACAGAAACACCCACATCCATATCGGATTGCCTAAGTGCAAGATGACCACAAGGTCATGGTCAGTGAACAGTGCCTGGTAAAGTTCAAGATCGGCAGGTACCAAAATGAGGTACTATGTGATATAATATCTATGGATGTATGTCATATGTTGTTGGGTAGACCGTGGCAGTTTGACAGATGTGTTGTACACGGTGGTCGTGCAAATATCTATTCCCTGACAAAGGATGGAGTAGGACATAAGCTAAAGCCATTGAAGGAGACCGAAGAAAAGGTATGTGGTAATGCAAGAATAACTTTTGTTGATGGAAGAAAATTCCTAGATGGTATGAGGCATGAGCATGTGTGTTTTTCTTTAATTCTAAAAGCTGGTAAAAAGAAAGTAGAGGATGTACTTGTAGAGGTTGCAGATTTGTTGAATGAGTTTCAAGATATTGTATGTGATAATGTACCTGATGGATTACCACTGGTAAAGAAGATCAGTCATCAGATAGATTTGATTCTAGGAGCCAGTTTGCCAAACAAGGCAGCACACAGAATGACACCAGCAAAAAGTGAAGAGTTGAACAGACAAGTACACGAGTTATTGCAAAAGGGGTTGATTCGAGAGAGTCTGAGTCCCTATGCTGTACCAGCGGTATTAGCACCAAAGAAGAATGGAGAATGGAGGATGTGTACAAATTCTAGAGTAATAAACAAGATCACAATCAAGTATAGGTTTCCATTGCCAGGAATGGATGATATTATGGACTGTTTGAGTGGAGCTGTGTATTTCTCAAAGATAGATCTGAAGAGTGGATATCACCAGATTCAAATCAGAGAAGGAGATGAATGGAAGACTACCTTCAAGACAAAGGAAGGACTGTATGAGTGGTTAGTCATGCCTTTTGGGCTAACCAATGCACCAAGTACTTTCATGCGGCTCATGAACGAGGTTCTGAAGGAATTTCTGGGTAAGTTTGTCATTGTTTACCTAGATGATATTTTGATCTTTAGCAAGACATTGGAGGAGCATATGATGCATATTCGTATGGTGTTTGAGAAGCTAAGAGATAAGAAATTATTGATTAATTTGAAGAAGTGCAGTTTTGTGAAGAAAGAGTTAGTGTATTTGAGATTTGTAGTTTCAGCAAAAGGTCCAAAAATGGACCCAAAGAAGGTACAGGCTATCCTTGAATGGCCTACTCCAAGGAGTGCTACTGAGGTAAGATCTTTTCATGGTTTGGCTAACTTTTACATAAAGTTTATCAAAAAAATTAGCAGTATTTGTGGTCCCTTGACTGAAACAATGAGAGGAGATAGAAAAGAGTTTAAGTGGACTAATGGGGCAGAAAAGAGTTTTCAATTGTTGAAACAAAAAGTTACAGAACAACTTATTTTAGCACTTCTAGATTTTAATAAGGTGTTTCAAGTAGATTGTGATGCTAGTGGTACCACAATAGGAGCTGTTATGAGCCAAGAAGGTAAACCGGTTGCTTATTTTAGTGAGAAGTTAAATGATGCCAAGAGGAAGTATTCTGTTTATGATCAGGAATTTTATGCTATAGTTTAGGCATTGAAGAAGTGGAGACACTATCTACTTCCTAAGGAGTTTGTTTTGTATATTGATCATCAAGCTTTGCAATATTTGAATAGTCAAGGAAAGTTGAATCAGAGGCATTTGAAATGAGTTGAATTTTTGCAGAGTTATACATTTGTTTTGAAAAAGAGAAGTGGAAAGTCTAACAGGGTTGGAGATGCTCTTAGCAGAAGGCAACTATTCTAACAGAGATGCAGATTGAGGTGGTTGGGTTCAAAGAACTCAAAAATTTGTATCCAGAGGATCCTGATTTTGGTGGAGCTTGGAAAGCTTGTAAAGAACCTGTTACCTTAGATAGGACGAAATGGCTAGATTTTATCATCCAATATGATATGCTATTCAGAGGGAGTCAGTTGTGCATTCCATGAAGTTCTATGAGGGAGAAATCTCATCAAAGAGAAGCATAGTGGAGGATTGGCTGGACATTTTGGTCGTGATAAAACTCTTGCTTTAGTTGGTGAGAATTATTATTGGCCACAGTTGCAGCAAGATGTGAAGAAGTTTGTACAGAGTTGCAGAGTATGTCAGATGGCGAAGGGAGTGAAGCAGAATACAGGGTTATATCAGCCATTACCTATACCAGAGAAGCCTTGAGAGGATATCAGTATGGACTTTGTTCTTGGTTTATCGAGGACTCAGTGAGGACACGATTCAATTTTTGTAGTAGTTGATAGATTTTCAAAGATGACACATTTCATTCCCTGCAAGAAGACTAATGATGTTGTTCATGTAGTAGAATTATTTTTCAGAGAAGTAGTGAGACTGCATGGTTTGCCAAAGACCATAGTTTCAGATAGAGACACTAAATTTGTTGGATATTTCTGACGTACATTGTGGAAGAAGTTGAAGATAGATTTGAAGTT
The DNA here is from genome assembly GCA_027943335.1 of Chamaecyparis obtusa. Taxonomy (NCBI): domain Eukaryota; kingdom Viridiplantae; phylum Streptophyta; class Pinopsida; order Cupressales; family Cupressaceae; genus Chamaecyparis; species Chamaecyparis obtusa. The sequence continues at coordinate 2,143,985 of BSBK01001440.1, forward strand.
CAGTTTATCACATCATCCACAGACTGATGGACAGACAGAGGTGGTGAATAGAAGTTTGGAAAATTTGCTGAGATATTTGGTTGGAGATAAGCCAACAGGATGGGATTTGATTTTACCACAGACAGAATTTGCATACAATAATTCTGTCAATAGGAGCACTGATAAATAACCATTCCAGATTGTATATGGAAGTAGTCCAAGAAATGCATCTGAGTTGAGAAAGATAGATAAAGGAAAAATAAGTAGTGTTGAAGCTGAGGATTTTTTAGGAACACTTGAAGAACATCTATGAGGAGGTGAGGAAGCATATTACCAAGATGAATGCGTAGTATAAGACTAAGGCAGATGAGAAAAGGAGGCATAAGAAATTTCAGGTTGGGGATGAAGTCATGGTTCATTTGCGGAAGGAGTGTTTTCTGGTTGGTACATATAACGAGTTGAAAATGAAGAAGTTTGGACCATGTACGATACTGAAGAAGCATGATTCAGGAAATGCATATGAGGTAGAATTGCCTACTGAGCTGAATATTTCACCAGTGTTTAACATTTCAAATTTGATAGAGTATCATGAAGGAGGTGTTGAAGATGAGGTTGCAGCAGCACAGTGGAGTATTCCAGCAACCAGTTCAGATATCAAGGAGATTGAAGACATACTCGACAGTCGTGTTGGTAGAAGCACAAGGAACAGGACATATGAAGAGTATTTGGTCAAATGGAAAAGATGACCTGTAGAAGATTCATCATGGCTAACAAAGGAGGAGGTTAACCGTCTTGATTTTCCTCTGCACACCTGAGTCGTGACAAGGTCACTTCTCAAATTACCCCAGGTGTCTGATGCAAGAGCATCCTGGGTGTAAGGGCAATCTTGCATCACCCAAAAATATTTCTATTTTTGTATTCAATAAGGGCTATCTTGTGTAGAGCTCTTATTTATGAAAACTTGCTATTTTTAGTAAGTTGGCCTTACGATCTCAGAATGTTCTGATTTTACATGTGGAGGTTCATCTTAGTCATATCAGTCTGCCAGCAAAGTTTCATGGCTAGATCAGGTCTAGTTTTGAAGATATTGAAGATTTTTGGTATTGACATCAAGGTACATAAACTTTGAACTCAGTTTTGAAGGCTTTAGAGGCCTCAGATGACGTCAAAAAATTGGGTGATGGGTGCTTTACGTAGGTCAAGCCTGTAGAGCGCTTCGTGACATTTCTGAAATAGGGTTATAATAGTCAATCGGGTCAACTAGTGATGACTTATGGTCTCCGGAAGTCAGGCCACCTGAAATGGCAAAAAATAATTTTCATTCAAAATTTCTGTTCGGGTTTCAAAAGTTATTTTGAGCTGACTTTGATGTAATAAATTGAAAAATAAAATAATTCTAAGTTGGGTCGGCCCTTAGGGCTAAATTTCTGGAACCTTCTCGGGTGGTGGAAATTGCCTATATAAAGAAGGCCTATAGTGTTGTCTAGAGTAGTTTTGGGTAGTAGATCTAGGTATTGATTCGAGGATTTTTCCTACAGAATATTGTAAGGGAAAGCCCATGTGGCTTTGCATATTGTAATTCTGAAAGTTTGTAATTCCACATTTGTGGAGATAATAAGAAGCCAATTTTCTGTTCTTGCATATTATTGTTGTTGTTTCTCTATTTCTGTTATGTGTTTGTGGTACTAAGGGGAGCACCCTTCATCAAGTGGTATCAGAGCAGGAGTTCTTGAGTGTGTAAATAGATCACCGACTCTGAGGCAGTTTGCACCAGGACCGTGGTTAGGGTTTCAGTGCGCATCACGAAAATGCCTCCACAAAGAGAACGTGGCAGAAGAGCTGGTGCTGTGACACCTGAGGTTAGAGAGCTGCAGAGACAAGTGCGAGCATTGAAAGAAGAGATTTGCAGAGGAATGAATCTTAATGTTAGAGATGAAAGCGAGGATGAAGCCGAAGAAGAATATCAAGAAGGAGAAGCTGAAGTTGTGAATCAAGAAGAAGAAAGACTTTTTCGGGTGATTTCCAAGATTGGGAAAAGACCTAAGATTGAGGTTCCTACATTTTTTAGAAATCTTAACCTAGAAGAATTGATCGACTGGATCAATGAATGTGAAGAATATTTTGAGTATGAAGATGTTGAGGATCTTGATAGGGTCAAATTTGCGAAGGCCAAACTGAAAGGTCATGCGAAGATCTGGTGGCAAGAGATTCAATTGGAGCGAAATAGAAAAGGGAAAGATAAAATCACAAAATGGGATCGGATGGTGGATAAATTGAAGCGATAGTTCATTCCTGTTGATTATGAGCTTGACCTACTAAAGAAAATGCAAAGTTTGAAGCAAGAAGGAAGATCTGTTCAGGAGTATACAGAGGAGTTCTATCGACTCCTCATCAGAACAGGCCATGCGGAAGCTGCTAAGGAGAAAGTTGCCCGATACCTTAATGGGTTAAGGTCAAGTATTTAGGAGGAGTTGAATCTAGTTCGAATGAACAGTATTGAGGAGGCATACCAGTTTGCCCTAATAGTAAAGGAAAAGATGAACAAGAAGTTTGAGAGCAAACAATATGGAAGAGGTTGTGGTGGAAGATCTGGTGGACGGTCATATGGTGGCTGAAATGAAGATCTGAAAAAAAGGATGAGGCCAGTAGCAACCAGAATCAGAGAGGAAACAATTCCAATCATTTCCAAGATCAGAATAATAAAGATCAAAGAGGAAGAGGAAGAGGACAAGGATCTGGAAGAGGAGGCTTCCGTGGAACATGTTTTCACTATGGAGAAGAAGGTCATAGGGCATTTGAATGTCCTCAGCGCCAAGGTAGAATAGACAGGAGAAATGAAGGCTAGGCCAGAGTTGCACATGTAGACGAAGATGCCAGATCATCAAATTTTGAAGATGCTGAAAGAGGAGAAATGCTAATTAACAGAAAAGTCCTGTTGAGTGGTGAGAATGAACCTGAACAAAGGAGGAGCTTGTTTTGCACTAGATGCAAGTGTGAAGCTAAACGTTGTGATGTGATTATCGATAGTGGAAGCACTGATAATTTGGTGTCAGAAGAGATGGTGACAAAGTTGAAGCTCAAGAGACAGAAACACCCACATCCATATCGGATTGCCTGGGTGCAGAATGACCACAAGTTCATGGTCAGTGAATAGTGCCTGGTAAAGTTCAAGATCGGCGGGTACCAAGATGAGGTACTATGTGATATAATATCTATGGATGTATGTCATATGTTGTTGGGTAGACCATGGCAGTTTGACAGATGTGTTGTACATGATGGTCGAGCGAATACCTATTCCCTGACAAAAGATGGAGTGCGACATAAGCTAAAGCCATTGAAGGAGACCGAAGAAAAGGTATGTAGTAATGCAAGAATAACTTTTGTTGATGGAAAAAAATTCCTAGATGGTATGAGGCATGAGCATGTGTGTTTTGCTTTAATTCCAAAAGCTGGTAAAGAGAAAGTAGAGGATGTACTTGTAGAGGTTGCTGATTTGTTGAATCAGTTTCAGGATATTGTATCTGATAATGTACCTAATAGATTACCACCAGTAAGGAAAATCAGTCATCAGATGGATTTGATTGTAGGAGCCAGTTTGCCAAACAAGGCAACACACAGAATGACACCAGCAGAAAGTGAAGAGTTGAACAGACAAGTACACGAGTTATTGCAGAAGGGGTTGATTCTAGAGAGTCTGAGTCCCTATGCTGTACCAGCGGTATTAGCACCAAAGAAGAATGGAGAATGGAGGATGTGTACAGATTCCAAAGCCATAAACAAGATCACAATCAAGTATAAGTTTTCATTGCCACGAATGGATGATGTTATGGACTGTTTGAGTGGAGCTGTGTATTTCTCAAAGATAGATCTAAAGAGTGGATATCACCAGATTCGGATCAAAGAAGGAGATGAATGGAAGACTGCCTTCAAGAAAAAGGAAGGACTGTATGAGTGGTTAGTCATGCTTTTTAAGCTAACCAATGTACCAAGCACTTTCATGCGGCTCATGAACGAGGTTCTGAAGGAATTTTTGGGTAAGTTTGTCATTGTTTACCTAGATGATATTTTGATCTTTAGCAAGACATTGGAGGAGCATATGATGCATATTCGTATGGTGTTTGAGAAGCTAAGAGATGAGAAATTGTTGATTAATTTGAAGAAGTACAATTTTGTGAAGAAAAAGTTAGTGTATTTGGGATTTGTAGTTTCAGTAGAAGGTCTAAAAATGGACCCAGAGAAGGTACAGGCTATCCTTGAATGGCCTACTCCAAGGAGTGCTACTGAGGTAAGATCTTTTCATGGTTTGGCTAGCTTTTACAAAAAATTTATCAGAAATTTTAGCAGTATTTGTGGTCCCTTGACTGAAACAATGAGAGGAGATAGAAAAGAGTTTAAGTGGACTAATGGGGCAGAAAAGAGTTTTCAATTGTTGAAACAAAAAGTTACAGAACAACCTATTTTAGCACTTCCATATTTTAATAAGGTGTTTCAAGTAGATTGTGATGCTAGTGGTACCGCAATAGGAGCTGTTATGAGCCAAGAAGGTAAACCGGTTGCTTATTTCAGTGAGAAGTTAAATGATGCCAAGAGGAAGTATTCTATTTATGATCAAGAATTTTATGTTATAGTTCAAGCATTGAAGAAGTGGAGACACTATCTGCTTCCTAAGGAGTTTATTTTGTATACTAATCATCAAGCTTTGCAATATTTGAATAGTCAAGGAAAGTTGAATCAGAGGCATTTGAAATGGGTTGAGTTTTTACAGAGTTATACATTTATTTGAAACACAGAAGTGGAAAGTCTAACAGGGTTGCAGATGCTCTTAGCAGAAGGCAATTATTGCTAACAGAGATGCAGATTGAGGTGGTTGGGTTCAAGGAACTCAAGAATTTGTATCCAGAGGATCGTGATTTTGGTGGAGCTTGAAAAGCTTGTAAAGAACCTGTTACTCTAAATAGGATGAAATGGTTGGATTTTATCATCCAAGATGATATGCTATTCAAAGGGAGTGAGTTGTGCATTCCATGAAGTTCTATGAGGGAGAATCTCATTAAAAAGAAGCATAGTGGAGGATTGGCTGGACATTTTGGTGAGATGTTTGGTTGGAGATAAGCCAACAGGATGGGATTTGATTTTACCACAGGCAGAATTTGCATACAATAATTCTGTTAATAGGAGCACTAGTAAATCACCATTCCAGATTGTATATGGAAGTAGTCCAAAAAATGCATCTGAGTTGAGAAAGATAGATAAAGGAGAAATAAGTAGTGCTGAAACTGAGAATTTTTTAGAACACTTGAAGAGCATCCATGAGGAGGTGAGGAAGCATATTACCAAGATGAATGCGTAGTATAAGACTAAGGCAGTTGAGAAAAGGAGGCATAAGGAATTTCAGGTTGGGGATGAAGTCATGGTTCATTTACGGAAGGAGCAATTTCTGGTTGGTACATATAACAAATTGAAAATGAAGAAGTTTGGACCATGTACGATACTGAAGAAGCATGATTCAGGAAATGTATATGAGGTAGAATTGTCTACTGAGCTAAATATTTCACCAGTGTTCAACATTTCAGATTTGACAGAGTATCATGAAGGAGGTGTTGAAGATGAGGTTGCAGCAGCACAGTGGAGTATTCCAGTAACTGTGTGTGTGAAAATTGTACCTGATCTGTAGACACAACACTCAGTAAAACATTAGAGGTTAGCTATAATCAAAATCGTGCAAAATTGAAAGCTATCTAACCAAGCGATTTACTGCCTTCTAATAGGTGCGAGATTAATGTTCTCAGATTGTAATCGAGATCAGTGACCTAGACGACACCTAAATGAAGGATTTGAATGCAAAAGATGGATATGAAATTGAATGCAATTAATCTATATTTTTGATATTTTCTATGCAATAAGAATGATAAAAACTGATATGCTATGCTAATCTAATAATGATATGAAATATGAATGCAAAAATAAGATTGATCTCACAAAGATGTCGATTCACAAGAGCTTTGATTCTTCAATTCCAATTCTCCAGCGTGATTGTGCAAAATATGAGATGCTTGGATGCAAATTTGAGAGATGAATTATGAAGAGATGAGCCTTGTTTTTATAGAAATCCAAGGCTTTGGAGGTGCATGAAAAAAAGCCATAAATCACTCAAATAACTCAACTTGATTTTTGAGTTATTTTTAATAAAAGATAATTAACTCACAAAAACATGCAAAAGCTAAGTTTTAACTCAAAATAGAGTTTAGCTTTAATTGATAATTGATAGTTGTCTGCTTTTATGATTGTGCATGTTTTATTTATGAATTAATTTAATAATAAAGTGATTTATTTCCAACTTAACTGCTTTTAAAAATAAAACAATTGATTTATGGGTTAATCAATTATTTAATCAAACTTTTATTAAAAACTATATTATTAAATAATGACAACTTGCTTTAATTAATTAAATAAGAATTTAATCAATTATTCATATGATATTAGATTTATTGTCAAAATTAAATAATACAATTAATAATAGATATAATTAAATTTAATTACACAATTAAGTGGCAAATATTAAATCTAATTAATTAAATATGAAAATATTCAATTAATCAAACTTTAGGATAAATATGATTTATTGCCAAATAATTATAAAATTAAAGATAATTAAGATAATTAGGAATATTACTAGGAATATTCTCCGATGCAAAATTTAAGATAATCAATTAGATTTGATGATGTTTAGATGTGCCTTAGATTAGGACTTTGATGTCGATTTCATATGATTTGATGATATAGGAGGTTAATGAACTTATAGCCCATTTTTGGGGTATTACATTTTGCCCCTCTTTGAATTACTGTGCGAAGCGCAGTGGTTCAAAGATAGTCTGTGTTTGATAAAGATATGAAATTGATTCAAAAGATAAACCGATCTCAAGATAGAAACCGATTGAAAGATATTGAGATAGGAGTTGATTGATATTGAATTGATATGGAGATAATAGGTCTTGAATGACCAAAGATAATGTTCACTGTAGCAGCAAATGAACCTATGATTGCGAAAAAGTGTCAAAATGCCTGATTCTGAACCTTAGGATTGATAAGAAGTGAGTGACCCGTTCTAGACTTGATTGTCTTAGCAGAACTAGCAAGTATCACATCCAAATCCTTTAGTTGCCGAAGAACCAAGGAAATAACACTATGATCTGATGGTTGCAAAAACTGATACAGATTACAAGATTAAGAGAATACCCAGATTGATATGGATCGATGAATCTGATATGCCCCAAGTGATGATAGATTTGCCCCGAGCGATGAGGACTTTTGATGAAATCAGTGACTAGACGTGATTGTTTGTCTTGATCACTGATGAAAGATATTGATAGACTTGATCGATAGAATTTGATTTACAGACTTTGAATGATGTGCAATACCATGCCCCCTTCGGGATTTAAAATTGAAATCTGACAAGAAAAGTCAGCGTTGATAGTTTAGAAGCATGTTAATTGATCTGAGAAGTGGTTATTTACATCCGAGAACGCATTCTGCATCGTTGGAAGGTCCCAAAAGACCAAGTTTGACTAGGTTTGACCATGAGTTGACCATGGTTGACCAAGTTGAAATTTTGATAGTTTGATGTAAGATAATTAGTTAAGTTGAATACTAGATTTCTGTGATGATTGAAGGTCGAATATGCAAGTAGTTAATAATATGAATGATCTCAGATTTGAATTTTGATCCCGAAAAAGGATTCTACTTGCTATTTCATTGGAGGAACCTTCGTGTGAGATTCAGCTCTTGTTAGATTTGAAGATGCGATTGAAGAATCATTTAAGCATTGAAGTTCATTTAATCATTGTGAGATCATACAAATATGTAAAATGCAATGAGACATGCAAAATGAAATGCAACCTAAGACCTAGGACCTAGTCACTGATCATATGTCGATTGTTATCATCATTGAACTTTGAGGTAACCGGATAAATCAATACAATGCCCACTAGCATGAAACCATAGACATATGAATATCGATTGTATGTGCAAGAATCAATACAACACCCACTGGTCAAACAACCATGGACATATGAATATTGATTTTAGTTGTTGAAGTCGGATTAGATATAAGCATCAAGGCACAAATGCCAGGATGACCTGAAATATCATGTCCATTTTGATATAGCAATTTGTACAAGCATCAAAACATAAACATTGTGATGACCTGAGTACGCCTTGCATTACAAACAATCAAAACAGTTAAGAGATCATTCTAAATCCAATGTGAATTACCCGTAGTGACCCTTATCGTTCACATCCTTTAGGCAAGATTGCGTTCCACAGTAGGAGGAAGAACTCACTCAAAAAGACAATAGTTAGATCAAACTTCCTTGAATTTTTTTTGGGTATCAATGGTCGAGGTACGCATGGCCATCCAATTCGAGATAGAGGCTCTTACAGTCGGACACCATTTCAATCCAAAATTTCAAAGTTGTTAGATTTTCACATACAAGCAGAAGACAAAGAAAAGATTATGCCCCCAGTCATCACTCTCTAAATCCTGTAAAGGACATCATTGAAGAGCTCGAAGGACACAATATGCAAAAATCTCAATGCGAATCAGTAAGCATACAAGGAGATAAAAGCATGAAAAGCACATATTGTTTTCAGTTTGAGTTTGATGTTTGATTGTTGTTGATGCAAAATCCTTTCTGGAGACGAGACAGACTGACTGACTCAACTTGAAGCATCAAAAGGACTCTGAGTGGATATGACACGTCTAAGATACATGGGAGACCATAGGATATGACATTGATTGCCCCAAGTGGAACATTTGATAGGATGCAAACGCTTGAGCTGGTTGGTGTACAGGCCGACTTATTGAAAATTGGAAATGCAGGAACAAACCGGGAGATATGTACAAACTAAAGCAAGACTGAAAGCTGGGAAAGACCAAGATTGTGCTGATAGATGGAGCATTTGGAACAAGTGGCGCCTGTTTGCCAGGTTTTCACCATCTTGGTAGAGATTCTATTTTTGCTACTGAGGTGCCTGTTTCCAGGTTTTCACCAAGGCACTTTTTTTTTTCTTTTTTTTTTTGTATTTTTCATTTTTTCAATTTTTTTTGTACTTTTGATATTTTTTTCAATTTTTTTTGTGAATCCTCAAGGTGCCTATTGCTAGGTTTTCACCAAAATGTTCATTTTTTAAGGACTTTTTCTGATTTTTAAGATTTTTTCAGGACATTTACCAAGCACTGAATGCCTTAGGCGTAGAATTCTTCAGATGGAGAACGTTGATTGGTTCTCGGAGCTGTTCTCCTTCAGTTGTTGAGAGTTGATAGGCACCAGAGCCAAAAGTAGCAGTGATAACAAAGGACCCAACCAATTGGGTTCGAACTTCCCCTTGCGTTCTCGATGTGATTGATTTTTAGGATTTTCTCTTCAACACTAGATCGCCAACCTGAAATTCTCTATGTCTAACTTTCTTGTTGTAGCCTCTAGACATTCTTTTCTGATACACTTTGAGATGATCATACGCTGCTTGTCTGCGCTCATCTAGTAGTTCAAGTTCTTGTAACCTTGACACTCTGTAGTCTTCATCAGTGACAAGTCCATTCATTTTGATTCTGAGTGATGGGATTCAACCTCAATAGGCAATACCGCTTCAGACCCATAAACTAAAGCCGAAAGGTGTAGCCCCTATAGGTGTTCTGATACTAGTTCTGTAGGCCCATTCTGATACTTGTTCTGATACTGATTATGATATTTGTGCTAATATTGGTTCTGATACTTGTTCTAATATTGGTTCTGATACTGATTCTGATACTGATTCTGATAATTGTTCTGATACTGGTTCTGATACTTGGTATACTTGATAGCATATTTTTCCATTTGCAAACTCCAAGCAAGATCATATCATGCGGTCCCAATGTCTAGCAAGGTGGAGAACAAGAGGGATTAGCAAGCTGGTGGAAGAGATGGAAGATAAGAGAATGAAAAAAAATGAAGGGAAGAATGAATGGAAGAAATCCTCAAGGAAAACTCCTCAAGAATACTCAAGCTAGGGAAAAATTGTCATGTAAAGTGCATTTGGACAAGCAATGAAGGCTAGCATAGGATAAGCAGAAAATCATAATGCAAGAGCAGGAAAGGATGCAGTCCAAAGGAGTAGACATGTCAAGAGGCTTCAAAGCATCGTGTTTTACTCTTTCTTTCTTTTTTTATTAGATCAAGACCAAAGGGGAAAAGGATAGCGACAGGTGAAAATGAATGAAGGAAAATAAATATGAAGCTAAATAGGAAGGGATTGAAAGCAAGATCATCATCAGACAACTCACAAAATAGCCAAATGTTCGTGTATAGATCACATTGTCAAGATCAAAGAGAGAGAGGAATGGATGAAATATGTAGAAGAACTACGCATGACGCCTGATTACCAGTTTTCATCATGGTACTTATCCAAGGCGCCACAAGGGATTGGTTTTCACCATAGGATGAATTTATTTCTCTTTACTTTTGCTACCAAGGTGCCTGTTTTCAGGTTTTCACCAGGGCACATTTTCAATTTTTTATTTTTCATTTCTTTTTTGGAAGAAGGCAAGCTTTTTAGATAGTGCTCCTTGAAAGGATAAACCATGATATGCCAAAGATTCAAAATGATATGCTCACAGATGCTGATAGGGAAAGGGAGATGGAAGAGAAAAATGGAGGATAAGGTTTTATGTAAAGCGAGTGAGGATGGAAGATAGGAGGAATAGGCAAATGAAGAAAATGATAGAAGGTAGAAGGATAATGCATGGAAGGATTGTGAAAGGGTAGGTGGAAGGAAGGCAAGATCAATGTCAACACATATCTTGAAGGGTGGTGAGAGGATGGAGGAATCGTGAATGAAGGAATACGTGAGGAATATGGCGAATGGATAGCAAAGGTTGAGGTTTGGGCACATGAATGGAAGAATATTTTTGGAAGGAGATGTAGTGGAAGCCTTTGGAAGCTTGAATGTCAATTTCACTTTTTTCTCAACACCAGACTCTTTCAAGAGAGACTTTGGAATCCATATAGTCGTAAGCTTTTTATTTCCTTTTGATGAATTAGAGAGAATATCTTGAATGATGGATTTTGGAACCCATACTTGTCTTGTAATTTTTTTCTTAGATATCTCTTTTGACTTTATGTTTCCATGTCTATGAGAGGAGACATGGTGATATTCTTTTTTTGATGGATTCTTGTATTGCTTCTTTTTCTTGTATTGAACATTCAAGTTACTTCCAAAAGACTTGGGATTTGTGGAAGAGGGAGGATACGACTGGTTTAGATGGGTGGGTGGATGAAAAGGATTCAAGGGTATGCATCTATGTTGATCTTGAGGAAAGATGGGAGATGGAGGGACGTAGGGACCCAAGATGGATGGAAAATTAGGAGAGTTAGGAGGGGAAAGTGAAGGGACATAGGACCCAAGATGGAAGGAAGGTATGAAGCCTTTTGTAATGGTGGAAGAGGTCCAAGGATGGAAGTGGAAGACGCAAAAGGATAATAAATAAGTTCATCAGCATCTATATGACAACCAAGGATATCAGCATCTTAGAGTGAGCATTAGAATTTTCAATAGAATCATGGACATCTTGAATATGAGCACCGTCTTTGATAGGATTGTTCAAAGCTTGCAAAGACTTAGGAAGAGTAGAAAGTGGAAGTGAACATGGAGTGGTAGAACAAGAAGATGGAAGACTTTGATCTTGACAAGGATCTTTGGATAGCACAAGCACATAATTTTTCTCTTGATTTTCAATAGGCTTAACATTGGAAGGAACACTATTTTACCAACCTTAATGGAAGTATCATCTTTGGAAAGTGCAAGTGTAGTAAGGTTATTTTGATTGTCAATAAGCTCAACAGTGTAAGTAGTAGCCTGATCTTGCTTAAGAGAAGACTAAGATATGGTGGAATGCATGAAAAAGGGGGTACAGGATCAAAAGAACCCTGAGGCGGATAAGAGACATCAGAAAAAGGAGTGGATGAAATGGAGGGTTCTTGATCTTGATCTTTCTTTATGTTCTTCTCTTTATCATTTTTAGAGTCCTCTTGACAGGAGCCACTTCTAAGGACAAGGAAGCATGTTGGGATTGTATGGATGACTTTGGAAGAGATGGTGAAGGACTAGCTGAAGTAGGGATTATAGCATATGAAGGCTTAGGCTCTTTAGGTTTATCATTATTGAAAGTATTTGCAGCCAAGTGAAGGTTAGCTTGAGTTTCTTTAAGAGGTAGCCTTGGAGGATAACTATAGGGAACCACATGAAAAGTATCAGGGCTTGTGTCAGATGAAGGTTCTGTGAAAGATTTGAAAGACTCGGAAGCTTTAGGAAATGTATGGGTATTGGAGGAAGTAGGGGATGGAAGGGAACCATCACTAGACAAAGGTTCAACATTAACATGACCTTGTTTGAGAAGATAGTCTTTATTTTCAGCAGGAGAGTCTTTAGGAGAGAGATCCTTATAGTATTGACGTTTCAAGCTAGCACGATGTATTTTATAGTCCTCAAAGTAGTAGATGGATCATCATCAAGGTATTGTCCACAAAAACCATCAAAATCTCTTTCAAAATCAGAATCATATGGATCACCATCACGATCTATCCAATGTGATGGCCCATTTGTAGTAAGCAGGAATGAACGATGAGGAGGACTCTTAGGAACAGAGGTTTCATAGGTATCATTACATTTTCTGTCATCATAGTCATCATAGTCTCCAAAGCTAGATGTGTCACTCTTCGTGGAAGAGGTATCATATTGCTCAATTTTTTTCCGGGGGCATGGTGACATGTACAAGTCTTTATCAAATGGAAAAGAGTATAGAGGTTCCTTTTCTTTCCCAAGTTTGTCAAGCTGGACTTGCATAGCATGTATCTGTTTCATTATAGTGGCGATCAGAGCTTCTTCCTCTTGTTTACTGATTTTTTTGAGACATGTGTACTGATTCTCAATAGCTACTGCTCTGTTCTTGACACAATGATATTTTTGACAGATTCTGGAACTAGGCTGGAAACATTGGATATCTTGCAATTTGACAATTTCTGACAAACTCTCTCAAATTTTTCCAAACGACACTCTGTAGACTCGTACGACACTAGGTAGTCTATGAAATGACATTTGCTAAACTCATACGATAGTTGGGTAGTAATGAAATGACAGTTGACAAAACTCATATGACTTTTGACTTCCTGAAATGACTTTTGACTCCAGAAAGAACTTTACGTCAATTTTTGCAAAATTTAAGGTTTTCAGTTTTGGATAGTTTGCAAATTGTACTGTCCAAATTTTGAAGGTTATACCAGATTTGATTGTTTTTAATAGCCAAGTAGATAAATAAGCACGCAGAATAGCAAGCAAGTGATTCCAAGCACGTCTGAAAACAATGAACAAGGGCAAAAGCAACCTTGTGCATGAACAATCAAGTGACCAAATTGTGCTAATCCCTGAGAGTACTAATTGTGTATGTTCTGAAAAGTTTGCAATAACACACATATACCTGAGAATGAAAAATTGGCCTCTCTAGGGTTTTTAGTAATGTTTGACTCTGCAACTTTTATGATTCAAAGGGTGAACTCCAATCCCGGCGCACCAGGGTTTTGACACAGTCCGAGAACTTAATCTTCAAGAGCTGCTAGGAGATCTGACAACCCAACAATGAACCATACCCGTGGAGATTTCTTCACAAGGACATTTATATAGCGGTTGTCACTACCATGGCGAAAATGGCTATTACCGCTTGAGGTTCCGTCAATGCAGTTTGCCCTGTGAAGGGATTGTCCGCTACGGTTAACCCTCTCTAAAGATGACTCACAATAGTATACCACAAGGGGACTTGGCTCCAGATTCAAGGTTTTGACACCTCTTCACTTTTAACCCAAACAAAGCAAGCAGATTAATCCGACACGCTAAGACAAAGTTTTGTTCCACCAAGGTCTGTGATATCAACTCCACGTGATCTATCAACCTCTCCGGGGAGAGAATGTATCAATCAATAAGAGAAGACGCACTAACCAATTTTGATCACCAAAGCTTGTGATATCAACCCCACATGACCTATCAACCTCTCCGGAGAGAGAATGTGTCGATCAATAAGAGAAGACTCACTAACTAAGTTGAATGTGAAACGCACTAAGTATCCTCCCTACCTACAAGGATTCTATCGTCAAGAAGGATTTCGCTAGGAATCCAATCTCTCAAGAATCACAAATAGTGTTCATAGGGCCTAATTACTATGTGAGCACAGATGTATGTTCCGAAAGCAAATCTACCAAAAGCATCCAAAAAGTAGAAAGAGGAACACTTAACGTTTAAAGCGAATATGAGATGAGTCCACAAGGTGGAACACTTAACACCTCACACAAGCTAAAAACGAGTCCACAACTTAGAAACAAGGGAGTTCCTAAAAGCACAAAAGGGTTGCCAAGTGGAACATTTAACGCTTCTGTCCTGTTGACCCCTCCCCTTTATGGCGCTGAGATTGCAACCACGGGGCGGAAATGAGGGGCCGGCGGATTAGCGAGTCCAATAACCCAAGATAGCAATCAAGATCAATCACAAGTATTCTAAGACTACTTAATGAATCCTTAAGGGTTCACAACCTAGTATCAATTATGCAAGTGTGTAGAAATAGATCAAAAGCATGAAAAGATGCACACAAGCTTGACACATAAGAGATTTATTTTAAGTCCCAAATCAAAATATTATTAGATGAAGGAGAATACCTGGGATCCTTGCAATGCGCTTAGTAGATTTTACTTGATTTTTAGTAATTTTTGTTGAGCTTTTCCATGCAAGCAAGTGACGAACTCTCCAACAAGCAAACAAGCAAACAAGATATGCAAAATATATTCAACTTATGAAAACCATAGGGTTAGCTCTAAAAATCAATTATTATCAGTAATAATAACCAGCAATCAACCCAAATGACAACTCATATCATTCATTGAACCATGTAAAAAAAATAAGTGCATACACATCACAAAACTTTATTTTTTTTGCTGCATTTGACCTAGTCAACAAGATCTAATTTTTTTGATATATTTTGGCCACAAAAATAGAAATTCAGAATAGAGACCCCTGCTAAAAAACAGAGAGCTTTCCAAAAATGCAAAAATTTTAGAAAAACCTCTTCATTTGTGCCCTAGAGACCCATTTTATCAATACAGACCAATTTTTGTAAATTGACTATTTGAGCTATGATATCATGTCCAAATTTAAAACACAAAGAATGGACCCCCTGTAGAATTTAAAGAGCTTTCCGAAAATATAAAAATTTTTGAAAAATATGCTGATTTGCGTCATATATTAATTTTTTTCCGGAATTTCAAGAAAAAATTATTAAAAATTAAAAACATCTCAGAAAATTCTAAATTTTTTACTGTAGCTTCTATGACATGTTACCAACCTGCAAAAAAAATTTCAGATCAAAATTCCAAGCTTTTTGGGAGATAAAATTAAATCTTTGAAACTTTGGGGTTTTAGCTCCCAAAAAAAATCAAAACCAGCATGCAAAGGTGGGTTGCCCCACGGTGGGCGCCAGAAATGTGTGTGTGAAAATTGTACCTGATCTGTAGACACAACACTCAGTAAAACATTAGAGGTTAGCTATAATCAAAATCGTGCAAAATTGAAAGCTATCTAACCAAGCGATTTACTGCCTTCTAATAGGTGCGAGATTAATGTTCTCAGATTGTAATCGAGATCAGTGACCTAGACGACACCTAAATGAAGGATTTGAATGCAAAAGATGGATATGAAATTGAATGCAATTAATCTATATTTTTGATATTTTCTATGCAATAAGAATGATAAAAACTGATATGCTATGCTAATCTAATAATGATATGAAATATGAATGCAAAAATAAGATTGATCTCACAAAGATGTCGATTCACAAGAGCTTTGATTCTTCAATTCCAATTCTCCAGCGTGATTGTGCAAAATATGAGATGCTTGGATGCAAATTTGAGAGATGAATTATGAAGAGATGAGCCTTGTTTTTATAGAAATCCAAGGCTTTGGAGGTG